>CM028358.1:87117199-87744631 GCA_016618105.1 Dendrobium huoshanense
TGGGAGCTATCTTATAAGAGTGAAAAAAAATGACAATCATTATTTTAAAGCTAAAAATTTATTGTTTCCAATGTTGTCATTGCTTCAAAAACAGCAATAAGCCTTTATCCCCCTAAGTGATTTTGACTACATGAATCTTTTTTCACCATTATCTTATTAAGAGTCAAATTCTCATTTAAATCCAATAAAAAAATTATTTTTAAAACTATTTTAACCAAATCATTGTAGGTATACCTTTACTTTTCATAGCACAGTATGAATCTAATACATCTACTCTCCTAACTGGGTCATCGGAAGGCAAACGTTTTATGTTACCATACCATCTAAAGTGACTCTATCTAATATTATCTACCACTGGAGCTACTCCAACCTTTTCACGTATATACCCGTTTTGCATTTTTTTTCTTCTAAGTATAAAGCCACTTATCCACTTAAGCATCCTCATCTCTACAACATTTAACTTAATTTTATGTTCTCTTCTAAAGTATTTAAGGTCTCACCATCATCTTATAAAATTGTCTTAAGTTTGATAGGTACTTTTCTATCACACAATATGCTCGATGCAATTCTTCGCTTAAAAAATCCAACTTAAATTCTTCTAATAATCCCCCTCTATTTCACCCATTGTTCTGAACAAAAGATCCAAGATATCTACATGCACTCTTTTTCATGCTTGATCTCTCCTGCCTCATCCTATGGAGTCTAATACCTCCCAACACTTCTTCATTTATTTTGAGTCACCTTCCTCTTTTATAAATATTTATCATCAATATAAATATGAGAGTAAAACTCTAAATTTTTTTAATTTTTTAAAGAAGTGATGGTGGCGTGAGGCTTCCAAATGACACCAGGAGGCAACTACGATAGTGGTGGTTGTGGTGAAGGCAGAGGGCTAGAGATCCAGGCAATTGAGAGGAAGCTGATGTGGCCACTATTTAAAATTGTGCACTATGAGACTCGTCTTGAGCTATGTTGCACCCAATATGGATACGGCGACACAGATACAACACGATACCGGTACGAGTGTGGGCTCCGAAAATTCGGCCCCGGCCTCCCCGCCGCACATACTGAGTGCATTTACTTAGGCGAGGGGAGTTTTAACGAACTAAGTTCCGGGGTAAATTTTGGAAGGCATATGGGTTTGTAGATAAGACACTACCCAGAGATTTCGCCCTCATTTTGTGAGGACTTTATGATATGAGTTCTGCTTTCTTATAGGCGCAAGCCCCTATAGTTAATACCCCTCCCGGTCACGAGAGAGAACTTTCGATTAAGGCTAGTCGTCAATCAGATTCGTATAGAGATACGTGCATCTGGCATATAGTAGCAGCATGGGTTTCAGGTGTTGGAAATTGGATTTGGATTTGGGTATATTTGATATTTAAAATAGGAAATTGCACCATCTTGCACTTAAAGCGGATGATGGTGGAATGGATGATGGGCTCGATCAAGATCCCATGGTTCCGTCGTCCCGGGCCATCGTGGTCCCTGGTCTACTTAGTCAGAGGAGGTAGTCGACCCAACCTGACAGAAGGATCCTTATCGGCAGCCATGGGTTGCTTTGTCCAAGGGGACCTTGTAGACCTGGATTGGATGTTTGTCTAAGGGGATAATTTTAAATCCACCTTAGCTAATAGAGGGCTTTGTGCTCTATCAATCATATCCTATTGATTCATATCTCAAGGATTTGATGCCAATAAGGAGCGTATTGGCTCTGGCCATAACCGGTATATCGTGGTGCCATTTGGCGGCAAAACCACGCGGTTCAGAGGGTCCCGGGTCATAATCGTTTATCCTGCAGTGCCATTTGGCGGCAAACCGCCGGTTAGAGGATACGTACCACGTCCTTACTGGCAGGATATTGTTTGAGAATGGATCCTAGTGATATTTTCGACTAGGCATTTGGCTCTTTGTGAGCTGAAGTTGATTTTAATTTGTCCATCTCGACAAACTGTTGCGGATGGTGGATGGATTTTGCTTTGAGTGATTTATGGTTTGATTTCAATTTTAAATATCTTGAAATTTTAGAATTTTGAGTGGCATTTTTGGAGTTTTGGAATTTGAATGGACCCCTCCGGTTGAGATAAACATTCAACACGGCCATCATCGGGGTGTTTGGGGTCATTTCCATTTGTTGATTGAACCTTGTCAACTCAGACAAGCTATTGACTGAGGATCGGATTTCTCGTAGGCTTTGTGCCTTTGTTTGAAGTATGACACATTAACTTAAGCCCTCTATAATTCACACAATCTTGTGCGTCACCTTTATTCTTAAAAATATGAATCAATACACTCATTCTCCACTCATCAAACATCTTTTTGGTCTTCAAAATAATATTAAAAACTTTAGTAAGTCAAGAAATTATTTCATCTCCTAAGCATTTCCACACCTCTACTAGAATATGATCAGGTTCAACAATTTTTCTACCTTTCTTTTTCTTTAAAGCCTCTCTAACTTTCGATTTTACTAATACGCCGATAAAAACAAAAATCTTTATTTTCATGTAAGATGCTGACGTCTCTAAACTCAATAACATTTTCATAATCTTCTTTGGAAAGTTTAGAAAAATATCCCATCCACCTTTGTTAAATATCATCTTCTAATAAAAGAACATGTTGATCTTTATATGTAATACACTTCATTTGAACTAAATCCTTGCTACTCTTATCTCTTTGTTTGGCTAAGTTATACATATATCTTTCGTCCTCATTAGTATCTAATCTATTATATAAATCATTAAAAACTAAATTTTTTTCATTGCATGTTTCTTTGTTAAACTCCTTACGGGCCTTTTTATATTAATCCCAATTATCAGAATTTTTACTTCTAAACCAATTTGGTAGTAGAGGGTTGCATTACCAAATATATATATATTCACCTGCATTTACTTTACATTCATCCAAACAACTCTAAAACATTCATTTTATACTATATTCTTTTTACATTTCATTTCTTTTACATTGCAAGTCTTTTTAGCCAACCAAAGAACCGCTTAGTAGGAAATCCTATTGATAGGTTGAAGTATTTTGGGATGTTATGTCCTTGTTCGTGCATGAGACTATAGATGCTATCTAGCATCAACTGGAAGGTAAAGAGGAAAGCCAAAGGGAATATGGCTTGCGCAAAAAGTTTCACACAAAATAAAATTTAACATCTTATGTGACACTAAACAATAATGAATGAAGAATGAGGATGAATGTTGTCAACCTCATATATTTGTGATATGGTTTGTAACGAAGAAGATTTAATGTGTGCATTCATCTAGTTTTTTTATGAGCATGATGCTACTTTTCTAGTTTTTAACAGGTCAACATAGTTATTAAATCAGTGTTGAAACTGCTGTAAAAGTTGGAGGGTTCGAAATAATTTTGGTGTTTTGTTAAGCTATTGTGGTCATTCTTTTACTCGGCTTTGTTTTGGTGTTGAGTGAGGTATCTAGAAACATTGCATATAGTATAGCCATTTAATTGATGCCACGTGACTTGTTCTAGTCAGAAGAAAATGGCCTCCTTGGGAAACAATTTTTAAAATGTTCCACTGCAGTTTGAAAATATATTGTAATATAAGTACTAGTACCTTTATTTGAAATTTCTCTTATATTTATATATTCATATCATAGTTTAAAATTGCGCAATCCGAGGCGTGCCTTTATGCAATTTGCTCCAAAATAGCCTCAAGCCTTAGGCAATTCTCATGCATCATGAGGCGTACGCCTCAGGTGGAGTGAGGCGCGCCTCACTAGCGTTATTGCGCAATTTACTTTGAGGCGTACGCCTCTAATATGGGGGCCCTTACTTAAAAAACCTAGGGTCATAGTTCTCGGTATCGCTATGTACATGCTCGGTACCGCTAGGTACATGCTCGGTACCGCTAGGTATCTTTCCATACAAATAACTTACAAACTTTAAAAATAAGCAGAACTTCAAAATTACTCTTACAAATAAAATTTGTTCTAGGGGCAGCCCCTGGAAACCCCTGCAAGGGCGCTGCCCTTTGACTTCGCGACCTGACCGGGCAGGTCGAACCCCGCCAGGGGGTAGCACCCCCTTGGACCCCCGGCAGCCCGGCATATCATTGTATTCATCATCTTTAGTAATAGTTGTTAGTGTTAGTCTGTTTCTTCATGAGTGCATACTTTGATTGGGAGACATTGGATTCTATAGGAGAGGAGGAAGGGGTGAGGACTTTAAATATGTTATTTCTTATTTGTACTTTGAGAGTTTTGATAGACTTATATTTTGTGGTTATGTACTTTGGTACATGATTTTATTGCATCTATTTTCTTACTTTCCACTAATTTCACTTGTCATTTAGATGTTTTTATTGTATGATAGAATCTTACTATTATTTACATGCTAAACCCTTAAATTCTTATTTACGCAATTCTTCGTCCGTGAGGCTTACGCCTCACACCGCTTCGCCTCACGGACGAAAAACGCCACGAGGCTTATTTACGCAATTTTAAACCTTGATTCATATTAGTTTTTAGACGCTATGTAAGCTGATTTAGCACCTTTACCAAGTATATGACGCAGTCCTTTTATTGTGAAATCATGAGCTTTAAAGCAGTCGCTCATATTCATTTTTGATTAATTACCAATTATTTCTTTGTCTAAATCTGCATGTAGTTTAAGAAAAGGGATTATATTTCCATTGGATCTTTGAACTCAGAAGAAAATTGCAGAACCTATCTGAAATCATTGGATAATGAACAAGAGTTTTCTAAGATGGGGCAATCAAAGTTACTTTCCAGGCTTTCAGCACATGAAGCTTCTACTACACCATCTGCAGCTGCAAAGACTTGCAATGAAGTTCAAGGTACAAGAAGTTGTTTTTATCTTTCTAAATTATTATTCATATACTTCATAATTGATGATGCGTCTGGTGGAGACAATTTTTCAGATAACTGTCTTAAGTTTCAAGATGCAAATGCTGCTGGGGCTGACCAGCTGTTGGTGACAGATAATGGCATTTCCGTTGGAGCCATTTTTCAGTCCAAAGAGGCATTTAAAGAATCACAGGAGGGACCGAAAGTTGCTGCATCAAATAATATTGAAGGATTGCATTATGACATTGTCAACATGCTCCACAATGATGCTGATATGTCGGTATCAGATGTAAGTCAGGTAAACCATACTGATTATATTTGTTTCAATAGTTGGGCTGCAGTTTTTTCTCTCTCTCTTGATCTCAATTATAGAATTGACGTTTCAGGTATTTGTTGCACTGTTCAAGATTGTAATTGTACTTACAAATAAATGACACTAACATAGGTTAATTGTGTGAAGAATGTAGAAATGCCTTTGCCAATTGAGGAACAGATTGGCAGTATTTCGGCTCCTCAGGATTCTCTTACTTTTGCTTCAATAGCTGACAGGAATAATGGTGA
The DNA here is from genome assembly GCA_016618105.1 of Dendrobium huoshanense. Taxonomy (NCBI): domain Eukaryota; kingdom Viridiplantae; phylum Streptophyta; class Magnoliopsida; order Asparagales; family Orchidaceae; genus Dendrobium; species Dendrobium huoshanense. The sequence continues at coordinate 87,122,590 of CM028358.1, forward strand.
CCTCTGAGTTCATTAGTTCATTTGGAATTTATTTAACTAGCTTAAGTATGTATTATTGCATCAACTGCTATTTTTCTGTTTACATAGTTTGTTTCTTTCAGGACATTCCTTTCCTGAAACTGAGACTTTTCAGCTTGAGAATATCACCCCTACCGAGCCAAGGTACTTATTTTCTGGCTTGTATGACCTTCGTATAGCCTTCAGATTTTTTTTTTTCTTGACCAACTTCCATATAAATTCGGAAAATTGAGTTAAGCAGGTAGTTATAAAAAATCCAACCACCTTGACATGGGTTCTCCTTATATTTAAGAGAGGTGGTATCTTAATGGGCCCCTTATATCTAGGGTCTCGTGGAATCTAAGGGTGGTTATCCTTTAATGCCTGCCCTCCACCTGCTCGCTTACTTTTTTTCCACTCTTCATAAATTCCTCGTAAAATCACCATAAAAAACTCTTCAATGTCCCTAATTAAATTGCAACAATTAAGGAATTATCTCATAACCAGCGACCTTTTTTATTTGTATTTAATTCTCTCTCTCTCTCTCTCTCTCTCTCTCTCTCTCTCTCTCTCTCTCTCTCTATATATATATATATATATATATATATATATATATATATATATATATATTCCTATAAGTTCTTTGATTTTCTTTAATACCAACAACAAATTCCATCTCATGGAATACTATCCCTTCCATCAATGGTGCAAATTTGAAATCTCACCAACTCCTATGATCTATTTTTTACCTTAACATCTCTAGATGAATCTCACAATTTTTCCATCAAAGCCCAGGAACTCTTGATCTTGATGCTCATGCTATCTTTCTCAACAATAGTAATTGAAGGCTGCAGCAATATAATGGACTTGATGCTCAGCATTTTTCATGTTTTCTAATTAAAGGAAAGGCAGCACTTCTATAATGATTGGCTTGCAGATCATTTCAAAGATTTCATTTGGATAAAAAGCTACAAAATTGTATGAGATTTTAATTTTGATGAAGTTAATTGTGATGGATTTACGCCACAATGTGTTTTTAAGTTTTTTCTCATGTAAAATTTTAGAGAGAAGTTTATTTTTGGACTTTGATGTTTTAAGAAGCGGGAACAACCCAACCATAAAGAGTTTTGGTCCTTTTTCCTACCGTAATAAGATTTAAAATCACAATCTATATGACAGATTTTTTAACACAAGCGGTTAGTTTTTGGAGCATTCAATGTAAGAATGTTAAAATCAAAATATTATTTTATTATTATTTTAGATAGTTATGGTCAGATTATAATTTACCTTAGTCTACCTTATCCTGAAAAATAAATGCTGGTTATTGTGAGTTAAAAATCATGATAATTTCAAATAAAAATATTAAACTTTAATTTAAAATTTTTTTAAGGTGGTGATTTAACTCTTCCTAAATAGAAAAATTCAGACTAAAATTGATTGCAAGTTTATTTAAACTTGATGCTTTTTAAAAAAAAAATATTATTTTAAAAAATTAAAATAAAATTGTAATGTTGTCCTCAAGCTAGATTGAAAGATTGAGAATTTGTATGGTTAATATAAATATTATAAATTATATATAATTTATTTATGCTCTCCCTTTCAAAATTTTTTTTAAAAAAATGCTATTGCTGTTAGCCTGCAAAACTTCTATCATAACTTACGTTTTCATTTCTATTTTTGGTCCAATGCTTATAGGCATTAGCAGTTTCTTTATCAGGATTTGAAAATAATGCTGATTATGTCACGATTGTACTTCTTTTTTTTTTTTTTTTTGGTTTCAGCTTAAATAAAAACTCAGGTGATGAAATAAAGTTCCAAGCCACCAATTCTATGCAAGTAGATGTTGACCCTGCGTTCAACAATACACATCTAGTTACTGGTATATTGAACTTTTTTCTTCTGCTTGCTGATCTGGATTTATAGCCACCAAGGGTTTGATTATGTAGCTGTATTTTTAATCTGTTACTGTAAATTATACAGTTTTTGGAACTTAATGTGATTCTTAGTTTACCATTGTTGTTTGGATTATGGTGCTATACTTAAAAAATCATCTGTATAAGCTAGTTATTACATCTATATCCAACCAAAACATCCAATCATTTCCATCCTTTTTACACATCCCATGTCTTCATGAAGGAAGCCCTTGCTTAAAATCTACAAGCTAGTGAAGATGAAAAATATGCTCCTCTTTGAAGGTATGTAGGCTGCTATTGTTGAGTTTATACAGTGTAGCTCTAGGTTTCATCTTGAGCAATCACTCGCTCTGTTAGGTTTCTTCTCCCAGCGCCACATAATCCCTCATAACTTTTCTATTCCACGCATACTCTTCTAAATCTTACATTGCTACTTATTATGACCTTAGTCCTCATTGAACATCAGTAATTGTGGGCCAGTTGGGTTTATGGGACAGGCCCTGAGTTTTTGAATAACTTTGGCCAGACATGGCCTTGTTTAAAGATCAGCCTTTATAAGAGGAAGCTGGAAGCCTGGAAGTGAAATTTATATCACAAAACGATCCTAGTGTATTCAAGTAAGCAGAAAACTGAAACCGAGTCAACTCTTAATCCTGAATGTTTTGTCCAACTATAAACCAACTAGTTCAATCTGACCTGATATTGGAGAATTCTCTTATTCTCCAATGACTTAGTTACTCGTTAAGTAATGGCAGATATACTTGTGTCCATAGGTAGACCATCTCCTCCTACATCTGTGGTAGAATTGGTTATCCTCAACTATTTTAATCATATAAGATTTTGCTTATTTAAATTTGGGTAAAATCCTTTCATCTCTTCTCATTTGAAATCCTATTTCTCTCTCTCTCTCTCTATATATTCTTTTTATCTGCTTCGTGTTCGAACATTTCTTTCTTTTGCGTTTGTTATTTGCAGATTCAGAGCTACCAGATGAGAATCCTCAAACCCAGGATGAAGCAATTCATAGATCAGGAGAAAAAATTGAGACCAGCAGGTAATATTCATTCATCAGTTGATTGATTCTAATTGCCGCATCAATTGGATTTGTATTATGACCAGTTTTCTATGCACTGCAGTAATTTGGCAGAAACCCTAAACAATGTGAAATCGGACCTTGAGTCAACTAGCAATGGAGATCCAACTGCGACCAGCTCAAGCTATGGTGGTGCTCCTGCTGCAAGTGTCTCCGAGGGGACCCTTGAACCGGTGAGTGATGTTTCCACTGGGATCCGTATAACTCGAGCCAGCACAAATTCAAGCAAGGCCCATAATGGTAATAACACAAATTATGTTGAGCCAATGCAGACTGGACCACCTGAGCCAAGCAGAGGCAGCAAACGCAAAGCCAAACAGGTTAGGCAAAAGAAATGGAGGGGCTGAGAGATGTGCTCATAACCTATAATTTATTGTTATTTATCAGTTTAGGAAGCGTAATTTGAGCCAGTATTCTGGTAGCTTTTCATTTTTAGGTTATTGAATGAAAGATCTCAAACATTGTTGAGATGGAAATTAGTTTGTATCTCACCGTTATAGTTGTCCTTTTTTTAAATTCTATTTATCATACATTAGTTTTGTGGAAAAATAGAATTGAGTTTGCTTTAGAATATTTACAAGTGAAATGCTTTTCTCTATTAGAATGCATGTAGTTGGCTATTTTTTAATTTTAAATTTAAATATATTTATCATTTGTTTTAAATTACATATAATATACATTTAGTTTATATATAAATTTATAAAAGTTTAGATGTTGTTGTTGTATAAATTTAATATAAATAATTTTATCTGAAAATAGAAATACCTTGACTTATAAAATATCAGACTGAAAATTAGATTGATTTGGACAAATCACCAAGGAATTGTTGATCTAGAAGCCAAAGACCAGCGCGACGATGACGAAGAATGTTAGGAGGTAGGTAATGGCAGGCAGGAAGTGACTTCCTTTGCCAGTTTTTGTTGGCCTAACAAATTAACATGTTCTAAATCAACGGATGCCACTAACTAAGTGGCCGGTGGAACCTGACTGACGACTTCAACTGTGCAACAAAGTCAAATCTCAATGCTTCTTTTTTAACTATTAAAATTAATCATTTAATTTCTTTTATATATATATATATATATATATATATATATATATATATATATATATATATATATATATATATATATATATATAATATTAATGATCTTATTAATAATAACAAATTTATTCATATTTTTTAATCTAAATTATTCATATTTTTATAGATAACAAAATTAAACTTTTAAATTTTTTTGATACTCTTAAATATATAAATATTAAAATTTCTTCATTTTCATAAAATTATATATATATATTTCTCCAACGAAGAACATAAATAAATTTTTGTATGATAAGTATAATTTGTTCTTTAAGTGCACTATCAATCAAAAAGTTTAGATAAAAAATGATTTAACCTTTTTTAGTTATAATTAATGTTACTTAAATAAAAAAATGATGTTAGCGAGTGTGCATTAAAAAAAGCGAAAAATGAAATGGGGCTGCTTTTAGTATATGTCGCTTTCGTTTAGAGAACCGTCGTCGACGCCGATTATTGATTTTGATTAGCTTCCCCGGAATTCTTCAGGTTTCTCATTTCAGAATAGATGCGGCGACTGCGGGGGTTGTTCTTGCGTTTATGATTCAGGTTTAAGTGCAAACAAACTTCTTTGAATTACGAGTGTGATTTTGTAGGGTTTTTGTGTCAACAATCCTCTGTTTCATTTAAATTGAGTTATTAGTAGAAAAACGTTAGTTTTTGCTGTTAGTTATGCAATCAGATTAATGCTAATTTCTGAGACGCATCATTTGCCCATTTTGGTGATTGATTTTGCAAAAGTGTTTGTGATGCTCTGGAACTGTTGCGATCGAACTTTTAAAGAACTGTTGTGATCGAAGCTGAATTGAATTTGTTTTTCGTCCTTGATGGATTTTGGCTTGATCTTCCTACTTCTTTAGACAAAAGCCGGTGTTTGAATAGTGCTTCTAGTATTTGAAGTGCTTGGGATTCTGTTGTAAACTATTTTTTCATTGAAATTGAATTTTGTTTTGTTTCAGGTTCTTATTATTTGGGAATCATAAAGCGAATTTTGAAAATTGTAACCCTATGAGGTTGCTTTACTTTTCTCCAAGATTAAACATAGTGGTCTTCGTCACTGTAGCTGTGGGATTAGTTACTTTTTCTTCATATTTTATTGATGGCAACATTTGGGGCACAAATCATAAGTTTTATCCTGTATCTAGGGTTCCGATTAAGGGGCCTGGCAAACCTCCAATATTTGCTTATTGGATTTCTGGCACCAAGGGTGATGGAAAGAAGATTTTTAGGCTGCTGAAAGCTGTCTATCATCCAAGGAATCGTTATCTTTTGCATCTTGATGCAGGGTCCACTGAATCTGAGAGGAGAAACTTGGCTAGATTGGTTCAATATGAGAAGATTTTTCAAGCTTTCTCAAATGTTGATGTAATAGGGAAGGCTTATGCGGTTGATCGAAGTGGGTCATCAGTGGTTGCTGCTATACTTCATGGAGCTGCAGTTATGCTCAAGATTTGGAATGATTGGGATTGGTTGATCACTTTAAGTGCTTTAGATTATCCCGTTGTTACTCAGGATGGTATGAATTTCAATTCTCATCAGATACATTTTAATATTGTTTTTGGTGGTATTAATTTCTATAGCATTTTCAAGCTATTAATTGAAATCTTCCACTCCTTGAGGACTTGGCCGGATTTATACTAAAACTAATAGCTAATATCATGGTGAAATTGTCCCTAGAAAATTTCATTACTCATATGTTGTGTTGCAAGTTGATATGCCTGCAGTTCTTAGGTCTTGAACCTTCTTTCAAGCCTACTCAACCTAAATTCATTCCACAATTAATTACAATGATTGATGAAGGGTGGGTAACTAGACCTTCCCCATCTATTATACCTTAAAAGCTTTAGTTCAAATAGTGAGGCTAATTTCTGCCTACGTCGGTTATTTTTGAATCACCTACAATATAAGATTGAACCTTTTGTTCTTATTCAAGTCATTTGATAAGTTTGAAATTTTATTCTTGTTCTTATAGGCTCCAAAAATTTGCGCCTCAGCATTACTGAGAGAGTTTTGTACATTATGTGTAAAATTTTCAGAAGGTAAATAGGATTACAAATAAGATATTACTTAGAGATTTCACCCTTTTTTTGTGAGGTTTTTAAGATTTTGTTTTAAGTTTATCATAGACACAATCCCGTATAGTTAATGATCCGTCTTGATGATAGAGAATTTTCAATTAAGGTTAGAATTAAATAGATACTAAATGCTTAATATATAGTAGCAATAATTTTTTATTTTAAGACTAGGCAATCGATGTAGTTGACCTAATTTGACTTAATGATTCTTGTAAGCAGCTCCGAGTTGTGTCATTCAATTGGACCCTATATACCTGGGGTAGATTTTTATCTAAGGGGACACTTGGAAGTTGACTTTAACTAACAAAGGGCTTTATGCCCTATCAAGTTTACCCTATAATTTATAACTTAAGAGAATGAGAGCCATTGTGAAACATTCAGGCTATGATCATAATCATAATTTAATGGTGTTATTTCACATCGAAATCACCTGGTCAGAGGGTCTTGATCAAAAAATTTATTTTGTGACAAAATCATTTGCACCGTGGGATCTTTTGAGAGTGATCATGATAATTTGCTTAATAAGAATTTAACATTTTATAAGCTAAGGTTATTCTTAAATGTATCACTCGTATCAAACTATTGTAATGAAATATTGATTTTTGGTATGAGGTAGTAGATTTTACTTGGAGTATTTTGAATTTTGAGTTTTTATTTTTAAATTTCTTTTTAATTTTGCTTGAATTTGAACCTGAGGTGATTTGTATATGGATTTGAGGACATTTTGAGAAAGGGAGTTCCCTTTGATTGAAATTTATGTCAACATAGTTGTTTTCTGGGTATTTGAATGATTTTATTTTGTTACTTGAACTTTAGTAGCTATGCTTTTTTTCTCATAGGGAATAAAGTTAAATGATTAATTTTACAAGCTACCATATGAGTGGGGTGACCGTATGTAATAGCCAAATTTCTATTTTTGAAAATTTCTATGAGAGCGTTGCAGTGTCGGGGTTAGTGATGCCCTGACGTTGATCTCTTGAGTTTTTGGGAAAAAATAGGTTTTGGGTGTGCACTGTGGCGCCAAATTTCAGGTGAGGATATTTTCAGAGAATCTAAAAAATTTTCTGGGATCTCAACGACGCTTGAAAATCGAGCGCCGCAGTGTTAAGTAAGAATAATGGTTTTTAAATTAATAAAATATCTCTATTCATTTCAGTGATTCTCTTATGATCGTGGTAAGTTCGAATTCTACTTTTGTGTCAGTGATTTGAGTCTTATAAAATTAATCTCACAAATTGATAAAAATATATTTTCTCTCAATTTATTGAATTTTTATCATGCAATTTTTATATGTGATAAACATGATTTTTATGAGCTTTTTGACTGAATTATTATTAAATTTCACCAGCTAAATTGGTAGTTATGATTTTCTAAAATTAATGAATGGTGTATAGATTTCATTGTGTTTCATAGATTTTTATATTTCATGCATTATATTGAATTGCATAGAAAAAATGATATGACAGTTGTATGATAAATTTGACATTTGCATGTAGCAAGGTAGGCTTGCAACGTTAATTCTCTGTACAGGAGGGTGAGCCAACAAGCTTTCCTTAAAATAATTTTTTGTGATGTAATCTTGGATGTTAGTCTGTAACTGATTGACTGATTATGCCGACGAGTAGAGAGTAACAACTCTTTATTGATTTATTGAAAGTCACTTGTTAAACTAATTAATGATTAATATAAATAATTAAAATATGTGGTTGACAGATAATGATGAATTGCTGTGATAAATGAATGATTGATGGAACAATGAAAACACCACATAAAAGTTAAATGTCATGCATTTGACACCAGAGTGTAAGACACTTGGCCACCTCCACTTTGCATACTTTAGCTACATCTATTAATTCTAAACTATATATTTCTTCCAAAGTATCACGAATTGTAACCACTTATCAAAATATAATAAATTACCTTTCCAATTTGTTTCTAATGTTTGGATTCCCTCTCCAATTCTCTTTATACAAGGTTATAAATACTAGGTGAATTTTAAATATGAATTCTCATGTCTATAACGGGATATATATATATATATATATATATATATATATATATATATATATATATATATATATATATATATATATATATATATATATATATATATATATATATATATATATTCAGTTCTCCCCCCAGCCCTGCTCGGCTTCGGTCATTTCCGAACCAAAACAAGGTTTCTTCTCCCTTCTTCTTCGAGCGACATTTTCCCCTCTTCCTTCCATTCAACCGGCGTCGGCTTCCTTCCACCGAGAGTTGCTCTTCGCCTCTTGCTTGGAGTTTTGTTCTACCGCGAGTTGGGTTGGAGTCTCGTTCGATCGACCGCTAAAAGCTCTTCTTCTTCGTGGTTGGAGTTTAGGGTTTATTGACAAAGGTGAAATAGCTTTACTTCCTCTTCTTCTTTGCACTCCTATGTGATTTTTCTTTTTGTTATACCATCGCATTTATCAACATCTTCTTTTGATTGTCATTCATTTTTGGCAAAATTTTTATCTTTTAAATTTATGCAATCTTGCTTTGTTTTAGACATACAATTTTCAATGTCATTTGATTAAATGATTTTCATTAATAGTGTAAGAAAATGAAAATGATAGGACTTTTTTATTTATGTAATATTTAGATCTCTTTTTGCTAGACTGAAAAGAATTCTGTGATTTGGGAAATATAGAATTTGAGTTGAACTATATTTCATGTTGTCTTATTATTGAGATATTTTGATTTCACTTCATATCTTGTTCTTTTTTATGTTTTATATTATTTACTCATTAGTATATAAAAAATTTGTCATTTTATGTTTACGAAATATTTTGATTTTGAGGCTTACGCCTCAAAATGCCTTGAGGCTTACGCCTCGCCTCACGAACGAAAAATGCATGTTGACCCGTAACCAGCAAAAAAAAAGAAAAAAAATTCAAAATCAAATCCTTACCTGCTCTCTGGCATCCCACGACGCACGTCCCTCGCACGTCAACACTGCTTCTCTCCACGATCTCGACACGACTGGATGTCCTGCTCGCATCGTTAAATACCGAAGGAAACGAAGGCCCCGGCTACTGGTTCCCTCTCTCCCTCACACGCATCGTTGCTTCGGCACCCCCGTGGCTATTCGACGTCGCTCTCTTCGACTACTTTCCCCTGCTGTCGGGTCAGAACTCCAACATTTTGATCGGAAAACGAGAGCAGGAGCACGCCGGCCGTGACTTCTCCGGCTTCTTCGTGGACTTCGGACTTCGCTCCTTCGCCGCTGCCCGACTTTGCTCATTCGACGTCGTTCCTCCCTGTTGGATCGGACGTTACGTCATTTTGTTCGGAGCAAGAACGGGAGCACGCTGACAGTGAAAGTAACTCTCTCCATTTCGCACGCTTCTTCAGCCCCTTCGTGGCCGGCCGACTTTGCTCACTCGACGGCATTCCCTTCCTGTCCGATCGTAAGCAAGAACGGGAGCTCTCAGCCGTGAAGGTAACTCTCCCTTTTGGGAGCTTCTTCGGCCAAGCCCTGTTGCCAAACAGCCCTTAGGCTGTTTTAATTTATTATTATTATTATTATTATTTCTTTAATAATAATAATAATGATAATAATCATTATTATAAATATAATTATTTATAATTAATTAAGCTTAATTATAATTAATTATTTTAATTATAATTTATTATAATTACTTATAATTAACTAATTCAATTATACATTAATTATTTTTAAATTATAATTAATTAATAAAGATAATTAGTTATAATTAATTAATTTTAATTATAATTAGTTATTTTAATTTAATTAATTATTATTAATTATAATGATTTATAATTGACTAAATTAATTATGAACTAATTATTCTTAATTATAATTAATTAAGTTTAACTATAATTAATTAAGTTTAATTATAGTTAATTAAAAAAATGTGTGCTTCTCCCGCCTCGACATTCGAGCCAACTCCACCGTCGGTCTGCCGGTCCCGAAGGTATAATCTAAACTCAGACTTTCGTCCTCGACATTCGTGTCGGGCCGGTATACCACCTATGCACGCCTTTGTTGAGCGTGGTAGAAGGGAATCGGTCCGACGCCTACGACGAGGCGGACGGTCGCCTAAAGTCTCTCCCCTGCCTCGACATGACATGTGTGTCGAGCCGGCGGACCACCTATGCACGCCTTTGTTGAGCGTGGTAGGAGGAAACCCGGCGCGATACCTACGACGAAGTAAGCGAGCGACCCCTCGCCCTCCTGCTTCGACGTGAGCACCGAGCCGGCAAACCACCGATGCACGCCTTTGTTGAGCGTGGTAGGACGTAACCCGGTGCGACGCACACGACGAGGTCAGGTGAGCCTGGCGTACTCTTTTCTCCGCGCGGCCGGAACAATTCATAAGTACCCCCAGGCGGGGGGAAAGCAAACTGCTCTTTTCTTGTAACAGGTATCGTCAAAGACCCCACGCACGCCTTTGTTGCGCATGGTGGGAAGAAAAATTACGGCTGCGGTGTCCTCAAAAGAGTGCACCTACCTTGCATGTCTTTGTTGCGCGTGGTGGGAAAGGCCCAGTTTTCCGTCATTTTTCCCTAAACGGGGGAGACGTCGGGAGGCTGCCGAAATTTAGGGTGAAATATTACTACACTTGGACCTGTTTTGAACTCAAAAAGAACAAAGAGCCCGGACTCAAATGAGAAAGAGCAGTGGACTTTTGAACTTGATTGAACACGAGCAGAGGACCTGAACAAAGCTCAAAATGATTAATTAAAGGTCAAATTCAAATAAAATAAAATCAAATTGGAACTGAATTCAAAGCAAATGAGTATAACTTGAACTGGCAAGATGAGCAAGGACATGGACTGAACATTTGAACTTGAAGACTCGGACTATAGGGGACATAGAACTGAGTTTGCATATTAAGCTCATGAACCTGATTTAAATTGGTCTTGAAAGGACTTGAACTTGAGCTTGGTTTGAGCATCATTGCCCTCTCACATTCGACGCCAATCAAGCTACAACACCTTTTACGGATGTATTCAGTATAGCGCACAACGAATTTAAATACCCGCTAGTGCCAGCAATCATTTGACCGAGGACAAATACATAGAGCCCGTGCAAGCAGAACGTGATTGATTGGCACATTAAATGCAAATACCTATGATCCCTTATAGGAGGCCCGATGTATATTCGACACATGTTTGTGGGCAAAATGTGAAATATTTGCAACATATCACAAATATGTACGAGCGCAATGTAACTGACTCCTACGATAATCCCCACAAATGCCTTTTGATTGAGATGGCATCCAATAATGGAAGATCTGTCTATACAAACAAGTGCAATCATCGATCCACCTGAGATTAGTGAAATGTGGATATGATATTGATGCAATGAGTCTCCTACAAATATCCCCTGGAGGTCGTAGTTGTACAGCGGTCCCCTGCAAATCTACTTGTGGATAACAACAGTGTGTATATCGTAGGTATAACGAACCACTGTGGGCACAAGTATAAACATCCCCCCACCTGAGATTGGTGAAAGGTGGGTAAGATGCAAGAACAATAACTCTCCTACGAATACTTCTAGGAGGTCGTAGCAGATGCAACGGGTCCTTGCAAATGTAACAACAGTGGGTACCTCGTAGGCATGACGAGCCACTATGGGCACAAGTATGTATATCACCTACGACAACGGTGATTAAGATCTCCAAGTACGTCGGGTATAAGGGAAACTCGATATACGAAAAAGGACACCCCCTAGCAGAAGGGAAGAGATGTTTGAGCACATTCAAACTAAACTTCCCAGTGTTCCAAAATTCCTCCTTGATCCTATACTCAGGAAGAAAACAGTTCTGATATACACAAACACCGGAAATAATAATTCCACTGCGCTGAAGATTTTAAAAAGATTTCTCTACAAAGCAATTAACTTCAAAATCCAGAAAGCTCGTCCCTGGTGAATGAGAAAGGGGAAGTCAATATCAAGATGCACGGCACCGGATCTGCATCGTTCGTACAAGCAGACAAAAGGCGTATATAAGCTCTTCAAGGAAATGTTGTGCATTCAAATGATAGATACATGCACAACTACAAATATTTCAAAATACCCCTACACGTGCACCGTAGTTTGTATACACATAGGTACACAAGGGGTAAATACAATGTTTAAAATTGCGTATTCGGGTATTGAGGCGTTTTTCATTCGTGAGGCGAGGCGTAAGCCTCAAAATCAAAAGATTGCGTAAACATAAAATGATAAATTTTTTATATACTAATGGATGAATAATATAAAACATAAAAAAGCATAAGATATGAAGTGAAATCAAAATATCCCAATAATAAGACAACATGAAATGTAGTTCAACTCAAAATTCTATATTTCCCAAATCCCAATAATCTTTTCATTAACATATAATTCCAATTTCCAAAAATAAATAGCAATGACATATCACATAAGAACTCATAAGTCATCAGCACTGTCATCACTAAGGGGTTCTTCATTTCAATCATCATTATGATGAACGGCTCTCTCCCCTTCCTTCTCTCCTATAGAGTCCAATGTCGGGCATTTACTTCAAGATTTATGTAAATTTTAATATATATAGCGTGAGGCGTAAGCCTCATGCCAGTGAGGCGAGGCGGGTCTCAAGGCGGGCCTCAACCAAGTTGAGGCGCAAGCCTCATAAAAAAGACTTGAGACGTAAGCATCGAGGCGTTTTTTACTGGAATTGCGCAAAGGCGGGCCTCAAGGCGAGCCTCATATTGCGCAATTTTAAACCATGGGTAAATACAATCTCAACCCGCATGGGCCCCGACGAGCGTGCTATTGGTACACACGTGACGCCTAGGGATGCTACGCGGGTTGACAAGTGAATTCAAGTTCGAACCTGATCATTCTATACGGATCAATAGAAGTCGACAGAATTCGAACCTTCAAACGAATACATCGTTATGGGGACCGATGTATTTGTTTCAATGCATTCATATTAGGCCTCCTTCAAGGCCTACAATCAAGAAAATTCACAAACAAAGGCATAAAGCCTACAAAACCCGATCCTCTGTCGACAACTAGACAGAGTCGACAAGGTTCAATCTAGAAAATGAAAATGACCCCAAACACTCTGATGATGGCCTTGTTGAACGCAGATCTCAACCGGAGGGGTTCACAAATATTTTCAAATGCCTCCCAAAAATCCACCCACAAAGTCTAAAATCCAATAAATCCCAAATTCCAAGATATTTAAATCTGAAATAAATCCATCAATCACTTAAAATAAAATTCATCCACCCTCCACCCTCCGCAACAATTTGTCGGGGTGGACAAATCAAAAACTACTTCAACTCACATAGAGCCAAATGCCTACTCGAAAATATTACTAGGATCAATTCTCAAACAATCTCCTGCCAGTAAAGACGTGGTACGTGTCATCTAACCGACGGTTTGCCGCCAAATGGCACCGCAGGATAAACTGTTATGACCCGGGGCCCTCTGAATCGAGTGGTTTTGCCTCCAAATGGCACCACGGATACCGGTTATGGCCAGAGTCAATATGCTCCTTAATAGCATCAAATTCTTGAGATATCAATCAATAGGATATGATCTATAGGGCACAAAGCCCTCTATTAGCTAAGGTGGATTCAAATTTATCCCCTTAGACAAACATTCACCCCAGGTCTACAAGTCCCCTTGGACGAATCAACCCATGGCTGCTGACAAGGATCCTTCTGTCAGGTTAGGTCGACTACCTCCTCTGACTAGGTAGACCAGGGACCACGATGGCCCGGGATGACTGAACCATAAGATCTTGATCGGGTCCATCATTCATTCCCCCACCGTCTGCTTTAAGTGTGAGATTGTGAAATTTCCCATTTTAGATATCAAACTCTGCCCAAATTTCCAAACTTTTCAAATTTCCAAATTCAAATCCATTGCTGCTACTATATGCCAAATAATACGTATTCTATACGTATCTGATTGACGACTAGCCTTAATCGAAAGTTCTCTCTCATGATTGAGAGGGGTATAGGGGCTTGTGCCTTTATGAAACCAGAACTCAGATAATAAAGTCCTCACTAAATGAGGGCGAAATCTCTGGGTAGTGTCTTATCTACAAACCCATCTGCCTTCCAAAATTTACCTCTGAACTTATCAGTTAAAACTCCCTCGTCGAATAAAAAGAAAAGCGGGCGAAGGCCGGGGCCGAATTTTTGGAGCCCACAATGCCTCAGTACCCGATTATGCAATTTTAAACATTGTTTGCAAGTCATATTTGCACATTTTACGGTATAATCTTACAGTACAATTGCATATTTCTTTGTGCACTTATACGATGCACTTACATGTTTTTATGCTATTGCATGTTGTACCTATATATTTGCATGATATTTGGTGTGCTTACACAATGAGCTTGCACACTTATGTGTATAGTTGTATATATATTTTTTTGTGCATTTGTATATTTTTTGTGCATTTGCATTATATATTGGACAACGTAAGGTCAAGATCATTTTTGTTAATTTGATGCATCGTTTAAGTTAAGTGTTGCAGAGATGACGATGCTTAGGTGGATGTGTGACTTCATTCTTAGAGATGGAATGCAAAACAATATATACATGTGAAAAGGTTGGAGTACCTCCAATAGCAGATAAGATTAGTGAGAGTTGCCTTAGATGGTTTGATCACATAAGACATCGGCCTTTTGATGAATTTGCTGGATTTGGAGTTAACGAATTTTAGAGGGTCCGGGGTCCTTTTATGCACTAGGCTAGGGGGGCCAAAAGATCACTAATGTAAACGGGCTAGGTTTGGGGGTTCTCGCATTTTAATTAAATATTAGGCCTTAAGAGGAGTAGTTAGGCTTTAAGTTTGCTGGATTTAGAGTTTTGTAGGCCAAGTTATGAATTTTAAAAGTTTTGGATAATTAATAAATTATTAAAATTGGTTTAATAAAGGGACATTTTAGGGTTTATGATCCAAATCAGCTCCAAACTGCTTGGAATCACTTCCAAAGGTCAGGAATGACCTAAAGAAGTGTTCACAAGTGTTTGACAAAAATTTAGAATTTTTAAGAATTGTTTATTATTTAATTAAGGCAAAAAGGTGAATTTTAGTTAAAATTAAATTAATGCACAACTTAAAGTCTAATAAAGGAGCCCTAATTATCTATGGTTACGGGTTAAATTCTGAAGGGTTTGAGGTATTATAGGTAATTTTCTGAGTTGAAATGAATTTATTAGAATTTTTTGAAGCTATCGGGGCACAATTACCAGATAAATTAGGGTTTGTTAATTAAAATGTCTAAAGGCTCCTAAAAATTCATAGAAAATTCTGGGAGGTTTAAAATATCACTAAGTTTAAGTGTTTGAAGTTTCAAGTCAATCGGGAATCTATCATACCTCCTAGAATTTTTCTTATTTCGTTAGACGGGTCCTTAATTATTGTCCTTAGGATGTCGCTACATTATATGAGTTTAAAGTAAGTTTTGGACTAACCCTTAGGATAACATGAGGGGAAATGCATAAAAAATAATAAACACACCAATCCTAAGATTTAGGAGGGCCTAAGCTAAGTGCTCGTATGTTCTACACATGCAAAAAATTAATAGAAAGATGATTAAGCGCGCTTATCGATGCAATTAGTGATTGATTGGAGTCCAATCATCCACTAATCCTCTCCCCCCATGAATGCTTTTTATAAGCATAAATCAATGTTTAAAATTTCACAAGTGGATCTCCCAAGATAAAGGTAATTTAGTTATATAGATAATTTTAAAATATTTAAAGAACCCAAAAATATTAAATTTTTGGAAAAATAATATAATTAAAAAAATAAATTAATTTGCAATAAAACAATATAGAGGAGATCCACTGGTCTCACCCAAACAAGGCTTTAAAATAATTTCAAAATAATTTTTTAATTTTAAAATAATTAGTATATTAATTATTTAAATAATGCTTAAATAATCAACTAATTAAATAATATAGAAATACAACATAAAAATAAGTTTTTATATCTGAAAATAATTTTAAATGAAAGTACACAATTTTCTGAAAAACTCGAGGTATTGTGCACAAAAATCATATTTAAAAATGAAATAGTTATGAATTTATGAAGTTTAAAGTAAGTAAAGGCTATTTTATAATAATAGATATTTGAAACTAATTATTAAATTAAATTAAGTTAAATATTAAAGCTTCTGTAATTTAGAATAATTTAATAAAAATAGTTTTGTAATTTTTAAAAATAATTGAATTTTAAAACTAATTAATTAAATAATTTAAGTAATTAATTAATAAAGAAAAAATTTTAAAGTTGGGAAAATATTATTAATTTAAAATAAATAACAACAATAATTTTTTTATTTTTCAAAATAATTTAATAAAAAATAATTTATAAATTTGAAAAATAATTAAATTTTAACTTAACTAATTATTTAATTAAGTAATCAAATATTTTAAGTAATTAACTTAATTAAAATAATTTAAAATACTCAAATATCCAATAATTAATATCAGGGGTGTCAATTTGGGTCGACGGGTCAGGTTCGGGTCGAACCCGAGTTGACACGGATCTAAACAGGTCAACTCGAACCCGACTTATTTTTGCAGACGAGTCGGACATTTCAACCCGGACCCAATCCGCGTGGCAGTGAACGGAGCTCGCGACAGCTAACGGAGTCCGGGTCAGGCAGTCCGCGGGATCGCACCACGTGTTCGGGATGGAGTCCGCGGGACCGAATGCACGGCAACGGCAACGACAACGGCGAAAGCGGATTTTTCAGGTCAGTATCGGGTTGATTTCGGGTTTTCGGGCCAACCCGAACCCGACCCGTTTTTGAAACGGGTCAAAAATCTGAACCCGAACCCGACCCGTTTGCTAAACGGGTCAACCCGAACCCTAATTTTTTCGGGTCGGGTCAAAAATTGACACCCCTAATTAATATTAAACTAATTAAAACCATTCTCTGATTTTTTAAGAAAATAAAATATTATTATACATTTACTATGTATTTTTACTTGAAATTAATTATTATTAATATACACATATATATACTATTTAAGTAATGATTACATAATGATATAAAGTAATTAATTAACATAATTAAATATTAAAAATAACTTTTAAGTTTTAAATCAAAGTAGTTTGAATGCTCTTTGAAATAAAAATATTATTTTATTATGTATTTATTTAAAATAATTATTGATAATATATATATTTAATTATTAACTTAAATATTAATATTATCTTAATGTATATGCAATAATCTAAAATGGTTAAATATTAAATTAAATAAAAAAAAAGTTTAAACACCTTCTGAAGTTACAAAATATTACTTTAAAATAAGAATTTTAAATTTTATAAAATACTTTATTATTTATAATTATTTATTACTTAAAAAAAGAAATAATTTGAAGAATAATTAATATTTTGAACTAATTTTATTTTTAAATTAAAGGAAATTAAAATTTGAAAATTTTGATATAATATATGCAATTTTTGGATATAAAAATAATTTTTAATAATTATTTGAAGTTTCCTTAATTTAAAATACATTTAAAATTAATTAAAAAAGGATTCGGCGGCGGTCAGCCACGCGGTGCGTTTTGGTTGGCTCCCGAAACCGTGGGCAATCATTTGCATTGATTGTGCCGCCGCGCAATCAATGCAAATGATTGCAATAATGGCACAGGTCAAATTCGCTATTACTCAACCACGACAGCTTCGATCTCTGTCGTTGATTCCGTGCGGTATGAGATTAATGGCCCTGATCGAGCCGGACCGAGAGCAGATCCACGGGATCGAGATCCGCTGTCGTTCCGGATCACAGAACGATGGGATCTAGACCGTTTATCGCGAGATCAACGGTCAAGATTACGCCCTAGCAGATGGAAAGCCCAACCGAGACCTAAAATGATATTTGGGCTCGTTCTCTCAATTGGGTGCACCAAATGGAACGAAATTTGAAACATAACCTCTATGCATGAAGAGCATTCATGGGGAATGCTTGGTGCGATCTAAAAAGAGCTTTTCGTAAAGCTATTTATTCCTAAGTGTCCTAGACTAGGGTTAGAGATTTCACCTCGGTTTGTGGACGGTTTAACCCTATTAATGGCTTGTTGCACTTTGTAGAAAAAATCGCGTTTTGAAACGCGATAGATCGATGGGAAATCTCCTTGGAACTGTTTGGCGTTCGATTCGCCAGAAAGCTCGCCGCCTGCGGGGGTTTGGTGATGGATTTGAGTGGAAGAAGGTGAAGGAGGTTTATGGGAGCTCAAACACGAGAGTTCTCGGGTTAGGAGGCTCTAGGGTGAAAGCAAAAGCAAAAGCAAGAGAGAGTTCTAAGAACGCTAAAGGAGGTATTTAAAGGATTAAAACCATGATCAACGGCCTAGATCTAATCTAAGGTCAATTAGGATGAAATTATATTTGATTAGCACGGGATTTGATTGAATAGAGCATTAGGAAAGGATTTAAATGAATTTAATGGCTTTAATTTGACCTAAAGATGTTGAATTGACCTATTTAAGACTTGGGTTGACCAAGTCAATGGTTGACCTGGTCAACACAGTTAAATAGGTCCAAGGGATGAAGGGTTTGAGCTCAAGATGTGAATTTGAATTGGATTAGAACTTGAATAGACCCATTTAGGGTAATTGGGTCAACAACCTACCCAGGGCATGGGTCTGGGCCCAATAGGTTGGGTTTGACCTATTGAGTCCAATGGAAGTAAGATTTGGGCTTGAGAAGCCCTAGAATGGATTTGAAATCAAGTAGAGGAGATTTGGGTTGTCCTAGGGCCTAGGCCAGGGCTCAACAGACTTGATTTGGCCCACTAAATTGAATGGGAGGGGTCTTGAGGCCTAGCCTGATCAATTTGACCATGTCAACCCTTTTGACCAAGGGTTTGGAGAAAAAACAAGGTCAACAGTGGTTCTAGAGTGGTGTGAGGTATGGGGAAGATGCGATAATAAAATACATATGACTTTTTTTAAAGCCTCATCACTTGCGAACATCGAAATTGCATCGTCGCTTAGCATGCGAGTGAATTTTTTGATTTTTTCTTTGTGTGATAACTCAGGTAATATGATTGTCTGTCTTAGCTTATTTTACTATTCCAAAAGTGTTGGTGTAGTCTATTTCACAAACATTTGCCATTCCGACCATTTTGACTTTTGTTCAATGCATTTCAAACAGTATTTGCGTGGGCTTGTGCGCCTAAGGGTGTAGATTTCGTCAAATGGATGTGGCTATTTGAGTTGTGAGAGGTATGAGAAGACGTGATAATAAAATACATAGTGGTTTTTTTAAAGCCACATCAATCGTGAACATCGAGATTGTGTCGTCGTGTTGGTGTAGTCAGTTTCATGAACATGCGCCATTTTAGCTATTACGACTTTTGGTCAATGCGTTTCAAACAATATTTGCGGGATGTTGCATACTTCACTTGTCGTTTTTGTAGTATTCAATCAGATTGACCTCGGTGGATCCCTCGAGGTCAACAATTATAGGTATTTGAACATTCATCTCATTTGTATTGCCTGTTAAATCTTAAAACCAGTTAAAAAATTTTGTTTACACTTCTTTTTTTCCGGTTCATATTCAATCTATTTCTGAGCAGATAGATGTGATGATCAATAATGGTATACCATTTTATCAGCTTATCATTCTTCTTCTTTCGAAATAAAGATGAGCTCTGATCAAATGATGACTAATAAGACACGACTGAAAAGTTAAGACTTCAAAAGTCAATTCTATATTTATTTAACGAAGCTTTCTCGTAAATTAATGTCAAATTCTGATTTTTTTTTTTTTCATCATAAAGTGCTTAACTTTTTGTTCCTTCTAGAAAGAATTTGTAGTGCTAGTTAAAAGATGTCGCTATTACATCTTAATGGCCTATAAGAGTCAGCCACAGCAAGATAAGCTACTCCATTTTATGTTTGTTCGGTCTGAAGTTTCCTTTTTTTTTAATTGGCCATTGAAAGAGAAGCATACAATTAGTTTAAGTATTATTGCTAGATGAGGATGCTCAAGTGAATGAGTGTCTTTACTCTTAGACATAGAATTCGAAATGAGCATATATGTGAAAAGGTTGGAGTAGCTCCAATGGTAAATAAGATTAGAGAGAGTCACTTTACATGGTTTGGTCACATTAAATGTTAATCTTCTGATGACTTAATTAGGAGAGTAGATCTATTAGATTTGACCAATGTTAAGAGACCTAAAAAGACTTGGTTAGAAAATATTAGAAATGCCCTTTTTTATTAGATTTAAATGAGAATTTGATTCTTAATAAGACATAATGGATAAAAAGGATTCATGTAGCTGACCCCGCGTAGTGGGATAAAGGCTTAATTTTTTTGTTGATATTGTTGCTCTTCTCACTAAAATAAATTTTCTATAGGAAGTCCAATTATTATGCAGTAATTTAACAAAAAGAAACATGACTTCTTTGCAGATCTGCTGTATGCGTTTACTTCATTGCCTAGGGATCTTAATTTCATTGATCACACGAGTGATCTTGGGTGGAAAGAGTGAGAAAATCATATATTATATTTAATTTATTTCAAATGTGCATTCTTTTTGTTGTGCAGATTTGTATTGTTTGCTCTCATGTATTATATCGATCGGTATTTACTCTCTTTTCATTGCCTGGTTGCAGATCTGAAAGATTTGATAAAATAATTGTAGATCCAAACCTTTATATGGACAGTAATATGAAATACTTTATGGCTTCAGAAACTCGGCAAACCCCTGATGCTTTCAGAATATTCACAGGTCTGATTTGTTGCTTATTTTCAGAGTTTAATGAACCTTTTTTCTGAGTCTTGATGGAAATAACATAGTTTAAGTTTTGTGTATATCTGATGATGCAACGAATCTTAGAATTTAGAATTTCTAATGCAACTAAATGTTGCAATGAATGAAACTCAAGCAATTAAGATTAGAATTCACATTTTTTTGAATCAATTAAATAGTCACTCGCATATTGTAAATTTCACTTAATATGCCTCAAGTAATGATCCAACAATCGTTAAGTAGAAATTGAGTGAAAACCCTGAAGCTGCAAGAATGCAACAAGAATAATTTGGTTAAGATTCACATCACAATAAAAAAAAAATAGTTTTAATTAATTAAAATTAAATGCACTAACAAAACTAATAATAAATTATGTAGATAAAAGAAAGCATGATTAGACATCACCAAATTAAGAAATGTAGGCCTCATGCCGATCATCATCATCATTAGCCTTACCCCAACTATTTGGGTTAAGTATTATTAATCTTTATTTTTCATTTGTTCTTTTTGAGTTGTGTCTTAGACAATCCCATTTTTCACAAATCATTTTGAACTTCTCTCTATGCAGCCTTAGGTTCATCTCATTTTTCTTAATTCTGTGACACTAATTTTCTCAATTAGTTTAATGAGCATATTTTCTATTCTTCATTTTACAGATTCAAATCATCCAAATTTATATATAATCATTTTATTTTCAATAAATATCACTCCAATATTTCCCATAGTATAATTATTCCTTAATTTATCCTATATGGTTATATGACACATCCATCTTAACATTATTATCTTTGGCACGCTCAACTTAAGAAAACTTCAATCAAGCTGCGTAAGGAGAAAATAAACATTTGCACTTTCACTACACTCAAAGAACTTAGCATCTAACAAGCACACAATTTTGAGGAAGTATGGAAAATCTATTAAACAAAAACTATCTAAATACATGTCGATTTTATGTTTATAACCATCAAAGTTGCCAGAGTCATTAATTTCTAAACCCTCAAAATGCTGAAATCCCTCAAGGAATAATAACAATGTGGTTGAATCACGATAAGCATGCAAATCATACTTGAAGTGGAATTGAAATAGCGTTTGAGCATGATAAGTACACAATCTTGTTGGTTCTGATCAACTACTATGGTAAACAACTACGCTATCTTAACGCCATAGGAAGCCATAGGAATAGAACTCCTTGTAATCTGTAGGAGCCAAATAGCTGCACAATAGTTGAGTGGCTACAGGAGACTTGCAATTTTTGAAGGAACCAAATTTCAACAAATTGCAAACCATAGTGAACCGCACAATGGATTGAAGCACACCAAATGAATTGAATTGAACCAGGAAAATCAAAATATTAGATAACCCATCTTGTTGTTCTACGCGTCATTGTATGCATGGTCACAAACTAAAATTAAAATAGATTGTCTAAATGAACTAACATAGGCAAAAATGCAGTTTGCTAAGATCAACTTGCTCATCTTGATGTGCGTAATTGCATTTGTGATGCATGTAAGCTTTTAGAATTCCATCAAATCTCCTTGGCTTAGAAAAAATTGACTCCAATGAATTAAGCATTTGATATTTATCAAACAAATTAATAGAAAGCTGTTGTGTAACCCATGAATCATCAAATACAACTCTATCACGCCATTATTACACAAGATGTCTCTTGAATCCATCATCAATAATGGACAGTTTCATTGTACAAGATAACTTAAAGAACTATAGTTGTAGAATTGTCGGATGGAGTGCTGGATGCAAGTTCATGAGGAGATGCAAAAAGAGAAGAATTTAAGGCTTTGGGAACATGCTCATATAAAGTACTGTTTAACATGGTTATACTTTTCTTGCATTTAATACCTTAGAGACTTGCATGAAATATTTTGGGTTCAAACATGCTATTACTTTATCACCTAATTTAAATTTCATATACTTTATATTCTCATCAATAATAGATTTATAATTGTTATAATCAAAGAATTTTTTTTTTACAAATATTTTTATGCAAATAATTATGCAAGTTATTAAGCTTATACACAACATGAAGTTCAATAAGATCTATAGCCTTTCTAGATTTTTTTTACTATTTAATTTTTTTTATTTAAAAAAAAATCTAATTACAAATTAACACATGCATATGTAAGGCCGTGAACTCATGACTTATTGGTTGGAAGCCTAAGCTACCATCCGATAGGTTATGGTGGGTTGCATGAAATCTATAGGCTTTCTAGGTTAAAATTTAATATCAATTTCAAATGGAATATGATAGGCCGGTTAATTTGATTGGGAGGGAATTAGAAAGGTTCTTAATCAAAGGGGATTTTTTTAGGAAATTTTTAATTTTAATTGGGAGAGAATTATTTAGGGCAAGTGATTTGATTTGAATTCAATATAAGAGTGAATTGTTTAGGGAAAGAGAACTGATTTGGGAGGGAATTATGAGAGCCTATTTAAGGTTAAGAATAGGGTGATTTCTAGATTATGTTTTGAGTTTACTGAAATTAGAATTTCTTAGGTTGTGAGGGCTATAGTCGCCAACTAGGGATTTGGGGGAGCTGGATCTTCCTCTCTAATTGAAGATTCAACTATATCTTGTTGTTTTCTTTCATATATCTTGCAATAAAAAGAGTTTTGGTGTGTTCTTCTTCCTAATTTCTTATTGTCGTTCGCTGATTTAAGGAAATTGTATCCACTTGTCAATATCAAAAGCTATATTCATGGTTACACCTTTTCAACATTTTAAGAAGGTTACTACTCGTCAATTCCGTAACATTGAAAAGCCAAAAATATTTTATATGACTCGATTTAAAAGTGGTGGATCATAAAATGTCAAATAAATCTAGAAAATATCATGATGAATTTTTTTTTGTTAGCTCATCCAATGTCTTGAATTCGGAGAAATAGTGCCCACAAGAATACCTAAATATTATTCTCCAAAATTTTGAATGACGATGCACAAGTCAAGTGTTTGCACTGAAATCACTAAATGATGAACTCATTTTTTTAAGAATATGCTTATGAAAATCCTCAGTTATCATGAAAGCGATAGCCGTACCACCAAAGGTCTTGGATTTATTATAACTAAATATTCTTAGATGATGATCTGTTATGCAGTAGCAGAAAAATATATCGAAACTAAAGATTAATTTTCATGAAGTTAACTTTTCAAGTGATCAAGTCATAGAAGCCAAACCCACACCTAAAAAGCTTAAGGATAGCCAAAATTAATATAAAAATAATTATATCAATTAATTATAAATAATAATTAAAAAGAGAGAGAGAGAGAAGGAGATTGAAATTTAAAAAAAATAAAAATCTAAATAATTTTAATCCCTAAAATACCCTCATACTCTCATAACCCATCCCACTCTCTCCCTCATGCCACTCACGACACTCTCCCTCACCAACCATCTTTTCCCCTTCGGCTCTCTCTCGTGTGAAGCTCCCGCTGTCGATCACCACCCAAGGTAATTATCTTCCTCCTAGGCTCCTACCTATTTCTTCTTCTTCCCTCTTCTTCCCTTTTCTTCCACTTTCTTTCTTCTTGTTCTTTCTTCCTCCACAATTTCCTGTCATTTTCTCCCTTCATTTTTTCCCTCTTCCTCTTCTTCTTCTTCTTCTTCTTCTTCTTCTTCTTCATCATAACCTTCCCAAAATTCTAACCCTAAAAATTTGTCTCCATGTCCATCTCTCAAACCACCAACACACCTTCACAAAAAACATTCTCCTACACTTCCTATATCTCCACCAAAAAGCCCAATCCCAATTCACTTTCTCTCTCTAGAAAGAGAGAAAATTCATAAAATTTCTTCAAACACTTCCTCCACTCCTACTCTTCTTACCCTCACTACCTTCTTTCCCTCTTTCTAGAGAGAGAAATACATTTTCCTCTCTCTTCCTCTTCAAAATTAGAGAGCGAGAGAGATTTTCTTTCTCTAACATCGCACCCTAGACCACTACAAGGTTCTTATACCATTTCCACCAAATTTCTTCTTTCCCTCTCTTTCTCTCTCTATCCCCAATTAAAAAAAATGATATGGATATAATTAAATATAATAAATATTAATCATTAAAAAAAGGTAATTGTGCAACGCAAGTTTCGTGCATCACCATTGTTATTGCCTTGTCATCGTCGTCGCAGTCACTGCGCAGCTAAGGTATAATCTCGACACTAGCTATTTTATAATATTTAATGCATGATATAAGTACCCGTGACTGTTTTTCTTAACAAACGAGAAAATTTGTATGCATGAAATTAAGTACCTATGACTTTTTTTCCTAGCAAGCGGAGAAATTTGTATGCATAAAATTAAGTACCCGTGACTGCTTAGCAGGCGAAAAAATTAATTTGCATAAAACTATAGTACCCATGACCGCCTTTCTTGGTAGGCGGGTAAATTTTGTGCTTTATAAACAGGTATTCAAAGACTCATGACTGAGGCAAGGAATGAAATTTCAGCCGCTATTTTACCTGGCACCTACCATGACTTCCTTTCTTGGCAGGTAAGAAGGCTTAGTACCCCGATGCAGCCTCTTATGCGCGTGCGACATCGGAGTACTGCCGAAATTGACAATAAAAATCATGACTTTGAAAATTTTAAAGAAATTGATATATACCCAAACTCCTAAATCAACAAATAGAAAATGTACTACATCCTAGTTTCTAAATATTAGAAAGTAAAAATTAACTGAAAATTAAAACTTGTAGGAGAACTAGTTGCTCACCAACAAACAGACTAAAACTTCTCTCTTAACTTCTAGCTAGTGTACACTCAATCTCCTTAGGAACACGCTCTTTAAATTGAACGTGCAAATGAATGAACTAGGGTCAGGTTCTCTATTTATAACATAAGAAATTGATCCCCTTATGGGACCCGTTAAACCAAACTCTAAACATAAAAATGACAAGGAGAGGAGTCACGGGTGTACAAGTGCCTTAGGTAATGCTCACACTAGCTGTTAAAGTCAAGAAACTCATACGCTCCGTGAATGTGTCGAACATCCCATGAGCATTTGTTTTTGTAAAGAAAATAAAATAGTACACTGTTATGTGTCGCGGGTTGTACGACCCCTCATTAAAGTGCACACGATGCATCACAATTACTAAAAGATGGTGTCGTTTATGAACCTCATATTGTATAATGTGCATATATCAAATACATGCACACGCATCAAGTGGTACATATGCATATCTTCAATCAAATGAACGCACTAAATAACATGCACACATGCGTTGATCATGTGAAGTTTTAGTCTGTTTGTGAGCTACTATGGATCAAAATAATCCTAGAAGACTTAAAGGTTAAGTGGGATGAGCCCATGAAGCTACATTGTGACAACAA
This sequence comes from Dendrobium huoshanense, assembly GCA_016618105.1. NCBI lineage: Eukaryota > Viridiplantae > Streptophyta > Magnoliopsida > Asparagales > Orchidaceae > Dendrobium > Dendrobium huoshanense. The sequence goes on from CM028358.1 coordinate 87,148,852, forward strand.
ATCAGCAATCAGCATAGCCCACAATCCAGTCCAGCATGACAGGACCAAACACATAGCAGTGGGCAGACATTTCATTTAAAGAAAAACTAGAAAGTGGTCTAGTAAATGTCGACCATGTATCATCAAAGGACCAACTTGCAGATATCCTTACCAAAGGATTGGACAGTTTTTCCTTTCTCAGAATGATTGACAAGCTGGTAATGACAGATCCATATTTTCCAGCTTGAGGGGGAGTGTTGAAATCCAGTCGTCCCTAGTGCAAAGGATCCGACGGACACAAAGATCAATCCGTGGGATGCTCTCATGGGTCACGCCATATTAAGATATTTTGTATAGATCTATAAATAGAGAAGATAGTAATGAATAAAGTCAAGCTTTTCCCCCACAAATTCCCGGTTTTAACACAAATGATACATAAATTTTGCTTTTATAAGGGAAATATTTCACTTGTGAGTTTTTACATTTTGTAATTTTTGATATTTTTTTCCTAAATGTGTCCCTGAAATGATTTGCATTGGGATTGAGGGTATTTTGAAAATAGTATCTCCTTCGATTAATATTTGCTTTTGAATGCAACCATCATCATGGTTTGAATAATTTCATTTTCATTACTTTTGATCTTATCAACTATGACATTCTGCTACCAGAGGATTGGGTTAGATTTGAGTTCACTTTATTTCTTGTTAGAGCACATGCGGATGAGTTTAATTAAAAAAAGTTCAAATTTTAAAATGATTGTAGGCTTTGCGAAGCAATTTCACACTTTCAAAATAAAATAATTTTAGTTCAACTTATTCTTAGCCCGTGCAATGTTCTTGAATCTTAGCTCAATTTATTTTTAGCCTACACAACACTATTTTACTTTATGCTTAAATATTTAGCATGTTTGTCGGAGTGAGTACATGTAAAATTGATTTTTGATGATTTGATGTGTAATGCATGCTTTTCTATGTATTTTTCCATTTTTTATTATTTCACATGATGCACACTTTTTAATGTATCTTTAGGGTGCACTTACACATTTTGTTGTGCATTTATACAATGTAGTTGCAAGCTTTTTTATGCATTTTCACATTTTTATTGTGTTTGTACAGCGTACATGCATATTTTTCAGTGCACAGTGTTTGTAAGGTTAATGTCTTTATATGATGTATTTGTGTGTTTTTAGGATAATGGTACACTTCTTGAAATAGTTGCATACTTCGCGATGTAGTTAGACACTTCTCGAGATGACTACATACTTCTTGAGGCAAAGGCATGCTTCTCGAGACAATTGCACTTGGATTTGAAAGTCATATAGTAATGTATGCATGATTTAAAACATTTAAATTTTGGTTATTTACACGAACATTTGTTTGTAGTTTAATGGATCGCCTTCCATCCACTTGTGTTGAAATTTTGTGGAATTGGTGACATTCAAAGCGAGTTAGAATTTGTTTGCATTGCCGAAATATGTGATTGTAATTTTGTATGGCAGGCCCAACATTGGAAAAAAAATTCTTGTTATAAATAGGGGGGATGTATTTTAGTTCATTTCATCTCATTCAAATTTTCGTTTAAAACAACACTTGAAATTTTGCGTGTTTGGATTGGAGTTAAGAGGTTATTTTTTTTCCCATAGGCAAGTTTTCAAAGTTCTTTGCAAGTTCTCTGCTAGTTCATTTAGTTTTCAATGTTCATTCTTATTTTGTACTCTTGTTCTTTCATTTGGTTGAATTTAGTTCAGATTGTTCTTTAATGTTCTATTATCTATAAATTTATTCAATTTGAATTTCAACAGCCTTTTGGAATCTCCCTCACATAGGGGCATCTTCAGGGGTGTTAGGCTTTTCCACAACAATGAAAACTGTTGTAATTTTCATTCGCTTGTGTCGTTTAACTCGACTCAATTATTGTCAGCAAAGTCTACAAATACAACAAAAATTTGCATTTTTTTTTTTGCATTATTTACATTTTTTGATAATGTTCCTTTCATTTTCTTGTATAAAATAGGTTCTCCTTGGGTGATACTCAGTAGATCTTTCATGAAGCACTGCATATACAGCTTAGATAATCTCCCAAGGAAACTTCTCATGTATTTTACCAATGTGGCTTTTGCTGCTGAATCCTACTTCCAAACTGTAATCTGCAATTCTCCAGATTTTCAGAACACGACTGTGAACACTGATCTTAGATACTTTGTGTGGGAAAATCCTCCTACGCTCGAACCACTTTTATTAAACCAATCTAATTATAAAGCAATGGTCAAGAGTGGAGCAGCTTTCGCTCGGAGGTTCATCGAGGATGATCCTGTACTCCAAAAAGTTGACAAGTTGATTCTGAGAAGAAAACCAAATGGTGTTGGCCCTGGTAAGTGGTGTTCAGGACCGGATCCAAATCGCAAGGGATTGGGTGCAGATGTGTGCGCAATTTGGGGGGATATCAATGTGATTGAGCCCCGGTCGACCGCGAAGAAACTTAGAAAACGGATAGCTAAGGTGGTTTCAGATGAAAGGTTGCATGCAAATCAGTGTAAAGTATAGAAAGAGTATATTCAGTTCTGTATCATATTTGTATTAATACAAAATGAGGAGGTGATGCTGATCCTGCAGCGCGGCCTGTATATAGGAGGGTAGCAGCTTTTTGAGAGACTCTTTTGTTTCTTGGGAAGAAATAAAGAATAAACTTTTTATGGAGGGATTGTGGGGAGGGCGTCATCTGGGGGCTGTCTGATTCCTGTGATGTGCAGCCTTCTTGTTGGAAGACTACTTTTGTTTACTTAAGAAATAGAGTAATACAGCTTAGATGAAATTATTTGTATATCACTGTTAAACTACATAATGCTCTTTCTCTCACTCACTCTCTCTCAAAGTTAAGAATAATAATACAAAAATTAGAATAGCATTATTGAGCATATCCTTCATAGGATTTAGGAATTTTTTAGGTTCAAAAGGACTTATATATATATATATATATATATATATATATATATATATATATATATATATAGCAATGCAGCTCACCTTCATGTATTTTTTTTAAATGGGTTTTTATATGCTGGGATTATTCTTTTTTTAGGTTTCATTTGGAGTGTCTTTCTTATTGTTTTTTAAAACAATTTTTTAATAAAAAAATTATATTTTTAGTAGAAGAGCTCATTTAAAAAATAAAAATAAAGTAATTCAAATGAACTTTTAATTTGTCATGAGAAAGTTAGTACAAGAAAAAGAGTTCTTATAAAAGCTTGTCCTATCCTGATCTACAATAAAGGAGAATTGCTAAATTACATGCAAAGGGGGTATGTATGAATGTTTCAAGTATTAAAGCATCTGAGGGATCTTAATCTATGAAAATGCCAATCAAAAGATAAGAAATACTCTTGATTGTCAGCACAGAGAAAATATAAATATAATTCGTAGGGTGGTAGGCCTTATAATGGGAAATCCTCCTAAGTATTCTTACTTGTAAGTTGTAATGGAAGATCCTGTGTGCTTATGAAGTTCAAAGAGAATTGATTTCAGCCGATCCTCCTTCAGCAAAACTCTACCCGAGCCATTCATCCTCTTATCATATCGTACATGTGCTCTCTCCCTCTTGATAATATTAATATCATTACTAATGCTGATTAATAGTGATATTATTATTATTTAAATACTAACATTATTATTGTTATTAATAGTATCACTTTATATATATATATATATATATATATATATATATATATATATATATATATATATATATATATATATATATATATACACATCATCAAAAAATTATCTTGACCAGGCACGAATCTTGAGGAAAAATCAAGTTTAGGGCTTCAAAAATTAAAATTGAGACCATCCGAACTCTGATTTTCTACAAACTTACAATCAAACTGAGCGTCTTGGAAACACGAACCCAACGACACCAAAATAAACTCAATCTGAGCTCAAATGAATCCAAATCAAAGACTCGAAACACTTTTGTAAGGATCTAACCACAATTTGAGTTACCAAATAGTCTCCAATCATGACATGCTTATAGTTGAATCGAGCGGCTCGACAAGAAAAATCCATTAAGCCTAAGATCATCAAATCCTAATATTATTAAGACAGTCTAAGGTCCATTGAACGGTGCTTGACCTTAGGAATCAAGATTGGCCGTTCATCTGAATCACTCACAATTTACCATTGATCTTCCACTTATTTACAAGTCATGCCACTCAAGAATTCTATAAATAGAACATCATTTCCTCTTGAAAGGGGGAAAGAGCCAAGAGAGAAGAAGGAATAGAAGGAAGAAAGCTCCAACCGCCTAGCTCCTCGGCCACCGTTGGAGTTATGCCGCACCACCGCCGAAGTTCTGCCACAACATCGCCAGGTTTTGTCGAACCACCACCAAACCATCCAAGGACATCGAAGTGTCACCCGAAGCTAGAGTGCCCCATGATGCTAAAGTGCCACTACCAAACCACCGCCTTACACCGGAGTGATGCCGGACCACCGCCTGAGGCCCGGACTTCTGTCAAACCCCTACCTGATGCCCAGAGTTCTGCCAGATTACCGCCCTACAACTACGGTCTTTCTGACCTCAGTCTCCTGCAGATTACGGTCCTTCCAACCTCCATCGCCTACTATGATCCTCTCGACCTCCTTCACCAAACAACGATTTTTTTGACCCCAGTCTCCTGCCGACTATAGTCCTTCTGACCTCCGTTGCCTACTACGGTGATCTCCCTCGCCAACTATGGTCTTTCTGGCCTCGATCTTTTGTCGACTATGATCCTTCATGGAGGCAAGCACAATACATGCTTCTCTCTATCATGGAGGAGGAAACCCAATATGGCACTTGTGTTGCAGCGAGTGAGCCTTGTGCACAATTTTTTTTTGGTGTTGTAGGGATAATTGTATTTTCAAATAGGTGACCCTGAAGACCAATACACGCCTTTCTCTAGTGTGATGGGACTGGAGACCACAATCGCGGTGTCATCATACACCGACCACGCATGTCTTTCTCTGACGTGGTGGGTAGGCTATGACTCTTGGATTTTCTCCTAAATGGGGAAGATACTCGGAGGCTGCCAAAAATTCTATTAAACATGGGACTTGACTTGAACAACAAGAAACTGGACACTTGAATGGACTACAGGGAACATAACTTAACATCTAAAATAAGACATATAATTTACAAAATAAAAATGAATCATGCAAGAAAAATTAAATGAAAAGTGTAATAACATGCAATCAACAACATAAGTTTTTCAATCAATATCAAAAAGGCTATCATATCCATTCAAATGCAAAAATCAATGAATAAACATGGAACCTATGCTGAAATCTTATTATATATGACCTATTGACTTATTACAAGCAACATCGCAAACTCTCAATGAATATGATAGTTGTTGGAGGCACGTAAAATAGCATCATCCACAACTAATGTTAGAAGATGTTGCAAGAAGCCCAATTTATCAACAGTCAACATTAAGATATAAATGAAGCACTGATATTCATGCAAGCAATAATAGAGGGTATGTTGCAATCATGATGGATCCTCTATGAACACAGACATGCGACACGTCATTTGCAAGCAGGTATAAAAGATCGTAGCGAATACAAATACCCACTATAATGGTAGAAGATTCACGGTATGCACAATAATGTACCTACAAATGATGATTAGCAATAGATAGTGAATACTACGACATCCTTGAAGTCAACAACCATTCAGTATTAGGCAAATACACTAATTCCCGCGGGCAAAGGAAGGTGACATGCAACAAATGCAGACACCTATGAGCTGTCATAGAAGATCCGCCACATACACAACGTGCTATTTGCAAGAAAGTGATGAAGCATGTGAGGAATGAAAATTTCTATGAGTTATTACATGAGATTCATTAGTGTGTGGCAGTATACCTGAATAAAGTAGTAAACGACCTATAGCATAATATTATGATTCATATGTAAGCAAAAGCAAGGAATTAGTAGTAAAACTTGCGGCCACTAAGGGGTAACTCCATGCCACCGGATCCATAACATGCATAAGAGCCGACATAAGGCATTTATAAATCTCCAATTGGATCCCTGTGCATTTCTCAACAATAACTCATCTATAAAATGCAGCAATAACCATAATGCAATGCCATGCCACCAAATATGCAACACTCATATAAGCAGACAAAAGGCATGTAAATGTTTCTAAATAATATGATGTGCACACTCAAATGATGATCCTTCTCATAGCTAATCTGTGTCAAGCATTTTAAAATACCCCCTCATGTATCGAAAGAGTGTTGACGCATTCATACATGCATACACACAAACATGTGTATACACATATAGCACTGCATACGTATAATAATTATATAAATACTTTATGCAAAAATACATGTAAACATATACATCCGTATGAGCCCCAGTTAGAATTCTTTCTCAATCTGTCTCTTACCTGTAAGGACATGGCACATGTACTCTAACCAATGGTTTCGTCGACAAATGGCACCACAGATAAACGGTTATGATTGTGACCCTCTAAACCGGATGGTTTTGCAGCTAAATGACACCACTAAATTATGATCATGGTCAGAGTCCGCATGTTTCCCAATAACTTCAAATTCTTGAGATATGAATTAATATGATATAATTGATATATCATAAATATCTATGTTAGCTAAGGTGGATTCAAATTTGTCCCCTTAGATAAAGATTCATCCCACGTTTATGATATAGAGGTACCCTTGGACGAAACAACCCAGGATTGATGACAAGGATCCTCCTATCATGTTGGGTCGACTACCTCCTCGAACTAAGTATACCAGGGACAATGATGGTCCGGGATGACGAAACCATGAGAACTTGATCGGGTCTATCATCACTCCCCCCACAATTCACGGTAAGTGCAAGGTGGTAAATTTTTTATTTTAAATATTAATTTTTTAAAAATTAAACCCATGTTGCTACTATTCACCATATATTATGTATCTCTATATATATGTTTGATGACTAGCCTTAATTACTGGACATCAAGCTACAAGAGAGACTTAAGTGATCTAGGCAATTAAGATAGTTATTGGGTTGAGGATAGCACCTAAACACTTAATCAGACTCACCTAAAGTTCGCTAAAAGTTGCAGGAAATGACTGGGAAGCAAACTAAAATAGTGAATTAACTCGTTTAGGTGATTAGGGAGGTTGTGGGGTTGAAGACAGCACTTAATCTTATGAGACATTACACCTAAAGCTTGCTAAAATGCTATTGAAAGTAAAGGACAACAAAAACAACTTGATATAAGATTTATAAATAAGATGCTATGCATGCAAACAAGCTAAGGGATGATTAAGTAGACTCCTAGGATAACTTATAGCATATGTGACTTATGTTAACCATGCTCTGATACCAAGATGATGTGAAACTACCGGGAGTTATCGAGAAATTAATAAGAGCAGTTGTTGGAAGCTTTCCAATATAAAGTTATCGTTCACAAAAAAGAAAAATTATAGGAATTCGTAGTTTCAACTTTCTTAGGCAAAGAAGTGCACGTTAGATTAACAAAACAATTCAATCAAACTCCAAAGTCAAGAGTAACTTTTGTGAGAGTATAACAAAAATCCACAATTTAATAATGAGAGGTTTCACCTTGAGGACCTTCTCACTCATTCACTCGTGGGGTTAGCGGAAGAAGATACTCCACACTAGAAAAGAGATCACCACCAGGAAAAAGACGCCTAAGATCTTTGTTGATCAATGGAAAGGTTGCCAGAGACAGATGGATTGGTGGGCATCCCACAATCGACCACGATTTGATTGGGAGGTGCTCCTCAATTGTCGGTGCCAACGTGAAGGTGATGCGGTCAATGTAGCCTTCCATGGAGTCGTCGACGTTCAAGTTTAAATCAAAGAAGGTAGATCGAGGAATGTTCATCCTTCCTTGGTTATTATATGCAAACCTGAGATCAATGTCGGAATCCGCCATCCATGGACTAGGAGGAGCTTCTTCGTTCTTCGTGGCCTTGAAGGGGAACTAACGATGGGAAAGGAGAAGGAGAACTGGGGAGAGGGGGGTTAGAGAATTGGGGTGGAGAAGGGAAAAAGGAGGGGGCATCTAGGGTTAGGTCTAGGGTGGAAGGAGGGGTTTAGAAAATCTGAATTTAAATTAAGATTTTACTAAGAGAGGGAGGGATCAATTTGAATTTCAAAATTATCCCAATTTGGGCTATAATGGGGTCGGCAGTTGGGAGGAGATTAAGGGGAATATTTAATGTGAATTAATGGAGAATTGGAGACGGAGAAGAGCCATATAGTGGCCAACCATAGGGGGGGCTTGGATGTGTCTAGGTTCGATATATGGGCTCGGGGAGGATTTAATTAGGGATTGTTATTAAATATGAAATTGATTTCAGATTTAATGTAATTGAGAGGTTTCCTAATTTAAGTTGGTTAATAGGGAAAGTTTTGAAATTCAAATATAATTTGAATTCAAATGAGGCAACTTTCCAAATTAATAGAGGGATAAATTAGGAAAGTAATTAAGATTGATTTGAATTTTGAAATTCAAAATTCAAGGGTCATGGTAGGGAGGGGCCGGCGGCTAGTGGAGGCTAGGGGAGGCCGACATTGAAGGGCTTGGGGAAACTGACAGCGGGCGGATGAGGGGAGGTCGGCGGCTTAGGTAGGTGGTGAGGGTGGCGGGTTTGGGAGAGAAAGGGGCGGGGCTTGGAGGCTTCAAGCCAGCGGCCAAGGGTTTGTGCTAAGTAAATTAGATTCAGGAATTGAGCACTTTTCTAATATGGATTATGTCAATTTAGGAAAGAATTCAAAATATAAATTTGAAATCAGATTTTGAATTGGAGTTCTCTCCTAATCTTCATGCTCCACTTTTGGAAAGAGGCAAGACAATCAATTTTGGATCCATGGGAGGGAAACGCCGGCGGTTAGGGTTTGGAGTTTGGGTGGAGTTTGGCTGAGGAAGGGATGTGGGTTAAGTGGAAGGGATCTTGTTGAGGTTGACCGGCGGGTTGAGGACTTGAAGTGGCTGGCGGGTGTTTGGGGAAGAAGAGGTGGCCGAATGTAGGGGAAACTTTTTGATATTGATTGAAAAACTTATGTTGTTGACCTATTGACTTATTACAAGCAACATCGCAAACTCTCAATGAATATGATAGTTGTTGGAGGCACGTAAAATAGCATCATCCACAACTAATGTTAGAAGATGTTGCAAGAAGCCCAATTTATCAACAGTCAACATTAAGATATAAATGAAGCACTGATATTCATGCAAGCAATAATAGAGGGTATGTTGCAATCATGATGGATCCTCTATGAACACAGACATGCGACACGTCATTTGCAAGCAGGTATAAAAGATCGTAGCGAATACAAATACCCACTATAATGGTAGAAGATTCACGGTATGCACAATAATGTACCTACAAATGATGATTAGCAATAGATAGTGAATACTACGACATCCTTGAAGTCAACAACCATTCAGTATTAGGCAAATACACTAATTCCCGCGGGCAAAGGAAGGTGACATGCAACAAATGCAGACACCTATGAGCTGTCATAGAAGATCCGTCACATACACAACGTGCTATTTGCAAGAAAGTGATGAAGCATGTGAGGAATGAAAATTTCTATGAGTTATTACATGAGATTCATTAGTGTGTGGCAGTATACCTGAATAAAGTAGTAAACGACCTATAGCACAATATTATGATTCATATGTAAGCAAAAGCAAGGAATTAGTAGTAAAACTTGCGGCCACTAAGGGGTAACTCCATGCCACCGGATCCATAACATGCATAAGAGCCGACATAAGGCATTTATAAATCTCCAATTGGATCCCTGTGCATTTCTCAACAATAACTCATCTATAAAATGCAGCAATAACCATAATGCAATGCCATGCCACCAAATATGCAACACTCATATAAGCAGACAAAAGGCATGTAAATGTTTCTAAATAATATGATGTGCACACTCAAATGATGATCCTTCTCATAGCTAATCTGTGTCAAGCATTTTAAAATACCCCCTCATGTATCGAAAGAGTGTTGACGCATTCATACATGCATACACACAAACATGTGTATACACATATAGCACTGCATACGTATAATAATTATATAAATACTTTATGCAAAAATACATGTAAACATATACATCCGTATGAGCCCCAGTTAGAATTCTTTCTCAATCTGTCTCTTACCTGTAAGGACATGGCACATGTACTCTAACCAATGGTTTCGTCGACAAATGGCACCACAGATAAACGGTTATGATTGTGACCCTCTAAAACGGATGGTTTTGCAGCTAAATGACACCACTAAATTATGATCATGGTCAGAGTCCGCATGTTTCCCAATAACTTCAAATTCTTGAGATATGAATTAATATGATATAATTGATATATCATAAATATCTATGTTAGCTAAGGTGGATTCAAATTTGTCCCCTTAGATAAAGATTCATCCCACGTTTATGATATAGAGGTACCCTTGGACGAAACAACCCAGGATTGATGACAAGGATCCTCCTATCATGTTGGGTCGACTACCTCCTCGAACTAAGTATACCAGGGACAATGATGGTCCGGGATGACGAAACCATGAGAACTTGATCGGGTCTATCATCACTCCCCCCACAATTCACGGTAAGTGCAAGGTGGTAAATTTTTTATTTTAAATATTAATTTTTTAAAAATTAAACCCATGTTGCTACTATTCACCATATATTATGTATCTCTATATATATGTTTGATGACTAGCCTTAATTACTGGACATCAAGCTACAAGAGAGACTTAAGTGATCTAGGCAATTAAGATAGTTATTGGGTTGAGGATAGCACCTAAACACTTAATCAGACTCACCTAAAGTTCGCTAAAAGTTGCAGGAAATGACTGGGAAGCAAACTAAAATAGTGAATTAACTCGTTTAGGTGATTAGGGAGGTTGTGGGGTTGAAGACAGCACTTAATCTTATGAGACATTACACCTAAAGCTTGCTAAAATGCTATTGAAAGTAAAGGACAACAAAAACAACTTGATATAAGATTTATAAATAAGATGCTATGCATGCAAACAAGCTAAGGGATGATTAAGTAGACTCCTAGGATAACTTATAGCATATGTGACTTATGTTAACCATGCTCTGATACCAAGATGATGTGAAACTACCGGAGTTATCGAGAAATTAATAAGAGCAGTTGTTGGAAGCTTTCCAATATAAAGTTATCGTTCACAAAAAAGAAAAATTATAGGAATTCGTAGTTTCAACTTTCTTAGGCAAAGAAGTGCACGTTAGATTAACAAAACAATTCAATCAAACTCCAAAGTCAAGAGTAACTTTTGTGAGAGTATAACAAAAATCCACAATTTAATAATGAGAGGTTTCACCTTGAGGACCTTCTCACTCATTCACTCGTGGGGTTAGCGGAAGAAGATACTCCACACTAGAAAAGAGATCACCACCAGGAAAAAGACGCCTAAGATCTTTGTTGATCAATGGAAAGGTTGCCAGAGACAGATGGATTGGTGGGCATCCCACAATCGACCACGATTTGATTGGGAGGTGCTCCTCAATTGTCGGTGCCAACGTGAAGGTGATGCGGTCAATGTAGCCTTCCATGGAGTCGTCGACGTTCAAGTTTAAATCAAAGAAGGTAGATCGAGGAATGTTCATCCTTCCTTGGTTATTATATGCAAACCTGAGATCAATGTCGGAATCCGCCATCCATGGACTAGGAGGAGCTTCTTCGTTCTTCGTGGCCTTGAAGGGGAACTAACGATGGGAAAGGAGAAGGAGAACTGGGGAGAGGGGGGTTAGAGAATTGGGGTGGAGAAGGGAAAAAGGAGGGGGCATCTAGGGTTAGGTCTAGGGTGGAAGGAGGGGTTTAGAAAATCTGAATTTAAATTAAGATTTTACTAAGAGAGGGAGGGATCAATTTGAATTTCAAAATTATCCCAATTTGGGCTATAATGGGGTCGGCAATTGGGAGGAGATTAAGGGGAATATTTAATGTGAATTAATGGAGAATTGGAGACGGAGAAGAGCCATATAGTGGCCAACCATAGGGGGGGCTTGGATGTGTCTAGGTTCGATATATGGGCTCGGGGAGGATTTAATTAGTGATTGTTATTAAATATGAATTGATTTCAGATTTAATGTAATTGAGAGGTTTCCTAATTTAAGTTGGTTAATAGGGAAAGTTTTGAAATTCAAATATAATTTGAATTCAAATGAGGCAACTTTCCAAATTAATAGAGGGATAAATTAGGAAAGTAATTAAGATTGATTTGAATTTTGAAATTCAAAATTCAAGGGTCATGGTAGGGAGGGGCCGGCGGCTAGTGGAGGCTAGGGGAGGCCGACAGTGAAGGGCTTGGGGAAACTGACAGCGGGCGGATGAGGGGAGGTCGGCGGCTTAGGTAGGTGGTGAGGGTGGCGGGTTTGGGAGAGAAAGGGGCGGGGCTTGGAGGCTTCAAGCCAGCGGCCAAGGGTTTGTGCTAAGTAAATTAGATTCAGGAATTGAGCACTTTTCTAATATGGATTATGTCAATTTAGGAAAGAATTCAAAATATAAAATTGAAATCAGATTTTGAATTGGAGTTCTCTCCTAATCTTCATGCTCCACTTTTGGAAAGAGGCAAGACAATCAATTTTGGATCCATGGGAGGGAAACGCCGGCGGTTAGGGTTTGGAGTTTGGGTGGAGTTTGGCTGAGGAAGGGATGTGGGTTAAGTGGAAGGGATCTTGTTGAGGTTGACCGGCGGGTTGAGGACTTGAAGTGGCTGGCGGGTGTTTGGGGAAGAAGAGGTGGCCGAATGTAGGGGAATGGAAGAAACGATAAGAAAATACTACGAGTACTAATCGTGAGTCTCAGAATCTACCAGCGGCTGACGGGTGATGCGTGGCCCTCTTTTAGGGTTTCTCCTCTCAAGAACTCACAAAGAGATCAAGAACAAGAAGGCTGAATTTTCATTAGTAATCATTCTTCATCCCATTACAATAGAAGAGGCCACAATATATAGGCCTAGAAAATAAAATAACAATGACTCAAATTCCCCTTGGGCTACAACTCAAACACACTCAAAAGAAAGGGTGCAATCATAATTAGTAAATAAACTACAATACATAAATGCATAAAAAATAACTACTGTGAATCGTAGCCATCGATTTATGATTCCTACGCTGATAGACTCGTCAATATCGTCCGATATCCTCATCACATGGCTTATGTGCTGGCCTTATTATGTTTGTATTTTGAATCCATGGTTTAATGAGTGCTATGTTGTTTAGATTTATAATTTCTATAGGTATGACAAAGATAGCGCTAAAATTGATGACTTGTTGAATTATATTTGATTTTGATTTGTTGGCAAGAGTTTATTGATTTGAACTTGCTAATTTAAAATTAATGATTTGAACTTGTATACTTGGATATGTTATGTTAAAGCTTTAGAGTTTTGTTCTTATTTTAGAGAAAACATATGAAACATTAGTGGTAACAATTCTTTCCATAAAAAGAGAAAGCTACACTAAAACTTCAAAGAAATCTCTCTAAAATCCCCATAACTAATCACCTTATTTGAGAAGTACATATTTCCTTTAGGGCTCATTTGGTAGCTTGAAACCAAAAAGATATTATTTGTTAGATTAATCATTTGGTTCAATGTAATTAAAAATTAAAATCAATTTTAAAATCCACTGACCCTTCTAAAAATCTCCTCAATAATGTGTTGATTTAATTTTCACTCATAAAGTCAGTGAAATGAAAATATCATGTTTTAAAAAAAGTTAGAAGCAACCAAAGAAGCTCTTAACTCCAACTAAGGCTTCATTTGGGACAACTTTTTTATTGCTTCTTAAAGCAGCTTTTTAGTATAAAATTTTTAATATTTGTACTAAAAAGCTGCTTTAAGAAGCAACAAAAAAGCCGTCCCAAACGAAATCTAAGTCTCCAAGCCCTTGTGATAGTTTTCTAGGGGAGTAATAGTTATGAGAAAGAGAAACTCTTTTCAAAAGAAGTTGTTGAATTTCTTTATCATTCACAAATAAATCAAGCTACAAGACACAACGTTAAACATCAATGCTACATCTTATCATATCCATGGCCTCTACCATTGTAATTGAGCAATGGTTAGCCACTAAAGAACAAGAATACATATCCCCCCCCCCCCCCCCCCCCCCCCCCCCCCCCCCCCGCTCAAAAAAAAAGGCAAAATAGTTATAACTTGCATTATCTATGTATAATGTAAACCTCTACAACAATCTTCCACGGTTTGAATTGGAGCCTTTGCTTTAAGCAACATTTCCTCATACTCGTCTTCTGGATCAGACAAAGCTATGATTGCCCCTCCAGCTCCAATGGATGCTTCTCCTTTGTGTATAACAATGGTTCTAATCACTATATTAAGATCAAATCGTTGGTTATATGAGATGAATCCTATGGAACCCGAGTATATACCTCTTGATGAACTCTCAATAGAGTCAAGTAGTTCCATAGATCTTAGCTTTGGAGCTCCTGTCATTGAACCTCCAGGGAAGGCGGCTTTGATGCAATCAACAACACTTGTGTTCGATTTCTTCTTCCCTTGGATTGTGCTAACCATAGTGTGGACAGTTGCATAAGACTGAACTTCCATTAGTTTAGGCACACAGACACTACCTGGTTCGCAAACCCGACCAAGATCATTTCTCAATAGATCAACAATCATGAGATTTTCAGCTTGGTTCTTCTCACTGTATTGAAGTTGCAGTCTTAAACACTCATCCTCCTCTGTTGTCGTGCCTCTAGCCATTGTACCTTTAATTGGCTTTGCTTCAAGCACTCCATTTTCATCTAGCTGTAGAAATCTTTCAGGAGAGGAGCTACAAATGCATAATTCTTCCATTGAAAAATTCATCCAAGCTGCATATGGAGCTGGATTTTTCTTTCTCAATTTAAGATAAAAGTTCAGAGTATGTGTGTTTACCACTCTCATTCTTGCCTGTGTTGTCAGACATAGCTCATAGCTTTCTCCATCTCTAATTAATTCTAAACACTTTTCCACATCTTTCATGTATTGATGCTTTGATTTGTCTACAACAAAGCTTCTGTTATATGGGATTGACAGCCCTGCTTGTGATTTTTGGATGTTAAACTCTTTTGTAGGACTTTTTAAACTAAATAGTTTCTTTTCAATTTTGTTCAACCATGGTTCCTCATCGAAACCTTTTGGTGATTTCAACTTAGTTCCCAAGTTACTCGAATCATGTACTTGTAGAATATAAACATCATCATTGCTATGATCAATAACAAGTAGGTTGTCAGCAAAGAAGAAGCAAGCATCAGGGGCTACAGACTTGTGGCTATTAGATGTGGCACCACATTCAATTTTTAGATCATACCTGCATGCAGAGAAAAATTATTAGAAATTGTATGCAAGTTTCTAACAACAAGCAGTAAATAAGGGATACAATAAATAATTAATAGTTGGATCTACCTAATACTAAGTATTGCAGGTTATGGGATAAGCCAAGTTAGATTTTGTCATAAAAAAAGGACTATTGAATTATGTGCAAGTCTTTTCAGTACTACTAAAGTTATTAACAGTTGAGAAATTTGTCCATTCCTAACAAACTTCACTACAACAAAAAAAAAAAAAAAAAACCCAGACAAAAAAAAAAAAAAAAACTGCAAGAAAATTTTCTTTGTTTATTAGGGTGCATGTGAGATGACTTTTTCTACCAAAAACCTATATAATACCAACAAGTATTTTTAAAAACTCTGCTTTTCCCATGGCAATTCCTCAACTAAGTAATTCTAACCAAATCTATACACTAGTTATTTTTAGACCATGTTTATCTTCAATAATCTCTGCTCGCCATAAAATCTCATAGCCATTGTTTTCTCCTGGAAGACTTCTACTTAATATGAATTCTACATCCTCTAGCCATTAGTTTTTTCCCTTGAAAAAATATGTAAACAAATTTATCTAATAAATCATAAAAAATTCTGAGCAATCAAATACTATTATTGAGAGAAGAGAAAAAAGGCAAAAATTAACAATCACACAATTACATAGACAATAAAAGGAAGAACATACCCAAAATAACCTACATATCCTCCACAAAAATTAAAGGGCAACCCTTCATAATCTTCCTTCTCATAATGAAATGAATTAAGCTCCTATTTAAAATAAAAGAGGAGGGTTAATTAATCACAAATAAACAGTAAAGCAAGCAACCAACTCTGAAGCTATTACCTTATCCAAGAAATCGAAAAAACCATCTTCAATATTCTCTTTTTTGACATATCCATTATTATCTTGAATTGATATGCAGCCGCCAGATCTGCTTATCATTATAGTGAAATTTATTAGTGTTATTTGGTTATATCTAGCATTATTAAATCGCACATGTAACTATGTTCTAATTAAACCAAGTGAAATGGATGGAAGTCAATAGAAACCTGTGTTTAGAGAGATGAAATGTCATTTGTTTCCAGAGAGAACCACCTTTACCACCCATAAATGAAAAGCGAGCCCTGCCCTGAAATTCATGAGCTAAACTAAATTACCAGCAACAATGGACATAATAGCTTTTTTGTAGGCTCCACAACTTGAAGAAAAAAAATGATAAAAAAACTAGTGCTCTATGTATAGATATATGCAAGTTCAATAAATTATAATTTACCTTTTCTGTGGAAGAGCTGTCTAACCAAAAAGTGTTTTCAGCATTTTTATCTCCAAATAGGTTGCAAAATATGTTTTCAGGTCCCCCAGCCTGACTTGCAAAGCAATCAATTTTCTTCCACTGCAATTTAAGATATTTGGCATCCAAACTCTTTGGTGTTGAATGGTCTCTTATTATAACTCCATTACATAGTAACTTGTTAATTTTAAACTCTTCAAATAATCTAGGTGTAAAAGAGGCCTGCATCATTTTGTACCTGGGTTAATGATTCTACTGGGTAACATAAGTAACATTAATAGAATCCAAAGTTTTTAAAATGGAGAACACTTCCGCAAGGTAATTTAAAATACATCAATTCATCAAACATGTGTTTTAACTTTATTTGAAAATTGAGTAAATGGTCAAAATAATTTTTAAATTTACTAAATTTGAACCAATTTAGTTATACTGTGAACTTTTTGTTTCTTTGGACAAAAATTAGAGTGAGGGAATTTTGAACTGTTTATGATCAATAGCACTACTTAATTCTATCAGGATGGCAAATAAACTTCTAGTAAAACCAAATTATATGTATTGACTAGGAATTGTTATATGTATTGACTATTCGGTAATTAAACTTTGAGTTGATGTTTACCTTTGGTTCTTGATGCAAGGTGGTCCTCAACCCATAATTAACAGTCATCTTCTTGAAATTCTCAAAAATTTGTCTACGGTAGCTAGTGGCAATACTCTCTGGATGAAACTGTGTACCAAACCCAATTTAGAAGAGGAATTATAAGAACAATAAGTTTAGGAAATTAGATTGTACAGAAAGATACCTGCACACCAAAATGAGGCCTAGTGGAGTGCATGACACCCATAAGTATCTTATTTCTGTCAATGATTTTTGAGTTAGTAACATCTTTATAACCTACATAGCTAACACTAGCAGATAAATCACCAACTTGTAGCAATTTATTTGTTTGAAGAGTTGGGCTCATGTCAGATTGATCAGTCCCAAGGAAAGAATGTGTTTCCTCAGACGTAGTCCATGCTAAAGGAACAAGTTCCCTAGGAAGTGATTCTGCAGCTACGACAAGGGAATGATATCTCATGACCTGCAATTGATACTAATTTAGTTTTATGAAAAGATGGATCATGCATTAGTTGTTGCTAGAAGTAAAATATGGTATCCAAGCTATAAATTTGTATACTTTTTTCATAGAACGGGAATCTCTTGAAGCACGGGCACTTAAATTTTGTCGAAGTGAAAAAGCGAAAATTTTGAGAAATATTTTGGGGATGTTTGGCATCCTACTTTAGGTGAGATTTAAGAAATATTAATGAACAGATTTTTGGGGATTTTAAATCCTCCCTGCTAAACACCATTATTAATTAAATATTCTACAATTCACAAGATTGAATGAAGTAAAAGAATTTCTTTCTCTCAAAATCTTAAATCCTAAAACACATTCAAATAATTTAGGAGAATTCAATAAGATTTTATATTTATCATGTCAAATAATTTTTAAAATTTAATCCTAAAGAATTATTGTTCCTTATTTGCAAGATTTTAGTGAATCCAATTTATAGCCAAAAAATCCCTTTGGCACCAACCAAGACTAAGTGTTAACTTATAGCACAGTAAATGCGCAACAGTAAACACTAAAAGCACAAGGATGAATAGTAACTACACTTTTACTGTTCACAGAGAAAAACCAAACGGTTCTCTGTGTCTGATCTCCGCACGTAATAATCTCTCCAAAGATTGAGGCACTTATGTATTTGTAAATTCTTCCTTTATATTCTGGGAATTTGTCTTATGTGTATTTCATGTAAAAATGTTAATACCAAATATTAAAAGAAAGAGAGATTATGAAGCATGATGATTGGTAAGTCACCCAATCCAACAATATAATGGGGTGGGATATGCCCCTAGTGCCGCTACCCAATATCTAACCTTGCTATTTGCGGGTGATGGTGGCATTCCTTTAAGTTTATTTAAAATGCAATGCAGATTCTAAAAGTTCTTAATAAAAAGTAGTTTTTCAATAGCTACGATAGACCAACCTTAAATCCTGAGTTTCTTCCTGACGGTATACCATTAAAGAGTTCACATCCAGTATGTTCAATTTCACTGTACAATAAATAGACATACTTGCTTTTAAGAATCAAAGGTATATATCTGAATATATGTAATGATGTAATTATTTAAAAAGTTGTAATGAGTCTACCTTAGGCGTCCATGAATTGGTTCAGGGGCATGAATAACTTGAGCACCATAAATATATCCCAATGCCTGCAAAATAATTAATTATGAATAAAAAGAAGCTAGAAGTATGTCAAATAATTTAAATTCTTTTTCACCATTAACATATCCTTAATTTTTTAATAAAATCAAGATATAACTATTTTTTAGTATTAATTTCATCTTTTTAAAACTAAGATTGGATAAAAATTATGATTGCTAGAAGCCCACCTGATGGCCTAGACAAACTCCCAATATTGGTATGTCCTCACATTGAGCGAGTATTTGCAGGCATACACCTAAACAACAAAAAAATCAAATATATAAAAGCAGCTAGCTAGCCAAATAGAAATCAATTGGAGATAAATTAATTATTACCTATATCTTTTGGGGAGGCTGGAGATCCGGGGCCTGGTGAGATGATGATGTTATCAAAAGCATTTTCTTTGTATAAGAAAGGTTGGATGTGCTCCCAGCTCCATTCATCATTGTGAATGACCACAGGTGGAACTAAAAATAACTTTGGTTAGTTCACAAACAAACAAAAACAGGTCTAAAGTGGATCTATTTCAAAACTGATATTTGTATTATAATTAAGTTGCAAAGCTTAATTATTACAAGGCAAATAAATAGCTAATGGAAATGGCTAAAGTCATCAATTTCCACTGCTTGGAAGAAATTGGCTATTTATTATTGCATGATGAAGAAGTTAATGCGAAGTCGTTGTAAGAAAAGAATATAAAAGGATAGGTCAGGACACCATTAATAATAATTTAAAAAAAAAAGCACCTCCATTAACAATAGCGAGTTCCTGGTAGATGTTGTAAGTGTAGCTGTCATAGTTATCAATAAGCAAGGATCGAACTTTTTGCTGTTTATAATTATGAGCAACAGCACTCTGTTCATCGTCGTCATAACGGTGCTCCGCCAGCCGCTGAATAGAGAGCGGTCGTAGCGCCGGCGGAGGTCTGGAACAGATCCTTCTTTCGGGTCGGAACGTGAATCTTGATGTTAGGAATTTGTTTGGAACGGCTGTTGAGCCTGGGAGGAGCGAAGACGATGGCCGGAACCTAACAGGTGTAGTCATGGTCATGGTCATGCTAATTATTGCTGATTGCTAATTGCAAAGGAAGGATGGTGGTAGACAATGGAACTCGGAGAAGAAACCCAAAAGCGCGCCTATTTAGAGAGAGGAGGAAGAGAGAAACGGCTAATAATATTAAAATAAAACATATCATTTGTCTTAGAGGAGGAAATTTGGTCACGGCAGTTTATTTTTTATGCAAATATATTGATCAAAATATCTCAAGCAGAATTTTAGAAGGACCCTCGAGCAACGTGGAGGAAGACTATTCCTTCCTCATCTGACTCTGAAGCTACGACAAACAGCTCAATATTAAAAAATTGTGTTTTTTGCGTTCGAAGCATCTCTCTGCAGCTACGACAAACAGCTCAATGACATTAAGCATGTCATTACCTGTTTTCAAATGGAACGCGAGTCTTACTTTTTCATAAATAAAAGAAGGAACTGCCCTAAACTACAGTTAAGGCTTGGATTTAATGATGATACACAAAATAAAAATATAAAAGAAGTAGAGAGTAATGGGATGTTGACCGAAGATAAAGACATCAAGAAGGTTAAAAGATGTGACCTGTTATTTTTTCTTTTTTTTGGAAATGAGTTGGAGTTTCCACTAGAATCAAGGAAGATGCATAAATGATAGCAACTATTTGGACTTTAGAGCTTTTTGATCTTTGGCCTCTCCTCAAACTTTGTCACCTATCAGCACCTACAATATCGACGTATGTAATCACAAATAAGACTAATGCATTCTATAGACACCAACTCAAACTCCTAATGTCTATAGTTTATGTTTATTAATTTGTATTAATGTCTCCCTAATCATAGGGAAGGGTATCATTTATAACTAGTGACATACATTAGTGACTCCAAAACTAAAAGAAAAGGACAATATCCGCTATAAATGATACATAACTAAATTCACTTGCTCAAGTAGGAATCTTGATACGGTATTTGAGTTGAAAACTTTTGGAATTAAATTCAAGACCATTTAAATCTTGATTAAGCAAACCCATAGTCGAAACAAAAATCTCGATGGGAAGAGCTAGCTTAACAATACCTTAAGAGTTCCAATCAAAAACCAAAACTTAAACATTTTAATTGGATGACTAAATTTAAGAGTACTTGTAATTAAATTAAGTATTCAATAAGAGGAATCCAATGAGTTTAAGATCATTTAATTACGAGTCATCAAGAAAATTAAATGATCGTAATTAAATGATAAGTTGTGGGCTCCGAAAATTTGGCACCGGCCTCTGCCCGTACTATTTTGTTTTTTCTTTTTTTGGCGAATGAGTTTTAACGAATTTAAGTTTTTGGGTAAATTTTGGAAGACAGGTGAGTTTGTAGATAAGACACTACCCAGATATTTCGTCCTCATTTTGCAAGGACTTTATAATCTGAGTTCTGGGTTCCTATAGGCGCAAGCCCCTATAGTTAATTACTCCTCTCGATAATGAGAGAGAACTTTCGATTAAGGCTAGTCATCAATCAGATACGTTGAGATATGTATTATCTGGCATATGGTAGCAGCATGAGCTTGAGAATTGGAAGTTTGAAGATTTTATATTTAAAATAGGAATTTCACAATCGTGCACTTAAAGCACATGGTGGGGGAATGGATAATGGAATCGATCAAGATCTCATGGTTCCGTCGTCCCTGACCATCGTGGTCCTTGGTTTACTTAGTCAAAGGAGGTAGTCGATCCAACCTGATAGAAGGATCCTTGTCGGCAACCATGGGTTATTTCGTCCAAGGGGACCTTGTAGACCTAGGGTAAGTATTTGTCTAAGGGGGATAAATTTGAATCCACTTTAGCTAACAGAGGGCTTTGTGCCCTATCGATCATATCCTATTGATTCATATCTCAAGGATTTGATGTCACTAAGGAACGTATTAGCTTTGGCGATAACCGATATTTCGTGGTGCCATTTGGCGACAAAATCACTCGGTTAAGAGGAACCCGGGTCATAATTGTTTATCCTGAAGTGTCATTTGGCAGTAAAACCATTGGTCATATGACACATACCACGTCCTTATTGGCAGGAGATTATTTGAGAATGGATCCTAGTATATTTTCGACCAAATATTAGCTTTATGTGAGCTGAAGTAAATTTTAATTTGTCCACCTCGGTAAGCTGTTGTGGAGGGTGGATGAATTTTGCTTTAAGTTATTAATGGTTAGATTTCAATTTTAAATATTTTGATTTCGGGATTTTTGGAATTTTGAATTTTTTTTTGGGAGCTTGAGACACTTGAGATGACATTTTGAATTATTAGAGTTAACCCCTCAGGTTAAAATCTATATTTAACATGGTCATCATCAGGGTGGATGGGGTTATTTTCGTTTGTGACTTGAACCTTGTCAACTCTGTCGAGCTGTCGACACAGGGTCGGGTTTCGCAGGCTTTATGGCTTTATTAGTGAATTCTAATTGTTATAGGCCTTGAAGGCCTAATATGAATGTATAAAATAAATATCCCGATCAACCTCACAACTGTATATTTATTTAAGGGTTCGAGCCTTGTCGACTCCCACCTTCCTACATAGGAGGATCGGGCTCAAACTTGAATTCACTTATTGACCCGCGTAGCATCACTAGATGTCACGTGTGTAACAATAACATGCTTTCCAGGGAGCATGCGGATGTTTGAGAATTTCTTTGATTGAAAATACCCCTTGTGTATTTATATGTATACAAACTACGGTGCATGTGCAGCGGTACTTTGAAATATTTTAGTTGTGCAGGTAATTGTCATTTGAATGCACACAATATTTCATTTGAGAGCTTATATATGTCTTCTATCCGCTAATATGAGTGTTGTGGATCCAGTGGTGGAAAGTAGCAACTTCTGAATTAAGTCATTTGTTGTTTTGCACAGGTAGACTATCGTGCACTAGTTACTTTCTGTAGGTGGATTGTAGTGCACTAACAAATCTCTTGCTTATAGATACAGGTGAATCGTAATGCTATCACCTACTTTCAATGAGATATCTCTTTGTTCTAATGTAAATTCCCTTTTCACATTCACCGGGAGGTCTTTATGGACTTTAAAATCAATGATCGCTGCTTTGAAAAAAACTTCTTTTAAGATCTTAAGTGTCGTAGACTTGTTATTTTCGATATTTGTGGATGCCAAAACCATTTTCTTCCCAAGTATAGAACCAAAAAGAAATTTTTGAACACCCAAAAGTTTAGTTCGAATTTGTTCAAACATCTCATCCAATCTTCCATGAGGTGTCCTTTCTTATACATCAAGTTGTCTTCATGCTTGACGTACTATGTAGCATCTCAATCACCATTGTTATAGGTGATATATGTACTTGTGTCCACAGTGGTTCATTATACTTACTATATATCCACTGCTGTTATCCATAAGTGGCTCGTGTTCATTTACAGGAGCCCGTTGTATTCTCTACGACCTCTTGGAAGTGTTCATAGAAGAGCTATTATTCTTGCATCATATCCACCTTTTACCAATCTCAGGTGTTTTGATGATTATACTTGTTTGTAGGGATGGGTCTTCCGCTATTGAATGTCAGTATTCCATCTCAATCTACAGGCATTTATAGGGATTGTCGTAGGAGTTTATTACACGAACATTATATCCAGCTTTGTCATTCACAACTATTTGCGGCAATGGGCCCTCCACTATTGATCTCCAGTGTTGCCTTCTTCAATCAACAGGACTTTGTTGCTTGTATTGGGGATCTCAATGGCTCATATAGGACACACATATGCATTATGCAACCATCTATCATCCTTGCAAGCATGGCACATTTGACCTCATAGGGACTCGTATGTGCTTCAAATGCATTGCATTCATCTTTCACATGCATTGAGATTTAATCTCCCACTTACAACTTGTTGTTCTCTTGGACGACCATTCATTTAGACTTTGATTTGTTCATTCATCCAAAGCCCAGTCATATGTATTTCATCTAGGTTCCATATCATTCATGTTGTTAAAGTCTCTTGCAAACGGACCCGAGTTCAGGTTCAATTCATGCTTGAGTCTTGTATGTTGTTATGGGTTTAGCTCTTTGTATCCCATTCAAACTCAAGTTCCTTGAGTCCCCTGTTGTTCTTGAAGGTTCAGGTTCTTTATTGTTCATGTCAAGTTTTAATTTAGTTTGAGTTTAATATGAAAGTTCACTTGCAAGTCCAGTGCGTATGTGCTACGTCACACCTAAGTTCTTGTTCTCCACATCTTATTCTAGTTTGAGTTCAGAGTACATGTTCAAGTGCTTGTTCAAAGTCTTATGAAGTCTTTGCAGATTCAATTTAATGTTCGTATTGATATTTAATTCCTGTTCAAATTCGAACTTATTTTATTTGGTTCATGTTTTAATTAATCTTTGAGTTATGTTCAAATACAAGTCCACTATTCATGCTCAAGTCCACTAATTCGTGTTCATTTGAGTTCAAATCAGGTCCGAGTGCAATCATATATTCCCCCAAAATTTTGGCAGCCTCCTGGTATCTCTCCCGTTTAGGAGAAAACTATGAAAAACTGGGCCTCCCGCCATGCTAGAGAAAAACGTGCACAATAGGTGCCCTCGAAAGAGGACATCGTGGCCATAAAATCTTTATTCCCCACCACGCCAGAGAAAGACGTGCATGGGTCTTCAGCATCTGTTATAAGAAAAGTTATTATTTTCCTGCAGGTACAGAGTCACGTATGGGTACTTAAAAGTTGTCCCGACCACGCTAAGAATAGCGTGCACCAGGCCTACCTGCCTCGCCGTAGGTGTCGCACCAGGTTCCCTCCCACCACGCTAGAAAAAAGCGTGCATGGGTGATTTGCCGGCTCGACACAAATGTCGAGGACATGATTTTGGAGCCAAGGGGTCGCTCACCTACCTCGTTGTAGGTGTTGCACCAGATTCCCTCCCCACCACGCTAGAGAAAAACGTGCATGGATGGTTTGCCTGCTAGACACGCACACTGAGGTAAGAGATGATTTAAGTTTAGGAGTTATACCTTTCGAATATAGATCGATAGTGGAGGCTTGTGGATCGAGGCGGGAGAAGACATTTGTAATTAATGATAATTAATTAATCATTTAATTATAACTAATCCATTAATTATATTTAATTATAATTAAAGTTATTTAATTATAATAACTATAATTAAATAATTAATTAAAATTAATGATATTTAACTATTCAATTATAATTAATCTATTAATTATAATTAGTTATGCATAATTATAATAAATAATAATTAATGATAATTAAAAGTTAAATATAATTAATACTAATTAATAATAGTTAGTTATAATTAATCATAATTAATATAATTGATAACTAATTATAATTAAAAATAATTATTTAACTAATTATAATTAAAATAAAACTAAAATAATCATCTCTCCCTCTCTATTCTTTCTGGTTTGACAGATTTGCGGGATTAGGCCGAAGAAGCTCGCGGGAAGGAGAAAGTTACCTTTTTAGCACACGGGCTCCCGTATGCTTCTGATCAAAATGTGTAAATTTCATTCCAACATGAAGGAAAGCTGTCAGATGAGGGAATTCGGTCGGCCACAAAGGAGCTGGAGAAACAATGTGAAAGGGAGAGAGTTACTTCACAACCAGCGAGCCCCTCGTATTACTTCCGATCTGACCGGAAGAGAAAGTCATCGAAGGAGTGTAGTCACACGGCCACGAAAGAGACGGGGAAGGAGCGCACGCAAGGGAGAAAGTTATCTTCATAGCCGCGAGCTCACGTCGTTGCCTCCGACCAATGTGTCGTAACTTCCGATCGACTGAAAGGGAGGTCGTCGAAGAGCGAAGTCGATCAGTACGAAGGATCCAGATAAGCGATGCGCGTGAGGGAGAGAAAGGACTAATAGCCGAAGACCTTGCCTCCCTCTCCCTTTTAACGACACGAGAGTCAAGCGGAGTCATGCAAGCGATGTGGGAGATAGAACACTGGAGGTGCGAGGTATGGCGACGACGTGCGAGGTTCAGTAGACAGGTATGCACGATCTTTTTTGTTTCATTT
Organism: Dendrobium huoshanense; assembly: GCA_016618105.1. Classification (NCBI taxonomy): domain Eukaryota; kingdom Viridiplantae; phylum Streptophyta; class Magnoliopsida; order Asparagales; family Orchidaceae; genus Dendrobium; species Dendrobium huoshanense. Next base: position 87,174,811 of record CM028358.1, read on the forward strand.
GGCAAGTTAACATAAGTAATAGTATATTATTAATAGAATCAATGCGAGCCATCTAATTGAGTGTTTTAGGATGTTGACCAATTTTACTAAAATGGAATTCTAAAAATCTATTATAAGATCCATAGTTTCCACGTGAAAGGGGTTCTTGGAGCTCAAGTCTTGACTTATAATTGGAGTGAGCTTAGATTTTTAAAGAATTCTGGAGCTCCATGTGATTTTTAATGTCATTGATCAACATCTTCAATTACCATCACCCATTAATTATTGCCCATTTATCATCACCTAACTTTCAATGATTGACTATAAATTTCTAACCACCATCAACCGATTATAACCTACTGATCACATTCACTTGAGTATGGCCTCCCAACTATCATCACCCAACTACTATTGCTCGATTATCAACGCTCATCGTCACCACCAATATTGACATAATCCATCGCCTATAAGGCTAATGCATATTATCAACACTAACATCGATGCCCATTGAATTTACCACCTACTTTAGCCAACAATATTGATGCAAATAATAGCCTATAATATGGATGCACACTGTTGACAGTAACGTCAATGACCACTAACTCATCATTTACTATCGGCAACAAACTTGACTCACTTTATTATCATTAAAACTAATTGATATTGTTGACACCAAATCTTACTCCATATATCAATAATAAGATTAATACTAGACTTCTTGTTCTTTGTTCTCCTCTACTTACAAGAGAACAATCAAACAAACCACAAATAATTTATGGAAGATAGATCAGATGCCTTAAATATCTTCAAATTCCATCATGTAATTCATCATCCTCAATTAATATCTACTCCTTTGTAATTATGACGTCTCAGGAAGAATTATATCTTTTATCATATAATTATATATTAGAGCCACTAAGAACATCCATATACAAATTTATTATAACAAAAAAAAACCTTTTATTTCTTCATCAATATATATATATATATATATATATATATATATATATATATATATATATATATATATATAGTCCCAAAAGAATTATATACAATAGTCATGGGGAGCACCATCAATTACATTAGTTTGTTATAATTTCCATGACTACCAAAGGATAAATGATAGAAAGTAAAACACTTATGCTAGCGAATATGAATTAGTTTTACTCTATTGGTCATTATCCTTCCCTAAAACATGTAAAACTACATAATGATCTGATAGTCCAATACATCACCAAAACATATAACTTCAATCAATGCATGAAAAGTTAAAACAATATGCATGGAATCATTCAAATCAAATCAATATGAATATGTAACAATCATTATAAATAATATTAATTCATATAAATAGTAGCATATCAGTATGAACTATGGTTATTAGTGTGAATAGTAATATCTACGTAACATTTTTATTAATGTAACCTATATTATTCATGTATATGCCAGAATAGGAATTTAAGTGCCAAATTACTATCAATAATCACTAACTCTGTCATATCCCATGGTATCATGTTGAATGTTGTGTGAAATGTTACCATGTGAATCAATGCTATTGTATCATTTATCAGTATATGTCTATATGACATTGGTATTAATATTTCTTATTTATGTACTAGCATTTATGTGATAACCGGTTCTTCCGGCCGGTTCAACTGAACCGGCCGGCCCAACCCTTATAATCCCGCGAACAGAAGGATCGCGGAACAGAGCAGTTCGCGCGAACAGGGAGCGGGCGGACGACCGAGGGTATCGTGGGAGAGCGAGGTAAGTTTCGTTTTCCAATTTTAGTGAATAATCTTCTTCTATGATAAGAATCTATCATTCCTTTTCTTTCTCACAGTTAAAGAAGTGTTATTTTGGGAGAGATTGGAAGAACGAGAGAAACGGACGATAAGGATTAAGGGAAAGGTTTGTTGATTTTTCTTTCAGAATTCTCGTATAAATTTCCTCCCTTTACCTCATCCAAAGTGAATGATATGTTTCTTGAAAGATAAGGAAGGGATTGAAGCGAAGAAAAAGAAAATTTTGAGAAGAAGGATTTTGAGAGTTTGAGAAGTCTCCATTCAAAAGTGTAAGTGATTTCCTTCCAATTTCAGTTTTAGTGATATTTAGAATTTAAATCAAAATATTATTTTGATAGAAGTTATTGTTTGAAATTAGGGTTTTTTGAAAGTGAAAGATCAAGTCATAAGTGTTGATCCCGCGAGGATTTAACAAGAAGAGAAATTGATTCAAGAATAGATCAAGCATCGAAGGCCTGAAAAGTTCAAAGTGGGTAAATTATATTATTTTATGTTTTATTGATTAATTCAAATTTCTAAATAATTGATTTAATATCTTATATTATTAAATGTTGAAGGCAAACGTTTATGATTTTACCGTCTTAAGAAAGAATCTATGTGTTATAAAGATTTAAAGGCTTATGGAAAAGGAAAAGATTTATTTATGAAAATGCATGTTAATTATGTTATATGAAATATAAATAATAAAGATGAAAATGAGAAAAGAAAAGAAAAAGAGAATAAAGGAAAAGGGTATTGAAAATAACAGGAGTCACCCCCTTATAGTACTGGCTGGGGACGCCGTACTCGTGCACGAAAAGGAAAAAGAAATTTCTATGGAAATGGGAAAAGGAAATCATATGAAAAAAGTAGTACCTTTCGGTACTTTGAGACGGTGCTCATGTGCAAATCATATGGGAAAAGGAAATACAAATGAAATAATAAAGGTAACAATTACTTCAAAATTGATATAAATGAAAAATATCAAGAGAAATATAAGTTACGGAAATGAAAGAAGTACGTTTAAGAAATGATATAAAATATCGAAATAAATTAATTTTAATGATTAATTTATCTATAATTTCCCACTGAGTTTACTTAGTAAACTCAAACCACGAGTTTAAATATTTCAGGTAAGTTCCTAAAGAAATAATGGCTGAAAGAGAAGAACATGTTTACAGAAGACGAGGTGCAAATGACAACAGGTAAAATAGATTTTTTTGTGTTTAGTGGCTCTTCATTTTATTGTAAAAGTATTGATGATGAGTTATTTTATACTTTTGGAAATGTACTATCGTCCGACTTTTCGTACCCGCCTTGTTAGATCGAGCATCCGGGACGGGTCGTGACAATTTATCAATGTGTCATTAATATCATGAATGTCATTTATATGCTATGTCATGTATATCAATATATATGATGTTATGCATTTCATATATCATATCAATATATGTACAACATGTATCATTATATCATGTAACAACATGTATACCATATATCATTATATAATGTATCTTATTAATGTATCAGTCTGATTATATATCATATTCATGTATCATGTTATATCATATAACCTATACATGTCTCATGTAATGTCATGTCATGTCTTATCATATAAAATAATATCATGTACACATATAATATAATACTATGAAAGTTAGGGCATTTGGCACAATGTTATTTTTTTGTATCAATCATATCATGTCTTGTAGGCCAAACCTATGGGAATCAGTCATACCAGTATTAGTCTCATCAGTCATGTGATGCCTTGGGATGTAATGGAAAAATTGAACTCACTTAAACCGATAATTAATAAACTCATCCTCCAATAACCACAACCAGAGCCACTAATAAATGCAGCATAATCAACTTTCATTCCATCAAAATATAAATACATAAATTATAGAAAAAAAATTATATATTAGAACAAATAAATTGTATTACAAAAATCAATACCTCAAGCACTAGACCTCTGAAGCCTTATTCTACACTCCTCTACTCAACTGGTCCCTTCCCTTTTCCTAAATTATAAAAGAAATAGAGTGAGCTTAATTTGCTTTATAGGCTCCCTTCTTCACCCTTCATAGGTATCAATATCCAATTCAAACATTTAACAACAATTGATTAAAGTAAAACATAAAAACTAATGAAATAATTAAACAAAACCTACATATATCAGAGTCCTAGTATATACCTGATCTCAGGGCTAGCATTTAAATTTTCATATCCCACATAACCGCTTTCATAAAAGTCTCTATTAAAGCTGGATATCTTGCATTGCTATTTATAATTACATTCATGATTACATTTACAAGATAACACAAAAACTTACTTATAGATAGAATTGATAAAGCTAGCATTGAAATCGATACAACATAACTTAGCATGGGGCAGATTATATATATATATATATATATATATATATATATATATATATATATATATATATATATATATATATATATATATATATATATATATATATATATATATATATATATATATATGTAGCATACTTGTATGACATATTGATAGACATGTACATCTTGTATGATTATTAATAAAAACTATATTATGGAATCATTGCCATGAATATAATTGATAGAAAATCAAAATATGCTTTATTTTATAGTACCTGACATTGCTTTATAAACTTTTACCGACTACTATTCTTCTTTGAGATACTTTTGTTTTACTGATCATTTTGAATTTCTATTGATATATTGATAATTATAGTTTATTTCATATTGATAACTATTGATTTTGAATTGATCGAGTTGAGCATGCATTTTGATTCTTTAGATCTTGTATTGAGTGTAGTGATGGGTTTTGATTGCTTGTTGGGTTGTGTTGTCATTATGTGACATTAATTAATTTTCAGGTTCATGAAGGGGACCAACTGAGTGAGATTGATTAGAGCCAAATTTTATACTTTGTTTATTTTTCTTGTATTATATATTATTCTTTTATAATCAAAGGGGTTGTAATAGATGAATGTTATAGATTAAACTTTTGGTTATTATATATGGATTTTAAATAGTGATGTATATATTGATAAATGATTTGATATATTGATGCTTTCGTGGGTTTAATTGATATATAATGAAATCAGTGGCTCTGATAGTTAAAGAGATGATAAAAAGATGTAATTCTTTTAATTTAGGTCTTGGGGCATTACATTGTATCTAGTACTAAAAGCCATCTTCGCTACATCATTAACTTTCACCCTCAATTGATGATAATCTAATTTCATATCAATCTAAGAAAATATTGTTACTCCTTCCAACTAATCAAGTAGAGTATCTATCATGGGTAGTGGATGCTTATTCTTCATTATCATATTGTTCAACTCCCAATAATCCATCCACATCCTCAAAGAATTGTCCTTCTTCACAATAATATAGGAGATCCCTATGGCAATCCATTAGACATGATGAAACCTCTATCCAATAGCTCATGTGACTAGATCTTCAACTCCATGTAATTCCCTAAGTGTCATCCTATACAGAGTCTTTACTATCAGAGTTGTACCCGACGCCACCTCAATATAAAATTATATATCTCTCTCTGGAGAAGACCCATATAACTCTTCAGAAAAAAAAACATTAGGAAATTACTTCACTAAAAGAACATATTTAAGATCTTTAACATATTTATTTAAATATCTTACATAGGCCAGAAATACATAATAATTTTTTCTTTAGGCCTTATCCACTTGTAATGCATAGATTAAGAATGATAAAGAACTCTTAGCTCCCATAAAATAAAACATTTATCTGTTTACACATAGAATCACTCTTTCCTTATAGTAATCGATCTGGGCCTGATACATGCTCAATCATCAATGCCTATTATCACATCAAACACCTTCAAAGTTAACATATAGTGTTCCTACTAAAAATTTCAAACTTACACCCACATACTTCATTAGAAAACATTAAATTCCTCATCGGTAATTTAAAAGATTTCTTTGGATATAATGAAATACATGCTAAACTTAAATCATCTAGAAGACGCTCAGGTATAAAATAATGATTGGCACCAAAATAAAAAAAATAATATTATAAGATTGCTTAGAAACATATGTCATACCTAGCATTACCTCTGGTGCCTCCTTCATCTCTTACTCAGTTAAAATATAAACTTTAGGATGAACTGGAGCTTCACTCATAATTAGAATGGTCTTCATCCAACTTTTCCTCCACTAAGAGGCAAAAATGCCTCATTGATAGCTCTAGAAGAGGCAAGATATTTCCTCTGACTACCCCCATCTTCAGGTCTATCTTTTGGCACTCTCTGCGGACACTAGGCTACTTTGTGTACTGCTTGGCTACATATGAAGCATAGACTCGTATATAGATAACATCGGCCAGTATGCCTCTGCCTATAGAAATCATAAATAGGTGCACTGCTAACTGATACATATCCTCTAATACTTCTAAATACTATCAATCTTCCCATACAATCACCATCTTCCATTCTAGATCTCTTACTACTGAATATGCTTCTAGAAGGTTCTCATCAAAAACTTTTTTGCTAGCATCCCATCAATTCTGGATGGAAATCAAATCATTCTCCATCAACCTCACTCCTTCTACGAGCTAAAAAAAAGTCACTAATATTAAATAGGACCATGGATCCCTTAAATTATCTCTTAGACCTTACATGAATTGATAACATTTCTCTTTAGGGGTACTGACTAACTGGGAAGCATACCTGGCAAGAGCTGTAAACTTTGCCTCATATTGCATCACCATTTTCCCCCCTTGCACCAATCTCAGAAAAAACTCATGCATCTGCTTCCTGGTAGATGGCGACACAAAATCACTCATAAAAGTCTATGAACTATTCCTAATTGATCTCTGCATTCAACTTGCCCTGAAATATCTCTCTTTGTTTGCCTATCCACTAGTGCTTTGCTTCTCCATCTAAAAAAATACTACCAATGAAACTCTTTTTCCCTCCAAGCATTGTATACTATCAAAGGACTACTCTTATCAACTAATCCTCGGCTATTTGAGGCTTAACAACACCCTGAAAATGAGATGGCTTCAACCTCAAAAATCAATGCAAATTCTTATCCACCTCATCCCCCCTTTATTGCATCCATTCTACCCCGAGCCTCACTCATCAGCCGGACCACTAACCTTGCAAACTACATCATTGAATCAAAATTCATCTCCTGATAGTACTATGATATATTGCAGCTTGACTGAAATTTTATTTATTAGTTTCCTCTTGCTCTTAGGCATTCGTGATACTACACAAAACTTTAATATAATTAAGGATAGAAGAATTCAACTATACAATAAAACTAACAGATAATAGTCTATACTAGATTCTAAACTCATTACCCTTACTCATACAATTCATTTTTCTATAGATTTGGTTACAATTTCTAATCCTTCCAAACTATTACTCTAATACCACATGTGATGCCCAAAGACCTAATGGAAGGATTGGGCTTACTTAAACCTGTAATTAATTAACTCATCCTTCTATAACTATAGCCAAATCTGCTAAATTTCCAAAATATAAATATACAAAATAATTGAATTTCATTCCATCAAAACATAAATACAAAATCCATAGCAAAAAATTTATATATTAGAACAAATAAATTAGATTACAAAAATCAGTGCCTCAAGCACTAGCCTACTTCTACACTCCTCTACTCAATCGAGCCCTTCCCTTTTCCTAAAATGTTAAAAATAAATAAAGTGAGCTAAACTAGCTCAGTAGACTCCCTCCTTCACAAAGCAACTGATTAAAGAAAAATATAAACTTGAGAAATAATTAAAGTATAAATAAAACCTAAATTTATTAGTTCCAGTATATACCTGATATCAGGGCTAGTATTGACTTTTATAACCACATAACCACTTTCACAGAAATATCTAGATGCAGTACAAAATACACATTTTCAGAGATTTAGTTGAATTTCACTTTCCTATTTACTTTTCCAACAACATTCAAATAGAGGTTCAGAGTTTATTAATGCATATCTCAGAATATTTCTTAAACTTCATTAAAACATCAACATGTGAAATGAAATTATTATAATACATATGTCCCGATATTTGCTTACATGCAGCTTTATTTTCACTTATGTCTCCCTTACCTCCTGCATATAGCATGTGGGGCCAAAATCTCCCCCATATTCGCATCATGTAGATGGGGCCGAAAGAGTATTTTCAGTGTTACTTAAGCCCCCACACCTACTTTCAACAAGTGAGGCTAGAATCCCTCCCATATTTGCATCATACAAATAGAGCTAGAAGAGTACATTTAGGTCCCTTATAATATAACAGAGAGTTCATTTTTCCACATTTAAGTACAGAATAGCTTCAATGCTATGTAATGAAAAATGCAATCTAATGTAATAATAATTAAATTAAATATTTAATATCATATTCAAATGATGCAGGAATTTCCAGTAAAATGTCACCACATGCCACTATTTTTACCTAACACCACTGTGTGCCCACATAGTCTTCTAAATTATCTCAAAATATCCTCACCTAAGATGCAATACTAGCCAGCATGCCCAAACATATTCTTTTAATCTAAAATCCTGAGAGTTCAATTTCAGAGCAGCGCTTACACTAGCACCATGATGCCTACAAAGAAAATTTCACATCTTAAACTTTAACATCTTAGACACCAAATCTTGGTTACTTACAATCCTAATAAGCATTGTAAGGCTTATAATTTCTAATTAATTTAAAGTTAACAATCATTTATAGAAAATTACATGAATTTCATAGTAAAAAAATTGCAAGTCAAAAGTTAATAAGTCAGGTGGCTTCACGTACAAGTCGTCGCTTCCTATCAGTCATATCATATATCATTCTTCTTATACTTCTCTTTTATTATCTTTTTGGATTACGCCACAAATATTTATTTAAAGAAGTCTACCGGCCCACCCTCTTATACTGGATAATATATCTTTGGCCAACCTAAATCAATCACATCTTTAGATAGCCTTCTTGTAGATACACACATACAAAATGTTATGCACTTATCATGTGTAATAGATGAAAATTATATTAGTATCATAAACTATAACAAATATAAATTTAGTATGCCTATCAATATGTGTATCTTATTATTGCATTCATGTCAAAATGCATGTTATGTTAGATTAACTATAATAGATGCCATATCAGACCTAATAGAATAACTATGAGTCTTAATTCATTTCTAATGTGCATTTATTCTTATCATATTAGGTGCAATATTATAATAGTAAAACCACCCAATAATTTTTCAATATGATCATGTCAAGATGTTCATTATGAAGATATTTATGACATATCAAAAGTTATACGGTGAAAGTTCATTAAATGAAAAGATAATACATTTCCATGATATCACAGAGAGAAGAGAGAGAGAGATCTAAAAATCAAAAATAATTGAAAATAGAAGTAAGATTAAAATTATCTAACACGATCAGAACAACTTTGTTAACTGAAATAATAGACATAAATGACATGAGGTAAACTTTCACTCTCCTCTCTCTCCTCCTCTCCTCTTTCTCAGCCAAGAGCAATGAAAATGAGGGCTTATGGGGATGGCTTTGGTACTTAAATGCAATAGCAAAATGAGATATTAAAAAAAATTTCAATGGCCTAGCACCGTAGCCTCGAGATCACAGTGCCGCAACATAGACCCCAAACACTATAGAATAGAGAAATTAACGCTAATATGCTAAAGCCTAGTGTCTCCACCCCTAATCCCTTAGAGCCCTCAAATAGAGAGGCAAGTGCCAACGTGCTCACCAGCACAACGTCAAATAGCCCTCAACCAAATTTTCATACATGCAAGATTCTATATTTAGTTTCAAATATGGTAAATAATAATTTATTAATCAATTAAAATTTGGGTCACTATAGTAACAATACCTTCGACAATTACAGGGAAGGAAATTATTTTTAATAAATGACATACATTGATAAAATTATTTCCTACAAAATATTCTGATAATAATATGGGGCATTAAGAAAAAAAAGGGGAAAAAAAACGCTTTTGTTTAATTCGTGATATTTGAGTGGATGGGAAAGTTGAATAGCCAAGCGAAGGATGGCTCTGTGGGTGAGGAGTGGAGGTTATGGTGGGATCCGGCGTTTTCCGGGGATATTGCTACCTCGTCCACTTGTGGCAGCAAAGAGAGCATGGAAGAAGGGCAGCGAGAGGAAGGGATGGGTAAGGGCGATGCGTTGTTCCTTGCAATGGGAAGCTGATACCCAGCCTCATGACCAGGTAAGTGAGATGGTGATGGAGAAGGACGAGGTCGGTATATTATCTAATCCTTTTTTTTTTAAGTTTATTTCTCCGTAAAAGGATGCAGAAGAAGATGTCGAACTCTCCTTTTCTTTTGTTTGGTACAAGTATTTTTATTGTAGTTTTGTGTTTGTTTGTTTTTTTTTCCCCTTATATTTTGTTTAACATTTTGCTTTGTGGTTCATCGGTAATGGTCAATGGTGATTAGATGTTTTGATGGATGAAGTTGTATACATTAAATGCTTAAGATAAGTAAGGGTTTTTCTTTGCCTGATTTGATCATTGAGAAAAATTGGTTACTTTTAAGTTTATAGTTTGTAAGCATTTTGCTTATGTGAAATATTATCATCAAGAAATCTTGTACACAAACTTTACAAGGAATTCCCAAATATGGTTCGTAGCGTGCAAGACTATTCCCGTTAGTAGAGAGAAAGTTTAATGTCTTAGCAATATACGAAAAATCTAACACACACACACATAGATAAGAGAGGGTCCCAGGCGACACCAAAGTTTTTATAGAAAATCTGAAAAAGAAAAATAAAAATCATGGGTCTAACCAAGTTGAAATGATTCAATTAGTGTTTGTCGGTTACAAACAATGCATTTCTCCATGATTTTGGAATGGGCTGATACAATATAGCAAATATAAACTGCGGAGAATAGATTCCCTGATAAATGTTGTAAGAGTCTTGTGACATGAGAGTTGCCTTCAAGCAATCATTTGATGTATGCTGGATTGTTCTCCTTTAAGGAGAGGAGATAAGAGACCAAGAAGCCTAACATAAATATGGTTGATATATCATCAAAAAATTATTTTGATCGGGCATGGATCTCGAGGCAAAATCAAGTTGGAAACTTCAGAAGTCAAATCCAAGACTATATGAACTTCAATTTCAGCAAACGTATAGTTGAACTGAACGCCTTAGAAATATGAATCCAACAACAGACTCAACCCGAGCCCAAATGGGTCCAAATCAAAGACTTGAAGCATATTTGGAAGGTTCAAATCATACATTGGATTACTAAACAATTTCTAAATGTGACATGCTTATAGTCGAATTGAGCGGCTCGATGAGACGAATCCAACGAGCCCAAGATCGTCGAATTCTGTATCTTTAGACATTCAAATATCCAATAAACGGTCCACGATCAAGGGATTTAACATTGACCGTCCATTCAGACCACTCCCAATTTATCATTAATCTTCCTCGTATTTACTGACCATGTCACTCTCAGAAAACTATAAATAGACCCCTCCTTTCTCATGAAAAGGGGGCTGGAGCAAGAAGGACCCAAGCAAGGAAGCAAGAAGGAGAAGGAATAAGAGAAACTTGAGTTTTCTTGCCACCAAACTCCTCCTCGTCCACCGCTGGACATCCATCCAACCATCGACTGTCAGCCAGATTTTCGCCCGGCCGCCGACTGACGTCGGACTTTCGTCCAGCCACCGATTGGTGCCGGAATTACACCTGGCTTCCAACTAACACCGGACTTCTTCCCAACCACTAACTGACACCGAACTTACTCCCAGCCGCCAACTAACATCAGACTTCTGCCCAGTCATTGATTAACACCGAACTTACACCTGACCACCAACTGACGCCGATCTTCTACCCATCTATCAACTAACATCGGACTTCCACTTGCCTCCAAAACTCTTTCTACTAGTGGCCCACCACTGTTGAGTAGTCATAAGACCATTCTCTATCAAATGAGCTCTTTTTATAAACTAAAAAAAAAAGTAAAAAAAGTGAAATAAAACCAACAACTGCCTTAGACTATCCCGAAGTCCTCTCAGAAATTTGTAGCACTTTTCCTCATAAGTGTTAATCAAATGTGGAGCATATCTGGTTAAAGAAATAAACTCAACTTTTCATACTACATAACCATCCTGCTCCCCTGGACTAATCTCAATAAAATCTCCTATATATGTTGTCATGTAGATGGAGGTACAAACTAGACTAAAAAAATATATGTAAATTCTTTCCAACTGATTAGGAAGTTTAGTTTCCCTCCCCTAAAACTTCTCCCTCTACTGGCTAAACCACCAATGCTCAGCCTCCCCATCTAACATAAAAACAATCAATGATACTCTCCTCTCATGAGAACATTGCATCCTATCCAACGATTAAAAAGGCGGAAGAGGCGTACGCACTGAGACGCGACTCAAGGCGAGGCGAAGCATTTGCGCGTTGAGGCTTACGCCTCGTTGGATTCGGCGGAGCGTGCGCTTATTTCGCACAGGGCGTAGGCTTCGGTTCGTAACGCCTCGAAGCGAAACGAGGCACCGCTTCGATTTGTCAGTATATAGACCGAGCGGTGTGAGTCGTATAAGAGTCGAGTATTAGGGTAACATACCTGCTTCTGCTTCGGGTGAGAACTGAAAGGCGAACTCCGTCGACTTCGACGACCATTGTTCGGTCGAGTTTGAACATAACTGGAGGCGATCGAAGGTAACGAATTATTTCTTCTCTTTCTTCCCGTAATCTTCCGGTCATTTGCTTCATGTCTCGCTTCTTCTTCTTCAGCTTCCTGTAATTGACGGTTCTTTTTTCACGGCTAGGTAACGATCTTTCTTCCCGTTATTTGCTTCATGTCTCGCTTCATTAGATTGCACATGCTCGGTACCGCTCAGTACATGCTCGGTACACGCTTGGTACTGAGCGGTACGTGCTCGGTACATGAGTACATGCTCGGTACACACTCGGTACTGAGCAGTACATGCTCGGTACACGCTCGGTACTGAGCGGTACATGAGTACATGCTCGGTACACACTCGGTACTGAGCAGTACATGCTCGGTACACGCTCGGTATTGAGCGGTACATGAGTACATGCTCGGTACACACTCGGTACTGAGCAGTACATGCTCGGTACACGCTCGGTACTGAGCAGTACATGCTCGGTACACGCTCGGTACTAAGCGGTACATGAGTACACGCTCGGTACATGCTCGGTACCGAGTAGTACATGCTGCTGCGTACTATTTAAATCCCCAATTTCATTATGATAAGGATTTTCATGTTGACAAAGAGGTGAAAACTGGTTTGTATGCATGTATGGACAAACTCATTTCTGAAGAAAACTACCTTAAAGTAAATGATCAACTTGAGGATTTTCATTTGAAGAAGGGAATGTTTGGATTTAGAGCAGCACAAACATGCTACAATGAAGAAGATAATGAAGCAACTGCCCAAGTATATAAAAGGAAGAAACAAAGTGAGATTGAAGCTTCAAAAAAATTCAAAGGTATTCTTAAATATAATGAATTATTTTGTATGTTACTATTGTTTCATTTTATAGCTAATGAAATATTAACTGATATAGGAGATAAAGGAAAAAATATTATAGATGAAGAAGAGTTTGAGGATGACTTTGACATTAATTATGAAGATTCTTCTGAAGACAATCAAAGTGATGACGAGCCTGCTTTGGGTCTTGATCCTAAGGGGATGTTTTATTTTTAAGTGAGTTTATTTTAAATCTTGTATTCCAGTAATATTATCTTAAAACAAATCTTCAAATTCACATTTAACATAATATTTTGTTATTTTTTGTCATTATTTATAATTTTAAATTAATATATTTTAATCGTTTTGAGGCTTACTCCTCGCCTCATTTAGAAAAAACGTCTCGATTCCCGATTTCGCCTTTTAAAACCTTGATCCTATCAAAACCCTTTTCTAATCTCGTCAGTCATTCTTCTACTACTCTAGGCTAAACAATGCTATCAAATCTCGGAAGCTTCAACCTCAAAGACATTTGTAAATGTCAGTCAACATCATCAGATCTAACAAAAAAATTCTGCTCTATGTTTCACCCATCAATTGTGCTACCAAACTGACTAACTGAGAAATAAAATTAGAGCTAACAGTGGAGTGGTACTCTCTACCGGTGCTGCTAACTAGCACTCTACCCATTTGTCATATTTGGGTCTTGCAGATCCATTAGATAACCACACAGATCACATAGTTGATTAGACATGCACATGAAACAAGCAAAAATAAATGCCTAGGTATCGAGATAGCCAACAACAACATCAAGCCTTTATCCCACTACGTGGGGTCGGCTACATGAATCATTTTTCTCCATTGTGTCCTATTAAAGGTCAAATTCTCATTTAAATCTAATAAATAAAGGTCATTCCTAATATTTTCTAACTAAGTCTATTTAGGTCTACCTCTACCTTTCTTAATATAAGTCAAATCTAATACCTCTACTCTCATAATTGGGTCATTGGAAGGCCGTCGTTTTATGTGACCAAACCATCTAAGGCGACTCTCTTTAATCTTATCTTCTACTAGAACTACTCTAACCTTTTCACTTATATACTTATTTTGTATCCTATTTCTAAGGGTAAAGCCACTCATCCACCTGAGCATCCTCATCTCTGCCACACTTAACTTAGTATTATGCTTCTCTTTTAATGGCCAACATTCAGCACCATAAAGCATTGCAGGCCTCACTACCATCTTATAGAATTTTTTCTTAAGTTTGTGGGGTACTTTTCTATCACACAACAAGCACGATGCATTCCTCCACTTCAACCATCCAACTTGAATTATGCTGATAATATTCCCATCTATTTCACCATCACTCTGAACAATAGAACCAATATATCTAAAATATGTACTCATATTAATGACTTGATCGCCCAAAGTCACAATCCCCTCACTAGATCTATGACTACTAAAATTACACTCCATATATTCCGTTTTAGATCTACTCAAGAGAAAACCTTTATTATCTAATGTTGACCTCCATAATTCAAGTTTACTTTCAACTCCCTCTATAGTCTTATCAACAAAAAGAATATCATCAGCAAAAAGCATACACCAAGGTACATCCTCTTGCAAATGTCTAGTGAGAAAATCCATGACTAACGTAAAAAAGATATGGGCATTGGGCTTAAGGCTGATCCTTGATGTAGCCCAACCTAAATAGGGAAATACTTGGTCAAACCACCTTGTGTTTGAACACAAGTAATAGCTCCTGCATACATATCTTTAATGATTTGAATATAAGTATTATTACCTCCTTTTTTTTTCAAGAACTCTCCATAACACTTCTCTTGGAACTTTATCATATGCTTTTTCTAAATCAATAAATATCATATGTAGATCCTCCTTATTTTCTCTATATTTCTCCATCAAACCTCTTAGTAAATGTATGACTTCCATAGTCGACCTACCCGGCATGAATCCAAATTGATTTTGAGAAACATTAGTATCACGCCGCAACCTATGCTCCATAACTCGCTCCCATAATTTTAAAGTATGACACATTAACTTAATTCCTCTATAATTTGCACAATCTTGTGCATCACCTTTATTCTTAAAAATAGGAATTAACACACTCTTTCTCCACTCATCTGACATCTTTTTATTCTTCAAAATAGTATTAAAAAGTTTAGTAAGCCATGAAATTCCTTAATCTCCTAAGAATTATGACATCTCTATTGAAATATCATCAGGTCCAATAGCTTTTCCACCCTTCATTTTCTTTAAAGCCTCTCTAACTTCGATTTTACTAATACGCCAATAAAAACAGAAATCTTTATTTTCATTTTAGGGTGCTAAGGTCACTATAATCAATCTTATTTTCACAATTTTCATTAAAAAATTTAACAAAATATCTCATCCACATTTGTTGAATATCAACTTCACAAAAAATTATTTTTTGTCTTCACCCTTAATACACTTCACTTGAACTAAATCCGTACTACTCCTATCTCTTTATTTGACTAACTTATACATATATCTTTCTCCCTCCTTAGTATCTAATATATTATATAAATCACTAACAGCTAAGGTCTTTGCATCACATATTACTTTCTTAGATTCCTTACTAGCCTCTTTATATCTTTTTCAATTATCAAAATTTTTAAAATTAAATCAATTTTTATAATAAATCTTCTTATTTTTAATTTTTTCTTGCACATTTGAATTCCACCACCAACTATTTTTACTATTAGGAGCTTTTTCCTTTGATACTCCAAGCACATCTTTTGCAATATTTTTAATCTCACTAGCCACTTTTTCTCACATAACATTAGCATCCTCATACACAGATAAAATCTTAAAATCTAAAATCTTACTCTAAAAAATATTTTTATTAATATTCTTTAAATGCCCCAATCTAATCCTAGAATATCATTTTACTTTATTTTTTATTTTTTGCCCTTTTATCTTAAAGTCCAAAACTAATAGAGATAGCCTTCGAAAAAAAATTGTATGCCCAGTTATGGTAATTAGTTAAAGATGCTGAAGAAATGTTAGAATAGCGTTTTGTGAGGAAGACGCGAAGGTCACCGAGATGGCCTTCGAAGGAACAAAAAAGGATGGTGACTCATTTCTCCTGTGACTTGACAACAGGAGGCACGACGGATTCTGTGAGGCCCATTTGAGAGAAGACCTTTCCCCTCTCGTCGACCTTGTCATCTTCATCACCAACACCCGGCCAAAATGCGAGGCTTTGTAGAGGCGAAGTTGGTGGATAAGGTTCTTTAGGTTGCGAATTGACCCAATGAGATTTAAAGAGATTGTGTTGCTCGAGGGAGGCCATGGCTAAACTTCATAGACTTGTTGCTATCATTTGTAAGATTGCCTTTGCATTTGCTTTAGGCAGAAGATTTCGGGACTAGTTTGGATGGTTTTTCTCTCTCGTTCTTTTTTATTTCTAACATCCTTGGAAGGAAGTTCAAAATCAAATATGTATGAAAATATATTCTTGTCAATAAATGATCCAATCCGCCGACACGATCCAAAAAATTCATATTTAAATTGACCAGTAAGTTGGGTTTTCGAACTAGCTTAATTAATGGGTTGGGTTTTAGTTGACATGGTAATCCATTTTTTATTCAAAATTATCCTTTTAATATTTTTTTATTTGTGAATATAATCTTCTTATTTTTAATTAAATATCATAATCTTTATAGTTAATAAATTATTAAAAAATTATTCAAGACAAAAAATGGGTTAACTGGTGAGCTTCGAGTTATTCGGTTTGCTAGTGGGTCAGATTCAGGTTGATGTTTGTTTATATATTTTTTGTATTATTTCAGAATTTACATTAAGCAATTTTTACATTTTAATAATATTTGAAAATTTGATTCCAATCTGTTTTTATGATGTTTTTTTTGGAAATCAATTTATTCTTCAGTGTCAGATTATTAGTGTCATTATTTCAATAATTTATTATTCATTGTTGGATGAAAAAAGGTTGAGAATTTTTTTAAATTCATTAATTTGTACCCCCACATGAAAAAAAATCCTGGCTCCGCCCCTAACTAAAATAAAGCGGACTATAACAAAATTAAAGTAGACTATGAGTTGAAAATAAATAAACAAGCACTCTGTATGCCAAATTAGGAAAATAATAAATTTTCTTCAAGCCCTTATACCTTATGTTAAAAATAAGCTCTTATGACTCTTTGTGCTAGCATATCAAAAAATAGGCTCTTATGACTCTTTGTGCTAGCATATCAAAAAATAGGCTCTTATGACTTCATTACTTAGCACATATCAAATAATCATAATTTTAGATCCTCAAGAATCTCTGTGTATATTGTACCATAACAGAACTTCCATCATATACCAGATCTCCTTAGAGTCATATTTCAAGTAGGTGAGTATATAATTTATTATATTGCAGTACAAGAAATATAAATAAAGAGATTTTAAAATTTCAAATAATGCCTCTACAATAGGCAACAACACTATTTACATTATTTCATAATGTTGCCAAATTATTAGAGATTGTTTAGAACATTTAAAGCTTTTATCATATTGTAGTCTTATTTTTGGGCACCATAATTATTTTCTAAATTGCCAAAAAAATCCATATTTTTTGGTGAAAATTTCACAGAAAAATACATAAATGTCCATAATTAGTGTATTTATAAAATACAAAAAGTTTGCAGTGAAAGTTTTATGGATACAAAATTATTCTCACTTTTGCACTATGAAAATATTATTTAATTTTAAAAAATTCTAAAATTCTCACATTTTTAAAAACTAAAAATTGGTTAAATATAACCTAAATTGATTCAAATAATTTCTTGAATTGGGCTAACAGTAGAAAACTCACCGAAGTTGCCAAAATCCAACTTTCTCTCCAAAATATCTCCCTTTCTCAAAACAGATTTTAGGTATATAGAAAATGATTTAGAAAATGCTTTTGAATATTTTTATAAAAATTTGACTTAGCACTACAGCACTCGATTTTGCAGCGTCCTAGCACTCCACTGGAGAGCACAGCGCCGCAGCGCTCTACCCCAATGTCGTAGCATTAGTTTATTCTTTCGAAATCAGCTGGAGAGCTGAAAGTTGCAACGCTCTAATAAGAAAATTTCAGATTTTCATACACATACATAGAGACCTCCGGAAACCATTTCAAAACGGATCAAGAACGCTTAAACACCCAGAACATTCATAGGCATATGCAAAAGACATGCAGAAATTCCACTTACCAGACTAGGTCAAAATAGGTGCATTGGCTCACAGATTTAGTAGGTGTTACAACCTCAACATTTAGTAGGTGTTACAACCTCAACAATCTTTCTTGAGAAGGTGTTGACAAGCAGCAATTGCCTCTTCTCAATTCTCCCATCTTCCTGGCAAAGAGTTGAAGGCAAATCCTCACTGTAAGATTGTAAGTTTCATCAATGACGGGTATAGTTCAAGGCTCTAGCTCTAGAAAGTCTCTTCTTCCTTACAATAGAATCAGAGGATTCTTCAGGCAATTCCACTCAAGAAGTGGTTCTCTGCATCCTCTCCAATGCTCCCATAATCATTTAAGTCATCTTCTCCTCAAATTTAGCAAGTTGGTGAACATTTTCGAACTCTTAATTCTATGTATTAACATATTCCTCTCCTACTATTGAGTGTTGTGTTGCTTCACGTAGTACTCTACTTCTCATAGTTATTGACATCCTCCATGCATATCTCACCTTTTAGCATGTTAAATCCAAAAATGTTTGTGCATCACTATAGATTATTCTTTGCGGACACCGGACGGGAAGAACCATCTGGTTTTGTCTCTGTGAATAGTAAAAGCGCAGCATGAATAGTAAAAGTTCAGTTTCATTACGCTTTTACTATTGACAGAGATAAACCAGACAGTGCTCCCCTTCCGGTGTCCGCACAGAATAATTCATCGTGCATCACCCCTAATTATATTGACAATACTAAGTGAAAAAGAAAAGATAAATAAAAAGAACAAGAAGAATTTTAGTTCTATTTTTGTAAAGTATGCTTAATTAGAGAAAATTGCTTTAAATTTCATAAACAGAGCTCACCCCTCACCCCCTATTTATAGATTTAGGTTGTGGCTTTAGTGTTATAGAGTTGGTTTCATATATAGTTATATAGAAAATAGGATAAAATAAAATAATTGTGTAGCCTAGTTGAATGGTTTTACTTGATGAAGTAGTCTGTTGAGAATTAAAGAAATCGTTGACTTGGTATACATTTATAGTCAAATAGCCAAGTTGCTAATTAACAGTTGGTCTTGAGACGTTGTCCCTTGGTCATATATAATAAGTCATTGGGGCCGAGTAATAAACTTTATTCTTTGTATTAGATGAATTCTTAGATCATGATCACTTGCTTAAGATGAGTTCTCTTGCAGGTCAACGAGTATGAGACTGAGTAGTTCGAATTGGCTTGGCTTGAATGGCTTGATTTGGCTTGGGTTTTTTTGATATAAAATTTAATGGATTCATGCATAAAACTTAATAAAAATGACCCCACAGCAATACTTGGGAGGAAATTCTTCTTGGGGAGTCTTCTTTTGATAAAAGCGATTACATATAGGGTTAATTTAAGCAACGTGTGAGAGAAAATCCAGTCCTTGGAAAATTAAGATAGAAAGAGAGGAGAGGAGAGGAGAGGAATAAGAGAGAATCTAGATTTAATTAAATAATCTTATGATATAGCTAAATAAACTAAAATAATTTTGATAGATTTCTTATATTCATTGGTAAAATTAGAAAGTCCTTGCAGAGAGGATGTCCCCTCATGAATTGTTACTAAGTTTGAGGATATTTTGGGCCCTATACAGCAGGATTTACATTACTCCATGGACTAATAAGTGTAGCCCATTTTGATCCCCAAGAGGTATACAGTCGTCGTTACAATTGCCATGAGAAAAAACTAACTTGCAAGGGTTTGGAGATGGCCAATTTGTCATGAGTGGCGAGAGGCAACTCCCGTGAATTCAGCAGTGGAATTACAGGGTCATACCCCAGCCACCTACTAGTTTAAGCAATCACAATCTTCATGAATATTTATATTTATATTTATTTTTAATTATATTTTTGCTTTACTTTGCTGCAGCAGCATATTGGAATTATGTGCGACCTTTGTAATGGTATTGGGTGGTTGATTTGTGATTTCTGCCAAGGACAAAAGACAAATGTAAAGTCTGAGAGTAGCCGTTTCTATCGTCGCTGCCCATATTGTAAAGCTGTAAGTCTGAGACTGCGGAAATAAGGATGCTTTTGAGATAGTTTTTTTTTTTTTTTTTGTCAGTTGTGTTAGTTTCTTCTCATAAATTTTGTGGTGAAAATGAGCTTTTCACAATCAAGTATGATAAGAGTGTGATCGATATATAAAATAAATAAAAACAAGCAATTGCCACCTTTTTTATTAAAGTACAATATCCAAAACAAAACCCAAGAGCAGTGCTTTTGACCAACCTGATTTTCCTTGTACCAATACAATCACAGCTTATCACAGCTTATAAGACATGTAAACTGTGATTGTCTCAGCGATATCTAGCGCGAGCTAGTGCCAATTGGGAATGGATTTATATCCACATAATTTATCCTTACTAGTTTTTTCTTAATAAGTGTGGCCAATCAAAACAGCTCATGCCATTGAGAAAAGCACTAATACTTCACTTATATATTGCAGGTGGGATTAGTTTTATGTCCAAAATGCAAAGTTTTCAAGTGTGTAACCTTCCCAGATGTTAGTGACAGTCAAGCATGACTTCTTCCTCGAGCATGTTGTCAGTTGTTATTTGTAATTTGATTTCTATTTTTTATTTGTTTCTTGACGTTTTAACTTGCTTTTTATTATTGTTTATTGCGAATAAAAATGCCGTCTTTCCAATTAATGAACAATTGCATGTTACCTGCAGACTTTTTGAATTGAATTGAATGATTGGTGAGCTTATCCAAAATAAATACTGCATCATCATTTGCATGCATTAAAAGGGTTTACAATTTGTCAATGTATTTACAGCTGCATGAACTGTCAATACATTTTGGTATTTTCTAGACAACTTTCAAGTTACCTATCATTCTCAAGTATATATATATATATATATATATATATATATATATATGGAATGCTCAAAGCGCTTGGAGTTTTCATATCCTGCAAGAGTTGCAACGAATCACACTACTTTCAATTGTTTACATATTCTGATCTCCAGGGATCAAACCACATGCTTAAAAAAAAAAGGGCTAAAATTACAAATTTTAATTTCCTCCAACATTTTCAGGCCATGAAAAAAAAATGTTAGCTTAACAGTTCGCTAACAGAGGTCCTAACAATCCAATGTAGCATTCGACCAAAAATTATTGTCCACCCAATGAGAAATTATTACATGCGGAGTATGGATGTAGCTATGTATCCAAACTCGCAAACTATATATATATATATATATATATATATATATATATATATATATATATATATATATATATATATATATATATATATATATATATATATATATATATATATTAAAATTTGCGAGTAAAAAAAGGAGTCGGGATTTCATTGGAGTTTGGACGTAAAGCTACATTCCGGACTTCGCACTAAATAATCTCTTCAACATATCCTTCGACTTGATCCATCACATTTAAAATTTTCCATGCATGCAAATGTGATCATCCAAGCAAGCTTATTTTAATTCAAACATTACCATGCAAGGCCGACCACTAAAAGGGCATTTTGGAACTTGCTTTGGATGACCAAGGAGACTGCTGGATGCATGGAAGTTTCATGCTTAAGGCTTTTTCTATCAACGGCTGAGGAAGATGCAAGAAAGTTGCCTTCATTCATGCATCCTTGGGTATAGCCACATGCAAGTGAAGCTTCCATGCAGATTGAATTCTAGACAAATATTCATGGACCTTTGCATGACTGGCCACTTAAGCCCATTTTATACCTTTTTGCCCATCAAAATGAGATTCTTTGTATTCAAAGTGACTGTTAAACTTAACTTTTGATTATTGCTTTAGAAGTTATGTACATAGCTTGATTTTAGCTTGTAATGATTATCTTTTGGGATATAATTGACAATTTGCTCTTGTTAAGATGATGATGATGATGATGATGATAATAGAGAACCTCGAGCAGGCACATTCAAGACATTTAAACTCATAATTAATCATTTCTAACTCAGCCCAAACTTGGCATGAGCTGAAAATCTTAGCTTTGGAATTTAGGCTAATTTACTTCTCAAACTAGTCTAGAAACTGCGCATACTGGCAAGTTCCATTTTCTGCTCCCTCCTCCACACAACTCCTTTGCATACTTTTAACCAATTGATCGAATGAAGTCATTACATGTTAGCGTTTTGTGCAGTTTAGACCCCTATTGATTTGAATTAAAATCATCCAAATAATGAAAATTTATCTTAATAATTTAAAATACGTTCCATATTAATAAGCAAAAACAGAGCATCATTGTAAAACGGACCAATTAAATTTATAATCAGAACATAATAATAACTGTAAACAAAAAAGCTTGCTATTAACAGAAAGACACGAACTATTAACCTCTGGTGCACGGTTTAAGCAGACATTGATTATATAAAAGATACTAAATAATACAAAATCATTTTACATACATCGATCAGGACTTTAAATGATGAGCCTGGTTTCACCCCTCCTGTTTGAGCTGGGAGATCATGATGTAACTGCAGATGCCAAAGCATCCTCAGAGTCCACCTTTACCTGGAGCAAACAGCCATAAATAAATCCTCTAATCAAATAATCACACTTTTAACTGAATCTAGGTAGACTAATGACCCGGCTTGAGCTCGCCTCCATAAATAAATTGTGAACACCCCATTAACTAACAACTCATAGAATTGTGAACACCCCATTAACTAACAATCATTTATTAATCTTCTTCAACATATGAGATCACTCTGCATTCTATAATATTGTGATTCAAGACTTACGGAAGGGCGCAATGTTGTTAAGAGTATAGGAATGAATACCTGCTTTAGATGATTTAGCAAAGCTCCCTGCAGAAGCCTCTTAAGCTTATCACATTGCCCGGTCATATGACCAGCGCTGCACAACTCCTGAAGCTGACACCAGAGGCGCTCAATAGCAGTGTAAGGAAACCAGATCGCGGACGTCTTCTTCCGTTTGATTGGATCGGCAGCACTCTGTCAATGTCAATTTGGGATGAAAATATCAAACATCGTCTATAAATCAAGAAATTAGCATTTATCCAAGCTCGGATAAACCAGGGCTTGAAGCAGTGAGGATCCGAATCAACTAATTACCACTGTTGCAAAGGATTCAAGGTACTCGAGCAGTAGATTTGTGGCTTCAGCAAGCCGACCATAATCTATGTACAATCGGACTAATGTTGCAGGATCTGGCTGCTGGCCTGTCATACCCCAAGAAATTGACCTACGTCCAGCCTAATACGGCACAATGAGTGAAGAAAATCAGTAATCTTTAAACCACAACACTAGAATGCGAAGTCAGAGCAAGCAGGAAAAAGACGTTAAAGAGAAGAAAAAACAAGAGGAAAGAATGATCATTTGGGATTAAAATGAGGCAAATATGGGGAAAAAAACTGTCCTCCGAATGAGACATTAATGGATAAACCCAAGCTTAAGAAAAAGGGTTACCGTGAAGGTGGTAAACAAAAGCCTTGGACATTTCTAAGAATGTCCAGGTAAATAACGATATTGTTATTTGATATCTCCAAACGGGATTACCTTGAACATATTTACGAGCCAAAAAGGCAACTCAATCTGAGGATCACCATACAGAAGTGTTTCAGCTACAACCACGGGCAATCTCGGGTGTATCTTTCTATATTTCTCCTGCAGTTGAAAGGGATTATAATAGAACATCACTAAAATGTACCTTCCTGCAAAATGTTGGCTTATTGGAACAAAAGCAATTTGGGCGAGCAGGTGAAAAAGGACAACCATTAATGGCATTGAACTTGTGTTGTGGATAAAAAATATTACAACAACAACAATATCAAACCTTTATCCCACTATGTGGGTTAGCTACATGAATCCTTTGTCTCCATTGTCCGGTTAAAAGTAAAATTCTCATTTAAATTTAAATAAAAATAGGTCATTTCTAATACTTTCTAACCAAGTCTTTTTAGATCTACCTCTATATTTTTTAACATAGGCAAAATCTAATACATCTACTCTCCTAATCGGGTCATCGGAAGATTGACATTGTGCATCATTATTATTATTATTATTATTAAGTAAAAGTATAATTCTAGCCCTTCATCCTATCAATTTAATATAATTATATTATTATTTAAATTTAAAAAACAAAATTGATATTCATCAAAACTGAAAGTCACTCACTTTTTGGAAGTGATTTTTGAGAATGAGAAAATTCCATCCAGCTTCAGCCAATCAAATATTCAAATTTTATATTGCTATATTTTTCAGCGAGTATAAATTAAAGAAGAATGATGATAACTCTTCTAAATTCATTTTTACATGTATAGACTTGCATAGTCTTCAATTCAAAACCACAATACATTTAATGATCTACAGTAAGAGAATTAACAATAGATCTGAGTTTCATTAATTTTCGTAACAATTTAACCATGCAGAAAGTATGAAATACAAAGATGATCAACAACAAGCCTTTATCCCACTACGTGGGGTCAGCTACATGAATCCTTCATTGTGTCCTATTAAAAGTCAAATTCTCGTTTAAATACAAAGATGATCATATGAAATAAATGAACCCCCTTAAAATTCTAGTTTTACTCGTGTCTTTCACCGATCAAAACAATTTATTAAGCACAAGATTCCATTAGCAACTCATGCTAGAGAATTGAGAATTCCAAGCCATTCGAGAGCCTCTACATGTTGAAATCAAAAATATATTCTTATACAATTTTTTGATATACACCCAATTATTGATTAACAAGAATCTAACTTTAACCATGCTAAAAAGAGTGAATGATTGTAATCTTCTATTTGAATATCAAATTATCAAAATCTAAATCAGAGAAGAAAGTCCACCCAATTAATTTTCCATGTTTCTGCCTTCAGTTGAAAGATCAACATCGTTGATGTTTACCTAACCCTAAGAACTTATTAATCAATTTTTATGTAAACTTGACCATTGATAAAACCTGATGAATAAATTAACGACTTGTAATACCCTTCTCTAAAAGTGTTACTTTTATAAACTATTTTTAAAATAAAATTCAACAAAATTGTTATGGATGTCATTTAATGCATGCTCCAAAATTTTCATTTAATTCAACTTCTCCTACACCATGAAAATAATAAACAATTCATCGTACAAAGATTTTTAAAGTAACTAAGAAGCAAACACTGCAAAAAAATTGTGAACTACTAATGGATATTTATAACAAAAAATTCTGCCGTACATAGGGCACTAGGAATCCATTGAAATTCTACTTATTCAAATAATTAACAGATTTTTTATCAGTAATTTACTACTTTCGGCAAAAAAATCAGCTGGAAAGTGATTACCACTAACAACAATTTGATCTAAATAGGATTGGTTCAATCCAACATACAACGATAAACAACTCTTGTGCATCATCTTTATTCTTAAAAATATGAATGAACACACTCCACTCATCTTACATCTTTTTAATCTTCAAAATAATATTGAAAAGTTTCGTAGGCTAAGAAATTCCTTCATCTCCTAAGCATTTTCACACCTCTATTGAATATCATCAGATCCAACAGCTTTTTCAAACTTCATTTTCTTTAGAACCTCCTAACTTCGGCTTTACTAATACGCCAATAAAAACAAAAATCTCTATTTTCATTTAGAATCCTAAGGTCACTAAAGTCAATTGCATTCTCACAATCTTCGTTGAAAAGCTTATCAAAATATCTTATCCACCTTTGTTGAATATCATATTCTAATAAAAGCACTTTTTGCTCTTCATCCTTAATGCACTCCACTAAAACTAAATCCTTATTACTTCTATCTTTTTGTTTGGCTAACTTATACATAGAATTTTCGTCATCCTTATTATCTAATCTATTATATAAATCATTAAAAGATACAAATTTTTGCATCACATATTGCTTTTTAAAACCCATGAGAAGCCTAAGGCTTTACACAGAGCATAGACAAAAACAATTGAGAAGAGAAATTATTCAAGCATGCATACAATGGCAGAGAAGATTTTTTTTTTTAATTAGAATAGATAATTTATTAGTTCAATAATGTACTAAATAATAATTAATTAGTATATGAATTTCTTAATAAGTATGATTTAATTAATCAAATTAAAATTAATTAATTTGTTAAATTAAAACTTATATTTCATTAGTTCAATAAATTACTACTTAATAATTATTTGGGATATTCATATATAATTAGCATGATTTGATTAATATTTTGGTAATTATAGTATGTATTAATTTTGTTATCAATAATAACTATTTAAATTTTATTTAGCTAACAAACTTTAAATCCTAAAATGAGTATCTAAACAATTCACCAATATTTAATTAGATTTAACCTCTATCATGCCAAATGATTTTCAGGATTTAACACCCTCAGGATTTAATAAATATAGATTTACAGGAGCTACTAATCCTACTTAAATCCAGACAACCCCCCAGAGCCTCATCATGGAGACGTAACAAGTGCTTTCCATTTTGTGGAATTTCACTTTGCACGTCATTTAATAAACGATAGATTAATAATGGATTTTGACCAATTAAAGTGTTAGTTAAGATGAAATGGGCAAATGTACCTTGCAGAGTATTTTTTTCTTTACTTAAATTCAATTAGGAGGGATTAGATGAAAAAGCTCAGAAAAATGAAAAAGATATAGGGGGGCTTGTAGAGAGTCTAAGAAAACAATATACGATGCAAAAAAAAATTAGTACTTAGTGATTTATATAATAGATTATATATTAAGAAGGGCATAAGATGTATGTATAAGTTAGTCAAGCAAAGAGATGAGAGAAGTAGGGATTTAGATTAAGTGATGTGCATTAAGGATGAAAATCAAAACAAGCTTTTCTTAGAAGAGGATATTCAAATATAGGTGGACAAGATATTTTGATAAACTTTTCAATGAAGATTATGAGAATACAATTGATATTAGTGACCTTAGCATCCAAAATGAAAATATAGATTTTTGTTTTTATTATCGTGTTAGTAAAATTGAAGTTGAAAAGACTTTAACAAAATGAAGTACAGAAAAACAGTAAGACTTGATGATATTCCAATAAAAATGTGAAAATACATAAAAGATCAAGGAATTTCTTAGCTTACTAAACTCTTTAATTTTATTTTAAAGACAAAAGATACAAGATGAGTAGAAAACGAGTGAGTTGATTCTTATTTTTAAAAATAGATGTGATGCACAAGAGTATGTGACTTATAAAAGAATTAAATTAATGTGTTATACATTAAAATTAGAGAGAGAGAGAGAGAGAGAGCATAAATTACGGCGTGATACTAATATTTTTTAAAATAAGTTTGATTCATATTGGGTAGATCTACTATAAAAGTTCTACATTTGCTAAGAAGTTTAATGGAGAAGCATACAAAGAGCAAGGAGGATCTACATATGATATTTATTGATTTAGAGAAAGCATATGATAAAGTTTCAAGAGAAGTGCTCTAGAGAGTTCTAAAAAAGGAATCAATAATGTCTATATTCAAGTCGTTGAGGATATGTATATAGGAGTTGTTACTAGTGTTCAAACACAAGGTGGTTTGACCAAGTATTTTCCTATTTTAGTTGGATGATGTATCTTTTTGCTTTAGTCATGAATATTCTTACTAGGCATTTGCAGAAGGAAGTACCTTGGTGTATGCTTTTATTGCTGATATTCTTCTTGTTGATAAGACTAAAGAGGGATTTTATGAAATTTTGAATTATAGATGTCAATTTTAGTGGTTTTCTTTTGAGTAGATCTAAAACTGAATACTTATAGTGCAATTTTAGTATCAGTAGATCTAGTGGTGGGATTGTGGGATTGGATGATCAAGTCATTAAAAAGACTGGATGTTTTAGATATCTCATGTCTATTATTCAAAGTTATAATTAAATTGATAAAGGCATCTTGTTGTTGTACATACTAACCGACCACACGTTGGAGGAAAAAGGCTTGTTGTACTTCATCCATTTAGTAAAGGTTCGTTAGAGATATGATTAAATAAAGATGATCCCACTTTAAAGAAAATTATTATTATTATTTTAATTTTTCTTATATTTTGAAACTTTAAAATAAAAATAATAATGAAATTTAAATAAAATAAATTGTTATTAGTTGTTATTTTAATTATTGTCGAGGTTCATACTTCGGCTCAGTTGTGATTATGACCATAGAAAAAGTAGTCTTTGGCATGTTGGAGTTGAGCGAATCAAGTTCTAAGGATGTTGCAAGTTAATAGTTAGCATACTTATTTTATGGCAAATAGGAGTACCTTGACTCTTAATAATATGACTAATAATACAATACACTAATTTGAACTAAATTTATGATTTGGATTAACCTCTAATGACATTACAAATTATTGATTTACTTTATAGAACTATCAGGACAAAAATTGACTTGCATGGTATCTAGTCCGGTATCTTTAATATGCACATAACTTAAAACTCTTGCATCTACATTGGATTTAACTAGTTTATACATCAATCTTATAACCCTTGCTGCTCTTTTCACATCATCATAAATTAAATTGTCATAATAGTCATCAAAAATCAAATGGTCAACACTCACATCTCCAATCAAGGCAAAATGTTCGTCTCATATTTGATGCCTTAAAATAAGGCTTTCATAAGAAATGCCTCAGTAATGACGCTCACTCGTGAGGTGCTTAAAGCACTATGTTCCACCTTACTCGGTAGCCTAGGAAAGAGAGGGCCCAGTTCGGCTTCAACGATACTAAACAAAGATGAAAATTTTTTCCTATCTGCAGAAAGGTTGTGCACTTAGGACTCTTTTGGTTCACAAACATTTTTTCCAAGCACAATAGTTATATGTGACGGACAATGGAATTAAATTTTCCCTTAATTTCTTCATAATTTAATAGTAAAAATATACATGAACTAATCATTGCTGCTATAAAAGAATGATGGAACTCCTGTATGGATGGCGTATATATTTTTAACCAACTTAGCTTTCACAATAAGAAATTAACGATAGCAGCTAAATGTACTCTGAGCAATTAAGGACTTCCAAGTTTGACATTCAAGGCTCAGCAAACTACAAAGGCTATTTTTATTTCACGAATCAAAATTACAATAAAGTTAAGAATAAAAAAATTAGGAGGAAGAGCACATATGAAGATTATGGAAAATTGTACATACTAGATAGAGTTCGAGGGTCTCCCAGTGACCATTTCCATTGATTTGATTGATCATAGAACTCAAGATATTTCTCCCATCAATATGTGTTACATCGTCAGGTGATGGTAGCAAAACGTTATGTACTGCCCCAACGCTTCTGGGAAAATATAATCAAAATGAAAATAAGAAGAAAACAAAGAAAATAATTTTAAGCAATATGCGCATGAATTACAAGACAAACATATCAGGAATAAAGAAGTTGATAACTACACTAAGAAAGATGCCCATGAATAAAAATCTTCAAGAGTTAACCATGAAAACTCACCTGAAAGGTGAAGAAACTATTCCTCCTAAGAAACATTTTTCTGAGAGAGCGATAAAAGCCTGCTCAAGTTCCCTGCGTGAAAAAAATCTCATTTCTTATCTAATGCATGCCAAATAAAAATAATGCGGAAAAGTACAGCTCGTATCAGTGTACTACTGGGATGGATAGCTGATTTATACCTATTTAATGTAGAACCCTTCCAAAATGTGAAAATAACTGTAAAAGCCATGTCGTAAAAATTTTCTTTGATCAGCATATCCACTAAATGTGAAAGTTTCTGATTCCCTGTAGAACAGCACACCAAAACACGTTGTTACATAGCAGTTCAGAATGTAGATGCTAGAATGGCAGCCAAAAGGCTATGTATTAAATAAATATATCCGATACCTGAAAAATTAAACTTATCCTTATCGCGAGAAAGCAAATAGTGGGCTGAGGTTAGCACGTACTCTTTTTCAAGCATTTTAATGTCAACAATGTATTGTAGTAGCCTCTCAGATTGAAAATCATCACTAAGAGCAACTGGAGATTATACAATATTATTATGTAATCAAGAAGAAATAAGATATTAAGATAATGACCTCATACATTTTTCTGCAAGGACATTTCGAGCTCTTTTATGCGGTACACCTTGACCAGTAGAAAAACTATCCGTGTTTTTAGAGTCAATCCAGGCAGAAGCATGATCCACAAGTTGCAGTGCATTGATGGCTGCAGATAATCCCTCTAACCTCTCTTGGAGGGCTGCAGAAAACTTTCCCGTATCATTTGTACTTACTTCATTTCTTAATCTAATTGAATATTGGTAAATGTAGCAAGCAGCCTTTCTCCAGTTGTTACGAGATGCTTGAAATGAATAAAGCAACTTGTAAAGGTTTGGCCTCGCAAAAATATCAGAAAGCTCAGCCT
This sequence comes from Dendrobium huoshanense, assembly GCA_016618105.1. NCBI lineage: Eukaryota > Viridiplantae > Streptophyta > Magnoliopsida > Asparagales > Orchidaceae > Dendrobium > Dendrobium huoshanense. The sequence continues at coordinate 87,205,643 of CM028358.1, forward strand.
GAAAAGTTTGAAGCACGACTTAAAAATGACCTTACAATGCAATATGCTATTGAAAAACCTTCAAGCAGAAAGCAACTGGAGCAGGATAAAACCTTCCAAAATAACTCTTGCTCAACCTTTTCGGCCATTCCGACAAAAGGCAACTTGCCATCACAGAGAACCTAAGCAAAATAGAAGAATGACTCCGGTTAGCTTTATACTACAGGACAGTTAAATGCATTCAGAAAGATAGAATTGCCACAAAAAAAAAGGTATAGCTGGCTGAGAAGATAAAACAGGCAGACATATAACAAATGCCAAGACATGAGACAACAACATCATCATCATCTTCATTGGCCTTAATACAAAAAAAAAAAAAAAAAACTTCATTAGCCTTCTCCCAACTATTTGAGGCCAGCTCTGTCAATTCTCAATCTCCATTCTCCCATGTTGAATGATGCATTGGGTATTAAGAATCTCCAACTAAGCATATAATATAATTATTTCTAATTCCATACTTCATAGCTTTGCCATACATCCCGAAACTCTCAAAACTTCGAGAAACTGTCCACCATGGCCTAAGGGTGTCATGGTTTTGTTTTCTCGGTATAACTTTACTAGTGCATCACCCAAGCCAAGTGTGTTCTTGTACAAGCACACTTAACTTTAAAATTTCTAATTAAATTAAAATCATTTAACCAAAAGTCCCCATGAGTTTTAAGAATTTAGCTTTCTTTCACTTAAGGGGCTTTACAATCTCCTTCAATTAAATAACTGACATCTTTGTTAGTATTCTTAACCCAAAATCATTCACCAAGCAAATAAAATTGTAGAGGTGACCCCTATACATTCAAGAGATGGCTCCAAACATGTAGCACTTTGTGATGTAGAACATACATGCAAGGATGATTAACTTAGGGAGTTTGCACGCTTAATTTTAGAAACCACAATAATTATATCTTTATATTGATTTGTAAACGACAAAATAAAACACAAAAAGCGGTAAGACAAGCTTAGGCTAAATCACATGCATATGAGTTAAGATCGTAAAACAGCCAATTAATCTAACATTGCATATATGAGTGGTTTTCAACGATAATCCCTAAGCTAAAAATGAAAATAGTCACTATGAAGCAGGCCCACTTACTCACTTTTTAAAATACTAGGCTTTAGCGGATAGAACTAATATGACCTCAGTGAATCAATTAATTCCACATTAGAAAGTGACTAGGAAAATAAAAGAATAAGGGAAAGAGTTCACCGAATCCTGGGTTTGGGACTTGGAACAACAATCAGAAGATCTTCCCGGTCAGGACAGTCACCTCTTTTGGCTGAATTTTCTTTGGACAGCAACCTGGATTCTGTTTGGAGAATTGGGCGGCAGTTGGAGGACTTCTGATCAGCAGAACAGCTGTTTCTACTGCTGAAATTCTTCTGGACAGCAACCTTATAACTTAGAAAATCTGAGCAGCAGCCATAGGAAGGCTTTGGATAGCAACAGGAGGATTCTTAGCAGCGAAACTGTTTATTTCTCTTTGCAGGAATTTCAGGACAGCAGGGTAGAATGTCCAGAAATTTGAGGCAGCGGGTTTGGAAACCTTCTGGACGGCGTGACAGCAGTAAGAAGCCTGCTGGAATTCTTGAACAGCAGCTAGGGGTGTTTGAACAACCCCTATGGAGGCTTGAACAGCAGTTTTGGCCCTTGAATGTATCTCCAACGATGCAGGACAGCAGGAAACGGTATGGAAACTGCTAGATAGTAAGCTGTAGGAAAGCAGCCAATAATTTGGGGATCTCAAACAGCAGGAATGCGTAAGCTCCTGTTCAAGAATTCTGAGAAAGCCAAGGAAATTTGAAAGTTCACCAAGTGGGGGTAGATGGGGGTGGCACCTTGGGATGGGGGTTAATGGGAAAGCAATAAGGGAAAGGAGATTTAATTGAGTGGAGGGAAAAAAAAAGGATGGGGCCAGCAGATTCAAAGAGAGAGGGAGGGGTTTGGGAAAGGTGTTAATGGGTTTCCAAAATAAGATTCATTAAATTATGAGGAACTAATGACTCCTAATTCCTCTTTTAAATTTGAATTTGAGTTGAATGGGTTTTAAAGCTTACCAAATATAGACCTTGCCAAAATAAGAAAGGTTTCAAATTTGAAATCTGAAATCAGAATGAATTATTTCCCTCTCAATTTTCATGATCCAAGTTTGGGAAAATAGCAAAGGCAATGGTCACCTTGGGTACAAGGGGCGGCAGCTAGGGTTGGGGAATCCCAAGAGGGTGGCAACTTGATGAATTAGGGTTTGGGATGGAGGGGAAGAGGGAGGTGGTGAAAGTGGATCGACGGTAAGGGTGATGGGTGGAATTGCCGGCGATTAAATGAGGACTTGAGGTGTCCGACGGCTAGGGATGGGGGAGGGGAGAAAAAAAAGATAGGGAAGAAAAGATAAAAACCACGAACCCGGACGCTTCCAAGGTTGGTGGGTATTGCGTCGCTCTTCACCAAGGGACTTCCCCAAAGTTCTCTCCAAGAACTCCCAAACTTTCACAAGAGCAAAGTACATAAATTTTCATAATAATCTTCATTAACCCTCAAGGGAGGATTGGAGGGCTTTAAATAGCCAATACATTGTGACAAATAAAAAGTACTAAAATGCCCCTAGGGCTTACACATCTCTAAACCCTTAAGGGCAAAAGTTGAAAAGACAACATAATCATAAACAAAACAAATACATCAATAATAAAATGAACATAAAACAAAGTAGAGCGGATGTCCTCATCACTTTGTGTCAACACGGGTTAATGAGGTTGCACCCATGATGTAGCACTTTGCATTGTATCATACTTAGTTCTTATTTCAAACTAGTATATTGCTCTAATACTATTTTTAACAGTCCAAACTCTTAGTCATCAAATTATTTTCCGTTTTAACTTTTAACCTAAGAGCCTCATTGATGTAGGACTACAATGCTTTTGAATATATGCAATAAGAACTTGCACGATTTTGATAAGAACAATTATGATTAAGATTATTAGCAATCAAAACGATAAAAGAAAATGTAAGAGGGGTAGCTACGCTTAGGCCAAATCACATGCCAAACATTTGGATTATTAAAATAACTTAGAATTTCAACAGCATGTGAATTAAGTAGTTTTCAACAAAATCCATCATCTAACAAAAAGATAGCAACATAGAAAGCACACTCAATCCTACGTTTACTAAGCAGAGGCAGAAGACGAAGCACGGCTCCTTGTGACTTGATCACCACCTACAAGATTAGTGGATTAGGAAATTAAATGAAAAGGGGAAGAAGTTCACCCTTGGGATGGTCCGGAAATGGTTTGCCACTAGACGTTGGCAAGTTGCTCGTCAATGGCCTCCGAAAGCGTGAAGATGATGCGGTCCATATATTCTTCAATGGAACGATCAACTTCCGGGTTGAAATCGAAGAAGGTAGAGTGGAGGATGTTGACGTTGCCTTGTTCGTCGTAAGCGAATCCGTAGTCAAGCTCCGAATCGGCCATTCATTGACTTTGAAAGAATGGTGTGTAGACGAAGATCAATGTTGATTACTTGGAGGCTTCTCTAGGGAGAAAATTTTCTCTAGACTTTAAGTAGAGAAAAGGGGAGGTGGCTTTCCTATTCTTAAGGAAAGGAGGAAGGGGAGGATGGTTCGGCCAAGGGAAGAGGAACCACATGTGGGGAATTAGGTTTAGGCTTTGGGAGGGAGAACTTAAAATCTGAAATTAATTTCAGATTTTACCTTGGAGGGGTTTTGGAATTTGAAATTAATTCAAAAAGGGGAGAAGAATTAGTGGGGAGAGAGATTAGGGAGAGAGGGGGCGGCGGCAAGAGAGAGTGAGCTTGGGATTTGTTTCCAAAACTTAATATGAGATTTTGGGATAGTAAGGAGGTGGGGGCTCTTGGAAATTTCGGCCAAACAAGGTGGAGAGAAGATTTGACTTATTTACTAGAAAGTATCTTGGGTTTAGGAAATAAATCCCAAGGGGTTGGCGGCATTTAATGGAGGGGGAGGAATTTAAGGAAGCTTTTAATGCTTCCTTAAATTAAAGAATTAAATTTGGGAAGAAATATTTAATCCCAATTTAAATTAAAATCAAATAGGAAGGGATTTGGAAACTTCCCTAAAATAGGATTGGTAGTTTAGGTAACTTTTCAAATTCAAATAAATTCGAATTTGCAAAGCAATTGAATTACCTAAAATATTCAAACCCAATTAGGAAAGGGGTAATTGCAAGTGATGGAGGGAAATCCAAGTGGAGGGCCGGCGGCATATGGGTTGGTCGTGGGTGGTGTTGTGGGGGAGGGAGGTGGGGGTTGGGTGGGGTTAAGATGGTCGGCAGCTTGAGTGGTGAGAGGGGTTTTAGGTGGCCGGCGGTTAGGGTATGAAGGGAAGAGGAAAAAAGATAGAGAAGAAGAACCACGAACCCGGCCGTCTCCAAGGTGGGTGATCCGTTTTCCCTCTCCTAGGTATTTATCTCCAAAGCACTCTCAAGATCTCACAAAGAACTCAAGTAATGAAAATTTTTTATCATTCATTCATTAACCATGAGAAGAGAAACATAAGAGTTATAAATAGCCTTATCAAAAGGACTCAAAAAGTAAAAAGACAACAATGCCCTTTGGGCTTACACATGACCTCCCATTAATAAAGGGTAAAAGTGAAAAATAACAAAAGCAAATACAAATATAAAATAATAGTAGAAAAATACATAATATGACTCAAAAATATATCAACTCGATCGTGGCCGTAGATCGACGACCACATCTCTGATAGATTTTCTAAGCTCCGATGTCCCCATCACTCATGGTTTTGTGACTTTGATGTAACTTCTTCCAAAGGGTCATCCATCCTATAAGTCCTCCTGTGCGAGAACACATTTTGGATATCTTTACGAGGAAAAAAAAAACAATGTATGTAATTTAGGATTTCTAAGGAAACCAATTAAGACGCATGCAAGAAGCATTCAACTATAAAATCAAGAGGGCGATAATGAATAAATAACTAAGCAATTGGTGGTCCCTAAACTCTAATCAAGGCTTCTCCACATGAAAGCCCCATTCTATTTTCATTGAGCACTCAGGCAGAAGAAAAGTTGAAGAATTGTAGAGAGTCAAATTAGGAAGAAATAGGGCTTTAATTCACTTGATTTCGTAAAACAAATGAGGGATACACTCAAAATATCGAGAGAAGTTCATAAGATTCTTGGCTATGGGGATTATGAGAGAAATCTAATTTGTTCATGCAAAGAAAATTGAGGATAATTTCAATTACTTCAAACTATAAAATAACATCCTAAAGCCTTTTATTTATAGAATAAAGACGACAGATTCAAATATCAAAAAGTTCAAGCACAATCATAATATAGTTGCACCAATTTAAAAATTACATTAAATATCTCAATAACCTAGAAAACATTTAATTACTGGAACTGTATGGGTTCACCAAAAGCATTCTAAAGGCCTACAAAAACTTCCAAAAAGTTTTGAACTTTTAGGAATTTGATAATTCATGGAAAGTTCTAAACAATGTATACTTTAGATTTGAGGGTAAATATCCAATAAGATCAACCAAAGCTCGAGTGGAAGATAAGATTAGAGAGAGTCATCTTAGATGGTTTGGTCACATAAAACGGCGGCCTTCCGATGACCCAGTTAGGAAAGTAGAGGTATTAGATTTGACTTTTGTTAAGAAAGGAAGAGGTAGACCTAAAAAGACTTGGTTAAAAAATATTAGAAATGATCTTTCTTTGTTAGATTTAAATGAGAATTTGACTTTTAACAGGACACAATGGAGAAAAAGAATTCATGTAGCCGACCCCATGTAGTGGGACAAATGCTTGATGTTGTTGTTGTATCAACCAAAGCTATACTTTTATACCTTAGTATTTGAATAACAAATTTTCTCTACATCCTAAATTAAGAGGACTACCATAAATCCTGATCCTAACCCAAGAACATTTTGATAAAAAAGCATTCATTTTGTCTAGAACAATGCAAAAATCTGGCTGAAATCAGCCCCAAAACGATGGATTGCAATAAGGGAATCAAAACCAAACAAACACAAAGCAAGATACAAGCGATCCTCAATTCGAGAGGAGGATCGTTGTCTCTTAATCTCTAGACAAGGAATCTAGAGCCTAAGATGCCAAGGAACTACAAGAAAAAACAAATCAAAATATAAACCCTAACCCTAGCTTCCCATGCTTTTAAGTTTTAAATACCCTCGTCCCTCGTAATAAAAGCTTCATAATATAAAACAAAATCAAATTGAACTCATGCTTAAACCGCCCTCTCTCTCTCTCTCTCTCTCTCTCTCTCTCTCTCTCTCTCTCTCTCTCTCTCTCTCTCTCTCTCTCTCTCTCTCTCTAATTGCGCCCAAGGAGGGGGTCCACTTGCTTAGGCGGTGGGAACCAAAGGAGGCGGCTTAGCCTGCCTCCTTTAGGTCTGAACCGGCCCCACCTGGGCCGGTTTGGGCTGAACCATAACAGCTTTAAAGCAGGTTAAAAATATAGAGAGCATAATCATTGATCGCGTTGAATGGATGGCTATATTAAAGAAACCCATACCTCAAAAGCATAAGGGCATTACCAATATTATCCATAGATACTATGACAAGAAGATCATGTTTCTAAGAGAATAGGATGATGGTACCTTGGAGATATGACCTAAAGATGAAGAAAAAAAATGAAAATCCTAATTTCTACTACTAAAATCAATGTTTATTCAAAATGAATATGAAGTGGATATCCCCTTGCACAATGTTTCAATCAATATAGAAAGGGTTGATAATTATGTGAGCTTTTAGAGAATTATTTCTCAATTCATAATATAATCATAAAATTTCATAATTTAAAAATGCCATTATAAGCTGTCATATGATAAAACATAAAGTCTAAGAAACATGTTTTGTAAGTAATGACAAACTAGGTTAAAAAAAACATAAGATATCTTAATTTACCCAATCAATTGCGAAGATAAGTGGGTTGATGACAAACTTTTAGATAAAGATATGAGCAATATATGCTACAATATTCAATAAAGCTTCAAAACGAAGAGATAGGAAGTGGATGCAAAAATTGATAAAATCGTGGCTGAAATTTAATTTTAGCAACCCAGAAAATTGCAAAATAAGATGAAGAACACGCCACTGATACTTTTTATTGAAATAGCAAGGAAACATACCATCAAAAACTCAACCTTAGGGTAAACAATCTACTTAAAGCATACAAAACATAGCAAATCCCAAAACAGCCCTCTAAATTTGAATTTTTACACCTAGCACCCCACCTTCTCCTTTGAATTAACTCTATGGGCCCCACCCCAAGGGCCGAAACTCATTGCAGTCAAAACTCTAGCATGTAGTAAACCCTAGAGAGACCGGCCTAATGACCAGTGCAAGAGGGACCGATCCAACAATACCCCCCTCCCAAGACTCACCTTGTCCTCAAGTTGGAAAGATAGAAACTGTTGTTTCACCCTCTCATACAACTCCCATGTGACGTCATAGTCAGGTATATTCTTCAATTTTTATTAGTACTTCCTTGATCCCTTCCTCTCTCTATCGTACCCCTTTCAGCTCCGATGGCTCCAACACCACCTCCAAATTCTCGATCAATGTCACATGTAACTCTAAGCTTCTCATTTCTCCTATTAGCTATCGTCCTTTGTCTGTAGGGATGAAGCTTCAAGTATACCCCTCAAACTACATGTCCTTCCTGCGTCCATTCGCCTGCTTCTTCATGATTTAATGAGCCCTCAACAAATGTCTTTTTAATTCCGTCAACACTGATGCATTCATATTTTAGTTTATTTTTTTTTTATTGTAATTTGAATATTATAGTTGTTTTTTATGTTTTTTTATGCTATCCAATGAAGGAAAAAATCCAATGATCATGAGTAGATAGTGCTTGGGCATGACAAGCCTTGGGTGTGCTAGCTTCTTGGGTTCTTTTGGTCTTTGGGCTACTTGTTGCCTCTCGGGTTGGGCCTTGGCTTGCTTTGGTTTTGTGCTGAAAATTTGGGAGCTACTTGGTTATAGCTCATTATTGTTTGAGCTGATGTTTAGCTCATTATTTGGAGGAGTAATTGCACTATTTAGCTCATTAATTTGAAAATGTACTCTTCCTTTTAGCTCATTATGTAGAGTTGGATCTTGCTTATTCCCCTTCTTTATGCCCCTTTGGTTTCTTCCTGGTTCTATTTCCTGTGGCTGGTTCTCCTCCCTTTGGTGGGTGCTGGTTCTGATCCCTATGCCACCTTTTCGGTTTCTTCCCTGGTTGCTTTCCCGTGGCTACTTTAACTGATTCCTATGCTACCTTTTTCGGGTGTTGTTCTATTTTGCCTGCTGTCCTTCCTCTTCCCCTTACCTGATTGGTTCGGTTGGAGGTGGAAATTAGATGTTTGGCTCCCCCTTGTCTCTTATAAATTAGAGATGTATTTTTCATGAGAAGGTTGTTGATTATCTTGAGAAAAGTCTCTAAAAACCTGAGGGTTTCTTCTCCTTTCTTGGAAAAGCTTAAGAGCTTGTTCCAATTATCTCTTCCTTCTCTCTATTTCGTCTTGGCTTCTAATCTCTTCTTCCCTATGCAAGTTTCACTCCACTTGTATCCTTCTTCTTGAGCTATTTGTGGTGTTTGTTAGCAGAATTTGGTGACATTTGCTGGAGGAGTTTGGTTGGGCGTTGGACCTTGTTGCTGTGGTGAATCCTTGGTTTGCAAGCCCTAAGCACTTATCAAATTTTACCTACTTTTCGTTGCATGTGAGGAAATCGCTTATCGGTTATTCTGAGGATAGTGTTTTATTTTTATATTTTATTTTGTTTGTTCAACTTTTGATTGTTTTGGTGTTTTGTTTGGATGTCGATTTTCTAGATTGAATCGAGTTTATTCTAGTTGTCCTAGTGTTCTCCTCTATTGGCTATTTGTTCTAATTTGCTTGCATCAAGTTTGGTATCATAGCAAGTTAGCAAATCCTTGGTTTGTGTGAGTCTCTTTCTTAAGAATTCTAAAATGGTTAAAAATCAAGGGGATTGGTAACAAATAATGCAACAGTTAGCGAATTTGCGAAATCAAATGATTGACATGGCTAATACTCTTTGCTAACTTAAATCTCAACAATCCTAATGTTTAAACTTCTAAAAGTGATGAGGAAGTCCCTAGGAACCAAAATAGGCGACAACGAAATTGGGATTATGAGATTAAAATTGATGTCCATAACTTCGAAGGTAAACTTCAACCCGATCAATTCATTGAGTGGGTAGAAAAAATGGATCATTTTTTTGAATGAAAAGAAATACCAGATAACAAGAAAGTCAAATTTGCAAGCTTAAAACTCACTGGGCATGCACTCACATGGTGGAAGAATTTGCAAAACAATACACTAAGGCGAGGGAAAGATAAATTTCAAAACTTGGAAATAATTAAAGAGAAAATGAGAGGAAAATTCTTGCCATCAGATCATGTATGAACAATCTTTCAAGAATTTAATAACCTGCATCAAGGTAATCAATCTGTTGAAGAATACATTGAAATACTTTAAAAACTCCAATCTAGAAATGATTTAGATGAATCTGAAGAAAGAACTATCTCAAGGTATATCAACGGTTTAAAGTGGACAATCTAAGATCAACTGAATTTGCACCATATAATTAAAACTGACGAGGCTTATCGTATGACATTGAAAATTCAAAAACAACATCAATGGGGTCACAACAAAATAACTGAAATATATAAGAGACAACAGATTGGCGGGGTTAAAACTCAATCTTCACAAACTTCTGCAGGGACATCGGGTGTGAAAATTAAATCTTTTGAAAATCAAAATGTGGATAAGGGTAAGGGAATGATGAGGCCTAAACCTACTGAACAACCAAAACTAATTAAACTATGTTACAGATGTTGACTTTATGGTCATCTCTCTACGGCTTGTAGAAGAAACAACCCACCAAGAAATAATTATATTGAAAATGACGAGGAAATAGAAGAAGAGGAAGAAAATGAATCTGAACCTGAAAATGAAGTTGAATTGGAAAAAGTCAATGTAGAGGGCGAACAACTTTTGGTAATCCGACAAGTTTTAACAACAAAAACTGAAAATGGGGATAGGTGGCTTAGGAGAAACATTTTCAAAACCACTTGCACAGTTGAGGGAAAAATTTGCTCGCTAATAATTGATAGTGGGAGTTCGGGAAATTTTATTTCAAAGCTAACGGTTGATAAGCTTAAATTGAAATCTAAACCACTTGTCAAACCTTATAAAATCTCTTGGTTCAAGGAAGGGGGTGAAGTTCCAATAACAAAACAATGCATTGTTAGCTTAACAATTGGAAGTTCTTTCAAATATCAAGATGTTTGTGATGTTGTACCTCTTGAAGTCTATTTTATCTGGTCGTCCTTGGCAATTTGATCACAAAACCATTAACAATGGGGAAAAGAACACCTATACTTTGATTCAAAATAATAAAGAGTTCACTCTTTATCCTCAAAAACATGTGTCTGACCAACCTGCCAAAAATAGCAAAGTTATAAAAACAAACACTCCTAAACTGTTTCTTAACACAAACGAGTTGAAACAATCGGAGGTAGCTTACTTGGTGTTAGGAAAAGAAACTGATTCAACTTCACAAATTCCTAAAGAATTCAATCTTTAATTGATGAGTTTTCTGATATAACACCTGAAGAGTTGCATATAGGTTTGTCACCGATGAGAGACATTCAACACCACATTGATTTAATACCTGGAGCCACTTTGCCTAATCTTTCCCATTACAGAATGAGTCCAACTGAACATGATAAATTTTTTAAGCGAGTGACTGAACTGTTAGAGAAATGTTTGATTAAGGAAAGCTTAAGTCCCTGTGCTGTGCCTACTTTACTAACTCCTAAAAAAGATGGAACGTGGAGGATGTGTGTGAATAGTTGGGCTATAAATAAAATCACCATCAAGTATAGATTTCCAATTCCTAGGCTGGATGACATGTTGGATATGTTAAGCGGTGCTAAAATCTTTTTCAAAATTGATTTGAGAAGTGGGAATCACCAAATTAGAATAAGACCTAAAGATGAATGAAAAACTGCTTTTAAAACTAAGGAAGAATTGTACGAATGGCTTGTTATGCCTTTTGGGCTTTCTAATGCTCGGAGCATTTTTATGAGAACAATTAATCATGTTTTAAGAGCTTTTATTGGAAAGTTTGTTGTGGTGTATTTTGATGATATTCTGATTTATAACATTCACCCTTATGAGCATTTTAATCATGTGAGGCAAATTCTGCAAACGCTAAGACAGCAAAAGTTGTAAATCAATCTTAAAAAATGTTCTTTCATGATTTCAAGTTTAACATTTTTGGGATACATTGTGTCTGCTAAGGGAGGTTAATCCTGTGAAAATTGAGGCAATTCAAAACTGACCTACTCCTAAAAACATAAGCGAGATGAGAGGGTTTTATTGCTTAGCTTCTTTCTATCAAAGGTTTATTAAAAAATTCAGTTCTCTGATTGCTCCTATCACTGATTGTTTGAAAGAAGGAATATTTAGGTGGACACCTAAAGCTGAACAAACATTTGAAATCATTAAAGCAAAAATGAGTCAAGCTCCCATGCTTAGCCTGCCAAAATTTGAAAAAGTTTTTGAAGTTGATTGTGATGCTTCTCAAGTTGGTATTGGTGTTGTGCTTAGCCAGGAAGGAAAGCCTATTGCTTACTTTAATGAAAAGTTGAATGATGCTCGATCTAAATATTCTACTTATGATTTGGAATTTTACGCGATTGTTCAAGCTTTGAAATTCTGGATATATTATTTAATTCAAAGAGAATTTGTTTTAAACACCGACCACGAAGCTTTGCGATTTTTGGGCTCTCAAAAAAATCTGAACAAAAGGCATGCCAAATGGGTCTCTTTTTTGCAAGAAAACTCTTTTCATATTAAACATAAAACAAGGTGCTAAACAAAGTAGCTGATGCTTTAAGCATGATGTCTCATTTGTTGGTAACTGTTTACCCAACCATAACTTCTTTCGATTTTTTAAAAGACACTTATGCGAATGATCCTGATTTTAAGAGTATTTGGGAATCTCGTCTTACTTCTGGAACTGATAATTTTGCTCAATTTGTTATTTAACAAGAGTTTTTGTTTAAAGGTTCTAGACTTTGCATTACAAAAAATTCTTTAAGAGAGCAACTTGTGCAAGAACTTCATAGTGGGGGTTTGGGTGGACATTTTGGTCAAGAAAAAAATGGTTGACTTAGTGGAAGAAAAATATTTTTGGTCTCATATGAGAAAGCAAAATGCTAAGCTTATAAAACAATGTAAAATCTGTTAAGCTTTTAAGGGAACTTCTCAAAATATTGGTTTGTATACTCCTCTTCCTATTCCAAATAAACCTTGGGAGGATATCTCTATGAATTTTATTTTGGGGTTGCCTGTTACTGTAAGAAAATATAATTTTGTTTTTGTTTTTGTTGACTTGATTTAGCAAAATGGCACACTTTATTCCATGCAAGAAAACTTCTGATCCTTCATATATTGCTGATTTATTTTTTAGAGAAATTGTTCGTCTCTATGGCATTCCTCGAACATTCACTTCTGATAGGGATATTAGATTTTTGAGTCACTTTTGGAGAACACTTTGGACAAAATTAGGAACTCTTCAGTTTAGTAGTGCTTATCATCCACAAACCGATGGATAAACTGAAGTTGTCAATCGAAGCTTAGGAAATTTACTGAGATGTCATGCTGGTGAGAAACCATCCCAATGGGATTTAATATTACCCCAAGCTGAGTTTGCGTACAATAATTATGTTAATCGCTGCACTAGAAAAACTCCATTTGAGATTATTTATGGTCAGCTTATACCTCACATTTTAGATAGAAATTGTTTGTAATTGCCTAATAAAGTTAGTGCTGAAGCTACACAGTTCCATTTTCCCAAGAACCTTTTGTGCTCGTCATGTCTAGTTTTAGTAACTCTTACATCAATAACATCTTCAATCTGATCATCATTGTTTAGAACTGATGTGGAAAGTAACAAAATTTCAACTTCCACAGAATCATCAGAATTTTCTTCATACAAAGAAAGATCATAAACATTAAACACAAGAGAAGTGCCAACAGTAATAGGGAGATCTAGGAGATAGGCATTCGTGCCAACTTTTGTATAATACAAAAAGGCTCAAATTTCTTTCTACGTAATTTACCAAAAGTACCAACAGGAAACCATTGGCGACGAAAGTAAGTCATAACCAAATCACCATTGATAGACTGTATTTGGATGGATGATATTGCAATGGAAAATCGTCATCCGGATCTTTTTTAGAAAGCTGTTGAAGCCTTCTCATCAGGAGATGAGATTCTCCCACCATGAGGGAATTGATGCATGCATATTTTAATTTATTTTTTTATTTAAATTTGAATATTATAGTTGTTTTTTATGTTTTTTTATGTTATCCAATGATGGAGAACATCCAATGATCATGAGTAGATAGTGATTGGGCATGGCAAGCCTTAGGTGTGCTAGCTTCTTAGGTTCTTTTGGTCTTTGGGCTGCTTGTTGCCTCTCGGGTTGGGCCTTGGCTGCTTTGATTTTGTGCTGAAAATTTGGGAGCTACTTGGTTGTAGCTCATTATTGCTTGAGCTGATATTTAGCTCATTATTTAAAGGAGTAATTGCACTATTTAGCTCATTAATTTGAAAAGGTACTCTTCCTTTTAGCTCATTATGTGCCCCATCAGTTTTTTCATAATGTTGTTTCCCGTGGCTGGTTCTCCTCCCTTTCGTGGGTGTTGGTTCTAGTCCCCTGTGCTGCCTTTTCGGTTTCTTCCCTGGTTGCTTTCCCGTGGCTGCTTTACCCGGTTCCTGTGCTGCCTTTTTCGGGTGTTGTTTTGTTTTGCCTACTAGCCTTCCTCTTCCCCTTACCTGATTGGTTTGATTGGAGGTGGAAATTAGATGTTTGGCTCCCCCTTGTCTCTTATAAATTAGAGATAAATTTGTCATGAGAAGGTTGTTGATTATCTTGAGAAAAATCTCTAAAAACTTGAGGGTTTCTTCTTCTTTCTTGTAAAAGCTTGAGAGCTTGTTCCAATTATCTCTTCCTCCTCTCTATTTCGTCTTGGCTTCTAATCTCTTCTTTCCTATGCAAGTTTCACTCCACTTGTATCCTTCTTCTTGAGCTATTGGTGGTGCTTGTTGGCAGAATTTGGTGACATTTGCTGAAGGAGTTTGGTTGGATGTTGGATCTTGTTGTTGTGGTGGACCTTTGGTTTGCAAGCCCTAAGCACTTATCATATTTTACCTACTTTTCGTTGCATGTGAGGAAATCGCTTGCCGGTTGTTCTGAGGATAGTATTTTTATTTTTATTTATTGTTTCATTTGTTCTACTTTGGATTGTTTTGGTGTTTTGTTTGGATGTCAGTTCTCTCGATTGAATCGAGTTTGTTCTAGTTGTCCTAGTGTTCCCCTCTATTGGCTCTTTCTTTTTAGTTTGCCTGCATCAAACACCCTATCCCTCTCCTAAAAGTACTTCTCCACCAACGAGCCTGGAGTACTACTCTGCCCAAAGTGCACCAAGTGGGGTGGGTCACTTTCGTATAAGACTTTGAAAGGAGTCATCCCTGAAGTCGAATGATATTAAGTACTGTACCAGTACTCCACCCATGCCAACCATTTGTCCCACAGCCGAGATGTCTCAGAAACAAAACATCACAAGTAAGTCGCTAGGCTCCTGTTTACCACCTCCATCTGCCCATCAATCTGGAGGTGATAAGCAGTGCTCCTCTTCAATATCGCCCCCTGCATATTGAACACTCCGTCCAAAAATGATTGAGGAACACTTTATCATGGTTGGATACTATAGATTATGGTATCCCATGTAATCTAACCACCTCTCTGATGAATGTCGCTACCACTATCATTGTCGTGTCCGGATGTCATATGGGGATAAAATGAGTGTGCTTGCTTAATCTATCCAACACCACTAAAATCACTATAAATCCCTTAGACCTGGGCAGGCCCTCTATAAAATTTATGGTTATCTCCTCCCACACTCTGTTTGAAAGAGCTAAAGATTGCAATAACCCTCCCAAAGCCATGGCCATGCATTTGCTCCTCTGGCACACCTCACATATAGCCACCATCTCCTCCATATCCTTATGCATACTCTTCCAATACAACTCCGCTGCCAACCTTTTATACATCTTCTACACCCTTAAATGACCTCAAACAGTACTCCCATGAAACTCCTGCAGAAGGCGAGGAATATGGACTGAGGTCCGTGGCAACACAAATCTCCCCTTTTATAGCAGCCTCTCTCCCTCTAGAATGGCTACTCTCATCCTTCAGCAGATCAACCCTAATCCCCCTCAATTCCTCATCCTGAGCGCTCTCCTTCTTCATAACCCCCAAATCCAACAACAGTGGTATCGAAATGACTAACTCCTGGAGCTCTCCCATGCATCTAGACAAGACATTAGCCACCTTATTCTCTAGCACTGGCTTATAGTGGATCTCAAAAATGCTCCTCAATTGCCATCCTCGGCTCTAACAGGTACTTCAATCTCCTCTGGTCTATTCTAACAATGAAATGTCCGCCCAGTAAATAAGACTAACACTTCTGAATGGCCAACACAATGGCCATCAACTCTCTCTCATAGACTGACATTAACCTAGCTCTGACTGTCAACACTTGTCTGAAGTAAGTTACAGGTCTATGATTCTACATGAGAATTGCCCTCAATCCATAAGCCGATGCATTAGTTTCCATCATAAAAACCTGACTAAAATTTCATAAGGCCAGGACCGATATAGTGATCATAGCCTTCTTAAGTCTCTTAACGGCCTGGGTAGCTTCCTCTCCCCATAGAAAGTTATCATTCTTCAGCTGCTACATCAGTGGACAAGCTATAGTATTGTATCCCCTCACAAACCTTTGTAGTACCCAAACAACCCTAGGAAATCTCTTGGCTCCTTCAAAGTCCTAGGTAGCAGCCATTTCAGCATAGCCTCAATCTTGGCCTGGTCAACGATCACCCATCCTAAGATACCACGTGCTCCAAGTACTCCACACTAGGTTGTACACAACAACACTTATTCTGGTTGGCTCGCAGCTGATGCTCCTATAACACCTCTAACACACACCTTAAGTGCTCCAAATACACCTCGTTCGACCTAATATACACAAGGATGTCATTAAAGAAAACTAGTACAAATATCCTTAGGTAAGGTCAGAACACCCTATTCATGAGGGATTGGAATGTAACAGGGGCATCGGTGAGACCAAATGGCATTATCAAGAACTCATAATATCCCTCATGTGTCCGAAAAATAATCTTTGGGACATCCTTCTCTCTCATCCTAATATGATGGTATCTAGACTTCATATCCATCTTTGGAAACACCACTACTCCGCATAACTCATCCAACAACTCGTCTATCACCGGAATAGGAAACTTGTCTGAACACAATCTCCTTATTTAGGGCCCAGCAATCTACACAGAATTGCCAATTCCAATCCTTCTTCTTGACCAGTAAGACTGGGCTGGAAAAAAGACTTACGCTTGGCTAGATGATTACTGCCTTCAACATCTCCCATATTTGAGGTATCGATAAGGCCTAACACTAATCGGTAACACCCCATCCCTTAAGGTGATGAAATGCTCATTCTCCCTCGGTGGTGGCAATCCCTGAGGTAGTTGAAAGACCTCATTGAATTGATGTATCAACAGATGTACTGATAGAGGGAATTCTCCCCCCTCCTCCAACCTAACTCCCTCTAAACTCCGAAACTCCACCAAAAATCCTCCTCTACCTCCTTATGGTTCTCACCATACTTTTAAGAGAAACCATGGCTTTGGATAACCCTGCATCTCCGCTTATCACCACCCTTCTTCCCTCCACCATCACTTCCATCATCAATGCTCCCCAATTGACCTTGTTGTCTCCCAAGGTCTGCAGTCATTTCATCCCCAAGATGACATCAACGCTCTCTAACTCCAATGGAAGGAAGTCCTCCCACACTTGGACCCCCTGTATGGTCAGAACCACCCCTTTACGCACTCCTCTTCTTGTCTTTGCTTTCTTTGAGCCCATCATCACCCTGTAACACCCTATGTCCACCAGCTTCACCCATAATTAGTTCACGACCTTGTTAGAGATGAAATTGTGGGTAACCCCATTGCCTATTAGCACCAATACCTCCCTATCTACTATCTCTCTTTTTAGCTTCATGGTGTAATTTGGAGTGAATCTCACCACTGAGTTCAAGGAGACCTATGCCACATCTAAATGCAGCTCTTCCTCCACCACCATTGCCTCACTCTCACCTCCCTCAGCTTCATCGTCATCACAGACGATGAGAACCTGAAGAGTTCGATCCTTACACTTGTGCACTGGTGTATATCTCTCATCACATTTGAAACACAGCCCCTTCGCCCTCTTCACCTGTAACTCCATCGTAGTGAACTTCTTAAAGTTTCCTCCTACAGTCTTCTCCTTCGAGGGGTCTCCCTAATAATATTGGTGTCGGCCCCTTGCATGTCAAAAAGATGGTGGTCATTCTGTACGAACCTCCTGAGCTACTGCCACTATACTCTCCCTCCAGGTGTCTTTGATCCTTCACTAACAGGGCTAGCTCCATAACCTCTCCCAAATCATGAGACCTCATCACTCTAACTATCGATCGAATCTCTTGTTTGAGCCATTTAATAAAGTTCATTTCCAATACAGTCTACGAGAGCTGGTACAATCGGCTGACCAGGTACTCAAACCTCTTACGGTACCTCACCACTGTCCCCTCCTGCGTCAGAGGGGAGAACTGTTCATAGAAATCCTCTCCCCTGCTGGTTCGAAAATGTTACAACAAGCAAACCTTAAATTCCCTCCAGGTTCATATAGGTCGCTTCATATCTCTCCACTGAGACAATGCTAATGCTTTCCCCTCCAAACACAATCATCTTCTATTAACCTATTGACGACAAAGTATCTTTCCACCATGTAGATCCACTAATATGCATCATCTCCCTAAAAAATAAGCATCTTCAGCTTCATCACCCTCGAATTTCCTCTGTTTCCACTGTTTCCTCCATAACCTCTCATTCCCCAAGGAGGTGGTCTTGCCAAGTGTCCTGATCATCCCTTCTAAGCTTAGTTAATTAGATTGATTAAATGATTAATTGAATTAAGGTTTTAATTTTATTTAATTTATTAATTAAATTAGTTAATTAGAAATTCTAAATTCGTGTTAATTAATTAGTCAAATTAACTATCTTATTGGAGCATTTTGTGCTCTCTATTGTACATTTTAAAATCAATAAAGCTTGATAAATAAATTAAATATGCGGGAAATGCGGATGAAACAAATGTAGACCAATAGTGACATAGAATTGTCCTATAAGATTATTGCAAATTAACTCCTACGTAACAATCAAAATGTAACAATCAATTTGAATGAATGGGGAATGAGATTTTCATAAGACCAACTCCAAGATAATAACAATGATGAAAATCAAAGTTATAAAGCCATAATAATAATAAAAAACAATTTCTCTTTTTCAAATATTCAACACCTATGATAAAATAGATTGCAATGAAAGTTTGCCGAGCACATCTATAATTCAAAACTTATGGATTTCATGGCAATAGATCCATTAGAATAAACTATCAATCCATGAATGCTTTCGTAATAGAACAAGGCAAAAAGGTAAGGTTTTATAAGTCACGGTACATATAATGATAAAAGTATTGTTGAATATAAATAAATAGATGTAAACATCTATATATCAAGCATATTATTTATTAGTACCAATGGCTACCACCACATAAAAAAGCATGTCACCCAATGCATGAAGCTCCCCGCTAATTCAAGGTTTGGTGCATGGTTCATATACTCAAACTAGCACCTGCATTTGCTAGGAGGTCATCTCAATAACCGAAACCTGCCACCTAGAAAAGATCTACAACCACTAAGCCCTCAAAATCCAAATCAATAATTGATAAGCATGCTAACAATGAATTAAAATTCCAAGTTTTGGAGCCTCACCCCATGCCAAAAGAGAATACATTTAATAGTTATTTGCAAACAATGAACCTAGCAAGGATAAAAGGGCGGAAATGGAGTAATGGTAATTGTTACCTTATTATGGCCAATATTTTTAAATGTACACACTTTAGGACTACTTTAGGACTGAAGAGAAATAAAACAAAGCAATGCACCGGCTTTGAAAATTGCTTAATTTTGAAGTGCACGCTCACAAAAAGGTGCATATGTAGCATCGCTTCACCACATTGCATTGTAGCATTGCATACCGGTCCAAAACAAAATCTTAGTTCAAATTTCATAGTTTGATTTCGCATCTACCGAAATAACAAGGCACGAACATTCACTTTTTCTCATTATTTATCAGTCATTGAGTCGCTCTTCATGGGTTCTTAATTCTCTCCCACTAGAGCTAGTTACTTATTGGTGGTTATTTCCTTCACACTCCCTACCTAGTATTCTTATATACTTTTCTCTGTTTCTTGTTACTTGCACTACTAGCTTTAACTCATGAGATTCTTCCCAAGATTGTTTCTCAATTCCACATTTTCACACTTTTTCCAACTTCACGCCTCATTTAACTCTCGGTCTCTAGTTGATCACTCAATCTCAAAAGTATTCTTGACTTTTAGATGCTATTTCAAAACTTCATTATTTATTTCTTTGATTTTTTTTTTGTTCTAAATAGTTAAAAATTATCATTATTGAACGTATGATTACATTTGTTGAAAATTATTATCTAACGTAACTTAAATTTGACTACTAAATGGCTATTGTATGCACATAATATATGTATATATGATATACAAATCATGAATGCTTTAGTTTGTAAAGCATTGCTTCACTTTGTGCATTGAAGAAAAAAGGAACCCTAACACATTACATTATGCTTAGCACTTTGAAAATATTGATTATGACATGATGGTTAGTTGTTAAGATGTAAGGTTAAGGCTGCATAAATCAAACTCAACTTGATCACAAACTGTGCATTTTATGAACCTAGTTATCACACATTTCTAGCAAACTTTAGGTAACACTGGTCAAATTGATCTCGCTACAAAAACAGAAGTTCTCAATATAAATAAACCGCAAATGCATGTAGTTGGGGAGGCATGCTTATGCAAATGTACAATGACTTGTGCCGACTATTTATTTGCACACTTATGTGAAATTAATTGCAAGAAGTTGATATAAATCATATAAGAACAAATATTGCAACATTAGTAGTAGAAAGAAACAACCTTGGTGGCACCATGCTCACAAAGAACGATGATAAACCGCCTAAGACAAATATATTTGCTATCCTCATCTGGGTTTGATATTATGGCACAATAAGCATCCCTATAATTCTTAAGATCCAAAGAAAACTTGAAGACATTTGCCCACAACCGGCCGCGGATTGTAGAGGCGGGTTCAGGAAGAAAGTCATCATCCATATTGTCATCTTTCAGTGCAAGAATTTCATCAGCTTGCTCTAGAGCAGCAAGAGCAAATTGACAAGCGCCCTCACTCAAGGCATATTGATCAAAGATTAGCATTGCCCATTGATAATAATGAAGCCTCCACAAAGGTATAGATTCAGATTCACCTGAAAAGTAAAGTATCTCAGTGTTCGTGTTATATAATATGCATCAGCCACACCTTGAAAAAATGAGCATACCAGAATATAGGAAACCAGTTTCTGAAGAGAGAGTTTGCAACGATTGTGATGCTTCAGGGAAAGATGCAGCTCTGTATAACATTCAGAATTTCGTAAGGGAATGAAGAAAGGGAATGCCGAAAGAAATTACAATATGAAAATAAAAGTAATCATAAGAATATCTCCAAAACTCATAAACCTTAATATTGTGGTATACGTCTTATCATATTTGCAGAACATGAAAAGGTTAAAGATTCTTAGCATTAGACTCACAACTCCCAAACCAAGAGAAAATTCAGTTAGTAGCAACATGTGCACCTTCATATTAAAATATTTGAAAATTTGAAAGTCAAATAGTATAAAGAACAGCAGAACTTTTGAAATTATTTTCCTAGAGAAGGCCAAACTCAAGGTAGGTATTAGTTTACTGTTCAGAAACGTTTGTAGAAATTCCGAAATTCCCTTGCTGAAATTTAATTCCGGCAATTTGTAAAACAGAAATTGCAAAGATACAAACAACAAGAACAACAACAAGCCATTATCCCACTATATGAGGTTGGCTACATGAATCGTTTTTCTCCATTGTGTCCTAAAATTGCAAAGATATTGTAGGAAAAACCAGAAATTGAGCTTTGGATTGAAAGTAAATGAAGAAAAACAGCAAGATACAATGGATCTTCTATTGGAGAGCAAGATCCGACTCACCCAAATCTTTATACGCCGCTAGAGCCCCGCTCAAGAACACAAGAACCCTAATTTCAGCAAAAATCATAGATAAAACCTAACCTTCGCCTCAAAACATCTTTAAACATACAATTAATTGAGTAAAATACCCAAACAGCCCTTCTAATTTGAATTTCCCTCCTAATCTCCTTGTATTTCCTCTTAATTGTTATTACATGTTGTTGGGCCCCACATAGGGAGAGGCAGAGGTTGTTTGGGCGGAAGCCTTTCGCCTAGAGTAGTAGCAGGACGGACCTTGCTGGACCGGCAAGACCAGGCTCTCCTGGACCGATCTAACAATGTCTCCCTCCCAAAAACCCACATTGTCCTCAAGATGAAAAGAGGGGAACTGATGCTTCACCCTCTCATGCAGCTCCTAGGTGGCGCCGTAGTCTGGTAGGATTCTCAATTTGATCAACACTTCCTTGATCTCTCCTTCTCCCTGTTATACTCATTTCAGCACTAGTGGTTCCAACACCACTTCGAAGTACTCAATCAATGTCATTGGCAAATCTAAACTCACAGCATGATCCTCAACAACTCTCCTTAGTTGTAACACATGGAACACCGGATATATGATAGCAATCAAAGATAAACTCAAACAATAGGCCACTGTTCTAATCATCTCCAATACCTCGTAAGGGTCAAAGTATCACGGGGCAAGATTCTCATTCTTTCTGTTGGCTAGCGTCCTCTGTCTGTAGGGTTGCAGCTTCAAGAACACACTATCCCCAACTTCAAACTGAATATCCCTTATGTGACCATCCACCTGCTTCTTCATAATTTGCTCAGCCCTTAGCAAGTGCCTCTTCAATTCGTCCAACACCCTGTCTCTTTTCTCTAAGTACTTCTCTATTGAGGAGAGTAATGTGCTCCTCTGTCCAAAGTGTACCAAGTGAGGTGATTCTCTTCCGTACAATACCTTAAATGGGGTCATTTGGGAAGCAGAATGATAAGAAGTGTTGCACTAGTATTTTATTCATGCCGACCACTTAGCGCACAACCTAGGTATCTTGGAAGCAAAACATCATAGGTATGTCTCCAAGCACCTATTCACCACTTGTGTTTGTCCGTCCATCTGGGGGTGGTAGGCGATGCTCCTCTTCAGTATTGTTCCTTGCAATCTGAATAGCTCTCTCCAAAAATGGCTAAAGAACACCTTATCTCTATTAGATACTATAGATTTGGGCACTCCCTGCAATTTGACCACCTCTCTAAAACGTTGTCGCTACTGTCACAATCATGTAAGGGTGTCATAGTGGAATAAAATGAGCATACTTTCTCAATCTGTCAAACACCACCAAAATCACGGTAAACCCCTCATATCAGGGTAGCCTATCTATTAAGTTCATGATGACCTCCTCCCACACCGTCTAGTAGAGCTAGGGGTTAAAGTAATCCCAAAGGAGCCATGGCCATGCACTTTTTTCATTGGTCAATCTCACACCTAGCCACCATATATTCCACATCCTTAAGCATCCCCTTCTAGTACAGCTCTACTGCCAATCTCATATAATAGCCAGGGTGATTATTCTCATCCTTATGTAGATCTGCCCTAATCCAACCCAATTCATCCTACACACTCTCTTTAATATCACCCTAATCAAGCATCAGTGGTATCGACGTGGATAGCTCCTGGAGCTCCCCTATACATTTGGACAAGGCATTAGCAGACTTGTTTTCCAATCCAGGCCTATATTAAATCTTAAAGTCATAGCCTAATAGCTTTGACAACCACCTCTGATGCTCCTCGGTCACCATCCTCTCTCCAACAGGTACTTCAAGGTTTCTCTGATCCGTCCTGACGATGAAATGTCGGCCTAACAAATAAAGTAGTCACTTCTAAATAGCTTACACAATGATCATCAGCTCTCTCTCATAAACTAACTATAGCCTAGTTCTGGCTGTCAACACCTGATTGAAGTAAGCAACAAGCCTATGATTTTGCATGAACACTGCCCCTAAACCATATCCTGAAGCATCGATCTCCACAAGAAAAATCTGACTGAAATCTGATAGAGCAAAAACTAGTATTGTAGTCATGGCCTTTTTTAGTCTCTCAAAGGTCTGTGTAGTTGTCTCTCCCCACAAGAAACTATCTTTCTTCAGTTACTCCGTCAATGGCTAAGCTATGGTGTTGTAGCCTCTCATGAATCTCTGGTAGTACCATGTCAACCCTGGTAGAGGCCAATTATGCACTGCCTCAATCTTGGCCTGGTCGGCAGCCACCCCTTCATGAGAGACCATGTGCCCCAAATATTCCATAGTGGTATGTGCAAAGCAACATTTCTTCAGGTTGTCCCTCAGCTGATGCTCCAAGTGGGGAGAGACTTACTATAAGTGCTCTACCATCCACTTATTATACACCAATGTGTCATAAAAGAAGACCAATATGAACTTCCTTAGACATGATTTGAACCATTGTTTAAAATTGCGCAATATGAGGCTCGCCTTGAGGCCCGCATCAGCGCAATTCTAGTGAAAAATGCCTCAAGGCTTACGCCTCTAGCTTTTTTATGAGGCTTGCCCCTCAGCTTGGCTGAGGCCCGCCTTGAAGCACGCCTCGCCTTGCTAGCATGAGGCTTACACCTCATCATCCTATTTGTATATTTTTTTAGTTAAAACTAACATAAATCACGCTTTCATGCACATTAGAGCGCAATAACTTCCTCTCGATTGCCTCTACCTCCAATCCACAACTTTCGCCACAGCCAACACCATCGTAGACATCACCGATAATAACTTGAAAGATGCACACCACCACCCTAAAAATTTTGGAGCATTAATCTCATATTTATGTTGATGAAAATATTTCTAAAAGATGAATGTAATTAAAATAAATTAAAAAGAAGCATATGTCATGACCCGGCCAGGTAAGCTCGCGTAGGTGAGGCAAGAACAAAGGTCGGACGATAGACTAAATTATCTAATTTCTAAAACTATCACCTTAACATTTGAAAGAGCCTCTAAAACATCAAATTTATAATCAGAGAAACATAAAATCAGTAATATTTATAAAGCTACCTTTACCATTTGGTTCAAAAGAACCCCTTTACCATTTGGTTCAAAAGAGCCCCATTACCATTGCTCAAAAGAGCTCCTTTATCATTGATACTTCCACGTCAACATGCAGATGCATATATTCCTTATCTATTCATAAAAGAGGCTTATATAAATCATTCAAGTGTATGTTCTCATATGGAAATACATATTTGCTATGCTCAAATGTATCTTGCATGTAAAGAAAAAGCATATGTAATACTTGTAAAAAAAGAAACATGAGATTTATCATTGAGTTCTAATATTATATAAAAAAACTTTGCTTTTATCTCAAGTGATCATGAACTTCTATAAAAAAATATATGATAGTCATAATGATATTACAAAGAGTATAAAGAGAAATGTCATTTAGATATGTTTGCATGTAAAGAGCTTTCTAAATTTAAGAGAATTTCATTTCACCTACCTCACTGCGATATGATCCGTCAATTGTCCTTACGAACCTTTCCCTTATAACCAATCAAAATCTACATGAGATAAACATAAGGTGTAAACATTAATTTGGTTCCTCTCAAACCTCTAAAAAGCTCTAAATTATGAACATGTAACTATTCCATACACCATGCTTTGATTTTCTAAATAACCCCTCTCTCAATTCATGATAATTCCATTTTATTTCCACTAGAATTAGGATTTTATCATAACTATAACTTTTGGAAAGCCTCAATCAAAACTTTTGCTCACCTCAAGCATATAAACCTCCTCTTTCCCTTAAACTTAAGTTAACATATAACAAATTATCGAATTTAGCTAATTTAAAATTTAGAAAAATAATAATTTATGCTAAAGCTAAAATTCTTGCTTTAAAACCTCCATAAGCTCAAAAGCAATCAACACATTTAAAGGGTTTTTCATGTTTTTGGAAAACCCTAACTATTGGAGCATGAAAAATGTCTCCTAAGAAAATCTAGCTTCACAAATAAGCTTCCTAACATCATTTAGAAACTTTCCTACAAAGACATTTTGAAAGAAAATGAAAATCAGAGAAAACCCTAAATTTCAAAATTCATATTTTTCATGTAAACAACTCATTTTTGGGTTTAGAAACATCCCCTACCCTTCCCTATCTTTATCTTAAAGAAAACTAAAGTTTTCCAAAAATCCTAGTTTTCTCATCTTTAGTAAAAACACTATTTAATGAGGAAGAATTTAGTTGAGGTAAGTATTAAGATATTCATATAGCTTGTTCCTTTTTTTTTTTGTACATGTGCAAATAAAGAATTGTATGTTGTAGGTAGTGTACAAAAGAAGAAGAAAACAGGAAGAACGAATCCCAAGTGAGGTGAGATACCCAATGATGTATAAGAAATAGTAACAATTTTATAAAATTTCAATTTGATGTTTTTATCATGTTTAACATTTCCTTTCTCATGATAGCATGTTTTTCTTTTTCAAATAGTTCAATTGCTTTATATGTGAATTACACATGTACTGATTTCAATTTATATAATCGTTGGATATGATTATGACAATGTTCCTGAAATGAAAGAGAGTATAAGTCATATGTTGGGGGATAAGCCTGCACTAGTAAAGGCGAAAGACCTGAATAGGTAAGCCTATACTTTCAATTCTAGAAGTTGGGAATTTATACCCAACCCTGAATTGAGAAAACAACTTCAATTCTAAAAGTTGGGAAGCTAGACCCAACCTTGAATTGAAAAGCTAAAAGGGTGCAAAAGCTTATAGTCATCATTTGACTTGTTAAAAATGGTGTTGAACAATTAATAAGATGGAAAGTACTGCTATGTTTTCTTGTGCCTCATGTAGAAGGTGCTTTAATCATGTTATTTAATCACTAATGTTATGCCTTTCTTAATGGTTAAAATGTTATTATTATTTCCTTTATATTGCTAGTGTATTTTATTGAGCCCTAGCTCATTAGCAATTGTTATACTGCAGGTAAGGGAAAGGAGCCCGTAGGGCACTAGGCGAGAAAGAGGTGATTGTTCGTTTTTGTGTAAATATGTTTTGGTGTACAAAGAGATCTTAGAGGAGATCTTAAGGATAGCTGTATAAACCTTTTGGTATGTAAGTAAATTTCGAAAGTTTTAGTAAAGCTCTGTATTTACATTGTTTATATTTGATGTTACTTGAGGTACATTACATGCTTCCTTTTATTGTGAAGTTTGATATGTTGACGTATTAAGAGAGTCAGAATAGATTCCTTTCCTTCTCTGTTATACTCCAGTTTGATTGTTAGAGGGTGATCCAAACTGGGGTGTGACATGAATTCCCTTCATCAGCCAAAACAATACTTTTCTTCAAAAAATACTAGGGCGGCCAGCTGGAACCAAACACACCAAACCTCAGTTTTAAATGGCATTTGGCTTGATTCATACTCTAAAACTAAGAACCCATTAGCGTCATGATGCTATTAAATTTGTACCAAATCTATCACCATCGTATGAGCCCAAATCACCATTGCTAGGCACAATGAATTCTCGGTCAAGAATGCATTTTTAAAGCTGTAGAGCTGTGATAAATAAATACTAGCATGTAAAGATAAAAACCAATACCAAGCTTAACCAGACTTTATTTTTTTGTGATATCTGATACTAAGTGGGGATTCATTTTAATGTTCCAAAATTAAAAAATAAATAAATAAAACACCCAAAGTTAATGTAACCCATTTTTTACGCATCAAAAAATTTATAAATAATATTTTATAAAATTCAGTAAACTGCACTGATCATTCAAAAATATAGATATTTGTAATTAGATAAGCTTATATAAGTTAAATTAGCAATTAAATTTATTAACCTAAGTTAAATATTAATACTGTATATTGGATTAATTTACTGTAGCTTTACCTAAATCCCACTATCCATACATTCAACGGAGGAAGGATTTGGAAAATCGTTATGAAAATCTGAAAGAGGAAAAGTAAGTTTAGTGGATTTACATCAAGGGAATATTAATATAAATATATAGGGATTAAATCCAATTAAGGGAAATAACATCCCATGGCTTCAAAAGCTTATTTCCGCAAGCTTGAGGAGGCAAATCAGGAGCAGGTCAAATGCTGGAAGGAGGGAAATCAGCTGGAGAAGGAGAAAATTTTCAGGAAGAAGGAATAAGGGAAGGAAGAAGAAGAACGAAGAGGAAAAGAAGAGGGGAAGGAGAGAAGGAAATTGAGGTTTTGAAGGAAAAGTTGGATTTTTTTTTTTTTTTATTCCTCACTGCAATTTCAAATCAAAGTAGAAGGTTTTCATGCATGTATGAGGTGCGATTATATTAATGTAAAGATTTTTATTTTGAATTTACTTTGATTAAATTAAGTTGAGAAGTTAGGAAAAAGTCAAATTAATAATTTGTATATCTTAAGTTCGTTTATAGAAGAATAAAGTTCCGGTTAATTGATAGGTGGCGCATCCGGTGGTTGATTGTTGATATCCTCAATTAGGAAAAATAAGCAACTTTAATTCAAAAAATCAAAACTTTTTTCATAATTGGGTATAATTTGATTTGTTTAATCAGCATATATTTTTTTTTTAATGAATACATTCGTAAATTTTAAATCTAAAAATATGCATGAACAATGTTATAAGGGAAAGTGATGTAAACATCTGAATACTCAAAATATGAAACTAAATTAAATTAACTTCAAAAGGATAGTATATAGGTATATATTAACCATTTGAAAACATGTACACATAGGGTGACAAAAGTGAGCTCATTTGGAGGCAAAAGGGCCTCCATACAAGTGCAACAAAGATGGCCCTTATGAAGACAAAATAGTCCTTGCCAACAAACCACCTCCACATACATGATATATTCTGAAATTGAAAGAAGAATTGTATATGATAAATGTAACCAATAAAATAGATTAGAGATGATTAATTAAAAGAACGCAACATGTACAGACTTTTTTATTAAATATTGTTAATGCTTGAAGCTCTAACATTTTGCTTAAAATTTTGTTCTCAACTAGATATGTCGATTATGGGTAAATTAGTTATTTAGATATTTTCATATTTAAAAGTTTCAACTAGCACATGAGACAAATGTATGATTATAAATGATTTTATTTTATATTTAAATTTTGTATTGAAGTTGCTATCTTGCTGAGTTGTTTAACTCATCCTATATTATGTTGAATATCATTTCAAGTAAAGAAAAAGGCAAGGTAGAACCTAAACAGGAATTATATTTTGATATTTTGTTCTACACTATCTTTTGAGTATACAGTTCTGTTGTAAGTTAAAAGTTTTGGCAGATATATATATTATAATTAAAATGGAATTATTTGATGATATACCATAGAATCCTAATTTATTTTAGCAACTTTGTATTTTAATAGATGAAATGTTTTATTTTGCAAATACTTCCGCTTTAGTTAATAGTGAATCTTTTTAATTCTTCTAATTTAGAATCACTATTTACTTCTTCTAATTTAGAATTCATGGAATACAAAATAATTAGGAAATTTTAACTTTGTTTGCCTCATGTCGTCCTGGAGTGGTCATCATGGGGTATGAAATTCATATCCATAACGAGCTCAAATATGCATAATGAGCTACATTTCAGCATTAAAACTTTGTGGGGACTTCATGTCCACAACCAACTAAAACATGCATAATGAGCTACACTTTTAGCATTAACAAATTAAACTTTTAGGAGAAAAAATACAATACCTGAAGAAACAGCTGACAGCTTCATAAATTTTATGCTTCTTTAGGACTCCATCTACTTCAGAATGCACCCGCATAATTAGGCAGAAACCAAGAAGATGAAAACGTCTACACAATCCACCATCAGCATACCAAGAGCTTGGGGGTATCTTTGTCTTAGTAGAATAGATATCTATTATATGAAATAAATTCTTAAGGAAAAAAAAATGTCAGTCGTATAAAAGAACCGTACTTAATCTTAATGTCATTAGATTCTTTAATTTAAAAAGAAGTCACCTCAGCGGCTTCATATTGTCCATGTCTAACCAGAAGGCAAGCTAACTCAATCATTGGGGTAGACGTGATTGAAGACTCGTTACCAGTAACTCCCCACACAATCAAACTGCTAAACTTCCACACGGACCGGAAGAGTTGGTCAGAGCTCAAAAAAGATTTTAAAAACTTAGCATCACCTTCAGAGAAGCTGGGAAAATCAACCAAAAAAGCCAATGTATAGCCAGACAACCCAAGCTTCCCATCCGATGGTCTTTTGACTGCTTTGCTACCTAGACTTACGACAGAAATATAAGCATGTGATCCTACAAAAACATAAAACACAAAGACTACCGAATACGAACATGTAAAAAATTATACAAAACAAAAGGACAAATAATAGCCTAGAGGGAGAAAAGAATAACAAACTTATTAAATTTTGTAATGGAATGTTAAAAACAAAATCTAGTCTAGATATTACAAAATTTCAAGCACATATAAACTAAAAATAAATAAACATATATCTAAGCTATCTACAAGTTAGAAAAGATCATGATCCTATTTAGACTAAACTAGTCAAACAAGTGGGTAATGACTTTCAGCCTAAACAGGCAGAATCCATCCAAGTTTTAATGCAAGATAGCAATTATTGAACAATTATACCACTTTAAGCTGAGAAAGTCGGAGATTGACACCATTTCATCAAATGAAAGGCCTCCAAGGATCAAAAATCTCTAGAAACCAAAAGGCCTCTTAGGTGTAAGAACCGGGTTTGCCGGTTAACCGGCCCTAATCAAATAGAAGGCGAGCAGCAACGAGCGAAAGAACAAGCCGCGAGTGAGTGCGAGGGTAGCAGACGGGTTCGGATCATGCGAATGAGTAATGAAACGCGTTGAAATGCAAAAGGCAGCGACTCCTCGTGGGAGATAACTCCAATTCGCTCACTCCACTTGAACCACACGGATAGAAGAGACTTTGAAAGAAAAGAAACGAACAAAGACTGAGAGAAAGAAAGAGAGAACAAGAGGGAGACTTCATGGAAGTCGAAGAGGAGGAGGTGGTCGAACGTTTGACCAGCGATCGAGGAAGAAGACGTGAGTACAGACAGTATTTACAAAGCAAAGATTCAGTAAGAGTATCATAACTTTCATTTATTTCCTCAAATGTTCAAGGTTTATGTTACAATAAATTTTGATTTTAAGAAGCTAAAGAATATTCAAGCTATTACAATACAGGATGGAAAGGTATGGTTATCATTTAAAAAGAGGGATATATTTTATAAATAATAAATAAAAATAATTTATTATAATGTAATTTTAAATAAAATTTAAAAAGATTAAAAAAAGAAACTATTTAATTAGCATGTTGATACATTTTCTAAAATAAACCTGTGATTTAATCTAATACCTTAAAATTTATGAATTTTTAAAGGATAAATTAGTAAATATTTTTAAGGAAGTTTACTCTAAATTTATATTATATATGTGATTTTAAATTAAATAGGATAAATTAAATTTATGTTATTATAATAAATTGTATTTAGAAGAATAATGAATTTATGAACTCAGGATAAATGACATAGAATATACTTGAAGTAATTAAGTAAAGAGAAGAAATTTAAAATTAGAAATTAATTATAAAATAATATAAATTGGTAATTAAAATGAGAAATTATGAGAGTTAAATAAAATATAGATGTTAATTAAGAAAATTAATTATATAGTAAATCCTTAATAAGATAATAAAGAAAATAATGTTTTAAAATTCAGTTTTAATTAGTGAATTATCTAGTTAGTTAAGTTAATTAGAGAGAGCGAGAGCAATTTTAATCAATAAGATTTAATATTTTAATTTGAAATTAAAAATAACAAGTTAGAGAAATTGAGAGCATTTACCAATTAAATTTTAACAACATGTTCCTTTTATAGGTATTAAGTCTATCGACCTAGAAGTACAGAGTAAAAATGAAGAAGCGCAACACCTAAGTTCAAGTGAGTATTCATGTCCTAATTTAAAGTAATGATATTTGATTTTCCTACACATGATACATCAAATGTTGTTGTTATTTATTTTTTTTATTGTTAAAATTCTATGATTTTTTTTTATTAAAGACAATTGATCATGTTGAACTAGAAGCCTTGAATTTTTGTATCATCAAAAGGTCACCATCACTCAAGTTCAAGCTAATTAGATTCGGGTCGGATCAATTTCGGGTCAAACCTGAATCCAACCTATTGACCCATTTTAACACCTATACTCGAGCTCAATATGATGGTTAAAAATCATGTGGTAAAGGCCCTCATCAACACAGCAAGCAGCAATAATCAAGTTTTCTTTTGTTTTAGTTCAATGGTTGGGATTGTCAGCCAAAAGAGATTTGTAGCCATCCTTTAGGAGGGATCAATGGTGGTGTTTTATATATGTTAGAGTACAAGGGCAAGGTGAAGTTCGCAATATCTAATATTTTAATACTGAAGCTTTATGAGATGTAATTTTGTTGGATTTCAGCCATGTTTTGCTAAGGAATCCCTATTTGGGGGATCAAGATGCAATATACTTTCAAAGGAAACAATAATAAGGATGCACTAGAGTTAGCAATCTAGAATGTTATTTCTATTGAAAAGTTTATATCATTCAGTGGTAAATTTCAGGGTAAAAATAGAAAAAAAAATTCCCATGAACATAGCACAGGTTGAAGAAAACTACCCTCTCAATGAGAAGTCGAAAATCAAAGGCAAGTCATGGAGGATCCCAAATATTTTTAGAAGATTCTTAGGTCTTTCACAATTTTTCCAAGAGTTTCAAGAGGATTGATTTCCATCAAGATACAACTCCATTTGTGGGGGTTGGCCAGGCAAGAGATTTCAAAATTCAAATATTGCTAAAAAGGAGAATTCATAAGTAGAGTAGTAATAAATTAGCAAATAACCATATCCCCAAGCTATGGTTTACCACATCAAGGACCATTACAAGAGATTTTTCTATTGCATAGATTTAGAATTTTATCTACTTTTCCTGAAATTTATTAGTTAAATAATTTCTTTCAAGAGGTGATTACTGATAAAAAAACAAAGCCCCTGAGTAATTCATTTGTTTGTTGTGGTTTCTTCCGAAATCATTGAGTATAAGATTTGAACATGCTAAAAGAATACAATTAAAAGACTGTACAAGAGGGAGTCACAGTTGGATAATTTAATAACCTATATGCAACGAAGAGAGACGAGAGCTGAAATCATCCACGACTGTAGGGCTAGTTGGAGTGGTTCCAATAAAGTGGAGAACCAGCCATTGTGTTACTATTTCATGAGCCATGGGAATCAATTTTGCTTTTATTCGGGTAATATCAGCTTGTATCATTGAAACCTGCATGTATTCATGCCTAGAATCAATAAAAGCTTAAATGTATAAAATGGAGAAATGTACCAAGAAAATTCTCATTATAATGTTGGAAATATACTTTAGTACAATATGTGAAAAGTTAAACAACATTGAATATTTTCACATAAATTATCTATCTATAAAAAAAAATTGATAATGTGGTTTCCTTGTCAGAATCATACCTGCCCGCTAGTATTGATCAAATAGCCAAGAAGTAGAAGTACATCAAAAGCTGTCTCAAACATTACCCTCGCAACTTGTGAAGTAGCCTGAACCAACAAGAAAAAATTGATACTGCAATTTCCTTCCAACTCACACTTTTGGCTGCTTCTATGTGGTTTCAGATACTCAAGATATTTTTCTACCACACTTAACACTCCAGCCCAATTTGAAGCCCTAGAGTGCAAAGCATGCAGAGAGAGCAACATGTCCACTGAAAAGTTCCTCAAGCTTCTATGAGCAGATTGCCTCTTTTCACAAGCATCGACTCCAACCTGCACTGGCAGAGAACCAGCCAATGGATAGTATCCAGTTTCCAGAATCTTGAGTAAGTGAAAGACGACGTCTTCAGATGAAATTGAGGGAACAAGAAGAGATTCATAGAAAATAGCAGAAGCGGCTCTTCCTATCTGATGATTTATGTGACTCGTGCATCTAAGAACTTCATAAAGCAGTTCACTATCATCACTGTCTGTGGGGAAAACCAACCCATAACTTGTCAAATCATGAAATTCATCAGAAGAACCTGAAAGATAGTAACGGAAACTTTATTATTTATGACAAGAATCTATCAAGCTGGCCTTCAAGTAACCAGGTGTTTAAAAAAAAGACCTGACCATAAATAAGCTTCTCAATCCCTTCCAAAGAACGGAAAAGAGATAAGGAATTTTTCCTGATCAGACCAAGTACATTGTTTGAAGTATCAAAGAACAATCCATACGGCACACTATACTGACACCAGTACCGAAAATAATGAGTGCAAAAATCCTTCCAGTCATGGACCAGTGAGCTTGACATGGCAGAATTTACCTAAGCAAAACATCATTGGACATTGTAGAGAGAACCAAATAAAATACTATCACATTCCAAGGTATACTATAACACTCAAAAATGATGTTACCTTGGCATTGACAATTGTGAAAATCTCTTTTCTTATGTCAGCAACAGATAAAGACTGAAACTCAAAATCAGAAAGATACTTCTGATCAAGAAGCATAGCACGTAGAGCAGCACTATGATAAATCCCAGGTTGGAGCAATCTTTGCAAAAATATGGAAGATACAAATTGGACAACCTGGTCCTGAAAAATAAAATAGCAAAGCTCTAAAAGTTGACAAACCTATTATGACAATTGTTCATGGTAAGATAAAATATATAGAAAAAAAATCGTACAATTTTTAGCAAATATAATACTACTCAGTCACTTTCAGGGCGAACAGTAAAGGAAAGTCAGAACATTAGAGTGAAACATTAAAAGAAAAAAAAAAGAAAAGAAATGAATACATCATTATCATGAGAACAGAATGTAAAGGGCAGTGAGGAAAGAGTACAGGAACTTTTCCATTTTTTCTTTATTTGTTTTTGCATTTTTTTTCAGCATATGTGAATGTGCAATTTGCATTTAGGTCCTTGTGTTTTTCCCAACATTCAGTTCGACTATTCTATTTTTCTAAACCTGAATATTAAGCCCCTAATATTTTAATCAGTAATCCATTTGGTCCTATCAAAATTATTTTAGAATTTTCTGAATTATTCTAATTTTTAATATTTTTATTTCAAGTTTGCGTATTTTATTTTTAGGAATATCTTCTTTTAAATCAGATTATATAAACTTTTATGACTTACACAGATTTAACATTTAAATTATTTCAATTTGAAATATAAGCATATATAAAAAAAGGAATTTAAATACTTGTATTGATTTATTTGACCATGAATTGAAACTTTGAGTCAAAATCTCCCCCCCCCCCCCCCTTTCACGCACTCTTCTTATCATTTTTATGACTCCATATTTAACATTTAAATTAATTAAACTTTAAATATAAACATATATAAAGAAATGAGAAGTTAAGTACTTGTAATAATCTATTTGACTAAGAATTTAAAATTTGGGTCAAAAATAATTTGACTAATGAATCATAAGATGCACTTGATAAAACACAAAATCTTTTGTTAGTTGAAATTGATTTAAATTTATCTCATTAGACAGACATACACCTCAGGTCTATAAGGGATCCTTATAATTGCAACTCATGGCTAATGAAAAGGATCCTTCAATCAAGTTGGGTGAAATACCTCCTTTGATTACATTGATCATGGACCATGACAATATGGGACGACATAACAATGAGATTTAAATCAGATTTGTCACCATTCCCCACCATTTGCTTTAAGCTAATGATAGTAAATTTCCATAAACTTCATAGGTTTTGTCTCATCTTCAATCTAATTTTCCTTTTGAAAATATGACCCGAAACAACTAATACCTTCTCAATAGAGTAAGGGCACGAATATTCGAAACCCATAATATAAAAACAATAGCCTAGACGTCTATAAAATAACAAGAAGTACTCCAAATAAGCATAAAATATCATTAAGAAAATAAAAAAATACTCAACATAAATAAAATAGGACATCATAAGAATTCCATTCAAGTCAAACTCCATACCTTGCCAATATACTTTTACTTGTACTATTTTTATCATTGTTTAATTTGTGCACACATGAAATTGTAGTTACGCTTGACATATAGTATAAATTAAAAGGCCTTATCATCTCTTGCCAATCCCCCCTTAAAATTTCTTTCATTTTCCACTCCACAATTGTTCTACCATCAATTGATTAAATCATTACAGTAAATAGTTCTTCTCATTACGCTTCATGACTAAAATTTATCCTCATAAGCATGTACGGATGCAAAAGTGTTGAGGCAACATTTAAAAGTTTCAGATGGACTAAGAACAGGCTAATAGAATTACATTGATAACATGACAGCACCATATTTCTTGTTTCAAAACAAGTGAGGAACGCCAAGAAAATAAGAAATCATTTCCGCAATGCTACCACAAAAGGTGGCATGTAAATGATCCGTGTAATCAGTTATCAGACTATAGATATTACACAAAACAACTCAGTTTGAAACTGAACTCAGTTATTTAGTTCAAAATACCACTGCGTATCCTTACAATGAAATTGAGATGGAATACGAACCAAATTTACAAACTAAGCAAAATGGTCATCAAGGGTGAGCATGAGTCCAGTACCTTCATTGCAGAAAATATGGATGTGTTGGCCCACACTAGATCATCTAAAGCATGTTCAGAGCTTTGAAAAAGCTGGTCAGCAACAAAGTCTTCTTGCAAACCATAAATGGATGCATGTTCCCTGAAAAACATCTCTATAAAGTGTATGTAAAACTAGAACTATCAGCGTTTGAAAAAAGATGGTCAGAAAGAACATTTAGGAAAACAAAAGAAAAAAATTTGCAGTTTTAACCCAATTTGAGACATAAGGACTGGCAGTCAGATTCCAAAGTCTTCAAACTACAATTGCATGTATTCACAGAAAAGAAACTCTATGAAAATAGTATTTAAAACTGTAGTTACCAGATTCGTCAGCATTTTTGGGTGCAGACCACATTCAAGGAAAATCAAAGGAACTGTCCCTATAAGCTTATATTAATATAAATGACTTACAAACCATTACAAATATTCTTACATGGGTTCAATTATATTTATCTATTCCAGTATAGATCTCATTTTATTTTTCATTGCTTCTCAACAAAATTATCTTTTTTTGTCCATAACTATCCAATATTAAAAAATTATGATATTTTGTGGTTTTATGCAGTAATCGCTCTTGAGCAGCTGCATAAAGAAATGAAATTTTGAATCCCAAATAGTTCCCAAATGGAAGAGATTATCATGTCCATTACGTTATAAATCAATAATCAGGAAGACTTCATCGCATTGATTCAATCAATAATCAGGAAGACTTCATCGCACTGATTCAACTGACTATCAATCATGAGACAATAGTCCGTCCAACTGAAGTTCAACTTCTTAAGAGAGGTTGCTATACAGCGAAGTCTAATTTCCATTACATTCTTAAATGCATGCTTATTATGTGTCCAATAGATTGTCGCTCACTGATTTATTGAATCAATCTAATGTCATGTTGCTCATCATGCTTTCAAGGCTGTGTTTGATGTAGGCTGCTTAAATTCTGGATGTTGTTAATGTGGATCTACAATGAAATATATAAAATCATGTAAATATATACGAATTCACGCAACAGAAACTCTTAATTTGGACAACTATTCATTACTTGATATGAAAACCAAAAGCACGAAGATATTCAATGCTAATGATAATACAATAGTTTCTAATATAAATGATACATGAAAATCAAAATCACAAAAATCATACATTTAATTGAAAACCATGTGTACAAAATTCAGAGTAAATCCAGCTGGTATAAATTTTGTCACTCATGCAAATCAACCCTCCCGATTGTGCAAGGAGGAAGCATCTCCTGAATATCTTCAATACCCACTTTATCAAGGAGTAGACGATAAGGAATAAAAAAACCAAGAAGTTTATTCAAAAATATAACTTTGCTTTTTTCGTACATCTTTCAGATCCCTTTTCATCATTACAAGTGCTATTGATTTATTTGTTTATCAGAAGCTCAGCCCAGTAGAGCCGCTCAAAAATAAGATAATGAAATAGAATCTGCTTTTTGAAAATTTAACCCAGAATCCCTCAAATATGAATAAAGCCAGGTGAATATTCAAAATAGTTTGAATTTATTTTCAAAAATTTTCTAAACACAATTCAAGTCCGTGCCCTAGGAAATTTGCCTTAAAATTTAATTTTCTTTAGAATTGCAATTCAACTCATATTTAGTTATCATATAACAAAAAACATGATAGATTTTCATTACATTATATTCTATGATATCCATAAATATCCAGGTTTTTGCCTAAAGGTGCAATATAACTATAAGCGAGAGCATTACATGAAATTTGATTGGCACATAGTCAGCATCAACGATAAAATGAATAAGGGAAACATTGGCCAAAAGAAAATTAGTATAATCTGTGAATTACCACAAGCAGAAGCAGCACCTACAAACAGTATCAAAAACATGAAATAATAACTCGGTGTTATAAGACTTACATTTTATAATCATAATCAGATAATTCATAAAACAATGATCCATCTTCTTTAAGAATCCAAAGCTTGCCTGAACTGACTTTCAAGTCAATAAGTCTTCCCTAATACAAAAATTGAATCATCATCCTAAGGCAGCAGGAAAATGCTCAAGAAAATAGATAATGTAAGAAAATCGAAACAAGCAACAATATGCATAAACATGCATACATAAACAATCATATATATAGTCCATTCCCAGGAATTAAAAAAAAAAAACAGTTTTTGTTTCTATCCATTTTGCATTTAACAAATTGACATCTGAGCTACCAAGATGCAATTTAAGAAAACTGGTCATATTTCAATTAATGGAACAGCATATGGACTAACACCTAGATTCCACTAAATTCCACATTTGTTTGATTATTGATTAAGCAACTTCCTTTTCTTTATTTCCCTTTTCCTTTTCATAGATCATGTTTCAATTAGCATTTCTTGAAGGACCTGATAGTGTCATACAACATTCTTGATTTCGCAAAAAAAAAAAAAAAACAACTCAAATCTAATGAATATTTTAAGTAACCAACAATAATATTGGAGTAAAGCTACAGATTTTTCAAAATATTTTATAAATGAGATTTTTTAGCATGATCAAATGCATAAGATTCATGTTTCCTATACTAGATGTTAACTGAGAACAATGTAAACTTTCATGACGTGTGCTTTGTTTTTAGTCCGGGTCTTGTTGAAGAGAATCGACAGCCTTAAATTTCCTTTTGGAGTTTCCATAGCCAAAGAAATCACTATATGTGTGGCTTAATATAGTCCACAAAATAGGGAAGGGCCAAGCTATAATTTGAAGATGTACAACAAGGTAAAGATGTTTAAGGATATACACCAAAATCAGGCCAAATCTAAATAGACGTATACCAAAATGCAGCCCATTGCTCAACAAGATGTGCCACGATTAGAAGGAAAAGTTGTGCATAATTTGCACCTGCTTCTTACTTAGCTTCATGCCTCAACAAGCACCTTTACACAGAATTAATTTTAAAAAAAAAAATGTAAACCCCTACATGAAGCTGTCGCTACTTTCATGATTCAAACCTAAATTTACTGATAAGCTACTTTCATGATTCAAACCTTACAGAGCATTACTGAAGAAAATAAAATAAAAGTATTAGAAGGATTTAGATTTGCTCACATTGATGATCCACAAAAGCATAATATGCAAGAATAAACCAGATATAAGGGAGATCAAAAGAGCTAAATAAGCCCAAGAGACGAGTGTTTCACAGAAATGATAGTAGAGATTAAATTTATAGCTGAAAGAAATTATATTAGAGATTAAATTTATAGCTGAAAGAAATGATATTAGAGATTAAATTTATAGTTGAACAAGCAAGCAAGTAGAACAAGAAGATCAAAAGAATAAAGTTAAGTCTAATGACTAATATATAGT
This sequence comes from Dendrobium huoshanense, assembly GCA_016618105.1. NCBI lineage: Eukaryota > Viridiplantae > Streptophyta > Magnoliopsida > Asparagales > Orchidaceae > Dendrobium > Dendrobium huoshanense. The sequence continues at coordinate 87,244,964 of CM028358.1, forward strand.
TGGGATTGTTAGTTGGGTCAATCAAACCCCGTTTAGACACTGTCCCAGAAAAGCCCTCATAAGAAAATAATAGGGTTGGGCTAGCCTTTCTAATAAAAAGGCTCGTGAAAACATAAACATCTTTTATCTACTATTTTGTGAGCAAACCAAATAGGTTCGATGAGAATCCTTTACAACTTTCAGCTTGTTTACCATCTACATCCACCACCAATCAACATGTGTGGATATGATCATTGCTCCAATAGTTAGAACAGATTGAAACAATTTGAAGTCTTCCTCGAGGAAGAAAGCGGTAACACCAGAGTTGAAGGCAATTCAATTCTGAGAATGTGGTGAAGGATGAAGACTAAGAAGTTGTGCAGTGAACCTGGAAGGATGGCAAGAAAGAATATGGATCAATTATGGCTTAGAAGAGTGGAGTCTATGGTGGGTTTGCTTGGGGAATGATTATAGGGGTGTAGTGGAGCCTGCGGAGGAGGACAAAGTGGAGCTTAAATGTGCTAAGAAGAGTAGAGCTGGCTTAAATTAACCAACACATCGCCTGACTCTTTGATTCAGAAGGCAGCAATAGTGATGGAGGTGTGTTTGAGGAAGGAGTTGACGAAGGCTTTGAAGGCAATGATGAAGACAAAAATAATATACCATTATGAGCTTAAATGGGTAAACAAGACAAGTACATTTAGAATGTTAAAAAAAGGACTTTCAGATTGAGCGCTAGAAAGCCCTGAAGCTCATTTAAACCCTTTTATTTTATCCAATTATAGGTCACCCAATGGACTCATGGGCAACCCAGCCTCATTAGCATCCCAACAGTAGGAAATCAAGGAAAGAAGTCCAGGAAAATGCCTTCTTTCCTAGAAATCATCTCTAGTGTTTTAGTTGAAAACCCATGACAGCATGGTTGAACAATCTCCCTCACTCTTAACGATAATGAGGCCTCTATCTGGATTAATCTATCAAAAATAAAAAAGAAATTGCCCACTCATCTTCCCTTCAGGATTACAGATGAAAAGATTGAACATTGACTCACAACAGACATTATAGATCAAGTTGTTCAAAGATTACTGTCAACAGACATTTTAGATCAAGTCGTTCAAAGGTTAATATCAGAAAGGCTTCTTCTCAATGTTGGCCAAAGGTTTCTCTAGATTGACAAAGCATTAACCCAAGTCCACCACAGTAGCAAGCATAAACTAAGACCATTACTTCAATAGGTTAATGTGTCTCCATATATTTTAAGGCTGTATGCTTAGAATATATAAGACAAAATATTGAACAATTCATGTGACATTGAAAACAGAAAATCATTGTAAAACCCGAAAATGCCGTTTTAGACCTCGCACGCTTTTCAAAGCGCCGCGACGAGATTTAAGTGAAAATTTTAATGTTAACGAAATTCAACGGACATAATTTTAGAAAATCCTACGCAAAATTTTGATCATTTTGATGTATAGAACCTATAGTTAATTATGTTTAGTTATGAAGTCAAAATTATTAAAAGCCTAAAAATACCGGTTTTGCCCCTAATCAAATGAATTATCGGAATTACTTAAGCAAGGGTATTATGGACTTTTGTAAAACCCTTTCTTCCTTATTTTCCTCTACCCGAACCCTCCCCCTCTCATTTCCCTCGCACGAAACGAACGGAACGGAAGAAAAGGGGCGGACAAGGGGCGGACGGACGGGTTCCACGAGGTCTCTCCGGCGATGATCTTCCGGCGAGAAATTTAGTTCAAATCGAAGAGGACGACGAAAGGAACATTCACGTATGATTATTTTGGAATGAATCCCTCTCAATCTCTAGTATTTTGGAAAAGAAAATTCTAGGGTTTTTCCAAATTCTCATTTTTCTTCCAAATTTCTTTTAGGAATGAATAGTGAAGGATTAGGAGAACTTTTTAACGATGAAAATAAAATTTTTGGAATAATTTTTCGAAATTTAAAAATTAGGATTTTTCTCTTTAATTGGAATTTTTGGAAGTATCTTTGTAAATATGGTTTCTAAGGGTTCTAAGAGGGTTTCTAAGGGTATAAATTGAATTTTTCGCACAAAATGATTTTTTCCTAATTCTTAAAATTAATAAATCCGAAAGTAATACATTAATGTCAATTAAGAATTTAGGCTAATGATAGATTAAAGATTTATGTTAATGGCATTTGTTTATGTTAATGACATTGATTTATGGTAATGATATTCATGTCACTTAATGAAAAAGAATTTAGATTAGACATTTATTTATGTTAATGATTCCTTTATATTAATGATTATGAATTAAGATTAATGTTGGGTTATGGGAATTTTGGAATGCATAAGGACTATGTTAGGATTATTAATGTACTATCTTTAGAAATGTTGGAAGTAGATTAGAATATAATAAAAATAGTAGGAACCATTGTTATTGTTTTAGGATTTAGAACTCTATATCGAAGGTTTAAAATCTTATTAATGTTATTTGAACAGTGGAAATTGTGATGAGTTTTGGGATCTTTAACAAAGCTTGAGATTTTGAAAAGATATTAAAGCTTGGAAACATTCAGGTAAGTATGCACGGTTCTTTAATTATAGTAATACCTCTTGTTTCTCACATGTCATATGATTTGATAGTCCAATCATGCTTCTTAACTCTCATCAAATGAATGATCATACAATTATATGTACATTTTATGGCATTATATTATAAGTTATATGTTATATGAAATAAGATGAAAAGATATGATATTATATGAATGTTATTTGAATGCTTGTATGTGCATGCTGAAATGATGGAGCTCACCCCCTGATGGTACTAGTTGGGGACGCTGTACTCGTGCACGTTAAAAATGGTAAAGGATATGAAAAAGAAAAATGGTAAAGTAGTACCTTTATGGCACTAGATGGTGGCTCCTGTGACGGTTGTAATATGTACGAAAAGAGAAAGTTATGAAAATGATATGGATATGAAAAATGAATTATTAAAGGATATGAATGTATGAATTCATGTATATGTTAATGGCATGTTTTTAAGAAATGAATTTATGTTATATTCAAATGAAATTGGCATCTAGCATATAGTTCAGTTTTCCTTGATTACTGTAGTTTAGAATTGTATTTTACCTACTGAGCTCTGGCTTAATGTTAATTGTTAACATTTTCAGGTGTAATTACTTTATATCAAAATAAGTAGAAGGGATGGCAATGTTTATCGTAGGAGAGGAGCTCCGGAAGAGGTAATTATGAATCTGTTTGAGTTTTATGTTAATTAAGTTTTCAATTTTGATGTTTTAGAGGCTCTTTCAAATTATTATGGAGATAGATTTAGAGATTATATAATTTAACCTATCGTCCGACCTCTGTTCCCGCCTCGCCTACGCGAGCTCACCGGGCCGGGTCGTGACAATCCTTGGAAGTGATCAGTGTCAAACTTTTACTGGATGGATAAAGAACGAAATCCCTTAATGCAAAGAAGAAGGACGAAAAGCAACAAGCCAACAACTAACAAAAGAGAACACTACTTTATGAACTGTTGATGAGGACATTAGATTTTGATACGTGTAATGTCGTCGGAGACGCAGATCGACGGCTATGATCCAGAGCCTTTATTTCTGATTTATTTTGTATTTTATTTGTTCTCGCATTTTATTTTCCTAGTTTACCCCTGTGGGTATTGAGTCGTTATTGTAGCCCTGAGGGCATTTGTGTCTTTCCAGTTTTGTTCCATTTTGGCATATTTATAGGAGGCCTCTTGCATTGTACTAGAGGATGAATTATGAAGTAAAATTTCAGTTTTCTTTCTTTGGATTATCTCTTGGTGAGTTTGTGAGAGGAGAGGCCCAAGTGGGGTAAGAGCAATACCCGTCAATCTTGGCGGATTCCAAGATTTGCGATTCATCAATTTTCTTTCCTTTTATTTTTCTTGTGTCGAATCCCCTCCCCTAAACTTCCCACCTGCCGACTTCATCCCCCAAAGCCTTTCTTTGTATTTTTCTTCTAACCCGAGCCCTCCCCTTGCCGCCGGCCTCCATGGGCCACCAAAGCCGCCGCCCACCACCCACCCAATCGCCGGCCTCCCTCCCCCGTCCTCCCCTCTCCCCTCATCTAGCCTTCGGCCCACCTCCCAAGCCCTCAAATTTGAAATTCAAATTCAAATAGCCATTTACTCACTTTCCTAAAATAAATTTGGTCAATATGGAAAGTTTCTTATTGCGAATTCAATTAAAATTTTGAATTCAAATAGTTTCCTATTGTCTAAATCTATGATAGGAAACTTAACTATTTGATTTAAATATGATTTAAATTTCAGATTTTTAATTACTCCTTAATTAAATCCTTGGGGCCCACTCACTTAAACCAAATACCTCTCCCCCTCTCTCTATCTGGCCGGCCATCTATTCCCACCCCCCCACTCTCTCCTATCTCATTAATTGTCACCAATTAACTCCCCATAATCCCCTCTTAACTGTCGGCCCCCCTTTATGGGATTAATTTGAATTTCAAATTAATTCCCTCCAATTCCACTTAACTTAAAATTTAATTTCATATTTCTAATCATCACACCAAATCCCCACCTAGCCCAAGCCGCCCCCTTCTCTCCTTCCTCCCACCCGAACACCTCCTCCCTCCTTTTCTCCTTGGCCGATCTCACCCAAGTGACAGCTCCTCCTCCACAACATTACTATACACAGCAAGGATCTTCCATGATCATGTATGGCCAATCCAGAGCGTGACCACGGATTTTTGTTCGACTATCAAGGGGATATCGACATCATACGATCGTCGTTCTTTGACGTTGGATTCGGATTCGACCACACCGTCGAGGATTACTTGAACCGTATTCTTCCCCACCTCGTGGACGTCCTCAATGAGCAACTACCGACAGACGAGTGGACAATCACCGGGCGCCCACCTGCTTCCCCAACTCCGGCTCCTTCCCCGGCGACTAGTCCCATCGGCATCACTTGTTTATTAGTGGCATCTTTAAGTTTGTGTGCAATCCTCTTCCGCTAGCCGAGCGATATCAAGATTGCATGTGAGGGACTCCGAGATGAATGATCTAGAATCTAGATCTTAAACTGTGGATTTTTGTTAAGTGTCATTTGCTTTATTATTTATTTGTTGGTGTAATTTTGCTAGTCTCCTGTTGCTTTTAATTGTAATCACTTAGTCTTCCGTGGAAATTTTCTGACGATCTATCTTGATACGCTTCCAATTATATTTAGCTACGCAGAATTCACAAATTATTAATTTCTACACGCAATTCTTGTTTTGTATTACATCAACTGTATTTAGAAATTAGGCAACATCCACTAAATAGCCATTTGAACCCGGGATGAGCTCCTACAGTCTGCTTTTTCAAATAGAGATACTATATTGAACTGTCTCATATAAGTTCCTTATAATTCTTTCCATTGCTCTGAAAAGCTAAAACGGGTATATAAACTAAAACATAGCAATGTTTTTTTCATTGAAAGTCTCTCCAACACATGAGCTTTTCTTTAAAAGATATGTGGCGATAGAGAGCGTTTTCACTACTGATCGTTATGACAACTTCAGATCTTGACATTACCATTCAATCAGTTAAATGTATATATGCATGCACAAAATACTTGAGAAGAAATACAAAACTCTGAGTGTAACGTGAATAAACATTTTATAGAAAAACAGAACTGCTTAACAATTAAAACACATCCAAAGAGAAGCATTAGTTTACTTCAGGATAATCTCACCTTGTCCAGAAGGATGGTTTTCAACAATGGCTCCGGTGACAAAATGTTCTTCTCACCAACATTAATGCCAAAGTTATAAACAGCAACTACCTCAACATCAGATACCTTGATGGATAAAGAAGTCAGAAGTTGTGAGTATCATGCAAGAAAAAATTTGGGAAAAGCCCCAAATTTTTGCAAGCAAGAGAAAAACTCTTCCTAGGATAAGAAAATACTCAAAAATCCACTTTTATAATTTAAAAAAGACACTTACAACTTTGACTTACAAACGACACATAAACAAACATAAAAATACACCTAAAAGAGCTTGCCAATCGTTGAGAAGAATGATACAGGTGGGTTGGTCACTTGCGTAGAGAAGAATAGGTTAGAAGCCAAGATGAAACATAGCTCGCAAGTTATAGAGAGGAGAAGAAGGGTTGGAATAAGCTCGCAAATTTTTCCAACAAATAAACCCACATGTTTAGGCTCCAAAAATCACTCACATAACATCCTTTTTTTATTTTCCAAAACATCACATATATATAGGATAACAGGGGCAACCAAACAGCCACCTAAAACTTCATTTAAATCCAATCAACTAAGGAGAAGAGGAAGGGCAAAAGGTTGTCCAAATTATGTCCAAAAACAGCTCCCAAAATGCTAGCATTTATTATAAAACAGTAGCCAAAAATCTGCACAGAAAACAGAGAGAAGAAGCTACGGGAAGCCTAGCCAAAAGCCACGGGAAGCCCAGCCAGCAAGGGACCCGAGGAGCCAGCATAGGAAACAGGGCAGAGCTTCATGGGAAAACAGCCAGGGAAAAACCGAGAGGGAGAATTCACGGGAACAGCAACAGCCAAGGCCCCAAACCGAGAACAGCAAGTAGCCCAAGGCCCCAAACCGAGAACAGCAAGCAGCCCAAGGACAAGAAGAAATTCAAAAAACCGAGAGGGAGAATTCACGGGAACAGCAACAGCCAAGGCCCCAAACCGAGAACAGCAAGTAGCCCAAGGCCCCAAACCGAGAACAGCAAGCAGCCCAAGGACAAGAAGAAATTCAAGATGATTTGACCCCCCCCCCCCCCCCCCCCCCCCCCCATCAAAGTATATACCATAGTAGTATAAAGTATCTACGGCATCAAAGATGCCAACTAACCAAGGAAATGTGAAGAAACAGATAAAAGGCAGCAGTAACGGTATGATTCCCCTAAAATGGGAGATAATATTGTTGAAAGTGCTGGAATTACTCATGCAAAACTTAAGAAAAACAAAATAAAAACTGTTGCAACTATGTGTTCCATGCATTCATCAGATGTTAATTTTTTTGCCATACAGGAAGCACTTACATGTAAAACCGCTAAAGTAATCACACTAGCGTCATAGTTAGGACAACCAACCCATAACCGGGAGGGAGTAGTTCCTGCCATGTTAAATAGAAAGAAGAAATTAAGAAGAAAATAACGAATAATGTAAATTAAATAAAAATATTACCATCTCAACAGAAATTAATATTTTTAGCATCAAAATTAGAGACTTCAAGAAGAAATTTAGTTATCATCATCAAGGGATTTCTTTTTAATGTAAATGCTGTGATTAACCCTTCTCGTTAGAAACAAAAAAGTAATTCATAAAGTTAAATGAAGAATAAAAAGACCTGAAAAATATTTAAATAGTGACCACGGTGACATTTTATGGTACTATGCTAGCATAAATTATGGTCTTGGCATGGTAAGAAATTGCTAAATGCAGACCAAATCTTTATTTTGCGGGATAAAAACAAATTCAAAACAAAATGTTTTATGAACTAATATGAATTATGTTATAACTTTTCTAGAGTAATTATTTGTTCAAAAGTTAGTATCAAATGTTTTACTATAGGTAAGCATTAAATTTAAATTTGAACCAGATATTGTTTTAAATTTTCACCTTCTTAACTTCCAAAAATACAATACAAAGTGGAATTCTTATTGGATTTAACTACTTTAGTGACCGAAAATAGAGAACTAAAAAGGGAAGTGATGTGGCGTATCATGGTACCAGGACATTCCGGTGATATCATTACCTTGCTTATGTTTCCACTACCTTTTGCAGCTTTAGTTAGTTATTGCCTCTCTGCCAATTAGTGGCCAGCTCAGCATTTAGTTTCCCTTTTAATATTTTCTTTATTCGAATCAGCTTATGTAAGGCCTGGAGATAGCCGGGGTCAGTAGAACTTTGAATACAGCTACAGTGAAATTACCCTCACTTCCTCTTATTCTTCTCCTTCTTCTTTCTTCTGCTTGCTCTGCTTCTCCTTCCCTTTTCTCTGTTTTGCAGGTTTATCCGGTTTTCACACCAATTGGTATCAGAGCTCGGCTGTGATTCCAATGGCCGAAGGAAGCAAACGGACAGTGGAGGACGACCGAAGTCTGGAAGCGCTATGGACTGCTCAGAACAGTATGGCTCGACAGATGGAAGCGTTAACCACAGAGTTCTTCCGATTTTCTGCGGAAATGAGGACGGAGATTCGATCCCTGCGGACGAATCCACCAGCGGCTGCAATACGGAGGGCAGTCGCACCGGCAACCACACCGGTGATGCGCCCACACCGTGGCCGAAGGCTTCATACCGCTGTTCCAGTGGTATCAGGATCTGAAGATGAAGAAGGCGTCCAGCCACAGTTGGAAGTATCGGACTCAGCAGAGGAAGATGAACCAAACTTTTATGAACAGCCTCGCCGATACCTTCCACCACAGCGACAGAATGGAGAATTTCGCATTAAACTGGACATCCCCTTCTTCGACGGTCGCTTACACATCAAAGACTACTTGGATTGGGAACGTGCTGTTGAAGCATTCTTTGATTACATGGAGATCGCGCCAGAAAAACAGGTCAAGTACGTCGCGTGCCGTCTTAAGGGCGGAGCGGGAGCATGGTGGATGCAACTTCTACAGTCCCGCCGGCGAGAAGGCAAAGGGAATGTCTCCAGCTGGTATCAGATGAAGCGACTGCTCAGGGGGCATTTCTTACCCACTGATTTCGAGCAGATGTTATACGTGCAGTATCAACATTGCAACCAAGGCGCTCGGACTGTTAGTGAGTACACTGAGGAGTTCTACAGGTTAAGCGCACGGAATAACTTGAACGAATCTGAAACACAACTAGTCGCTCGTTACATTGGCGGCCTTAAGGAAGCTATACAGGATAAGCTTGAAATGAATTCGGTGTGGACGCTTTCTCAGGCGGTTAACTACGCCCTTAAGGCTGAAATTCAGCTCAACCGACAACCGCGAGGAACTACCGCTCGGAAAATCATTACAGACTCGAGTGGGGAGGCGCATAAATCACCAGCCGTGGGCGGACACAAACCTACAATGCCATCCTCTGGAGGACCTGGTATTTTGGGGGCTGAACCAAAACCACCGTTGTATAACCGTCAGAAGACGCCAATGCGGGATAACAACCCATATGCGAAACCTGTGACGCTGAAGTGTTATCGCTGCTTCCAGCCGGGACATAAGTCTAATGACTGTCCAAATCGGCAGCAAGTGCAATTACTCGAAGGGGAACAAGGTGAGGAAGATTATGGTGCCGAACAGGTGAATGAGCAAGACTTCGAAGACCTTCAAGCTGATGATGGGGAACCACTCGCCTGCGTTATGGAGAAGTTGCTAATAGCACCTCGTCAAGCAGGTGTGTCTCAGCGGCATTCTATCTTCCGAACCCGATGCACCATTGGCGGCAGCGTCTGCGATTTACTCGTAGACAGTGGGTGTACCGAGAACATCATCTCTCGATCAGTGGTGCAGAAGCTTCACCTTAAGACGACGCGTAATCCCCATCCTTACAAGATCAGCTGGGTGAAGAAAGGGGTTGACATAGCTGTAACCGAAATGTGTCGAGTCACTTTCTCTATAGGCAAAAGCTATGTCTGTGAAGTTCTATGTGATGTCTTAGATATGGATGTCTGCCATATCATATTAGGACGGCCGTGGCAATTTAACATGGGTGCGGTGTATGACGGGCGTGCAAACACTTATACTTTTGAATGGAAGCAACGCAAAATTCGGCTGTTACCCCGATCAGTTGTGGACGGAGACAAAGAATCGCCTGATAAATCCACCATGTTTGTGGTTAGCGGGCCGAGCCTTTTAAGCTCTTGGAAGGAGTCATCCTGGATGCTGGCTTTGGTTGCGTCTACCAACCAAGCAAATGCAGGGACTGCAGATTTCCCTGCAGCCGTCCACGACATACTTCAGAATTACAAAGACGTGTGGCCAGAAGCCTTACCAAACGAGCTACCTCCGTTACGAAACTTGCAACATCAGATTGATCTCCAACCCGGTGCCAATCTTCCAAACTTGCCACACTACAAAATGAGCCCACATGAACACGAAGTGCTCCGAGGCATTGTCGAAGAACTACTTCAAAAACAGTTGATTCAGCCAAGTTTCAGCCCTTGTGCCGTCCCCGCCCTGCTTGTACCCAAGAAGGATGGAAGTTGGCGGATGTGCGTTGATAGCCGAGCTATCAATAAGATTACCACAAAATACCGCTTCCCAGTGCCTCGCCTCGAAGATATGCTGGATAAACTCGCCGGAGCCACACTATTTTCAAAACTAGATCTTCGAAGCGGCTATCACCAAATCCGTATCCGGCCCGGAGATGAATGGAAGACGGCATTTAAAACTCGGGATGGATTATTTGAGTGGCGGGTCATGCCATTCGGACTGTGCAATGCTCCGGCGACGTTCATGCGGCTCATGAACGAGATACTCAGGCCCGCTCTGGGGAGGTATTGTGTCGTTTATTTTGATGACATCCTTGTCTTTAGTCGCTCACTAGAAGATCACTGCACTCACCTCTCTCAAATTCTTGACATTTTACGAGAACATAAATTGTATCTTAATTTAACTAAGTGTGAGTTCGCCAAGAGCACCGTCCATTTTTTGGGCTTCATCATCTCCAGCCAAGGCGTACATGTGGATCCTCAAAAGATTCGTGCTATCACTGATTGGCCAACTCCACGTTCCGTGACTGAGGTTCGCAGTTTCATCGGCCTCGCCAATTTCTACCGTCGCTTCATCCGCGGGTTTAGCATCATAGCTGCACCACTTACTGAATGCCTCAAAAACAAATCACTGCAATGGACGATGGATCATGAGCGGAGTTTCAATACCCTTAAAACGGCACTAACGACAGCCCCTGTATTGGCTATGCCTGACTTCAACAAGCCGTTCCATGTCGACACCGACGCTTCATCTATAGGCGTGGGTGCAGTGCTCGCACAGGATGATAAACCTCTGGAATTCTTCAGTGAGAAGCTCAGCCCAGCTCGTCAGAATTGGTCGGCATATGAACAGGAATTCTACGCCGTCGTCCGGGCCCTGAAGCAATGGGAACATTACCTGTTACACCAGGATTTCGTCCTATGCAGTGACAATCACGCCCTTCAATTCATTAATAGTCAAAAGACTATGAATAAAATGCATGCGAGATGGCTGACATTCCTCCAACGCTTCAGCTTCGTACTCAAGCACAAATCCGGAACTCAAAATCGGGTAGCCGACGCCCTTAGCCGCCGCACTGCACTGATCACTCAATTACAAGTTGACACACCTGGACTAGAGGCTCTGCAGGAGTTATATGAGTCAGATAGCGATTTCTCTGCTGCCTGGAATAGCTTGATGAGCAATCCGCCTATACCGTTCGCTGACTTCTCCATTCGGCACAACTTTTTATTCAAAGGGAACCAACTCTGTGTTCCAGCATCCTCGTGGCGGGAACATTTAACCAAAGAATTGCACAGTGGTGGCCTGGCGGCACATCTCGGCCGAACAAAAACACTGGAACAGATGCAGAGCAGATTTTACTAGCCGCACCTCCGTCGGGATGTCACACGATTTGTGGAGCGGTGTCCTATATGTCAATTGTATAAAGGAAATGCCCAGAATACTGGATTTTACACGCCGCTGCCCGTCCCAAATTCAATTTGGGAGGATATCAGTATGGACTTCGTGTTGGGCTTGCCGAAAACCAAACGAGGAGCTGATTCAATTATGGTAGTTGTCGACCGCTTCTCTAAAATGGCCCACTTTATCGCTTGTAAGAAGACCTTCGACGCCCTCAACGTCGCCATCCTCTTCTTCAAGGAAGTTGTCCGTCTCCATGGAGTACCGCGCAGCATTACATCGGACCGTGATGTAAAGTTCGTCAGTCACTTCTGGCGAGAATTATGGAAAAGGCTCCGGACTGAAATCAAACTGAGCTCCGCATATCACCCTCAGACGGATGGGCAAACTGAGGTTGTGAACCGCACATTAGGTAACATGCTGCGTTGCCTATCTCATGAACACCCAAAGCAATGGGATGACTACCTTGGCCAAGTCGAATTTGCGTATAATGCCATGTCTAACCGATCCACCGGACAATGTCCGTTCAGCATAGTCTATACGAAGTGCCCAAATCATGTGGTGGATATAGCAGTGTTACCACACTGCAAGAGTAAGGCAGCAACCCACACTATCGAGACTTATACAAAATTGTTACAAGACATAAGAAACAAGCTCGAAAATGCCAATCAGACTTACAAGCAACATGCTGATCTCAGCCGGCGTGAAAAGATATTCCATCCAGGCGATCTCGTGATGGTTCGCCTTCGCAAGGAAAGGTTTACACCCGGAACCTATTCGAAGCTCAGTCCCAGGAAATTAGGACCAGTCCCCATCGTGCGGCGAATCAACGACAATGCATATGTCGTGGACCTCCCACCCACAGTCCTTACACCATCGACGTTCAATGTATCTGACATTTTTGCTTATAAACCACCGGACGCAGGTATAATTCAAGCTCTTTCCTCAGGTGAGGAATCTTCCACGGCGGGGGAGAACTGATGTGGCGTATCATGGTACCAGGACATTCCGGTGATATCATTACCTTGCTTATGTTTCCACTACCTTTTGCAGCTTTAGTTAGTTATTGCCTCTCTGCCAATTAGTGGCCAGCTCAGCATTTAGTTTCCCTTTTAATATTTTCTTTATTCGAATCAGCTTATGTAAGGCCTGGAGATAGCCGGGGTCAGTAGAACTTTGAATACAGCTACAGTGAAATTACCCTCACTTCCTCTTATTCTTCTCCTTCTTCTTTCTTCTGCTTGCTCTGCTTCTCCTTCCCTTTTCTCTGTTTTGCAGGTTTATCCGGTTTTCACACCAGGAAGGCAATTAAAAAGGGAAGGCTGCTGTGGTGAAGAATTGGGAAGCTCTTAATGTGCTGAAGGTTTTCTTCTTTGCAAGAAGGAATAAGGCAGAGAGATAAAACATAGTAGATAAAGGGAGAGAAAGAGAGAAAATAAAATATAGAGGGAGAGGATAGTTGAGCAAATAGGATAGAGAGAGCAAAAGAGAAAGGGAACAAAAAAAAAAAGAAAAGAAAAGAGAACATTCCTTGGCTATTTTGTTTGTGGTCATGATCTATTGTCTCTATATAGTACAAGCATGGTAGTGTCGATTCAAGCATGCTGGTCCTACAAACAAGTATATGATGCACATAAGAGTATAAATGAGCCGAGTCAAAGTCGAGCCACCCCTGACTTAAGCTTTATATTGATTAAGTAATCAAGTTCAAGCTTGAGCGGCTCAAGGTCAAGCTTAATTTTACAAGCTAGAGTTGGCTCACAAGCCATTTCATCTATGATGAAAGCAAGAAGATCATTCTTATTCAATCAAGTATTATGATAATATGATAAAAAAATAAGAAACTAAATGATAAATAATAAGAAATAACTAGAAATAAGGAAGATTTATAATGTTTACATAGTTTTAAACATGTATGCTAAAACCATCAAATTTTAATATATTTTAAATGTAATTTATATTAATATTTTTTAAACGAGTCAACTCATGAGCCAATGTGTCGAATCAGGACAGATTCAAGCTTGACTCGTTAACTTACTAGGTTAACTTACTAGGATCGCTAATAATCCATTTATCAAGTCGAATTTGAGCAAACTCACAAGTCAGCTTGACTCAATTACACCCCTAATTGTCACCGAAGTTCGTGACTAGAAAATACTACTCGAGGTCTGACATTTCTTTCTTTAAGATTCTAAATTTGTTGTTGGGCCTTTCAAAATTCTTCACCTAATATTTCAAAGAATATATGAGAATTTGGTGTGCCAACTTCCTCAAACCATATAATTTTTTTCTTTTATTTTGATTTTTCTACCGTTTTCTTTTTTATGCTCGTTGTTATTTTTTTCCCGCAACAAGCATCAGTGTCAATTGGAACTCCAAGTGAAAATGGCAGAAATGCCTGACAATAATGGAAAGGAGAAGATGTCCAATGCGAAAGATAATGGGCACTGATAGATAAGATTGAGGACTATTTGTACCAACAGAAACTTTATTTATCTCTTTTGAAGACAAAATCAACATTCATGAACCAAGAAGACTAGGTACACTTGGACAGACTAGCGATGGTAGTTGTTTATCTATAACTTGCAAAGAATGTTGCCTTCAAAATGATGTTTGAAATAGCTATTGTAATGTCTGAAATCAAATATTAAAAAATGTCTAATTAGTCCCTGATATATATAAAACAAAAATGGTTTCACCCTAAAATAGTCCCTCAACACTTTGCATGTAGTCAATGTAATCCCAGATTATCACATTTCTCTAATTTAATCCCTCGACTAAATAAAATTATGTGAAAAAATTAGATGCACCCTTCCCTACTATAATGGAATATTTTCTCCATGCAACAATGAACAAGAGCAAGTCAATTTTGTTTAACCGCGTATTTGACTGCATTTATTTTAAATTTTCAAAGATTTCATGTTTTTGTGATTGCTTTTCTCAACAACAACAATCTTGGAAGCCATTTAGAGTTTATATAGTCACAGCAATAAAGTTGTAACAAATGCAAACTACATACATCCACATGAGAAGTACTCACACAAACAAAAAACATGGCTGTGATTCACCTAAAGAGTCTCAAGTTGTAGAAGTATATACTAAAGATTTGCACACGAAATTGAGAAAAATAAGTCGATAAAACTTTGCCTGTCAGTTCACTTGAGCTCAAGTTATGATTAAGCACCCTCGTATGACTAACAAGATCCCATAAACGCACGATCCCATCAGAATGAAGCACAAAAAGTAATTTTCTAGTGCAAACTTCAGATATTACCATATCCTGCACAGCCCCTGCAGCCTTTCCCCTGCATGGCATTTCTTCTATAAATAAATTTTGAACATAATATCAAAATGTCTGAATTTAAACAAATTTAAATTTAATATTTTCTGATGTGAATTCAAAAACAATTATACTAAAATGTCACTAAATTAAACCAAATAAAAAAGATATCAACCAAGCAGATGAATTCCTCATTTTAACCGCTCTTTAAGTATCATTCTGAAGAAAAAGAAAAAAAAGAAAAAAGATGGGAGTCTCATGCAGAGGATAGACGCTGCTTGGTTTAGCTATATTTTCTTTGCATGAAACAGTGATGCTTAAACCTACCTGGACATGAGATTCCATAAGCGACCTAGTCCAGAATCATCTCGTAGTTCATACATGAATCCTATAAAATTATAGGGGAAAAAAAAGATATTCAAGTAACCCCTACAAAAAGTGCAGTAAATCTTATAAACAAGTACATATAAAATATCAAGAACTAAGTATCCTTGATCAAAAAATGAAAACTCAAATAATGATTAAATATAAGAGAAAGAAATAAACCCGGTTTGCTGGGATCAAGAACTCCAAGTTGGTAACAGCCAATTGAACCATACTGACGCCCTAATAAAAGGCATCCTGATGTTGCTGCTACAGCTGTTAGCTTTCCGTCCAGTGCATTACTTTGCACACTAAACTCTATAAGCTCACTCTGGGGGAAAATTGAACCAGACAAAAAATTGAAAGGCCTTTTCAAATTGAGAAGATAAACAGTTCCTGAAACAGTCAACGCATATAGCGAGTATGCATCTCCTCCTGCAAGCTGATGGGAAAAAACGAAATTTTTAAATGTAATTTGAGTGTAATGCAAGAAAAAATATTAGGAGTATTCGCTATGACAGGAAACACTGTTCTGGAAAAGAAGGCGCGGTGCGAACCTCATTTTTACACAGAAATGCAAAAGGATGAAGCACGTCATGGAAGATAAGATGCAGCCCAGTCTCCGGATATTCATTACAAGCAAAGAGCTCAATAACCTCCAGAATGTTAGGGAAGTTTTCATGTATTCTCCTGTGAAGAAAAAAGAAAGCAAGGAAAAATACATCGATATTACATTTTCTGATGTAACCTAGGGCATCGAACGATTACGAGTTTTTAGGTGTTTACAACAAAAACTACAATTTCTGGAAGCATTGACAGATAGCTTTGCAGTTCAAAAAAAAATCTACATCAAGTGCAGAAACTGTAGCTGAAGTTAAAAATAGTACATTTACATCAAAAAGGAAGAGCCAGGGCAGACTATATGCTAAGATGTGAAAAAGCACAGTACAAAACAATCCGAAGTAAAACAAGAAGACGAATTACCATAAGAGGTAGGCTGGTGGATCTCCGGAAACAACATTGCAGGAAGCAACGTTCTGGTGTATCGCCGCAGTGGTAGCGACCACTGAGTCAGGAGGAGGCGGAGGGGCCGACGAGGGGACGGTGAGCTCGATCCATTTGATCCCGTCTCCCGTGGCGATGGGAACTTCCATGGCAGCAAGAGGCCGGGAGCCAGCCGCCGACATTGGGACGAGAAGTTTTGTGCGGGGAATCGACAGGGTGCGGGATTCTGGCGGTCCAGATCAATGTTTAACTCCCAACTTTTATAGAATGCTCCTTCAACATGAGTCTAAAACAGTCTGGCGACTATTTGAAATAAAATAACATGCTCAATATCATATGGTTATTACAATAATCTTTTTTTTTTTTTTAACACTACTAATTTGTATAAATTTATTGGAACCAAGTGGTTCGTCAGATTAGTTTCTTTCGCAGTCTGGCAAATTGCTACAAATAATTTCTATAAACAATATATTTTGTATTAATATTGAGCATCATAATTACATCTCATAACTCAGAATGGGTGATACACCCATCCTAAAATAATTGTTAAAATGCACATAATAATTTATAAAAGTTGTATGCTTTGATGTTAGGTGGATCTTTTATATTTTCTCTAATTGATTGAGGGGTTTGATAGAGATGGAGATTTAACTTTAGATATATGACAAAATTGAAGAAAACCGAGGAAAATCCTTTCCATGAGCCGGGTGGGTCGAGCAATTGAAAGAGGGTGAAATAGGGGAACTAGGAGGCTATTGTGCGTGAAAAGAAGAAGAATGGCATCATGTCACAACTCATATACCAATCAGATCATATTGTGTCGGGTCATGAAAGGACAAATTCAAAAGATCTATCTAGAAGAATTTCCTTTTAGTTTTTATTCATTAATAGAAACACAAAGCCATCAGTCATCATATTTAAAGCACAAAAAATAAGCCATCAAGATTTTCATTTATCCTCCATAAAACTTTGCAATAAAATATCCATCATAACTACATTCATGGTACAAAATCAACATTAATCATCAGAATTACACTATGATTTCCAAAAGAAAATCTAATACCATATAACATACTGACAATTAAAAATTTGCTAACTTTATCTACTCAACCTGCCTCTTTTCTTTTTCCTGACCTAAAATTAGCACATGTAGAAAGAGCATGTATGTGCAAATTACGGCTCAATAAACTACGTGGAACCTATCCAAAATCTTAATAATAAATGAAACAAAAATTAAACAAATCACTACATAAACAATAATATACTACTAGTACAAAAACATTCAACAAAAGGACATGTTGATCTAACTAAAGCAAACAAATCCTTGAAATCGAATCATCTTGAGTTAGAAGAATCATATAAACAATTAGAAGCAATCACAAGTGAATTAGATCATAACGAGCATGCATTCAAATTAGAAATATCAAGATTTGAAAGTGCAAACAAATTCTCAAAAGCAAAAGTCAATGCACTCCAAAATAATAAACCATCACCTACATTCACACAATGGTATAACTCCTCATCAATACATGCAACATATACCCCTAGGAAGAGACACCACACCCAACATAAATTAGTGAATCCTTTCCCTGGTGTTAGGTGTCATTCTTGTAGCATGCTATGTCATAAAGCCTACATCTACACAAGTTACTATATGACACATCTAGTGTGGAGGCCAAAATCAATTGCACCACAACATAATATGTATGCAAGTCATTCATCAAGGCATAAGGTGGCACCCAAACTCACTTGGGTTCCTAAATCTAATATTTAATTGACTTTGTAGGAGTGCTCTCACAAAAGATATAGTGAGAGGATGTGGTACCTTGATAGCTAATGCTCAAGGCATATGATTAGATACATGAAGCAATTTATCAGGCTAGAGGCTAGGACATGAGGCAAAGTTACACTTGGAGACAATACCACTATGAAAGTGGTAGGTTCATGTATGGTTGGTAATTACAAAAAATTTATTATTTAAAATGTCATACCAGTAGATGGCCTGAAATATAACTTGCAAGGATATTCATCTATAGGTAAAGCCTATAGATCTTTTAATAAGAGGACATTAGTGGTAGAGGAGATCAACCATGTAGTATTTGATGAATATGATAGATTTATTGATCCTAGTTTAAAAGAAAAAGAAGTGGTTGAGGTCACCCAATGAGTAGAATCTATTGACCTAGAAAATAGAGTAGCATCTGGAGATATTCATCTGGTCATTCCAAGGAGCTCATCCAAGGAAATCAATTTGTGGAAGTAAGAACTAGGCATAGACTTAAAAAAGAGGTTAGCCACTCTACTTTTATCTCTATGGTAAAACCCTCAAACATAAATCAAGCCATATTTGATGAATTTTGGATCCTATCTATTTAAGCAGAATTGAATTAATTTGTTAGAAATGATGTTTTGGTATTGGGTAGCAGACCTAAGGACCAGAGTGTTTTAGGAAGTAAGCGGGTTTTGAAGAATAAAATGAATGACTCTGGTATAGTGATTAGAAATAAGACTAGATTAGTAGTTAAGGGGTAGAATCAAATTATAAGAATTAACTTTGAAGAGACATTTGCCTCTGTAGCTAGGTTTGATGCCATTAGGGTATTGTTAGCCTTTGATTACTTTAAAGGATTCAAGTTATATCAGATGGATGTTAAGAGTGACTACATAAATGGGGCAATTAAAAAAGATGTATATGTTGAGTAACCCCTAGGCTTTGAGAATTCTCAATTTTCCAATTATGTATCCAAATTAAAGAATGCATTATATGGATTGAAGCAAGCAACTAGAGTCTGAAATGAGAGGCTAAGTACATTCCTCCTATATAGAGCCTTTATTAAGGGTTGTGTAAACACTATCATATTCCTTAAGAAAGTAGGAGAATATATACTCATTGGTCAAATTTATGTTGATGATATACTTTTTGGATCCATAAATAAGAATATTTGTAATGAATTTTAAAAATAATGAGTGAGGAGTTTGAGATGAGCATGATGGGAGAGCTTAACTATTTCTATTTAGCGTGAAGCAAAGGGATGATGGAACCTTTCTCAGCTAAATAAAATATATCAAAAATATCCTTAAAAAATATGAGATGGATAATGCTAAGGCAATCAATACTCCTATGAGCTCTACCATTCAATTAGATAAGGATCCCAATGGAAAATTAATTGTTCTAAAGAAATACAGAGGGATAATTGGATCACTTTTTATTTTCCTATTAGTATACCTAATATCATATTTAGTGTATGTCTCTTTATTAGATTTCAGGCTGATCCTAAAAAATCTCATATGTGTGATGTAAAGAAAATGCTTAGATATGTTATAAGAACCCAAAACCTAGGAATATGATATCTTAAAAATATCGCATCTTTTAAAATCATAGGATATTTTGATTCATTCTTTGTATGATGCAAGGTTGATAGAAAAAGTACTTATAGAATTTGACAATTCATAGGACAATCTTTAATCTCCTGATCTAGTTGAAAACAAAACTATGTAGCCTTATATATCATTGAAGCAGAATATATAGATGTAGGAAGCTGTGTTTCTCAAGTCCTATGGATCAAATAACAAATCATTGATCTTGGACTCCCCGTCGGCAAAATTTCAATCATGTGTGATAACACTAGTGTCATATGTACTTCAAAATCCAATCTAACATTCTCGGACTAAAAAACATAGACATTAGACACTTTTTTCATTAGAAATCATGTAACCAATGGAGATATAAATTTATATCATTTAGCTATTGAAAACCAACTGGCAGATATCTTTATAAAACACTTTGCCTTTGAAACCTTTAGCTCCTTAAGGACTAAACTAGGTGTTAGACATTCATGCTTGAATCAGGATAAGTTAGAAATTGAAAACTTAAATGTGTTTGTGTGCTTATATGTAATTTATTTTGTAATTGTTCATGTTTGTTATTTATGTTTGTGATCTATTTTATGTGAATTTTTCTTCTTGTTTGTTATCTATTTTGTGTGATTTTTTCTTCTTCTTTTCTTTTCATGAAGTTTTCCTAATCATCACACACAAATTCAAAATTGCTCACATATTATTGTACGATATCACATCATATTATACTATCTTCACAAAATATTACATCACTACTCACAACACTTCCAACGGCTCTGATTGATTAATTATTAGTGATCGTACTATACGAAAATTGAGTTCATATTGTACAATACACGCGTACTGTACAAATACCTATTCATATTGTACAATATGACAATTCAATTATCATGTAAGCTGATGCCTCGAGATAACCACCTTAAAACTGAAAATCCAGAACTATTCTAATCGTAATATATGATAATACCAACTTTTTTGATCAATCATACTATATGAATGAAATTCCCTATATATCATAATTTATGATTACACATCGTATTATACGATCACACATTGTATTATACGATATGGCAATTTTTTTATTTAAAGGAAGGAACACAAGGATTATCTTTACTCCAATACTCTAAATCATCCTTCCTTCCACTATAAGTTCAGACTCTTTGTAATGGTCGGGTGGAAAGCGCACTAGAACTCTCATAGAAAGTTCTTCTAAACATCCTGTTGATCCCCGATTCCCTGAAGCAGCTGATGAAGAAGCATACCATCATTACAAGTTTGCCGAGATCACCCCTTCCAAAATCATAACTTAGGAAGTCTTGAACTTCCAGGTACTCAATCTATTTTCTTGCACCACCCTTCAATTCATTGTAACTCTTGCATTCCCATTTAACTCCGAGCTCCTCTTTGAATTTTTTGCAAGCCTTCAAGCCTTTGAATTAACATTGAGGGCATTACCCTCAATCCTATGTCAATAGAAGGCCAATAAAGATCACCTATCAAGACTTTGACCAAATCCTACACCTTTCTACCACTGATGAAAAAGTTCATTCTATAACCTTTCTACCTGACTATATTGGATCATGGTAAACACCAACCTTATTGAGTCATCAATAAATAGCCACATTCCTCTTGTTAACACTTTAGTTAAAGACGCCTGAATCATTCAATACATCCTTTATAATTCAGTCATTCCAAAAGCTTGTGATAGTATAAACATCACAACTCTTCTATCAATCACTACTTATTTAATCATGGCTGAAATTGATTTCAATGCTGTTAATCTGATTATTTGATACCTTAAAAATCTTACATGCATTAGAGATAATAAAAATTAGCGAAAGCCAAATCTTGCATTAGGCCACATCATTGCTTTTATTATGTAATTCAAATATAATCTCCAATTCCCTACACCACCAGACCATCTGCCAATTTTATATTCAAATAGCTCCTTTTATGTCCTTCATATTGCTTGTCCCCAAAATATTTATTATGTGGATCCCGAGCCATAAAAAGAAGAGGGAGGTCAAACACTAGCTCCAACACCTGCGCCTGTACACCAACATTCTCAGTATGAGACATTGATTCAAAGATTTGATCAGTTGGAGACTCGCTTTGACGTTTACATCATGAAGAAACACTAGCAGCATGAGAATTATATGACATGGTTTGAAGAGCAGTTCACATCCATACATCAATACTATCAACAAACACAATCACCACCTCCACCTGATTAGGTACTTACTTATTTTTAGCTTGCCTTGTTTTAGTTTTTGTCTTTGTTGCTTTTGTTTTTTCATTTCATTGTCATGTTTTTTTTTTTTTGGTGTTATGCTTAGTCTTTCCTTCTTTTTGGTGATTTTAAAAAGGGGAATATGTTGTTGTTGGTAGGATGTAATTTCTATTTTATTATGATTAGTCTACTACTTTGTTAATTTCATGTTCATGATTGTGTGTTCTTCAAATTCATTAAATTTTAAAACAAAAAAATAAAAATAAAGCTCTCTCATTATTTAGAAAAAAAACTCAACTGGTGAGGGTGAGCTTAGGATATAACAAAAATTAATTTGAAATCATAACCAACAATGTTTTCCCTCATAAAAAAGGGAAAGATTGTTGCAAATATGGACTGGAGTTTTGTGATTATAATGATAAAAAAATATTATTGGATTCTTTATGATGCTATCTCATATTATTGTTATTATTATTGCACATTTGTTCTTGTGCACTAGCATTTCGGGTCCACCATACACCGTGCAAAATGATCAACTCAAGACTTGATAAAATAGGGTCAAGTGTCTTTGAGAGTATTAATTTTTATTTTTATTTATTTCTATATTTTTTTAATTAAAATCATATATTTGATAGATGTTAAACTTGGTGACCGTGCACTCACATACTCAGGGGAGTGAGATAGTGCGAAAATTAGATACATAATTTTTTGAACTAATCTTACTGTACAATCAAATATTTGAAAAATTATTATAGTGGCTAATTGGCGTAATAAAAGCTATTTGACCTTATCATAATGTACGATCAAGATCGTACATAATGATCAATTGAAATCAAGATCTCAGCCGCCAATCATAATATAAGAAATATTTTAAAAATTCAAAATTTATACTAATCGTATCATCGATATAATCAAATATTACCTAAATTAGTCTAATGATTAGGGGATTGAATTTGGATTAATTATTCCAACAAGATCGTACTGTAGATTAGACCAATCATACAGTCTAATCGTACAGTACGATTAGACCAATTATATTGTACGACTCGATTTCTACACGGGACGAAAATTATCTGCTGCCAATTATACGGGAAAATAATCTAATTTGATTTAACTAATCGTATTGGACACTATTCTACATCATACTGAACGATCAACTCAAATACTTGAATTGATTATACAACATCTTATTCTTAGTACAATACTAATAGGGCTATTAGAACTGATCATACTATATGATAAGGGATCATACTATATGAACAGTGTCGACAGAATTGAATTATTAGGGCTTTTCGTAAAGCCTTATATTTAAGCTCTCTTAATAGACTTATTTCAAGACTTTGGATGTTGGCTTTTCTTGAGAGAGAGCTTGGAGAAGAAATCTTGGAGAGCTTTGGGAAGGAGAAATGAGAGTTTGTGTGTGAGGGATTATCACATGATTGCTCTAAGCAAGCATATACCTTATTTCCTCCATGTGTCTTGCTTATTTCTTGGATGGCTATGGGAAGAAAATCATCAGCCTGTAGACCGTTGAGGTTCTCTGCCTTCACCAGGAGTGTGAAAAAGGAGTGCGAGGTTCTCTGCCTTCACTAGGATGGTGGGTTCTTTGCCGCACCTTGTTTGTGAACAGAGTGTAAGGGCTTCTCTGCCTACATATGGGGGCTAAAGGAGAGACACTAAGATTTTAGTGTAATACTTAGAAAGGACTATGGGCAGTGGACGTAGGTCATTATTTGACTAAACCACTATAAAATTTTGGTGTGTTCTTTTTTAATTTTATTTTTATGCAATTTACTTTTCTGCACTTTGAGTTTTTGGAAATTGCATGATTTAAAATTATATTTTTAATAATATATTGATTTGAGATATTCATCATCATCATAATTAAAAAAATTATTTCATAATTTTGTTTCCACATCGGGAGATAATTTTGTTGGTTTTTAAGTTATTAAAAATCCAAAAAAATATAAAATACAATTTTGTGTTTAATGTAAGTTTGTTTTAACTACCAATTTAACACCCCCCCCCCCCCCCCCCTGCCTGACGTGCCTAGGGATAGTTCACCAAGGATTAACTTACTTGGTGACTTTTAAACGTTTCAGGAAAATGGAAGAGCTTGGTTGACTAGAAGATTGTAGAAGTAGGTTTCTAAGCTCCAGTGTTGAAGTACTAATTCTTATGAACTCTAGTTTTATCTATTTTGATGTAAATACGTATAGAGATGGATATATATATATATATATATATATATATATATATATATATATATATATATATATATATATATATATATATATATATATATATATATATATATATATATATATTATGAAACAAAAGTTGATTTTGTTTTGATTTTTTTTTTTGTATCACTAGTTGTTTGTTATTAGTGGACGAGTTATATAATTATAAGTTTAAGTCCACTCCTACCCTTAGATCCTATGGTGTCACAACCTAGCACTACAACACCCATAAACGCAACACTATATTGCTCATATAGACCCAAAATAAAGTAGAATACAAAGAACGCATCACTACAACACCCTCAAAACTTCCTTTTTCCTACCCAGAAATAGGGAACATAGCACTACAATGCCTATTGACGAATATTTTCGCACCGACTCGACCCCGATCGAGCCCGACTAGGCTCGATCGCGCTCGATCGACTCGATCGATCGACGTCGAGACAAAAATCGACTCAAATTAAACTCCAATTTAATTAAATTAAATCAATTTAATTAAATTAAAATTAAATCAAATCAATTCAAATGCCGTCGAGCCCAATTCGACGCAGTTCGACACATTTCGGCATCGATCCGAGTTCAATTTCGCAAAATTGACTCAATCGAACAAAATCGGACCCAAATCGACTCAAATCGATTCGGGTCGAGCCCAATTCGGAGCTGATTTCAGCCCCAATTGGCTGATTTGGGCTCAATCAACTCCCCAAATCAGAATTTTGAACCTTAGGCTGAGATTTTCTCTCAAATCTCACCCAAAATTTGGGTTCAATGTACTCAAGTACATTCCCCTCGTTTCAAGCAACGAGTCAGCCTCATAGGCTCATTTGGGCGGCTCCCTTGGGCTGTCCGTCCGAAGCCACAACAGAACAAGAGCGGGAGAGGGAGTGGGAAGCAGATTCGGCTCCCCTGTGGTGTTTCTTTTGTGTCCGTCCCGACCCCAGAGCGAGAGAACGAGAAAGGGAGGCGGGAGTCGCTCCCCTTGCGTGCGTCCGACCCCATCCAGGTCAGTTCCGGTGCTCTTCTCCGCTTGCGTTCGTCCTTCCGTCCCGAGAAGAGGAAGCAGAGCCGACTGGCTCTGCGTGTTCGTCCAGCCCGAGCGCAAGGAGGAGGCCGCCCGATTCTCCAAGCCTTCGACCCCCTCTGATTTCTTGAAGGAAGGAATTTGGACTTGCTTTTTCCTACCTCTCAAGCAAAGGAAGAGGAGTAGGAAGACAGTGAAGGCTTGTGGAGGCTTCTCAATCACCATAGAAGTCTACTCTTCCTTCGCTATCATCTCCGACGACTTCGAGGTGATAAAAAACAACAAGTAGGAAGCTGTTGGAGACTTCCAAACAGCAAAGGAAGGTTTCTAGCTCTTCCTCCTTCAACTCCGGCGACCTCGAGACGAGTTGGGAGCTGTTTGAAACCTCCAAACAGCAAAAGGAGGCTCCTAAACCTCCCAAACAGCAGTTTGGAACCTTCAAATCGTTGTGGACAGCGGTGGTGACGTTCGGAAAGGCTTGGACAGCGGATTGGAGCTTGGAGCGGAGCTTGGACAGCAATCGGAGCTTGGAGCGGAGCTTGGACAGCAGCTTGGACATTGGTTTGGAGCGCTTGGACAAACCGGGTGTGGTAAAATCCTTAAAACTTAGGCAAAACCTTAAGGCTCCAAAGCCAATGGCATGCGATTGACGCTCCAAAGCCTTAGGTCTTAGAAGCTTTAATTTTCGTTCCCCTAAAATCCTATATCCGCTATTCACTAGTTTCAATCGTGAAAATCAAGTGAATTTACATGATTCGCTCTCATGTGAGAGCTAAAAAGATAGCGGCGTGGCGATGGGGCGTTGGACTTGTGTTCAACGTCCCTATTTTTGCATGAAAATAATATCCATGTCATACTTAGTACTCCTACCTTTGACCAAATCTTAGGTTTAGTAGCTCGCCCAATGTTTAACGAAATGTAGAAGTGCGAGGTCTCTTATCTAAGTGTGGCACGCGTTAACATACCCTAAAACTTGTATGTTTAAACTAGATTAGCACATGCATGTGTTAGTTTCACACCGCCATGACATCCACTATCTCCTCTAAATTTGTTAGACGTTCAAGTGTGTGTTTCAATCATTTTTTTTTATGAGGTTAGGGTTTGTTCATGAGCACTTTTAACTCATGCTACAAACTCTACAATTAATGAATTGATTGGAAAATATTATTGAACTCCAAATTTAGGAAGGCAAAGCGAAAAAGAAAAAGTTTTTTTTTTACATGCTCTCATTTCTTAAACGCTAAACTAAGCTTGCATGAGTTATTGCATATTTGAATATTCGCTATATGTCTATGGCTACGATCCTTGTACCTACAATTTGCAAAACCCTGAATATGTCCACCAAACTTGTGGATGCTTGTAAAGCAAAGATGGGGTGGTCTATGGCTTCAAGGAGCTTATAGATTGCACCCCATCATATATTGGAAGTTTGTTGGACATGTTTAGCATAGTTTGTAAGTTGATGGGTTAAGGGTTTTAACACAAAACTTAGGCACTTGGTGAAGCTTTCGAAAAGACAATCGAAAGCCTTCACCCTTAGGCTCCCCTTAGACTCTAGAAAACTATTTCTTAGAGCCTATCCATAGGATTTCTAATGACATTCCATCCTGTGCCTCTAGGTCCCTTAGATGACACCATATATTGTCTTTCTAGGAGAGTCGTAGGAGCATGTCCACCCTAACGACCTCTCAAATCATGTCAAAAATTGATTTGGAGATCGTTTCATGAATCGGGAATTCTCCAATCAAGTTTTCCCTTCCCATGCATAATGGTTTGGAGCACCTCAAGGCTCCAAACACTCCGACGCATAAAACCTTTTGACTTATGACCAAAATCCTAGGTTTGTGACACTTTGTTTATTAATACAAGATCAATAAGCATTTGTCCATTACCCTTCATCTTGGATATCTTGGAGCCCTCTCAAGGCCTCAAAATAATCCATCGATTTTAACCATCATGACTTTAGGAACAAGTCCTAAGTCATCTCCCTTTTGTTGAGACAAAAATCAACAAATGCATGCATTTCCGTAAGTGATATTTTGGAGCTTCTCTAAGCTCCAAATGTCCATCGTGTGTATCACTTGAATTTGAGACCAAACTCTCAAGTTCTCTTAGTTTGTTGAACCATCTAATCAACAAACACTTTACTCATGTGTTGTATTTAGAGATTGTCTAATACTCCAAGTGCTCCTCCTGCACATGAATCATTGTAGTTTGGAGTCAAACTCTAGGCTATCAACCCTTGTGTTGGAACATAAAACCAACCCATCTTTTCCTTCCCTTCGTTTGTTAAGACATACAATTGACAAATGAATGTTCCACTCTCCCATGTATGATAATTTGAAGTCTCCAAAGGCTTCGATCAATTATCATTACATGATAGTCAAACTTTAGAAACAAATTCTAAGTAATCCTCCACTTGAATGTTGAAATAAAATCAACAATCCTTCTCTCTCATACATGATTATTTGAGACATCTCAAGTCTCCAAATGTATCATTGTATGAATCATCTAGGCTTAGGATCAAATCCTAAGGTGTTTCTTCATTTGTTGAATCATAAAATTAACAAATGAGTATCTATCCCTATTCACTTGGCTCCAACAAAGTGAATGACCTTCCCCTTGAGTATCAAGTACTCAAAGAGCATTCATGAGATTTTGTAACTTCAAAGTCACATCTCTCTCCTTTAACCCCAAAGTTACAAGGAGCCTAGCAAATCACTCATGCATTGGAGCGCGAAACCAACAAACCATTTTCTTCCTTCAACCTCAAAGTTGTAGGAAGCTTCTCATATAGTTTATTTGTTGGAACATAAACAAGTGAATAATCCTTTGGACATAGGACTCAAATCCTAGTCTTCATCATTTGCTTAGTCACTAAATAAGCAAATGAAGGCTCCTCCTTGGACACCCAATGTCCAAGGAATCCCTTCAACATGCAAATCCAAAATTTGCGTGTTGTCTCTCTCTTCTACAACTTAATGTAGAAAATCCTCTCATTCTCCTAAGCCCAAATCTAGAAGAATGGTCATTCCCCTTTGAACACCAAATGTTCAAGGGCACCTATGAATGTGGAACCTCCAAGTTACACATTATTTCCTCCCTCTACCAAACAAAAAAAAGTGTAGAAAATCAACCCATTCACTTAGCCTAAATTAAGTGAATGTGTGTCCTTTTCTTTGAACACCAAGTGCTCAAGGAAATTCCTCTAACTTGCAACTTCCAAGTTGCACATGATTTCCCCTTTTCTACAACCCAAAAGTTGTAGGAAGGCCATCTTTCTCCTTCAACCTCAAAGTTGTAGGAAGCTTCTCAAGTAATCTATTTGTTGGAGCACAAACCAACGAATAATCCTTTGAATATAGGATTCAAATCCTAATCTTCCTCATTTGCTTAGTCACTAATTAAGCAAATGAAAGCTCCTCCTTGGACACCCAATGTCCAAGAAATCCCCTCAACATGCAAATCCAAAATTTGCTTGTTGTTTCTCTTTTC
Source organism: Dendrobium huoshanense (assembly GCA_016618105.1). Classification (NCBI taxonomy): domain Eukaryota; kingdom Viridiplantae; phylum Streptophyta; class Magnoliopsida; order Asparagales; family Orchidaceae; genus Dendrobium; species Dendrobium huoshanense. The sequence continues at coordinate 87,273,533 of CM028358.1, forward strand.
TACAACCCAAAAAGTTGTAGGAAAACCCTCACATTCTCCTAAAATCTAAAACTAGGAGAATGTGCACGTCTTTTTGAACATCAATTGTTCAAAGGACGTTCTTGGACTTGCAACCCATAAGTTGCATTTCCTTCCCTCTTTCCTACAATTTAAAATTGTAGGAAAGTATTCAAAATCTGTCTTCATGCTCTCAAACCCAAGTTGGGAGGACGAATCCCCCTTTGAACACCAAGGGTTCAAGGTTATTCATGAGTTGCAACCTCTAAGTTGCACATTCCCTTCTTCTACCAAACAAAAGTGTAGAAAACCTCCACTATTCACTTGGTCTAAATTAAGCGAATGTGTCATACTCTTTTGAACACCAAATGTTCAAAAGGGATTTCTTTAATTCGCAACCTACAAGTTGCACCTCATATTTCATTTTCCTACAAGTTGTAGGGAAACCTCGCATCCTCTCCTTCCTACAATCCAAAAAATTGTAGGAAACTATTTCATTCTCTCAATCCAAATTTTGAGAATGCACCCTTCTTCTTTGGATACCAAATGTTCAAAGAATCCTCTTGGGGTTGTAACTTCCAAGTCACATCCCCTCCCCTTTTCTCCTCCAACCCAAAATTAAAGGGATGAAACCTTTCTTTTCTTTGGACACCACATGTCCAAAGGAATTCCTCCAATTTGCAATCTCTAGATTGCACATTGGACTATTTCTTTTCCTACAAATCTAGATTGTAGGAAACCACCAAAATCCTCTTCATTTCTCTTAACCCAAATTAAGAAAATGAAACTCCTCCTTGAATACAAAAACTCAAGGAAGCACCTTCTTGATTTGTAACCCTAAGGTTGCAAATCCTCTTCCACTCCTGTAGACTCTAAAAGTCTTAAGGAATTTCTTTCCTTATCTCAAAGCCATAGGTTCTTTCACTTTGTCTACAACTCAAAAGTTGTATGAAGCCTACTTTCACTCAACCTATATTGAGTGATCCAATTTTGTCCCAAATTATCTTACTTGTTGAATCAAAAACAACAAGTAACTTCATCCCAAGCTTAGGATTCAAGTCCTACTTCTCTTTTCCCTTCCAAACTCAAGTTGGAAGGGGGCAATTCTCTCTTTGGACATCAAAATGTCCGTAGACCTTCATGAATTTGCAACCCAAAAGTTGCATTTTCTCCAATTCTCCTCCAACTCTAAAGTTGTAGGAGATGTCTCCTCTCTTTGGCTCCAAAAGCTAAAAGAGAACTCTCCAACATTTAGCTCAAAAGCTAAATGTCGGATTCCTACCTCTTCTTCTTAGCTCCAAAAGTTAAGGAGAATTTTCCTCAACAAGTGGCTCAAAAGCCACATGTTGGACACTCCTTTCTTAGACCCAAACTCTAGAAGGACCCTTAGTGTGACATACCACACAGACCTCACACACTTAGGTGCATAGCCCCTTAGGCATGCTAGGATTAGGATTTTTCTTTGTGTGCGCATGTGATTGATGTTGTGGATTGATTGCCCTTGGATTGTCTGCGTGTGGGCACTTGCCCTTAAGTGGTTAGTATAGAGATATAAATGTTTTTCTGTGCAGGTAGCCATATTTAAAAGGGGGGCGCTCATAAATGATAATAAACTGCTTGCATGACAGGTACTGCTTAAAACCCCCCAAAGATGTGGCCAATAGGGTAAAAGCAGGGGCCTAGTGCTTAGCACTCTAAGTGCTAGGCCAATTTTGAGATGATCATATTCTTGCTATATAAACTGCCTCCTAACTCTATTTTGCAGATTTGAGTCTTTTTTTTTATCATGTATTTGATAGAAATAGGATGTAAAACTTGTGGGGGTTTGGGAGCAAAGGAAGGGAGCAAAGAAGATGAATCCCAAACTTTTGTAAAGCTTGAAGACCCCACAAGTAGAGTCTGTAAATGTTAATTGGGTTGTATAATGGCAGGCAACTCAGCTGCCAAACATGTTTGTAATAACTGGGACATTATTTACATTTCTGTCTTTATTTATATACAAAAGCATGTGTTGAAGTGTTTACTGGGTGTGCATTAGAAAAGCATGTTTTTTTCTAGCTTTCTTCTCTTGTTTTTGTGGGCGTGGCTTGGACTTTTGATACGGTAGGCTCTTAGGACAAAACTAAGTTTTCTACCCTTTTAAAATGTAAGCAAACTAAAATGAAATTAAGCTTCATGATTTTCTAACAAAAAGAAACTTGCATGGCTCCCTTCAAGGAGCTAAGTTTTCTAGAAAAAATTAAAACAATCATGCATGGCCAAAAATATGTTGCATATAGAAAGCCCTCACTTAAGGATTAGATAACAAAAGTCTTTTTCTTTATGAGTCAGCATATGCATACCCACATAATTAGGCATCTTAGCCTCAAAGCTAAGTTATAAGCCCTACCTTATAAATAAAAATACATTTGCATTAAGACTAAACAACATGGTTTTAAAAGCGATTAGGAAGAGTTTAGCTGGTAGTCCCTTCCAGGCGGGACAATAAATCCAGAGGTCGGGCGGGTTATGCCTCTTGTGAGGTGTAGCTTGTAAGTCCCTCTTTGCACTCGTTAGATCTAGGTTCGAGGCACTACCTGTCGGTAGTCCTCACCTTAGTCTTAAGGTCCGAGGCATGGGTTGATTCCAAATCACCATATAAGCCCTCATCTTTCGGGCAATTCCTCCAACAAGTGTTGTTGAGATATAAGCCCCAATCTTCTAATAAAATATCAACTTAAACCAAAATTAGGTTGCTAAATTGTAAAGCCCAACATAGGATAGTTTGGGCACTTCTGAGTTTCATCTCAGAATCAAGTGCCCCTACTTCACCTCCTTTGGCTTTCATTCCCAAAATCTAATCCTTAGTTGATATCTTCAACTCTTCTTTGAAATTCATAAGGGTCAAAACCTTTAAGCAAGACTTTCATGGATTTTAAAACAACAAAGATCAAACTTTAGCCAACATTTAAATGACTTCAAAATAAAGCAAAACCACTAGTTTAATCAAAAGTTTTCCCAAATCAAACTTGGGATGTAATTAACCATAGGGGCTTGCTCCTATGGGATGTCTGTACCCCAGAAATAAATAAACCCCACTCAACCAAACATTGAGTGGGGGAATCTCTGTTAAATAATTGTAAATTTTATTATTGAGCCCATAAGGAGATGATATTTTTACCCTCCAGGGTAATATATCGTATTCTTATGACGTGCCCGATTATAAAATATGCAATCCGTTTGAGGATACAAAAATTCTCCAACAATGCCTAGAAAGCAATGCTTCCAAGGAGTTTTCATGCACATGTATATTTTCACATTTAGAATTGCTTGGGACAAATCTAATTCAAAAAATATATTAATAAATATTTATTGAAATATAGGGTTTAACATGTCAACTTACTAGATTAGTTTATGTTATCATATGTATTCTGATTATTGCTATAGCGGTCCTTACACCTCGAGCAGAATTGGATTTTTTGGCATAAATGTCCGCCATATTTAAGTAGGTTTTTATGGTTGAAGTTTCTTCTAAAAAATCCTCCAAAATAGCAAATTGAATTATAGAGTATGTTCCACCACCAAAATGGTCAACTTCATTGATCATTTCAATTCTGCTAGAAAATGTGCTTGTAAATATAAATAATGTTATAGAGTTTTCTTTAAATTTATAGCACTTTTCTCCCCCTCATCTTCTCAAGTTAAACTAAGCATTTGCAATCTATCTTAATCCACCAAGAGTGATTTCCTTCTACTCTAATTACCAAAACTTCCACATGACAACCCTAAACAAATATTGATCACTTTTCTAACATCATAAGTTATTCATAAAATATGTGCACCCTTTTATATCTTTCTTCATAAGCCGCTCTGAAGGTCCATATAAAATCAATCACCTAAAATCAACCTCAAGTACACTACGTCTTATTATATCCATCAAGTAGCATTAGTTCACCACATAGATATGATATCTTCCTTGAATTCTTTATAAGAGCCAAGCCATAATGATTTAGAATTGAAGATCAAGTCATTCCAAGCCCTTCCCTTCAACACTTGCTCTTGAGCACTATTACAAGCTTTAGTGATTCCACTTTCATGTGGTAATATTGGTAAGTAAAAAAATTGCAATTTCCTTATCCATTATTTGTTAATAACGCATCATAACTTATCCATATATTTTTATCCTTTTCGTAGCTAACAAGTTGCTTTCAAGAATTGTATATATTCTGCTTGAAATGAATATATATATATATATATATAGAGAGAGAGAGAGAGAGAGAGAGAGAGAGAGAGAGAGAGAGAGAGAGAGAGAGAGAAGACTGTTCATAAAAATTCTTTTCATTTAATTTACAACTCCCCAAGGTTATAGTGTTTGTTATTATATTGTAATGCTTCTTAACTCAATTAATTTCATAATTTACTAATGCACTCCAAAAGGATGATCCTAAGAAGTCCTAATATTATAGACTTCACTTCTTCCTTCCGGCAAGAGACATGATCCTAGTTGCTTGCTAAAAGTGAATTTCTTAAAAATTAGTGAAATGGAGACATTGAGCTCAAGTTGAAGGTGAAAATCCGTTATATTTTATAACTTTACTGCTTATAGGGTCGCTGCTGCAACTGCAAGCAATGCCTAAGTGAAAGATTCTTCTTTCAAGTCACACGTTTAAAATGAAGTATACTTATTTACTTCCAAATCTTTAATTAATCTTATTCTCTGGAGTAAGAAGAGAGTGGTAATTATTATTATTATTGACAAAGGCTATATGCTCATTTGTCTTAAGCACTGTAACAATCATAATCAGAAGCCTTTATTATGCCATACGCAACTGGCGAAAAGCTGAGCCAACCGCAGCAGCACTTACCCAACTTCTCTGCTCTACAGCAACACAGGATGCATAAACCCATCTACTCCCATTATTACATAAACTGTAAAAGTTGTCTTGTGTAAGGGATTGTCTCCCTTCATTCTCTATATAACACAAGTACTGTAACAGTGAACATATGCTTTTCAATTAAATGCTACAGCAGTTTCTGTTTGTCTCTTCCTTGTCTTAAGCTCTTCAGCCTTATCTTGGAAATCTAACACAAATTAAGTACTGGCTAAATAAATGTTCCCTATCATTATAGAAGCATAAGCAATTAAGGAGCATAAACTATTATCCTGCATCGTACACATCCATGCCAAGCACAATTTCATTGCTTAAAGACCAAAGTACGATCCAATAAGAAACAAAAACATGAATGAATCAACGAATTATTTAGAATATTAGTGCTGGTATTTTATCCACAAGACCAGTTCACTATCTAAGACTGCCCGTGCTCGTGCCCGTTCCCGCCTTGCTTAATGAATTTAATCAAATGAAGTAAAGTTCATGTTTCTCTGTAGTAGATCTTATATAAGCGCACCAAGTCACCAAGCTACTGCTGCTTGAACAGACTTGAGGGAACCTACAAAAATTTGGTTCATTTGCTCAAAAAATCTAGTGCAAGTCATATCAGATAAAGAGCCTTGTAAATGAGAAATTAGTTTTGAATATATAATTATGATATTACCTTAACATGATGCGGCATGATCTTAATGTCAAATGGAACATGAAGCCACGCTTCAGGAGAGTATAACAGGAAATTCTCTGGCTTGCTTGTGTACACATCTGCATAGTGATGGATATGGTAAGAAAAAGCTGATTCCTGACCACTGTCTGCAAGGAAAGTTGCCCCAAAAAATGTATTGAACATGTTCCTCATCATACAACGGCAGTGTATCCTTTCGTCGTTAAGCTCATCTAGTAGTGAAAGAGAAGTTTGTTCATCACATCTAGGCATGACCATGTGAAATTTTCCAAGCAGTTCTTGTATCGTGTGAAATTTTGCCTGCTTTCACCAAAAGAGCGTTGTACATCAGAAACAGTTTATTAATGCATTAAAAACAATAAAAGAAGGCCGGGAAATACTTTGTGCATCGGCGAACATAGGCGCCAAAAACTTGTTCAGAAATTTCAGTGTAGGGTTCAGATAATGTAAACCACAATCAAACCATTAGTTTGGTATAAATAAATACGTACTCTAACCTCCTGTACTTATACAAACATCAAACGCATTCCCATTGTAATTGCTTGTTTTAGAAACCATATTTTACTACCAACCAAACCACCCACCCCACAATGTATTTTCATGCTGACATCAAACATTTTTGGAACTACTGCATGACGAATCATAAGAACAAATTCAGATGTGCAGAGATTTTAAGGCAAAATTAAACTGGTGAAAACATTATTTTGCTATATTCAAAAGAAAATATCAAACAAACAGTAACAATACAATCAAAATGTACACAATCTGAGGCCAGATGTGTAATTTGCCATGTGGTTGAATGCCATCTAAGATATTGCATCAATGTAAGGTAGAGAATACCGAAAGAATGCACACTTTGTAAATATCCTGTATAAATATGATGATATGTTCCATATAAAGCAGAGAATTTAGAGGAAAGACCAAACTAAATGTTCAAGTAGTAACTGAACTTATACCTGTTGTAATCGATATTCGTCAGTGTTTTGTATGCGGATTTCTTTCTGCAAGTAGCATACAAACTTTTAATAAGAAAATGCAAATCATTCTTAGATTTATGAGCAATAGAGCATGAAATAAATTTCTAACGCAAGGACCTAAAGGAGCAATTAGAGATCTAAATGAACTTTGAAGTGGATGTATGTACGGTTAAAGTTTACTTAAATTTAGGTTTTTTGTTGCCGGAGAAAAATTAGCATACACCATAAAACGAACTATTGATTAAAAAATACAAGATTCATAATTCATCACAAAGAACAACTAAGGAATTAAGAGAAATCATCTTATGATTTGATTCCAATTTCCAACAAGCACTATTTCATAAAAGCAGCCTTATTTAATACAACAACAGCAACAACAACATCAATTTATTGTGTATTTGCGGCGTGTTTACATATGTTCATAAAATACTTAGAAAATACTTAGAAAATACGGAGCTAGGAATTTTCAAGTTTAGTGGAGAGATTTTCCACAATAACTAGCAAAACTAATTTGTTCCATTTGATAAGGCTGGGTTCAAATTCTCCATGTACTACTTCTTGAATTACTTTACTATCATGTTATTCTTGTCAAATGTGACTGTTTCTGATGTGATACGTTCAAGAATTGCACATGAAATTCATTAAGAATCACAAAGTTTACCAATGTAAGATTAAATGTTCGTAGATTAAGATTCAAGAAATTTCCGTTAACGACGTGTTATGATAAGCGGTTACAAGCTAGTGTTTAGACACAATTAATGAAGAATCTCAAAAGTTACACAATAAAGCAAATGCGGAAAATAATAGAATCCCCACGGCTAATGTCTAGAAAGTTCACAACGAGTACCTTGCTCACTCTCACTCGAGTCGGGCTTAGCGGGAAAAGGCCTTTAACAAACTTAACGATGCCACGAAGATGGTGGCCACACCAATGGCCTTTAGCCACGTAGGGGTTGACGGTGACAAGGATGGCGTGAATGATTGACTGTCGATACTCCAATCGTAGCTTGAGAACCGTCGGTCGATGATGCTCCCAAGAATCGGGACGACTCGCTCCAAGTACTCTTCAACTGTGGCGTCGTCTTCGAATCCCACGTCAAAGCACGGAGATCGTAGAATATTAATGCTCCCGTCGGCGTTGAACTCTAATCCCCATTCAAACTTCGGATCCGCCATACATGCTTGATGTTGGGGAATCCTTCCAAGGAGAAGAGAATTAGGAGACGGTAAAGGATAGCCTTTGTGCTTGAAGAAGGAGAAAGAGGGAGAGGGAGGAGCTGGCGGGATTCCCAAGGAGGAGGGGAAGTTTGGCCAAGGGAAGAGAGAGAGGGAGCTTAGGTTTAGATGAGGGGAAGGGAGATTTACTAAAATCTGAATTAATCTCAGATTTTAGTAAATTGGGAGGGAATTATTTGAAACTCCTTTCAAATTTCAAATGCAATTAAGGGGATTAATTGATGAGTGCTTAGGTGGCAAATAGAGAGAAACGGCTAGGTGTTGGGGCCGGCCAAGCAAAGGAAGAAAGATGGGAAATTTTCTTAAGTAGTGGGCCCCATTAATTAATTAAATCCAGATTTTAATATTCAGGAATTTAATCAATTAAGGAGTTTGAAATTTGAATTCAAATAGGATGAGATTTCAATTAGATCTATTCCTAAATGTAGGGAGTTACATTAGGAAAGAAATAATGATGGAATTGATGGCAGGAATTCAAAATTCAAGGGGGATTGGGCGGCGGGATCTCACCAGGTGAGTGACGGGATGGACTAGGGGGTTTGGTGGCCTGGCTGGAGCCGGCGGCTGGCACAGGGAGAGGGGAATTTCGGGATTTGGCTGCAAGGGAAGAGGCGGGTGTGTGGAGGAAATGGTGGGGAAGGAAGAAAATAGTGAACTCACAAGTAAAAGCAAGAGCTCGCCGGGGCGGGCTGTTGGGTATTTCGGGTGGAGCCTCTTCTAGGTCTCCTCTCTCTTTTTCTCAAGCTCTCAAGCTCTCAAGCAAGAAGACAAAGAAAATTTCAGAAAATTTTATTAATCAAACATTAACCTCAATACAACTAGAAATGACCTATATATAGGTCCCAACACAAAAGAAAATACAACGACTATATTGCCCTCGGGGCTACAATCATGACTCAGCTCATACTAAGGCTACAATAGGAAACTCCAAGAAATAAAAGAAAAATGCATAAAGAAAATACATAAATAACTAGAAATATAAACTTTGAATCGTGGCCGTCGATCTGCGCTGTCTCCAGCGATACACATGTTTGAATCTCTAATCGATGTCCGCATCAGTTTCAGCCCTATCCATTGTTTAAAATTGCGCAATATGAGGCTCGCCTTGAGGCCCGCCTTTGCACAATTCCATTGAAAAGCGCCTTGAGGCTTACGCCTCAAGTTTTTTTTATAAGGCTTGCGCCTCAACTTGGTTGAGGCCCGCCTTAAGGCGCGCCTCGCCTCACTGGCGTGAGGCTTACGCCTCACCCGATATATATTAAAACTTACATAAATCCTGAAGTAAGCCGCAAACAAATCACACTTTGTGTACCCTCTAGTCGCAGCAACTTCCTCTCAACTTAACCTCTAACCCGTCGCCGTTTTTTAACATATTATTTGAGTATTATATAAAAATTTACTTTTAACATTTATTTACACTTAACACAATTTTTTTATTATAAGGCTCACGCCTCAAAATGCCTTGAGGCTTACACCTCGCCTTACAAAAAAAAAAAAACAAAGTCGCAATACCTAATTGCACATTTTTAAACATGGTGATGACAGTGCTGATGACTTATGAGTTCTTATGTGATATGTCATTGCTATTTATTTTTGGAATTATATGTTAATGAAAAGAATACTGTGATTTGGGAAAGATGGAGCTTGAGTTGGACTATATTTCATGTTGTCTTATTATTGGGATATTTTGATTTCACTTCATACTTGTACATTTTTATGTTTTATATATTATTTACTCATTAGTATATACAAAATTTATCATTTTATGTTTACGCAATTTTTTAATTTTGAGGCTTAAGCCTCAAAACGTCTTGAGGCTTACGCCTCGCCTCACGAACGAAAAACGCCTCAATACCCGATTACGCAATTTTAAACATTGGCCCTATCAAAATGTATGTTCCTTTTTTCAGTGTTTAGGTTGCAACAAATACGCAGAGTCATAACAAGCAACAACCAATTATGAAGTTATAAAATCCTAAACACTAAAAAGAGTCGAAACAGAACAAACTAAACATAGAAATTAGTTAAGGAAGCAATAAAAAAGAAGAAATAAAAAATCAATTTATACGCAGAAAATACAAAAGAAGATATGCAGAAGATACATCAAATACCCTGAAAATATGCATCAAATACGTAGAAGATATGCATCAAATATGCAAAAAATACTCAATGAGTAAGCACTAAATATGCATGGTTTATGTTTTATCGTTTATTTTTTAGGATTACAGTATTGGGTTTAGGATTTAGGCTTTAGTTTTTTAAAGTGATTATGATTTTAAGGTTTAGGCTTAAGGGTTTAGTGTTTAGGGATTTAGTGTTAAGTGTTTGATGTTTATGCTTTGGGGTTTAAGGGTTAGGATTTAGGGATAATGTTTAGGTTTTTTAGGGTTTAGTGTTTAGAGTTTTTAATATTTAGGATTTAGTGTGTGTAATACCCGAGGTGCTCCAAATCAATGTAAGCATACTTTTTTTTTTTGAGCATTTCATATATATGAATAAGAAGAATAACTTATTATTATTTTGATTACAGAAAAAAAAATCTGGTTTTCATCTAATACAGAAACTTATTACTCTATTTCTACATGAACCACCATTTCATTATATCATTATGATTTCTACACCCATTACGATTCCTGTACTCACAGCACTTATCTTAACATGCAATGGATCAATTAAGATAGTGGAAAATCAACGGCTGAGATAGCTTAGGAAGATTGTAGTGGAAAAAGCATTAGGCTTATAATATTATATAATTACTGCACTTGCCCATTATATTCCTCATACATTCCCGTTACTTTGTTTTATATCATTTGGAGTTCAAATGCTAGCAGTGAGCAGCAGAGGGATCTACGAGAGCTTGCTGGGGCTACTCCTGTAGGCTGTTGTGGAGACTTTTGATCCTATGATCCTATTACTAATTAAAGCAGGTAAGAAAAACTCAACATCTAGCCTATAGTGTTTTGAAATGAATATTGGCTGAAATTTGTAGTTGATAGAAGAGGGAATAGAATATTATGTGCTGAAATTTTATTACAGAAATCTGAAATGTATACTTTAGATGTCAGTATGCAGATTTTTGAAATGGTATGAAGAAATCAATATTTCTTAAGTGTGTATGGCTGAAAGTTGTATTGTTGTAATTGGGCAAGAATATAATAATTTATAAAACAAAATCAGTAGGGAGAAAGATAGGGCTATGGTTAGACTAGCTGAAATTTGTTTTTGTATTTTAAAAGATTTGTTTTTTTTTTTAAATGATCTGCAGTTGTTGAAAGCAATTAAGAAGGGCGGAAAAAAAAAGCTAAAGACGGTGGAATAAAGAGAATTAAGACAAGATTATAGTTAAACGAGGAGAAATGTAGTGGAAATAGTGTACAAAAGGAAAAGAGGCCACAATACTTTAGGTGAACCAAATTACCCGACCGTCCTGGAAAACGAGGTGATATACTTAATCAATGCTATATGAAATAATAGAAAATTTTATATACTTGTCAATTTATATTTGTTATGTTTACCTTAGCATTTATTTCAATTTATTCAAGTATATTCATGTATGAATGAGTACAACAGCATGTTATGATGGTTAAGAAAAATGAATGATATTGAGAATATTAATAAGTTAAAAATGGGGAATAAGCCCGCACCAGCAAAGGCAGCAAAGGCGAAAGACCTGACGAGGTAAGCCTACACTCTCGAAATTCTAAAAGTTGGGGATTAGGACCCAGCCTTGAATGAGAGAGCAGCACCAATTCTAGAAATTGGGTATTTGGACCCAATCCTGAATTGGAACATTGGATGGGTACAAAAGCCTATAGCCATTATATAACTTATATATAAATGCTGAAAAGAAACACAACATAAAGTGATGTTATATATTTCTTATGTTTAGCAAAGAATTTTACATGTGTTTTACATTAATGGTTAACATGGTTAGAATTATTTCTTTTGCAATGATTGAGTATTTCTTTGAGCATTGGCTCATTGGGCAGTTGTTATACTGCAGGTAAGGGAAAGGAGCCCGTAGGGCACTAGGCGAGAAAGAGGTGATCGTCCGTGTTTGGCGTAAATATGTTTTGGTGTAAAAAAAGATCTTAGAGGATATATGAAGAATAGCTGTATAAACCTTTTGATATGTAAGTAAACTTCAAAAGTTTTAGTAAAGCTCTGTATTTGTTTTAATTATATTGATGTTCAGTAAGGTATATTACATGCTTCTTATTATTAAGTGTGAAATTTGATATGTTGAAATCCTTCTCTGTTATACTCTAGTTTGGATGTTAGAGGGTGAGCCAAACTGGGGTGTGACAGTGTGTTTAGTTGTTTATTGTTTTTATGTTTCAAGGTTTTCCAGTTAGGTTGAACAAATAAGCATCAAAATGCAATTTATATGCAGAAAAAACACAGAAGATACTCAGTTAACATGACAAGCAAATAATGGACAAACCTTTTTTGAAGGTGACACCATTTGCGCAGATGCCGTGTGTTGCGAGGAGCGAATGCCAAAGCATTTGAGAAATACGAATGTCAGAAGTTGAAAACTGAATAGGCGCTTGAAAAGTGAAAATTTTATGCCATTTTCACCTCTTTAACTAACTCTGGGCGGGGCGGTCAGTTGGGCTGACAAGATAGAAAAAATAGGATAGGTCGGGCTTACAATACAAAATAATTTCTTTGTGGCAATCCATGTCAGTAGATGATATCCACGTCAGCAATCCACGCATCCAGATTTTTACTAGCGTTCAGACACAGAGCTACGTCCTGACTCCGCATAGAATAATTTCTCCACATATAAAGGGAGCGAGAGACGAGAGAAAAGGCTTATTTGGCCTCTTAGCTGCGTGCATCCTGAATAAAAGAAATTATTACGTGCGGAGTCTGGACGGGAATACCATCCAAATTTGCTGCATATTTACTAAGTCTTTGCAAACTGAGTATTTGTTGCGTATTTGCAAATATTCAATTGTGAGTATTACTGAGTATTTGTTGAATGTTTGTGAGATTTTTGTTGATTTACTGCATATTTGCTGAGTATTTACAAATACTTAGTAAATACACAACAATCCGGACGGTTCTTCCCGTCCAAACTCCGCACAAAATAATTTCTCAGGGGATTTCGCTCTGGAGTGGGTTTTCTGCATGACATACGGCTGTAGTTGCTCGAATCAGAGCGAAATGATGGGTGAACAGTAGCTTTTTGAATATCTAGTTTTCTAAAATGGGAAAATGATTACAAGAGGCCAAGAAGCCAACTTAATCTGTTTGGGGTTAAATCAAACTTGAATTGGATCAATTAGGCTAGAATTAAGCCCGAATCGAACACAAATTGATCGATTTGAGTTGACTCAGGTTTGATTGGATCTGATCAAGTCAAATTTATGAAATTAAACTTGAATAGGGGTCGAATTTCATCGAATTTGATTCGACGAGACTCAACGAGGCTCAATTTGGATTGATTTTGGGTCGCTTTGATCCATTGGCCTTTAATTTGATGGAATTAAATTCATCTAATCAGGGCCCGATTTAGGTATATTGACGCTCGACGACAGTCGAGCGCAGTCGGGATCGAATCAGCTTGATTTGGGCTCGTCTTGAAAATATACAGAAATAGAGGCAAATTCTCAACTCTAAACTAAATTGCTGCTACTATACGCTAAGCATTTTGCTTCCAACGACAAACTTTAATTGAAAGTTCTCTCTCGTCAACTAGAGGGATAATTAATCATAAGGGCGGGCTTTTGTTTATGAGAAATATGGAACCATATTATAAAAATATAGTAAAATGAGGGTGCAATCATTAGGTAACTGTTACGCCGGCCCAGGAGGGGCCGGCTGGACCGGTCCAACCCGGACCGGTCCACTGTTACTCCAGGCGGAGAAACAGGGGGCGGGCGGAGCGTGAGGTCCACGTGAGCGCTTGGGGGGAGGTTTAGGAGGGAAATTTTGAATGTGAGGGCTGTTTTAGGAAGTTTATTATTATCCTTTATGATTAATTTTGTATAAGGAGGAGTTTAGGGGGATATTAGGGTTATCTTGAATTTGAATTGTTTTGAGATCTAGGTTTTGGTGTCTTGGGCTCTTGGCTTCGCCGGAGATCTTTTGGAGAGTTTTTCCTTCCTCTCGAATTGAAGGAAAGCTGTATCTTACAAGTGCTTTTCATCCGTTATCGAAATAAAAGTGTTTGCAGTGTTTTTCCTACGTTTTCTCCTACGTTTCCTCTCAGATTTTTGTGCAGTTGGCTGTTTTACTGCTGTGGACAGCAGTTTTTCTTTTGGATCCTCTTGGTTTTGGTGTGAAACACTTGGAAATCCAAGTGTTTCCTATCAAATTGGTATCAGAGCATCGTTTCGGGACCACCGGCGGCTGAAATTCTGAAATTTCAGCAAGTTTCTTGTCTCCGGAAGAAGTTTTTGTGGACCCGTTAGAAGGACAATGGCCTGAAAGAAGGTGGATGTCTTGGAAGGCGAAGTCGGTCAATTAAAAACCGATTTGGAGGAAAGATTTTTTGATTTTCAAAATCAAATCACCACCAACAACGAAAGGTTGGAGGGAAAATTCACGGTCATGGAAGAGATGATGAAGAAATTACTTGAGATGAAGACTAATCCGACGGCGTCGGATGCAAGAGAGACTGTCGGCGACCATGGCGTAGGAGGAAATCCGAACCCGCCTCGGGGGAGGAGGAATCCGGCTGTGGAGATCCTTGAGGGAGACGACGACATGCCACCTCTAGAGCCACTTTCTAGAGAGGAGATGAGCCTGGGGAATGACCGTCGAGGTGCAGATTTTCAGCGTCGAGGTGCTGATTTTCAGCGTCAAGATGTGGATTTTGAAGGCCGGAGGGGAGAATATGAGGGAAGTGCAGATTTTGGCGAGAGAAGAGGATAATATCAGCGTCGAGGTGCTGAATTTCAGCGTCGAGGTGCTGATTTTGAAAGGGGAAGAGGGGATTATGACGAAGGACTCGGATACCAACGACGGAGGGAGGACCGGGACACTTGGGGAGCACCTCCTCTTCGAGGAATGGGAGGTTATGGAGAGTTCCGGGGTAACGGAAGGGATCCAAAGGTGAGGAAGTTGAAGATGCCCATCTTTGAGGGCGAAGATGACCATGGTTGGATCTACAAGGTGGAGCGTTACTTCGCTGTCAACGGGTTGACAGATGATGAGAAGCTGACGGCGGCAGGATTGTGTCTGGAAGGGAAGGCGTTGGCATGGTATCAATGGCGAGACAGGAGAGAGCCTATCAGGACTTGGAGAGAGTTTAAGGATTGTTTATTAGAACGTTTCCGAGCCGATGGGAGAGGAGACTTCTATGAACAGTTCTTTGCTCTGACTCAGGAGGGGACCGTGGCCGACTACCGGGACAGATTCGAGTACTTGGCTAGCCGTCTGGATCACATCTCTGAATCGGCCCTGGAAGGGAATTTCATGAAGGGGCTCAAACCGGAGATAAGAACAGCTGTCAGAGTGCTGGAGCCAAGGAACTTGGGCAAAGCCATGGAGCTTGCACAACTGGTGGAAGATCAGAAGAGATCAGAAAGAAGTGCTAGAGGCAACTACTCAGGAGGATCATACAAAATGACTACTGCTGTGTTACCCTCAAAAGGGGTAGCCCCAGGGAACCAGAGGGAGGTGCCCAAGGAGAAAACCGGTGGAGGAGGAAATGGGGGACAGTTCAAAAGATTGACCGACAAAGAAATGCAGGACAAAAGAGCAAAAGGGTTGTGCTTCAGATGTGATGAGAAGTACATGCCGGGGCATAAATGCAAGGACCGATCTCTTCAGGTTCTCCTCGTTTGCGAAGATGAGGAAGACGAAGAGAGAGGAGGGAATGACCCCGAGGTGGAGGAGGAGGAGAAGTTGCATCTGGATGTAGCAGAAGTCTCTCTGAACTCAGTAGTGGGACTCACTTCGAGTCACACTATGAAGGTGAAAGGAGAGATCTCTGGTCGTGAGGTTGTGGTGTTGATAGACAGTGGAGCGACACACAATTTCATTTCCACCCAGATTGTTGATGTGATGGGAATGGAGCTAGTGGATACCGGAGGTTACGGGGTAATGATGGGCACTGGAAAGGTGGAGATGGGTCGAGGTGTCTGCCGAGGAGTGGTATTGAAGATTCAAGGGATCCTGGTAAAGGAAGACTTCCTTCCCTTGGAATTGGGGAGTACGGATGTCATCCTTGAGATGAAATGGCTGCAGACACTGGGAGAGACCAAAATCAATTGGGGAACACTAAAGATGGAGCTGGTGGTTGGTGCCAGGAAAAGAACGATTCAGGGTGATCCTGGGCTGACCAAAGCAGGAGTTTCTCTCAAATCCCTCATCAGAACCATTCATGAGGAAGGAGGAGGCTTCTTGGTAGAGTTACACCGCCTGGAAGGAGTCAGATTGGAGAAGGAAGGCAATGTTCCCTCTGCAGTACAGCCACTCATACACCAGTTCAGCGAAGTTTTTCAACCGCCCCAGGGGTTACCTCCTCAGAGAGAGTTGGAGCATGCTATTACTCTGAAGGAAGGTGAGACTCCGATCAGCGTCCGTCCTTACCGCTATCCACAGATTTAGAAAGATGAGATTGAAAAGCTGATCCGGGAAATGCTGGAGGCAGAGATTATCAGACCCAGCAACAGCCCTTTTTCCAGTCCAGTCATCCTAGTTAAGAAGAAGGACGGGAGTTGGAGATTTTGTGTGGATTACAGGGCTCTGAATAAAGGCACTGTACCAGACAAGTTCTCAATTCCTGTGATTGATGAACTATTGGACGAGCTACATGGTGCAGTGATGTTCTCTAAGCTAGATCTAAAATCTGGCTACCACCAGATCAGGATGAAGGAGACTGATGTTCCAAAGACAGCGTTCAGGACTCATGAAGGGCATTATGAATTTCTGGTAATGCCCTTTGGATTGACTAACGCTCCTGCAACATTTCAGTCCCTGATGAATCGGGTATTCAAGCAGCACCTTAGGAAGTTTGTCCTAGTCTTTTTCGATGACATCCTGGTGTACAGCAAGACTGTGGAGGAACACTGGGAGCATTTGAGAGTGGTATTGGAAGTGCTACAGGAGCACCAGTTGAAAGCCAACCTGAAGAAGTGCAGTTTTGCTCAGGCAAGTGTGGAATACTTGGGACATGTGGTATCACAAGAAGGAGTAGCAGCGGATCAAACTAAAATTGAAGCAATGCAGAAATGGCCACTACCTAGGAACCTCAGGGAATTGAGGGGTTTTCTAGGATTGACGGGATACTACAGGAAGTTCGTGAAGGGATACAGTACCATTGCCTGGCCTTTGACTGAGCAGCTGAAGAAGGATAATTTTTGCTGGGGAGAGGCGGCCACTCAGGCATTCGAGAGGTTGAAAGAGGCCATGATGACTGTCCCTGTTCTAGCTCTTCCAAACTTTGAACAGTTTTTTGTAGTAGAGACAGATGCCTCAGGATATGGGTTGGGGGCGGTGTTGATGCAGAATCACAGGCCAGTAGCGTACTTCAGTCAAGTGCTTTCAGCCAGAGCTAGATTGAAGTCAGTGTATGAAAGAGAGCTGATGGCCATTGTTTTGGCAATCCAAAAGTGGCGGCCATATCTCTTGGGAAGACACTTCATTGTACGGACTGATCAGAGGAGCTTGAAGTATTTGTTAGAGCAAAGAATGGTGACCGAAGAGCATCAGAGGTGGTTATCCAAACTATTAGGCTATGATTTTGAGATCCACTATAAGCCTGGTTTGGAGAATAAGGCGGCCGACGCTTTATCCAGATGCGTTGGGGAGATTCAAGAGTTGGTTGTGTCAGCGCCATTGATAGTAGATTGGGGGGCCATAAAAGAAGAAAGTATGCTGGACGAGGGATTGAGGAAGATCAAGGAGGATCTGGAGAAAGATAGGAGTAGTCACCCGGGTTACTACATTGAAGGGGGGAGACTATTGTACCAGGGGAGGTTTGTGATGCCACGAACTTCCATACACATTCCCCACCTGTTGCAGGAATTTCATGGAAGCTCAGTTGGGGGTCACTCAGGAGTTCAGAAGACATACAGGAGGCTGGCAACAGAACTTTATTGGAAGGGGATGCATAAAGACGTGGAGGAGATGGTGGCGGGTTGTGAGGTCTGCCAAAGAAACAAATACATGGCCATGACCCCAGGAGGTTTACTACAACCATTGGCACTTCCAAACAAAGTCTGGGAGGAAGTGTCCATGGATTTCATCGATGGATTACCCAGGTCGGAAGGATTCACGGTGATACTGGTAGTGGTGGACCGGCTTAGCAAATATGCACACTTCATTCCACTCAGACATCCCTACACCGCAGTGACAGTAGCGTCAGCTTTCATCAGGAAGTGATCAGACTGCACGGAGTACCAGAAGCGATCGTATCAGATAGGGACAAGGTATTCCTCAGTCATTTCTGGAGGGAGTTATTCAGATTGCAGGGAACAGTGCTTAAGAGGAGCACAGCCTACCACCCACAGACGGATGGACAGACGGAAGTAGTCAACAGGAGCTTGGAGACGTACCTAAGATGCTTTGTTTCGGAGACACCAAGGCTATGGGCAAAGTGGTTATCCTGGGCTGAGTACTGGTACAACACGTCATTTCACTCGGCTTCACAAATGACTCCATTCAAGGTGTTGTATGGGCGGGATCCCCCACACTTGGTACACTTTGGGAGCAGCAGTACCCCGGTTTCGTTAGTAGAAGAATACTTGGAGGAAAGGGACCGAGTGCTTGAAGAGTTGAAGAGGCAATTGCTGAGGGCGCAGCAAATCATGAAGAAGCAAGCAGATGGGCATAGAAGAGATATCCAGTTTAAGGCAGGGGATAAGGTGTTCTTGAAGCTTCGTCCATACAGACAGAAGACAGTCGCCAACAGGAGGAATGAAAAGCTGGCCCCAAGGTACTTTGGTCCTTATGAAGTGTTAGAAAAGATTGGGGCAGTAGCTTATCGACTGAAATTACCCCCATCGGCGACTATACACCCGGTTTTTCACGTCTCACAGTTGAGAAAGGCCATTGGTGACCACATTACTATTCCCGAGCTGCCGACCACACTTACGGAGGAGTTAGAAGTGATAATGGAACCGTTGGAGCTGAGGGGTGTTCGCCAGAAAGAAGATAATACTAAGGAAGTATTGATCCAGTGGAAGAATCTTCCTGACTACGAGGCTACGTGGGAGCCATATGGGAGGATGAAGCAGCAATTCCCTGATTTTCACCTTGAGGACAAGGTGATTCTTTGGGAGGGCGGTAATGTTACGCCGGCCCAGGAGGGGCCGGCTGGACCGGTCCAACCCGGACCGGTCCACTATTACTCCAGGCGGAGAAACAGGGGGCGGGCGGAGCGTGAGGTCCACGTGAGCGCTTGGGGGGAGGTTTAGGAGGGAAATTTTGAATGTGAGGGCTGTTTTAGGAAGTTTATTATTATCCTTTATGATTAATTTTGTATAAGGAGGAGTTTAGGGGGAAATTAGGGTTATCTTGAATTTGAATTGTTTTGAGATCTAGGTTTTGGTGTCTTGGGCTCTTGGCTTCGCCGGAGATCTTTTGGAGAGTTTTTCCTTCCTCTCGAATTGAAGGAAAGCTGTATCTTGCAAGTGCTTTTCATCCGTTATCGAAATAAAAGTGTTTGCAGTGTTTTTCCTACGTTTCCTCTCAGATTTTTGTGCAGTTGGCTGTTTTACTGCTGTGGACAGCAGTTTTTCTTTTGGATCCTCTTGGTTTTGGTGTGAAACACTTGGAAATCCAAGTGTTTCCTATCAGTAACGACTTATTTGTTCAATCTAATCTGACGTATGCCTTTTCACCAGGAATACACAAAACTCTTTCAATAGGGTCAGGGCATGAATTTTATAAGCCCATAAAATAATTGCCAAATTAGAATGCCATTCAAACAAAATTTTAAACTTAATACAGATTTCCATAAAAAGCATATGCAAATGTCATCTCATTGCAGGCTGCTACCCTTCTCTTATTCTGCTCTTTCTGCTGGTCCTAATGAAGGTTTAATTATCCCTCCTTTCTCTTGAAACTATCTATACTTTCCTTTCCCTCTCCGCATCAAACTGCACAGATTTTTTTTCCTTTTAACTAACGAACTATTGGCTTATCAATGCTATTATTAGTCAGTTCTTTTAAATTTTATCCTACATGTGAAGCTCCAAGCATATCAATATGCAATGCATATATTCAAATTTTATGATGGCTGTTGAGACAATCAGCCAGGTGAAGTGTTCTGGAGGTTACATTAATAGAATAGAACCTTGAAAAATAGTACCTCTAGTTCATGGATGATAGCAACAGTTCTCCAGCCAGCCTTTGAAGGTCCTCTAAGGTCACTAAAAAGATGATCTCCAAAGTAAATCACCTAAAATAATTCGTATACAAACGATGGTCACTAAAAATATTAGAGAACCAGATTAGGCTTTTAGAAGATTGAACTCAAAGATCTCAAATGCTTCAAATAATTATGTTTGCAAATAACATCATATCTGAATTTTTCCCAATTGTAGATGTAATCTGGTATCTGATCACCATTATGAACTGTTTGTTAAACGTTGCATGGCACATAGACATGGAAATTTTGGATAAGATACTTCAGGCAACTGACAATTTTAATCCTAACAAACCTAATAAACCAGGAAAAAAAATAGTATCAAGGAGTCCATGTTTATGTGTTGCTTGAGACTAAAAACACAAAATTGATAACAATATACATAATTTTGTCCCAAAAAAGGGTTTATGATTATCTTGGTCATAAAACTATGACTAAAATAAGACACTTCAAACCTATAACACGACAAGCAAATCACAAAACCCCCTAAAGGACAACATAAGCATCTTGCCAACTAATATAATGTCATGATAGGTCAATCTAAGTAAGTGACATCAACCATTACTTAACCCAGGCTGATTATAGAGCCTATTAAATATAAGCCTGAAATCTCACAATAACTTGTGAATGTTAAACCTCAACTTGTTTGTAACATCAATCATTAAACACACCAGGCTAACCAGATTATAGAAACTATTTATTATAAACCTAAAACATCAAATGATGTTGTGAATGGTAAGGCTCATCCTGCTTGCCTTGTTATAAGTGCCAATGTTGGGAGAAAATTTGGGTAAGGATATCCAGACCCAAATTTTTTCCCAAACAGACAGGACACTTAACTAGCAATTGAAAAAACTTATCTTGGAAAACATTCTTATTAGCCTTTTAACCCAGACAAATGTCTTTATAAATTTTTATAATGACTAATCATTCTCCATAGAAGAATCTATAGGAGTAAAATATGATCAACAAACACAAAATGCAGATCTATGACACTTTCTTTTGTAATCTACACCTATTTCTGAATCCAAAATTGCAATGGAAAGATGAATTTACATGTGACTTGTCAACTATGATCTAGCAGTACACGTTCATTGTGGTTCAACTGAAAATAATCCCCTTTCTAACCCATCAAAGATTACATAAGTTACTTCTTTTGGTAGATTGACTTCAAAGAACATCTCAACCAATAAACTATGTATGCCAAGAACATCATATTCAAATTTTCTCATTCTTCCATGGAATATGGCATCTGATTACTACTATTAATTATCGTTAACATCATTGTGTGGCACACAAACATGAAAATTGTGAATAACACACATCAAGAACTGACAATCTAAATTCTTGCAAGAAAAAAAGTTTTAAACAGTCCATGCTTATGTCTTCATCAAAAATTCAAAAGAAAAAGAGAGTGAGATTTTATAACATACAAAATATTTTCCCCTACAATCATCTAGGTTTATGATTATCTTTGATATGCCTCCGGAAAAGTCATAGATCTGCAAGAATCTCAAGGCAGACTTTGAATTAAAAACTTCTGAAATTAAAATTATGATCACTTGCACTTTGATTTCAGCAAACTTATAGTCAAACTGATCTCAACAAGAAGAAGTGGCCCAATCCAAGTAAAAATGAGATCAAATCAAACACTTGAAGCACAATAGGACACTTTAGACGTTAATTGAATGACCAACTGATCTCCAAATTTGACATATGTAATATCCAAAGACTTAAACTTTCAGGTATGTGTTTTTATTGTGTGAAGCTTTAATTAGTAGCTATTTATTTAAATAGAAGGGTTTTAGGGAATTATAATAATTAATTGAGTTTTTTTTTTTAATTTATTAGATAGTGGAATTATAATAATTAATTGAGTTTTTTTTATTAGCAGCCGAATAGATGTTTTTAGGGAGGAGACTTTTGGAAATCGTTTGAAGAGTGGGACCCACTATTTTATCCATATCTGGTAATTAATTCTTGGTAACTGCCGCTATTTCTGTGAAGGAAGGCAGAGCAATCTGTAGCAAGAATTTGGTTCTCCACTCTCAACCGACCGCAAGGAACAAATCGGCTGAAGCAAGAGGCATAAGCGGCAACGGCTGAAGGATTTTTTCCAATTTCCTTGTAGAAAGGTTCGGCACAGTGACTGCTTGCGGGCTGTAGTGGTTTCAACATAGTGATGAAAACACTGTAGCAGAGGCGGTCAATTGCCGCTGAGAACAGAGGGAATTCGCAGAATCTTCTGGTGCAAGCAATAGTTCTGTGGTTCAAGGGATTCAGAGCACATCTTTGAAGGGAATTTTGTTGCAATTGTGAAAGAAGGAAAATAATTGCAAGTAAAATGATTAGAATTTTTATGAATTGTAGTGTTGTGTGTATGCAAGCTAGTTGAAAGAATTATGAATTAAGGTGGTAGCTTGGAGAGGAGAGAAAGGAAGAATAGAACAAAAGAATATCGAAAAGAAAGGAAGAAGAGGTGAGAAGTATACTATTAACCTTTATCTTTTATGTCACCTAAATTTAGTAACATTTCTAACAGTGATAACCGAATTGTATGGTAGGATTATTCATATATTTATGCAGAAAGAAAGCTTTGGGTTTGTGTATCAAAGGAGAAGGATTCGTGGTGTAGGTTTTGAAGAGATGAACAATCAAAGAGGTAAATTATGTAATTAATTATAGTTGTAATAATCATGAATGGTTAATTTATCATTTATGTTTTGAAAGTCTATTATGAAGAGATGCAGTATGAGAATTTGTTTAGTCATCATGAAGGTATATTAAAGTATTCACAACTTTCTATCCATGAGAACAAGATAGATTTGATAAATGTTTAAATGTACTTATCTCAGTCTTTTCTTAACTGATAATTTTATGCAAAGAAGTTTCTGTTTTAACTAAGTAGCTACTAAATTCATGGTACACCAAATGTATAAGTATAAGCAAACTTGAAGCTTATAATCATTAAAATCAGATATGTATTATGAAGGTATGAAGTAAGGAATATCAAATTAAAAGTAAAGATTGGCTATATTATAATGAAATGATGTCTATAATATCAGGTGGGCAAAAAGGACCCAAATTACTAAGAGGGACCCCAAAAGAAAAAGAGACCTGCATAGTAGGTGGGGCAAAAGGGACCCCAATGAGGCAAAAGGGACCTCAATGTAATGCAATGACGATAATGTCAGGATAACCAGGGCTCCATTGAATATTGTTATGAATTTATAGCCAAGTCTTTTACATATTTAATTTTGATATTCAATATAACTTCGAAGAGATAATTAAAAATGCTAATTAGGATTTATGATGTTGTTATCGTTAAAAGGTGAGTTTAATGCTTTATGACTTTAAGATTTTGATTTATTATCTTTTTATATTATAACTGTTATTTAAATTATATAATTTATTGGGCCTCATAGCTTACCAGTTACCTTTTACTGGCTATTTTTACAGGAAAAAGAGAAAAGAAAAGTGGAAGAAGTTTGATATGCAAGTATTTAAGTTTTATGTAAATGTTTATTTAAATGTTTTAATCTACTCTTAAGGTTAGTAAAGAAGTATTAATGTTGTTTTACTTTGAATTTTTTTGGATTTCCTTAGTGGCTCTGTACAAAGTCTTTGATATGATGAAATTTGAGGAATTATCAGATGCTTCATTTGTTATTCCAAATGATATTATATGATCTTTTATTTAGATCTGAAATGAATTCAACAGAACTCAGAGGTAAATGATGGAAATGTTATGACTATTATTGTTGCACTATGCATTACAGTGTAGTCTTTTGTGGGGTGTTACAAAAGTGGTATCAGAGCAATGTTTTAAGATTCTGGGGATTCAAGGAAGCATAAGAAAAGGGAATCATCTAAGAGGATGAGATTAGATGTGATAAAATTATTACAGAGCCTAGAATAGTGTAGTAACTCTAAATTATAGTGTAGTAACTCTAAACCATAAAGAGTCTAATTTCATTGATTTATAAATAATTATGTTTAATTTCAATCTGACTAATATGTCAGTATATGAAAGTAATGTCTAAATGGGAATTCATGATTATATAAATGCATAACTCTTAATGTAATGTGTTACAGATTTAATGGCTGAAAGAATACCAGAAAGAGATGAAGGTCAGTCATCCCAACCTATTAGGATCTCTGAAGATCCTGAAAATGTGGCACCAGTAGGAGGCAGTGCACCTAATGTAAATCCTGCACCTGTAGGAATGGAGGCTATGAATGCAATGTCATGAAATATGATGCAACTGCAGATGATGAATATGATGATGCAGATGATGGAAAAGATGCAGTCTATGGGGGGATTTGCAACACCTGGTGTTCCACCTGTAGTTACACCAGTTACTCCTACCACTCCTGATAGTAATACAAACGTGAAGGCAGGTGATCCTGTTAGTGCAGAAGTGGATAAGCATTTAAAGCTCTTCCAAAGCCTAAAACCTCCTTTATTTAAAGGAGTTGATGCCAGAAGTGTTGAAGACTGGATAATCAGAATAGAGAAAATTTTAAATGGAATGAGATGTCCTGAGAATAGAAGAGTATCTCTAGCAATTTTTATGCAAGAGGGTGAAGCAGAAAGATGGTGGAGAGGACAATAACTAGAGAAATTCAGAGGTAAATCAGAGGAACAAATCATGTGGGGAAAATTTGAGCAAGTCTTCAGAGAATGGTAAGTTCCTCCATCAGCAAGGCAAGCAATGCAGGAAAGTTTTGTAAACCTGAAGCAAGGATCTAAGACTGTCATTCAATATGAAGCATAATTTACAGATCTTTCAAGATATGCATCACAGCTCATCAGTACTTCAGAGGAAAAATGCTACCGATTTTTGAAGGGTTTGAGGGATTTTTTGAGACAACCTTTAATTCCTCTTTGCATAAAAGAATTTTCTGAATTAGTGAAAAGTGCCAGACTTCTAGAGAATGACATTGAAGTGGTTAAACAAAAATGGGATAATAATGATAGAAAGAGACAAAGTGATCACAGAAACGGATCATCCAAAAGACTGAAATTCCAACAAAGTCAATATCAAAAACCACTGAGATTACCTGCAATACCTGTTTGTACAACCTGTGGAAAATCTCACCCAGGAAGATGCCTTATGAATTCAAGAAAGTGTTATTTGTGTGGAGAATCAGGTCATATTAAGAGGAATTATCCAAAGAATGTTCAAAGAGGTATAGAGGTTAGAGGCAGTCACAGGATGGATCAGTTCAGCGGTGTCAGGCCACAGATACATCAACCTGCCTTGAAGATAAAACGAGAAACCTCAAGTGATGCCGGCAGATCTGCACCAGCTAGAGTTTTTACTTTATCTACCCAAGATGCCAAAGACTCTTCTGACGTGGTGACAGGTACTTTAAATATCTCAGATATATCTGCTAGAGTACTTTTTGATTCTGGTGCGTCGCATTCATTTATATCTGAGAAATTTTGTGAAAAAACATATGTGGAACCTGTCTCTTTTACTCCTGGATAGCATGTTAGATTACCTGCGAGTAATTATTTGAATGCCAGTACAATGTGTTCAATAGATTTTTCGATAGTTGGTAGAAAATTTCAAGCAGATCTGATAATACTTCCATTGTTAGAATTCGATATAATTCTATGAATGGATTGATTAATCAAGTACTTTCCAACTATTGAATGTTGGAAGAAAAATGTCAGATTTGATTTGCTAGAAGAAGAAGTTTTTTATTTTCACTGTGAAAGAGGAGTCATTTCATCATTGATTTCTTGTAATTAGATGTATAAAAGTTTAAAAGTTGGTGAATTAGTTTTCCTTGCAAAGATAGAAGCAATGAACGAGAAAGTTGATGATATATCTTCAATTCCTATCTATGTTGCACGGATACTCCTATTTACGAGGCGTGCTGTATCAGATACGTGTCGGATACGGATACACCTCCGATACGGCACGGATACGTGTCGGATACGGCCTTGCCGTGTCCGATTAAAATATTATTTGAATTTGACTGGACACGCATATCGGATACGCGTGTCCTATTAAAAAAACACAGAGCCACGATTTACCCTTTTCTTTTCGACTTTCCACCGTTTTCGCTCAATATCCATATTCATTTATGCGGCTGAAACATTTCAAAGAGCTAGGTTTTTCGTTTCCACACACGTGTTCATCTTCTTCGTTATAGTTGAAGGAGCGGCTCGATGATGCGACCATAGAAGCAAACAGGATCATCCTTTGTCGACAAAGAGGCTTGACGACGCGAGCATTAAAGTCGATAGGATCATCCTTCGTCGACGAAGCGGCTCGACAACGCGAACAGTGAAGGCGATGTGAGCAGTGAAGGTTCGTTTTCTTCATCGTTCTTCGTTTTCTTAATCATAGGCTCGGTATCGAAACTTGGTACGGCTTGGTACCGAACGTTACTGGAACTCGGTATTGCTCGGTACTACTCGGTACTGAGCAGTATTGGAACTCGATAGTGCTCGGTATTGGAACTCGGTAGTGCTCGGTATTGCTCGGTACTACTCGGTACTGAGCGGTATTGGAACTTAGTACTACTCGGTATTGGAACTCGGTACCGCTCGGTATTGCTCGGTACTACTCGGTACCAAGCGGTATTGGAACTTAGTACTGCTCGGTATTGGAACTCGGTACCGCTCGGTATTGGAACTCGTTATTGCTCGGTACTACTCGGTAGGGGGAAGCGCCCCCTTGGACCCCCGGCAGAGTCACAACATATCTACACTTTCACTTAAATTTTTTCATGTTTCAAATTCATATGTTTTAATTTGTATAGATCCTTTGTAGGATAATGAGCTCTAGTGGAGCAGGAATTGGTTCTGATGAAGGTCCATCAGAAATTAATATTGAAGATAACAAACCTTTATGAGGTTATGTTACAAAAATAGGTAAAACATCAGAAGGGGGAGGCAATATTGCATTCAAATGCAATTTTTGTAATGCAACATACAAAGGATCGTATTATAGAGTGAAAGCTCATTTGTTGAAGATTAGTGGTAATGGAATCAAAGTTTGCCCGAAGATAAGCTCATTACAAATGGCTGAATTACAAAGAAAAATCAGTGAAGCTGAGCAAAGGAGTAAAAAAGAGCTTCCAAAACATATTCCACTTCCAAGCACTCATGCATCATATCCTTCATCATCTTCTTCAATTAGATGTGATGACAGTACTGTAAACAAAGGACCTTTTCGAATGGAGAGATTTGAACCAAAAAAAAAAAAAGAAAACATGTTAGAGATAGTGCTTTGGAGAAAGCATTTAATTTACAAATGAGAGAACAACTAGATGGGGAAATAGTTAGAATGTTTTACTCAGCTGGACTTCCTTTTAACCTAGCAAGGAATCCACATTACAAAAATGCCTTTGCATATGCATGCAATAACAATTTTGCAGGATACGTGCCAACATGATATAATGTCATTAGAACGAAGTTGTTGCAAAGAGAGAGGGACAATATTGAGAAGTTGCTCAAGCCTACTAGAAGAGTTTGGAAGGAAAAAATGAGTTACTTTGGTTTGTGATGGGTGGACAGATCCACAAAGAAGACCACTTATCAACTTCATGGCTGTAACAGAGAGCTATCCTATGTTTATCAAAGATGTAAACTGTGAAGGACAGTACAAGGATAAGTTTTTCATTTCTAATTTAATCAAAGAAGTTATCATGATGGTGGGGCCTTCAAACATCATTCAGGTCATTACTGATAATGCACCTGTTTGTAGAGCTGCAGGTTTACTTGTAGAGCAAGCATATCCTCATATTTTTGGACACCATGTGTTGTGCATACGCTTAATCTTGCTTTGAAGAATATTTGTGCAGCTAAGAATACCGAAGCAAATGAAATCACCTATAATGAATGTCATTGGATCACAGTGATTGCTGGAGATGCAATTATAATTAGAAATTTTATTATGAATCACTCTATGAGACTCTCTATGTTCAATGATTTCTCTAATTTAAAGATGCTTGCAGTTGCTGAAACTCGGTTTGCCTCAGTAATAGTAATGTTGAGAAGATTCAAAAAAATAAAAAATGCTCTTCAAGTTATGGTGATCAGTGACAAATGGACATGTTATAGGGAAGATGATGTTGGAAAGGCTAGGTATGTAAAAGAGAAGCTTTTAGATGATTTATGGTGGGATGATATTGAATATATCATAAATTTTACAGACCCAATTTATGAGATGTTGAGAGTAGCTGATACGGATAAGTCTTGTTTACATCTCATTTATGAGATGTGGGATTCAATGCTAACCAAAGTAAAAGAAGTTATAGACATGAGAGGAAGACACTTCATGAAGATTCAAACTTTTGGGATGTTATCTATGTTATTCTAGAAGATAGGTGGAGCAAAAGTAATACACCTTTACATTGCTTGGCTCACTCACTAAATCCAAGATAAATTTCAACATTTTTTCATTATGAATTCACAATTTGTTGTTTTGTAATTTCAACATTTTTTCATTATTTCATTTTAATGTTATTTAAAGATATTCAACTAAAGAATGGCTTCAAGAGGATCTTCAAAGAGTTTCTCCACAGAAAGATTTAGAAATTTCAAATATGAGGAAGACATGTTTGAAGTGCTATTTTCCAAATGAGGAGAGAAGAAGTGTCAATATTGAGCTTGCTAAATTTTTTGGTTATTTAGAGGACTTTGGTGACCAAGAGTCATTGCGTGATAGGTGGAGAATTGATCTGAAAATGTGGTGGATTATACATGGAGCTTTAGCACCTCTAAACAATCGTCATAAAACTGCTTAGCCAAGTTTCATCCTCATCCTGTTGTGAAAGAAATTGGAGCACATACTCATTCATCCAATCAATGAAGAGAAATAAAATTACTCCACAACGGGCTGAAGATTTAGTTTACGTGCATACAAATCTTCGACTTCTCTCAAGGAAAACTCCAATTGGAAGGAGACAACAGGATGTGGGATGTTGCTGGAGATGGATTTGAATCTCTTGAGGATATGGGAATATTAGAAATTGCTAATCTTTCACTTGATGAGCTTGAATTAGAAGCTATGATATTTATTGAAGATGATATAGAAACTCAAAGACAAACCACTGAAGAAGTTAATCCTATCATTCCTTCTATTGAATAGTTGAAATTTCATATGTTGGGCAATTTATCTTCTTGTTTTTGTTGTTGTACTAGACATTTCAATATTTAATGCTTACTTTTATTTCAATTTTTTTGTTATTTCAAATATTACACTTTGATTACTTTATTAATTTTTATGTATTATTTATATATTATAATGTCGTATCCGCGCCGTATCCATATCCTATATTTTTAAGAATTGGCGTGTCCCGTATCCGTATCGTGTCGTATCCGTATCGCTGTATCCGTATCAGTGCAACATAGATTCCTATTGTGAATGAATTCATAGATGTGTTCTCTGAGGAATGGAATGAGCTACCTCCGGATAGAGAAGTAGAATTTTCAATTAATTTTCAACTTGGCACAAGTCCTATTGTCAAGGCACCTTATAGAATGACAACCAAGGAATTGCAAGAACTGAAAGATCAGTTGGCTGAATTAATTGAGAAGGGTTTTATCAGACCTAGTTCGTCCCCTTAGAGTGCACCAGTATTATTTGTCAAGAAGAAGGATGGTTCTTTAAGACTCTATATTGATTACAGGGAATTAAATAAGGTGACAGTTAAAAATAAGTACATCTTCACATGATTGATGATATCTTTGATCATTTAGCAGGTTCTTCTGTTTTCTCCAGAATTGATTTGAGATTAGGTTATCATCAGGTTTGGTAAAAAGAATGTGATGTGGAGAAGATTGCTTTTGGAACCAGATATGGGCACTATGAATTTTTAATGATGCCGTTTGGGTTAACCAATGCCCATACAGTATTTATGAATATGATGAATAGAATTTTCAGACCTTATCTGGATCAATTTGTTATTGTATTTATTAATGACATATTGATCTATTCTAAGAATGATAAGGATCATGCAGATCATTTGAAGATTGTTCTAAATTTATTGAGGCAACATAAAATGTTTGCTAAATACTCCAAGTGTGAATTTTGATTGAAGAAAATTCCATTTTTCGGACACATTGTTAGTAGAGAATGAATTTAAGTGGATTCAGAAAAGATTAAAGCAGTAGTGGATTGGCCAACACCAGCGAATGTAGCAGAGGTCAGAAGTTTCTTGGGATTGGCAGGTTACTATAGAAGATTCGTTAAGGGTTTTTCTCAGATTGCTTTGCCTTTATCCAAGTTAACCCGGAAGGATATTAAGTTTGAGTGGACAGAAGATTGTGAGCAGAGTTTTCATGAATTGAAACGATGTTTGACAACTGCACCAGTACTGACAATTCCTTCTGGAACGGAGGTATTTCAGCTATACAGTGATGCTTCTTTAAAAGGATTGGGTTGTGTGTTAATGCAGAATGAAAAAGTGATTGCCTATGCTTCCAGACAACTTAAGCCACATTAAAAGAACTATCCCACTCATGACTTAGAGTTGGCGGCAGAAGCATTTACATTGAAATTTTGGAGACATTATTTGTAAGGGGTAAAATGTGAGATCTTTACAGATCATAAGAGTTTGAAATATATTTTCACTCAGAGGGAATTGAATCAGAGACAGAGAAGATGGTTGGAATTAATAAAGATTATGATCAAGAAATCCAGTACTGTCCAGGAAAGGTTAATGTTGCAGCTGATGCATTGAGCAGAAAGAACCAAACCCAGTTGAATTTGTTGACTAGTGAGGAAAGATTGATTAAAGAAATGGAAGCCTTACAATTAAAAGTCAGAATGCTAAGAGATCATGATACACTCAACATTAATCATATGACAGTTCAATTGTCATTGGAGAAAAGAATTAAGGAAGCTAAAAAAAAAAAAGCAATGAATATCAGAAGTTTTTGGATCAAGTGCAAGAAAAATTAAAGAAGGAACTCAGTGTTGATGAACAAGGAATAATCAGGTACAATATGCGGTTGTGGTTACCAAAAGAGTCATATTTGATTCAAGACATCTTGTCTGAAGCACATAATACCAGTTACTCCATTCACCCTAGAAGCACAAAGATGTATAAGGATTTGAAGACTTCGTTTTGGTGGCCAGGAATGAAAAGAGATGTGGCAGCTTATGTAGCTAAATGTGGAAAGTGTCAAGTTGTTAAAGCTGAACATCAGAAACCCAGTGGAATGTTGCAACCTTTACCAATTCCAGAATGAAAGTGGGAAGAGATAGCCATGGATTTTGTTACAGGCTTTCCTAGGTCAAAACAAGGGCATGATAGTATATGGGTAGTAGTTGACAGACTCACCAAGTCAGCCCATTTTCCACCTATCCGTCAGACTGATTCAGTGGAGAAATTGGCCAAATTATTCGTGAAGGAAATTATCAGATTACATGGAATTCCTAAGACTATTGTATCAGATAGAGATGGGCGCTTCACATCTAAGTTATGGAATATTATTGACGAATATTTCGCACCGACTCGACCCCGATCGAGCCCGACTAGGCTCGATCGCGCTCGATCGACTCGATCGATAGACGTCGAGACAAAATCAACTCAAATTAGACTCCAATTTAATTAAATTAAATCAATTTAATTAAATTAAAATTAAATCAAATCAATTAAAACCCAATCGAACCTCGTCGAGCGTCGTCGAACCCAATTCGACGCTAATCGGCATCAATCGGAGTTCAATTTCGCAAAATTGACTCAATCGAACAAAATCGGACCCAAATCGACTCAAATCGATTCAGGTCGAGCCCAATTCGGAGCCAATTTCAGCCCCAATTGATTGATTTGGGCTCAATCAACTTCCCAAATCAGAAAATTGAAACCTAGGGCTGAGATTTTTTTCTCAAATCTCACCCAAAATTTGGACAGCAGCCAACAGCCAAACAGCAGATTTTGCTGTTTGAAACGTGTGGACAGCAGCCAACAGCAAGGGAAAGCTTCGAACTTCTCCAAACAGCAACTTGGAGTCTTCAAATCGTCTTGGACAGCAGCCATACAGCTTCCGAGAGCTTTCAAACGCTGAAAACTGCTGTCCGGAGTACTTTGGACAGCAAATCCACCCTCCGGAACACCTTGGACAGCAATTGGAACGTGGAGAGGAGCTTGGACAGCGGATTAAAGCTTGGATTGGAGCTTGGACAGCAACTTGGACAGGAATTTGGAGCGCTTGGACAACCCGGGGAAGGTATACCACTAAAACTTAGTGAAACCTAGGGTCTCCCAAGGCCAATTGTTGTGTGGTTGACGCCCCCGAACCTTAGGTCCTTAGAAACTTCATTTGCTTGCTTCCCCAAAACCCATGTGCGCTGCCCTCTCCGTAAAACAGCGGAAATCCGGTGATTTCCGTTTGTTTGCTCTCTTGTGAGAGCCAAAGAGGCATGCCATACGCGTAGGGTGGTCGGATTTGTATCCGACAACCCCTCAAATGCATGTCAAAGCATTCATTTTGTGCCTAATGCCTTCGCCTACGAATGAACCATAGGATTTGATGATCTTTTTCTATCCCAAAATGCATGTTGAGACGTAGGTTTCGTTGAATTCTAGGTTGTACCTACTCAATGCTAATGTCATGACAAAATTGACATCGGATTTAGGGTTTTGCATTTGTCAACTTGCAATTTTTTCTATGCCCAAATGCATTTGATAACTTGTTGTAGAATTTTATTTGAACTCTTAAAGGTTCATTTTACTAATTCTAGAGCAAGTAGGATTGATCAATCTTACTTTGGGTGTGTTGCAAGGCTTGTAAAGAAAATAAAAAGTGGGCATTCGCTCTATTGTATCAAAATTCTCTAATTTGGATAATCATCGCCACATGCATGCATTCTAGGTTCTTCTTAGACCATACCCCAAATTAATCTTAAATCTCTTAGAAATCATAGGGATAGATCTCCCCTATCCAAGGATTTCTAAATCATGTCAAAATTGGTTTAGAGATCTCTCCAAAGTCTTAGGAAATCACTCTTCCCTCTTCTAATTGGGTCCAAAACACTCTAAAAAAAACATAGGGAAACTCCTTTCAAGCATGCATCTCCTCTTCCCATGGATCCAAAACATTCATGGAGGAATGGAGAATCTTCTTTCATGCATAATGCTTGGAGCATTCTCAAAGCTCCAAGTTTTAGATTGCATGAATCATTGGCAACTTGGAACCAACTTCCAAGATCTTTCATCTCTCTTGTTGGAACATAAACCAACAAGGATCCCCTTCATGTGCGATATGTTGGAGCCCCCCTAAGGCTCCAAGTGTTCTATCACATGAATCTCTAAGGCTTTAGGACCAAATCCTAAGCCCAAACCTTTATTTGTTGAGACAAAATCAACAATCCCCCTCTTTCATACATGATTATTTGGGACCTTTCAAGTCTCCAAACATGTCATTACATGAATTATTTGGAGCTTAGGACCAAATCCTAAGCTATCTCTTTCATTTGTTGAGTCACAAAATCAACAAATGAGCTTCTAACTCCATTCACTTGACTTCAACTAAGTGAATGATCCTACCTCTTTGAATACCAAATATTCAAAGAACATCATTGAAATTTTGTAACTCTCAAGTTACATCTTCTTCCTTCAACCCCAAAGTTGTAGAAAATTTATCAAATCATTCATTCCTTGGAACACAAACCAATGAGTAATCCTTTAAATTTAGGACTCTAATCCTAATCTTCCTCATTTGCTTAGCCCAAAGTTGAGCAAATGATAATCTTCCTTTGAGTACCAAATGCTCAAAGAGACTTCACCATTTACTTAGCCTAAATCAAGTAAGTGGTCCTCCCTAACCTCCAACTTACAATTCATAAGTTGTATTTCATATCTCCTTTCCTACAACTCAAAAGTTGTAGGAAACTATCCCATTATCTAAAGACTCCAAATTATGAGAATGTGCACCTCTTTGAACACCAAATGTTCAAAGAATGTTCATGGGGTTGTAGCTTCCAAGTTGCATCCCTTCTCCTTCATTCCTCCAATCCAAATTAGAGGAGTGAATTCCCCTCTTTGGACAACAAATGTTCAAAGAACATTCATTGATTTGCAATCTCTAAGTTGCATTTCCCTTTCTCTTTCCTACAAGTCAAGATTGTAGGAGAGCTTCCAAATCCATCTTCATGATCTCAAATCCAAGTTGGGAGAATGAATTCCCCTCTTTGAACTCTAAGTGTTTTAAAGAGGTTTTAGAAGCCTGCAACCCAAAGTTGCATCTTCTCTTCTCCTTTCTACAACTCAAAAGTTGTATGAAAGTCTCACCCAAATCACCTATTTGTTGAGTCAAAATCAACAAGTAATTCAATCCAAAATCATTTGTTTGTTGAACCAAACTCAACAAATAATTTCATATCAAGCAAAGGAATCAAATCCTAGCTTTCTTTCATTCTCCTAACCCAAATCAGGTGAATGAGTTCCTCTCTTTGGACACCCAAAAGTTCAAAGAATCCTTGATGTGTAGGCCAAATCTACACATCATCCTTTTATGTTTGCCTAATCCAAGCTTAGCAAACTAAATACTCATCATTGAACATAAAAGTTCAATGATAATCCCTCTTGATTTGTAACCCCAAAGCTACAAATCTTTCTTACTTATTGAACCAAACTCGATAAGTGACTCAACTTTGTTTGTTTAATCCAAATTAAGCAAATGAAATCCAACTCCTTGAATACACAAAATTCAAAGAGACACTCTTTTTGATTCGTAGCCCCAAAGCTACTAATCTCCCTCACTCCCATAGGTTCCAAAAGCCTTAGAAAATGTCATACCTTAGCCCAAAAGCTATAGGTCCTTTCTCCTCCAACTCCAAAGTTGTAGGAGATCTCTTCTCTCTTTAACTCCAAAAGTTAGAGAGAGTTCCCCTACATTTAGCCCAAAAGCCAAATGTTGGATTCCTTACCTTAGCCCAAAAGCTATAGGTCCTTTCTCCTCCAACTCCAAAGTTGTAGGAGATCTCTTCTCTCTTTAACTCCAAAAGTTAGAGAGAGTTCCCCTACATTTAGCCCAAAAGCCAAATGTTGGATTCCTTACCTTAGCTCAAAGCCATGGGTTCTTTCACTTTTCCTACAACTCAAAAGTTGTATGAAACCCACTTTCACTAAACCTATATTGAGTGATCCAATTTTGTCCCAAATTATCTTACTTGTTGAACCAAAAACAACAAGTAAATTCACCCCAAGCTTAGGATTCAAGTCCTATTTCTCTTTGCCATTCCAAACTCAAGTTGGAAGGGGGCAATTTTCTCTTTGGACATCAAAATGTCCGAAGACCTTCGTGAATTTGCAACCCAAAAGTTGCATTTTCTCCAATTCTCCTCCAACTCTAAAGTTGTAGGAGATTTCTCCTCTCTTTGGCTCCAAAAGCTAAAAGAGAACTCTCCAACATTTAGCTCAAAAGCTAAATGTCGGATTCCTACCTCTTCTTCTTAGCTCCAAAAGTTAAGGAGAATTTTCCTCAACAAGTGGCTCAAAAGCCACATGTTGGACACTCCTTTCTTAGACCCAAACTCTAGAAGGACTTTTAGTGTGACATACCACACAAGCCTCACACACTTAGGTGCACAGCCCCTTAGGCATGCTAGGATTAGGATTTTTCTTTGTGTGCGCATGTGATTGATGTTGTGGATTGATTGCCCTTGGATTGTCTGCGTGTGGGCACTTGCCCTTAAGTGGTTAGTGTAGAAAAATATAAATGTTTTTCTGTGCAGGTGGCCATATCTAAAAGGGGGGGCGCTCATAAATAATAATAAAAATGCTTGCATGACAGGTATCGCTTAAAACCCCCCAAAGATGTGGCCAATATGGTAAAAGCAGGGGGCCTAGCACTTAGCGCTCTAAGTGTTAGGCCAATTTTGAGATAATTACATGCTTATTATATAAACTGCCTCCTAACTCTGTTTTGCAGATTTGAGTCTTTTTTTTATCATGTATTTGGTAGAAATAGGATGTAAAACTTATGGGGATCTGGATCAAAAAGAGGTGAACCAAACGGATGTACCTGTGGAAGGTGAGGCCTGAGGTTCAGTTGGAAAGATAAAGCTTCAAGACCCCACAAGTAGAGTCTGTAATTAATTCAACTGGGTTGTATAATGGCAGGCAACTCAACTGCCAAATTTGGTTGTAATAAATTGGACTTTATCTACATTTCTGCATTTTATTTATAAATAAAAGCATGTGTTGAAATGTTTACTGGATGTGCAATAGAAATGCATGTCTTTCCTAGGTTTCTTCCCTTTGTTTTTGTGGGCGTGGCTTGGACTTTTGATACGGTAGGCTCTTAGGACAAAACTAAGTTTTTCTACCCATTTAAAATGTAAGCAAACTAAAAATGAAATTAGGCTTCATGATTTTCTAACAAAAAGAAAAATTGCATGGCTCCCTTCAAGGAGCTAAGTTTTCAAAACAAAAACAATCATGCATGGCCAAAAATATGTTGCATATAGAAAGCCCTCATTTAAGGATTAGATAACAAAAGTCTTTTTCTTTGTGAGTCAGCATTTGCATACCACACATATTAAGGCATTTTGGCCTCAAAGCCAAGCTGTAAGACCTACCTTCTAAATAAAAATAACCCTACCACTCTACATTTGCATTGAGACTAAACAACATGGTTTTAAAAGCGATTAGGGGGAGTTTAGCTGGTAGTCCCTTCCAGGCGGGACAGTAAATCCAGAAGTCGGGCGGGTTATGCCTCTTGTGAGGTGTAGCTTGTAAGTCCCTCTTTGCACTCGTTAGATCTAGGTTCGAGGCACTACCTATCGGTAGTTCTCACCTTAGTCTTAGGGTCAGAGGCACGGGTTGATTCCAAATCACCACATAAGCCCTCATCTTTCGGGCAATTCCTCCAACAAGTGTTGTTGGGATGTAAGCCCCAATCTTCTAATAAAATATCAACTTAAACCAAATTTAGACTCAAAAAAATGTAAAGCCTAACATAGGATAGTCCGAGCACCTCTGAGTTTCCCTCAGAATCAAGTGCTCCTACTTCATCTCCTTTGGCTCTCATTCCAAAATCTATATCTGAGTTGATCCACTCCTTGAAATTCCTAAGGGCCAAAACCCTTTAAGCAAGACTTTCATGGATTTTAAAACAACAAAAATCAAACTCTAGCCAACATTTAAATGACTTTCAAAGCAAAAACCACTAGTTTAATCAAAAGTTTTCCCAAATCAAACTTGGGATGTAATTAACCATAGGGGCTTGCCCCTATGGGATGTCTGTACCCCATAAATAAATAAACCCCACTCAACTAAACATTGAGTGGGGGAATCTCTGTTAAATAATTGTAAATTTTATTATTGAGCCCATAAGAAAATGGTATTTTTACCGTCCGGGATAATATATCGTATTCTTATGCCGTGCCCGATTATAAAATATGCAATCCGTTTGAGGATATAAAAATTCTCCAACAAATATTACACATGCAAGTTTAGGTACAAAATTGAAATTCAGCACTACATTTCATCCTCATACAGATGGTCAATCAGAAAGGTTGATTCAAGTGTTGGAAGATTTGTTAAGATTGTGTATCCTAGATTTTGGAGGTAGCTAGAAGGATCACATTTCATTAATAGAATTCACTTACAATAATAGCTACCAATTCAGTATCATAATGGCTCTATATGAAGCTTTATATGGCAGAAGATGCATCACTCCCTTGAGTTGGTTTGAAGTTGGTGAAAGACAATTGTTGGGTTCACAGTTAGTGGATCAAGCTACGGAAAAGGTAAGACTAATCAGAGACATATTAAAAGCAGCTCAAGACCGCCAACAGAAATATTATGATCGCAAGCATAAAAGGATAGAATTTGATGTGGTAGATTTTGTATTCCTGAAGGTAAGACCAATGAAAGGTATTTCTAGATTTGGCCAAAGTGAAAAACTCAGCCCTAGATTTATAGGTCCATATGAGATTATTGAAAGAGTGGGACAAGTAGCATACATGTTGGCTCTACCTTCAGATATGTCCGATATACATAATATTTTTCATGTATCAATGCTCAGAAAATGGGTTACAGATGAAGATCAAAGAGTTCTTAAAAAAGATATTAAACTTCAGAAAAAATTGACATATGTTGAAGAACCGGAAATTTTATTGGAAAGGGATATTGTTGACCTGTTAATAGCATACAAAAAAAAGAAAAAAATCGTACCTGCCCGCACGTCGTCGCCGCATTTCGCACGTCGAAGCCACCCTCGAGTCGTTTCACCCCACGATCTCTTCCTCGCGACATTAAAGCCAAACGAAATGAGAGGCCTCGGGCGCTGGCTCATTCCCGAATTCTCTCAGTCTCTCCCGCTCTGACTCTCTCTCTCGCTCTTCTTCTCTTTTCCGACTTCCTCTGCTCATCTGACTTCGCCTCTGCGACCACTGTCCCTTCCAGTCGAAACGAAAGTTATGACATCTTGATCGGAAGGAAGGGAGAGCCCGCTCGCTGTCCCCAGGCCGCTTCTTCGATTCCTCCGTGGATGTCCAGCTTCGCCCCTTCTCCGACTTCGTGCCTCCAACGACTTTCCTTGCCCGTCGGATCGGAAGCTCGACATTTTGATCGGAGGCCACAACAGGGAGCTCGCTCGCTGTGAAGTTAACTTTCTCCCATCGCGTGCTACTCCGGCCCTCCCGTCGCTGTTCGACTTTGCTCATTCGGCGGCATTCCCTTCCTGTTGGAGCGGAAGTTACTACATTTTAATCGGAAGCAGCAATCGGGAGCTCGCTTGCTTGAAGGATCGGAAGCAACGGGCGGGAGCTCGCTGGCTGCAGAGATAACTTTCTCCCTTTCGAGCGGCTTCTCCGACCCTCCGTGGCTCTTTGACGTCACACCTCCGCCGGCTCCCCCCTCTCCGATCGGAAGCAGCAAGGAGCTCGCTGGCCGTGCGGGTAACTTTCTCCCTTTGGCAGGAGAAATTATTCTGTGGAATCCGATCACAACGATGTGTTCGGTCTGTAACAGTAGTCAATAAAAACATAACGCGTGGCGTGCTTACGTGGAAAGTTAAGGCCCGACTCGTTTGTATTTTCGAGAGTAAATAATCCGAGGCCCGCCCAGTATATACAATGAAAAAGGCGGAAAATTTTAACATTTTCGAAATTCGACATTTCGGCCATTCGCTCCATTTCTCCCGAGCTTCCAGCAAAAAACTCTCGATGAATTCCTCCGGCAATCTCTTCTTTTCATCATGGACGTGGAAAAGGATTCACCTGCAAAGAGAAAGGTGCGAAAATTCTTACATTTACATAAAATGAACTACGGATATCTTTGGTATTCAACGCGTATTTGCTGAAGAAACCAAAAAATAAATTTAAATCATTCCTAGTAACTATAAAAGTTTAAATTTATCTCACCATTTTCGTTCTTTCTGCGTATTTTCTTTGTACTCAATGTGTATAATCTGCGTAAATTTCACTTATTTTCTGCGTATATGTTGAAGAAAAAACCTAACTTTTTATAATAAGTACTTTTGATCTTTAAATCATAAAACTAAACTTCGAATAAACAAAAATGATTAATGTACCTTAAACCATAGATTTCTGGTGATATTTTTCTCATCCTTTGCGTACATTGCGTATGGTATGCGTACCCATCGCGTATGGTATGCGTACCCGTTGCGTATGGTATGTGTACACGTTTCGTATAATATGCGTATTTTTTGTTGCGTTTTTTATGCGTACTTATAATATGCTTCTCTAAATTAATTATAGTTTCTTATTCTACGCAGATTTACGTCCGTCCTATATCATATAGATGCTATGTTTCGACTTTCAGAACAATGTGTGATACATTTTCAGATATAATTCCTGTTGAAATTGAAGAAAAATTGAAGGAACTTAATATTTATCAATTTCTTCAATTTCCTAGATTTGAGCAAAACGCCCCACTTATCTACCAGCTGCTGACAATGTGGAACATTGAAAAGCAAAGCTTCATTATAGAGGGCCATGTTGTCCCTTTCACAGCTGATGAAGTGGCCCTCCTGACTGGACTACCAAATAGAGGTGAGGAGATTACTTGGATGACCTTGCCGACTTCAACAATCAGCTCAAAGGATATTAAGACTGAAATGTTTGAGTTGACTAGGGAAAGCTCCCCAGATACCATGTTGAAAACATTTATTATGTATTTGTGTTCTAATTTATTTTTCCAACAAAGCAACTTTAAAGTTCCTAATATGCTTAAGACAATAGCAAATAATGTTGATGATTTTTCATCAATTAACTGGGCATGGGCAATTTGGGAATGCCTGGTTGAAGATTTTAATAATGTATCTATGAAGATCTCAAAAAATAGGCCAGCGGGTTATGTCAATGGATTTGTGCCACTGCTTATTGTGAGTGCTAAAACAATTCTTATTAAACATTTTAATTGACTGATTGTTTTGCTAAAACTAACTGAGAATATCTAAATTTTATGCATGTTTGGTTCCTGGAGCACACTTCCATTCATCTCCCAAAGTATCCTGACAGAAGGCCCCGTTTCCTTCGATGGTCTGATGATATTGTATATAACACTGAGAAGACTGCCAAATTATTTGTTAATTTAAAGAGAAGACAGGTATTTATTGTGAAAAGTTTTATATATTGCTTACATATTGCGTACGGTTTGCGTATACTATGCGTATGTCTTGCGTACGTTGTGCGTACGGTATGCGTATATAATACGTATATATTGCGTATATGATTGCGTTTAGATTGCGTATTTATTTGAGAATAATTTTTCACAGATTTTTGTTGACATCCAAGGAGTAACCCCTGAAGAATGTGATCTCTTGGGTGTAAAGAAATATCCATCAACCCCTCTTTCACCCATTCAAACTAACACACCTGAACATCATCTCCCCCCACAATCTCCTCTGCAGCCCAAATCCGCCTTGAAAACCCAACCCCAACCCCAACCCTTAGATGAACTTGAAAAGAAAATAATAGGGATTGTGCAGGAGTCCATGGTCAACCTCTTACAGGAATTTGAAGCTAGAATGAGGAAGAATTTTGAACAAATTGTGAAGAGAGTTGATCTTATTGATGAGAAGCTTCAACATTGCATTGTCCAAGGAATTATTAAGCCTAATCAGCAAGCTGTTCCCTCCTCCTCATCATTCATTCCCCATACAATTCCATCCCCCAACAATATTCGGATATCATCTGAACACACCAAGACCGACGCCCCAGAAAAAATGAATGATGTTGAGATGACCCAGGCTGCTGAAAGGGTTAGCAAAAAGAATAAATTAGAGAGAAAATCAAGCCAAAAGAAGAAGAAGCAGAAAAGGGTACACCACATCCCTGAGGAAACTGCCCAAGAAGAACCTATTAAAGAAGTTCCCCCGCAAGAAGAACCTATTAAAGAAGCTCCCCCCCAACAAGAACAGTCCAAAGAAGCTGCCAAAGAAGATCCCCCCGAAGAAGAACATGTCAAAGAAGCTCCCCCCCAAGAAGAACAGTCCAAAAAAGCCCCCCCCCCTAAGAAGAACAGTCCAAAGAACCTCCCCCACAAGAAGAACAGTCCAAAGAAGCCCCCCACAACAAGAACCTTCGAAAGAAATTATTCCATTCCAAAAAGTTCCCCATAAAGTTCCTCAAACTACAGAAATAATCAATGTTGATGATGTTGTAATAAAGGGTTACCCTGCAAGTCCCACAGTTAATTACAAAGGAGTGGAAATGTTGAGTCCAGCGCAGGAAGTTTTTCTTCGGGAAAACATAAAGAAATATCTTGACAGGTATTTTATTTTAGTATAATGCGCGTATGGTTTGTGTATTACGTGCGTATGGTTTGCGTCCTTTGTGCGTACGGATTGCGTATTTAATGTGTTTTTTATGCGTATAATGCGCGTACCTTATGCGTATTTTTTGTTTAAATAGTTCAGTAGCATGTGTGTATTTGAATCTGGGAACGTCATGATTTCAAGACGCATGATCGACGAAATATTATCAGAAAGTTACCTGGACAATGACCATATTGATGCTTTTGTCATTTTATTAAATGAGAAGTCTAAAATTTCACCAGATCAATATCAAAAATATCTATACATCTCACCAATGTATTGGGTTAGTATACTAGTTTATTTTATATATAATTTTTTATTTGAACTATTTAATTCTTATATTTAATTGTTTGCAGCATTACAAGATAAAGAATGTAAAATCAGTGTTGTTCCTCGAGCACATAGACTACAAATCTGTTCAGTCAAGCAGTATTATAATTAATCAAATTATTCACGGAGAGCACTGGACCCTTCTAGTTGGTTACATAAAGCAGAAAAAGTGGGAATTTTACGACTCCATACCCAACCCTATGCATAGAAGTGTTGCTGTGAAGATAGTGAGTTTGATTCTAACATTGAATTGTTTACAATTTTCGTGATTATTTTTAAGTGACTTAATTCTATTCCATATATTGTTCAGATTGCAAGTTTAAATAAGGATTGCAAAAAAGCCTTTCATCAAAATATCACTAAATGGAGTTTCAAGACAATGAAGAATGCGCCAATTCAGACCAACAATACAGATTGTGGTATGTTCGTTTGCAAATACATGGACAATATTGTTCGACAAAACAACTCCGGCTGGATGCAGAGAACGGATTGGCAAGAAAAAATGCCCAAATATAGAGCAGAATTTGCATACGGATTGTTTTGTGCTGCAATGAAATGAACTTTTATATTTTAAATTTATGTACATAATTGGTATATTTTCCTTGTAATTAAGAAAGATTCTATGTGTTGAATATAATGTTTCTCATCATTGATCATTCATTTAAATCGAACCATATGCATTTCAGACGTAGCTCATACAACGTATATACGCAGATAATGGTTCATAGTTTTTTAATCAATAATCCAATTAATTCGAATGCAACTCCCTATCAATAAAACCAGCAAGGATCGTTGAATATAGGGTTTTCCACCGTTGATCCTTAATTCAAATCGATTAAGAAGGTTTTCATTAAGGTTTTATGAATACGCAGCGTATACGCATTTCTTACGCGATCCAGACGCAGGTAATACGCATGACATACGCATAAGGCAGTTCTTGGTTTTTTGATAAAAAAATCAAATTAATTAGAATTTAAATGATTCGATGCATTCTTTCGGTATGAAATATTCAAATACTCATTTAAGCATCGTTTGAAAATAATTTGTATGAATTTTACAATGAGACTTGATGGTTGTGTACACCCTTGTGCTACACAAGTGATGGTTCTAGAGTGTGGGTGTTATGCTCCTATGGTGGAGCATTCATTAGAGTATGTGGAGTGGAGTCAAATTAATTCGAATGCAACTCCCTATCAATAAAACCAGCAAGGATCGTCGAATATAGGGTTTTCCACCGTTGATCCTTAATTCAAATCGATTAAGAAGGTTTTCATTAAGGTTTTATGAATATGCAGAGTATACGCATTGCTTACGCGCTCCGGACGCAGGTAATACGCATGACATACGCATAAGGCAGTTATTGGTTTTTTGATAAAAAAATCAAATTAATTAGAATTTAAATGATTCGATGCATTCTTTCGGTATGAAACATTCAAATACTCATTTTAGCATCGTTTGAAAATGATTTGTATGAATTTTCCAATGAGACTTGATGGTTGTGTACACTCTTGTGCTACACAAGTGATGGTTCTAGAGTGTGGGTGTTATGCTCCTATGGTGGAGCATTCATTAGAGTATGTGGAGTGGAGTCAAATTAATTTGAATGCAACTCCCTATCAATAAAACCAGCAAGGATCGTCGAATATAGGTTTTTCCACCGTTGATCCTTAATTCAAATCGATTAAGAAGGTTTTCATTAAGGTTTTATGAATACGCAGCGTATACGCATTTCTTACGCGATCCAGACGCAGGTAATACGCATGACATACGCATAAGGCAGTTCTTGGTTTTTTGATAAAAAAATCAAATTAATTAGAATTTAAATGATTCGATGCATTCTTTCGGTATGAAATATTCAAATACTCATTTAAGCATCGTTTGAAAATAATTTGTATGAATTTCACAATGAGACTTGATGGTTGTGTACACCCTTGTGCTACACAAGTGATGGTTCTAGAGTGTGGGTGTTATGCTCCTATGGTGGAGTATTCATTAGAGTATGTGGAGTGGAGTCAAATTAATTCGAATGCAACTCCCTATCAATAAAACCAGCAAGGATCGTCGAATATAGGGTTTTCCACCGTTGATCCTTAATTCAAATCGATTAAGAAGGTTTTCATTAAGGTTTTATGAATACGCAGAGTATACGCATTGCTTACGCGCTCTGGACGCAGGTAATACGCATGACATACGCATAAGGCAGTTCTTGGTTTTTTGAAAAAAAAATCAAATTAATTAGAATTTAAATGATTCGACGCATTCTTTCGGTATG
Source organism: Dendrobium huoshanense (assembly GCA_016618105.1). Lineage (NCBI taxonomy): Eukaryota > Viridiplantae > Streptophyta > Magnoliopsida > Asparagales > Orchidaceae > Dendrobium > Dendrobium huoshanense. The sequence continues at coordinate 87,317,986 of CM028358.1, forward strand.
AAACATTCAAATACTCATTTTAGCATCGTTTGAAAATGATTTGTATGAATTTTCCAATGAGACTTGATGGTTGTGTACACCCTTGTGCTACACAAGTGATGGTTCTAGAGTGTGGGTGTTATGCTCCAATGGTGGAGCATTCATTAGAGTATGTGGAGTGGAGTCAAATTAATTTGAATGCAACTCCCTATCAATAAAACCAGCAAGGATCGTCGAATATAGGGTTTTCCACCGTTGATCCTTAATTCAAATCGATTAAGAAGGTTTTCATTAAGGTTTTATGAATACGCAGAGTATACGCATTTCTTACGTGCTCCGGACGCAAGTAATACGCATGACATACGCATAAGGCAGTTCTTGATTTTTTGATAAAAAAATCAAATTAATTAGAATTTAAATGATTCGATGCATTCTTTCGGTATGAAACATTCAAATACTCATTTTAACATCGTTTGAAAATGATTTGTATGAATTTCCCAATGAGACTTGATGGTTGTGTACACCCTTGTGCTACACAAGTGATGGTTCTAGAGTGTGGGTGTTATGCTCCTATGGTGAAGCATTCATTAGAGTATGTGGAGTGGAGTCAAATTAATTCGAATGCAACTCCCTATCAATAAAACCAGCAAGGATCGTCGAATATAGGGTTTTCCACCGTTGATCCTTAATTCAAATCGATTAAGAAGGTTTTCATTAAGGTTTTATGAATACGCAGCGTATACGCATTTCTTACGCGATCCAGACGCAGGTAATACGCATAACATACGCATAAGGCAGTTCTTGGTTTTTTGATAAAAAAATCAAATTAATTAGAATTTAAATGATTCGATGCATTCTTTCGGTATGAAACATTCAAATACTCATTTCAGCATCGTTTGAAAATGATTTGTATGAATTTCCCAATGAGACTTGATGGTTGTGTACACCCTTGTGCTACACAAGTGATGGTTCTAGAGTGTGGGTGTTATGCTCCTATGGTGGAGCATTCATTAGAGTATGTGGAGTGGAGTCAAATTAATTCGAATGCAACTCCCTATCAATATAACCAGCAAGGATCGTCGAATATAGGGTTTTCCACCGTTGATCCTTAATTCAAATCGATTAAGAAGGTTTTCATTAAGGTTTTATGAATACGCAGTGTATACGCATTGCTTACGCGATCCCGACGCAGGTAATACGCATGACATACGCATAAGGCAGTTCTTGGTTTTTTGATAAAAAAAAATCAAATTAATTAGAATTTAAATGATTCGATGCATTCTTTCGGTATGAAACATTCAAATACTCATTCAAATACTCATCGTATTCGATTAGGAATGTTTACATGGGTATGAGTATAGTACGCACTATTTACGCAAACTAGACGCGTTAAGGACGCAGATCATACGCATAAAATACGTAAACGACTGCATTTTTTTATATTCAGCAATAAATTCATTTAAAGCAATAATGTTACTTCAAAACATTATGAAATGCAATAAAGGAGATCATAAATTCATAATGGGTTAAAATTATTTAGTAATAATTGAAAATATATTGCATTTTCAGAAACATAGAATAAGCGATCTATATATGTTTTTATACGCGCTGTTTATGCGCTGTATACGCGCTGTATACGTGGGACATACGCAAATTAAAATTGACAGCTAAAACAAATATTCTTACAAATAAATATCCATCAACAAATATTCTTACAAATAAATATCCATCATACAAATATTCTTATAACATAGATTTCTCTGTTTTAATGATATCCATCATCAACTTCAGGTATTTTGCTGATGGCTTTTTGGAACGTACACCTGTTATGTGTTCCTCAGTGAAGCATTTGGGTATGCTTGTGAAATTAGAATGCTTTGCTCGCTTTACTGATGGTTGACTGGACGGTTCCCCGGCTATGAAATCGTCTGTCATGCACTCAGGCATGCTGGTGAACTGCTGTACTGATGCCTGACTAGACGGGCATGCTTGTGATATGAAATCCTCCGTGAAGCATTCGGGCATTCTTGAGAAATTGTACTGCTTAGCTGGAGATGCCTGACTGGAATGTACAGCATTTATGAAGTCCTCAGTGAATCATTCGGGTATGCTTGTGAAATTACACTGCTGATCTGAGGGTTGCTTGGAGTGTACAGAATTTATGAAATCCTCAGTTAAGCATTCGGGCATGCTTGAAAGAGTCTCAAATTTTGTTGTGTATTTCTTCATTAGTGGTTTCCCTGTTAAAAAAATTAATAACAATATGTCAAAATAGGCAATAAATAAAATTATTCAAAAAAGAAAATATCATACTCTTTGTCTTTTTTTCCCAGTGGCTTTTCAGCCTAACATTGGATATGCCTTTAGGCCTACGCTTTAGAGGGTCTTTCAGTTGTACACTGCCACCCTGTGTAGTCTTGTATGTCTTTCTCTTCCCAAAAACAACCAAATCGAGTTTTACAGATGTATCCTTCATTGCAGCCATTAGGAATTCTTCACCACCCTCATTCAGCTGCGCTCGTATGCTCATTTCATATGCAAACCTGCTGATATAATTTCTGAATATGAATCCACTACTAGCTTCAGAGCTATTCTGAGAATTTTCTTTCAAATTTAGACCATCATATATATCTTGTCGAGCTCGTGCTGACCATCGCAACAGTAGGTACTTCTCGGGGATTTCCCCAATAGCCATTTGCCTCAAAACTATTATGCAGTGAGAACACAATAAACCCATCGTTTCAAACTTTCTGCAGGAGCATTGAATGTTATCATTTTGTGCATCAAAATCAACAACCCATGGTTTAGAGTGATCCTTGGTCTCTGTGTAATAGACAAAAAATTTAGAAGAATCACTAGACTCAAGCTCTACACTCATTACACCTACACCTTATAAAAATTCTTGTTCAAAAAATGAATATAGTTTCTTTGAATAAAATTGAGCAGCTTGCTTTAATATTGAGCAGTTTTTTATTACAGGTTCTATTTTGGAGTGGCTGCATCTATAATCCTCATCATGTTCATTCCGGCGCCAATTCCTCATCAACTTCTCTAAACCCAAAAAGCAATCAGTTATAGAACTTGTGGGCTTATAAATGCCATGACACACATTATTAGTAGACTCGCTACGTTGTGTGGATAGAATGTCCATGCTAAAATAATCCTTATTGAAGATAGTTGATCACTTATTCCTTATCCTATAAAGATCCTGCAACCAAACATGATCTTGGAGGTTCCCTTGTATGATCAATTCAGCCCATGCATTCTCAAACTCCTCCTCAGAGTCACATCTGCTCAAACACTTATTGAAGAGGCATTTGACTTTGTTGTTGGTATTGTAGCATGATACTTTTGATGGAACCTTTTTTCGGATATGCCATTGGCACAGTCTATGACGACTGTGAGGTAGTGCAACTTCTATGGCCCTAGCCATTGCCTGGTCTTGATCTGTATATATTATTATTGGTTGTTTATCACCCATCATTCGAACAAAAGTTGTAAACACCCACGTAAATGATTCAATTGTCTCTTCGGACAAGAAGGCCACCCCAAGCAAAATGTTTTGCCAATGATTGTTAACCCCAACAAATGATGCACATACCAAATTATACTTATTAAGCATATAACTTGTATAAAAAATTATCACATCACCAAAGCAGTCATAATCTATCTTACCAATCGCATCAACCCAAAAAAAATTTAACAATCTATTAAATTCATCCTTCTGGACATCCCAAGAGAACATGTTATCATTAAGTTGTCGTTCTTTAAATAACTCAATCAAAGTATTAGTGTCCCCAAGTTCAATCTTAGCTCTTTTTATTTTTTGAATAAAGTTGTACGCATCCCTCCTTGTGAATCCAATATTTTCGACACCTCCAACTTCATCAGCAAGGAAGGAAAATGCATAAATTGTTCTTATCCCAGCATCTGTCATTGCTTTAAGAACAGAAGCTTTTTCATCACACATATTCCTGCATGATCTAAGAAGATGTCGGTCTTCTGGCCTAGGCAAATCATGATTGTGATTTTCAATAAATTTTTTCACCTTCCAATATCCAACTTCAGCCACTCTAAACCTAACCATAGCTGGACAACCAGTTCGAGTATCTGATCTTTGATATTTTGTTTGGATATTAAGATCAGGCAACTTCTTGAAACCAGCTTTTGAACAAACAAAGTCCTAGGATTTTAAATTTCTGGAATTTGGCCAGTAACTGTGATGATCCTTACGAACACTAAAACCAAGATTATATCCATAAGAACGATAAGCCTCGTATGCTTCTTTCTCATTAACATAAACATCCTGAGAAATACGCAATAAGTGAATGGTAAAATACGCAACCAATACGCAACATATACGCAAAAGATAAGCAGCAATTACACAATATATACGCAATGTATACGCAATATATACGCAGAAAATATTCAATGTATATCAAACAGAAACGCAATACATACGCAAATAATACGCAACAAACCTTTGAAATAAGAAAATCGAACTACAAAATCCTTATTGTAGCCTAGATCAATAATGCTTTAGAAGAAGAGAACATCGAGTATTCTTTTTAAATCAATTACAATTTTACATTATGCACATTGTTGATAAAAAACCGCATCTTTGTTAAACACAATAAATGCACAAAGAAAACTTGAAAGGAGGCGAACTTTACCGAGATGCTGAACTTTTCGTCCAGTCCCACTGGTTCTACGTGTTCTGCTTCATATGCGCTTGTTTCCGGGACGTCGGCATTCTCCAGGTTATCGGCTTCCTCCGAGACCTGCGAAAATATTGTCTGCTCATAAAAACCAACATCCTCCTCCAGATCAATCTCCATCTTCATCGGCATTTTCTCTGCGAAATTTTTGGCTTCTCTGCGAAAATTTTGGCTCTAAGCTTTATATATTGCGGTGATTCGCGCGCGCCTTAAATTCTGAAAAAAGAAGCGCCAACCTAAATATCCCGGGTCGGGCTGGAAGACGAGTCGGGTTTACGAGGTTTACGCAAGTCAATTGACTGTTTAACCCTTTCCACGTAAGCAACCGAACACATCGTTGTGATCGGATTCCACACGCAATAATTTGCAGGCTTCTCTGGGCCAAATCCCGTAAATAAATAAATAAATATATATATATATATATATATATATATATATATATATATATATATATATATATATATATATATTATAATTTATTTTAATTAATTTTAATTAATTTTAATTATTATTTTAAATTAATTATAATTATTATGATTAATTATACTTAATTCTAATTAAATTATTATAATTAAGTTATTTAATTATAATTAATTTAATTAAAATTAATTTTAATTAATTATAATTTACAAAATTAATTATTGTTAATTATTAATAATTAATTATAAGTTATTAAAATTAATTAATACTAATTAGTTATAATTAATTATAGATTAATTATAACTAATAGTTTTAATTAATTTTAATAAATTTAATTAATTATGATTAATTATAAATAATTAATTAAAATAATTTATTAATTAATAATCATTAATTAGCAATAATTATAATTAATTCAAAAAAAGAGAGAAGAAGCATGCCTACCCTTCCCGCCTTGGTTTCCGTGCCCTTCACCGATAGTCGCCGGCCACTCCCCGCCGGGTCTTCAAGGTATAAAATTTCTAACTTAAACCCCGTCCTCGACGTTTGCAGCGGACCGGGGAACCACCTATATGCGCTCTTGTAGCACGGTAGGAGGGAGCCCAGTGTGAAGCATACGGCGAGGCGGGTAAGCCCTATACACGCTCTTGTAGCGTGGTGGGGACGGTCCTCGGCCTCGACTTCGACACCGACACCGCCGACACTGCTACGAAAGGTATAATGTTCCAAAATCTCATTCTCGATGTTTGCAGCGGATCGGGGAACCACCAATACGCTCTCTTGTAACACGGTAGGAGGGAGCCCGGTGCGAAGTATACGGTGAGGTGGGTGAACCCTATACACCCTCTTGTAGCGTGGTGGGGAGAGCTACTGGTGTTCTACTGTACGGGTACTGCTGAAGGCCCCATACACGCTCTTGTAGCGTGGTGGGATGAAAATTACTACGGCCGCGGTGTCTAAGGACACCTACCATACACGCTCTAGTAGCGTGGTGGGAAGGCCCAGCTCCCCTATTTTCTCCCAAACAGGGGATATGTCGGGATGCTGCCGAAATTTTCACTGAAATGTACAAAGACTTGAACAATTTGAAGACCTTCTTGAGCAACAATGTAGAAGACCTGTACTCGGACAATAATACACAGAAATTGAACTAAATGAGCAGAGTACTTGTACGAAGAATAGAGGACTGGTGGACCTAAATTTGAACAAGTTCTAAATGATTTCTAAGGGTCAAAATCAAATGAAACATAATCAAATTGAAATCAAAATCAAGTCAATACGAACATACAATTGAACACAAAAAGATCCCATAAGACTTCGAACAAAAGTGAACATGAAATTATACTTGCAAGAACTTCAGAAGACCAGGAACAAGCACTTGAACCTGTACTTGAATTTGAGGACTTGGACTGCATGGGACACTTGAACTTGTACTCTGAGCTCGAAGTATATAACATTAAGTGGGGGTTATGAACTCCTACTCAAACTCAGATTGAACCCAAATTCAAATCAATTTGAACTCAAGCAAGAACTTGAATTGGACTTCAAGAAGACATGTACATTCCCGTTTGAATCGCTCTTTGTGGCTTTTCATTTACTGAGGTGTTCTTGCTGGTTGTTCTATGGCATTGGGTTGTATCGATTGAATGTTTAAGATCGTTGAAGGCAAAGCTTGAAGCAGTTTTCACGGTCTTCTTAAAATGTAACCAACAAAGGAGGACCGGCCTCTTAATGTGATGCTAATCAAAGATAACAAGCTTATTTGCTTCATAAGATGCAACGACGATCTTCCGTTTGAAATGGGATTCAAATAAGAGAGGTTCATTAGGAGCCTGAACCATACTTCAATACAAACAAACAACGGGAGACTCGTGGCGAACAAGACCTCGATGCATGAATTCTCACAACAATCCCTACAAGTGCCTGTTGATTGAGATGGCAATACTGGAGACCAGCAATCAAAAATCTATCCTACAAACAAATTCAACCATCAACCACCTGAGATTGGTGAAAGGTGGTTTCGATACGGAAACAATGGGTCTCCTACGAACATTCCTAAGAGCTAGTAGCAAACACAACGGATCCCTACAAACAAATACGAGCCGCTTGTGGATAATAACAGTGGACATATCATAAGCATATCAAATCACTGTGGGTACAAGTACAAATATCTTCTACGACGATCCCTATGAGGTCAAACAAGTACAATCAAACCACCCGAGATTGGTGAAATGGTGAATATGATGCAGAAAGAATGAATCTCCTGCAAACATTTTCTATAAGCTCATAGTGGATACAAGCGGTCCCCTGCAAATGGATACTCGTGGATAACAATAGTGGGTGTATTGTAAGTACAATGAATCACTGTGGACACAAGTGCGGATATTACCTACAACGACGGTAATTAAGATCTACAAGTGCGTTGAGTACAAGGGCAACTCTATGTACGAAAAGGACACCCCTTGGCAGAAAGGGGGGAAATGTTTGAACAAATTAGAACCAAACTTTCTGGTGTCCCAAAGTCTCTTTTTGGTTCTATAATTAAGAAGAGAACAGTTTGGGTGCCCACAAACACCGGAAATAGCAAGTCCACTACGCCGAAGAGCCTAAAAGGAGTTCTTTCAAAATCAGCAGTCTTTGACTCCAAAATCCAGAAAATTCTTCCCCGGTGAATGAGAAAGGGGGAGTCAACACCAAGATGCACGCCACCGGATCTGCAACATCTATGAAAGAAGACAGAAGGCATCCACAATCTACAATGCCACACCACCTGATCCGCAACACTCGTATTAGCGGACAGAAGACATGTATAAGCTCTCAAATGAAAAGTTGTGTGCATCCAAATGATAGTTATCTACACAACTACAAATACTTCAAAGTACCCCTACACATGCACTATAGTTTGTATACACATAGGTACACAATGGGGTACGTTTAAATCAATATAAAATCACCCGCATGGGCCCCGACGAGCGTGTTATTGGTACACATGTGACATTCAGGGATGCTGCGGGTTATCAAATTTTAAACCCGATCTTCCTTAGCAGGTAAAAAGGAATCGACAGGGTTTAATTATAAAATGCCCCCAAACCTGCAAGGGCCCCGACGAGCGTGTTATTGGTACACACGTGATGTTTAGGGATGCTGTGCGAATTGACAAGTGAATTCAAGTTCGAAAATGATCCTTCTATACGGTTCAATAGAAGTCGACAGGGTTCGAACCAACAAACAAATATACGGTTGTGGCAACCGTTATATTTGTCTTAATACATTCATGTTAGGCCTTCAATGCCTAAAACAATGAGAATTCACTATCAAGGGCATAAAGCCTACGACACCCGATCCTCTGTCGACAGTCCGACAAAGTCGACAAGGTTCAATTCATAAAGAGAAATTACCCCAAACACCCCGATGATGGCCGTGTTGAATATTTATCTCAACCGGAGGGGTCCATTCAAATTCCAAAAATCCCAAATTCCAAGATATTTAAATTTGAAATAAATCCATCAATCACTTAAAGCAAAATCCATCCACCCTCCGCAACAGTCTGCCGGGGTGGACAAATTCAAATAAACTCTAGCTCAAAAAGAGTCAAGTGCCTAGTCAAAAATATCACAATGATCCATTCTCAAACAATCTCCTGCCAGTAAGGACGTGGTACGTGTCCTCTAACCGACGGTTTGTCGCCAAATGGCACAGCAGGATAAACGGTTACGACGACCCGGGGTCCTTTGAACCATGGTTTAAAATTGCGCAATATGAGGCTCGCCTTAAGGCCCGCCTTTGCGCAATTCCAATAAAAAACGCATCAATGCTTACGCCTCGAGTTTTTTTTTATGAGGCTTGCGCCTCAACTTGGTTGAGGCCCGCCTTGAGGCCCGCCTCGCCTCACTGGCATGAGGCTTACGCCTCACGGTATATATATTAAAACTTACATAAATCTTGAAGTAAATGCCCGGCATTGGACTCTATAGGAGAGTAGGAAGGGGAGAGAGCAGTTCATCATAATGATGATTCAAATGAAGAACCCCTTAGTAATGTCAGTGCTGATGACTTATGAGTTCTTATGTGATATGTCATTGCTATTTTTTTGTGGAAATTTGAATTATATGTTAATGAAAAGAATACCTGGATTTTGGAAAGATAGAATTTTGAATTGAACTATATTTCATGTTGTCTTATTATTGGGATATTTTGATTTCACTTCATATCTTATGCTTTTTTATGTTTTATATTTTTCGCTCATTGGTATATAAAAAATTTATCATTTTATGTTTACGCAATCTTTTCATTTTGAGGCTTACGCCTCAAAACGCCTTGAGGCTTACGCCTCGCCTCACGAACGAAAAACGCCTCAATACCCGAATACGCAATTTTAAACATTGCTCTGACCCGAGTGGTTTTGCCGCCAAATGGCACCACGAAATACCGGTTATGACCAGAGCCAATACGTTCCTTATTGGCATCAAATCCTTGAGATATGAATCAATATGATATGATCGATAGAGCACAAAGCCCTCTGTTAGCTAAGGTGGATTCAAATTTGTCCCCTTAGGCAAATACCCACCCCAGGTCTACAAGGTCCCCTTGGACGAAGCAACCCATGGCTGCCGACAAGGATCCTTCTGTCAGGTTGGGTCGACTACCTCCTCTGACTAAGTAGACCAGGGACCACGATGGCCCGGGACGACGGAACCATGGGATCTTGATCGGGCTCATCATCAATTCCCCCACCATCCGCTTTAAGTGCTAGATGGTGCAATTTCTATTTTAAATATCAAACTCTCCAAATTCTCAAATCCAAATCTAGTTTTCAAATTCAGACCCATTGCTGCTACTATATGCCAGATACCACGTATACTCTACGTATCTGATTGACGACTAGCCTTAATCGAAAGTTCTCTCTCGTGATCGGGAGAGGTAATTAACTATAGGGGCTTGCGCCTATAGGAAACCAGAACTCAAATCATAAAGTCCTCGCAAAATGAGGGCGAAATCTCTGGGTAGTGTCTTACCTACAAACCCATCTGCCTTCCAAAATTTACCTCGGAACTTATTTCGTTAAAACTCCCTCGTCAAATAAGAAGAAAAAAGCGCGGCGGGGAGGCCGGGGCCGAATTTTCGGAGCCCACAGATATTCGTAAATTAAGGAGCAGAATAATACCTTTTGTAAATGCTAAGTGGAAGCACAAAATAATAAAATAGGCTACACGAGAAAAGGAAGCAGACATGAAACATAAGTTTCCTCACTTGTTTAATGTTGAATGAAAAGTAGAATTTCGAGGACGAAATTCTATTAAGAAAGGAAGATTTGTAATATCCAAAGAGTCAAATTTTCAGGTATGCATTTTTATTGTGTAAAGCTTTAATTAGTAGCTATTTATTTAAATAGAAGGATTAGTTAAGGATCAATTAGATAGCGGAATTATAATAATTAATTGAGTTTTTTTTATTAGCAGTCGAACAGATGTTTTTAGGGAGGAGACTTTTGGAAATCGGTTGAAGAGTGGGACCCACTCTTTTATCCATATCTGGAAATTAATTCTTGGTAACTGCCGCTATTTCTGTGAAGGAAGGCAGAGAAATCTGTAGCAAGAATTCGGTTCTCCACTCTCAACCGAGACGCGCAGGGAACAGATTGGCTGAAGCAAGAGGCATAAGCAGCAGCAGCTGAAGGATTTTTTTCAATTTCCCTGTAGAAAGGTCAGCACAGTGACTGCTAGCGGGCTGTAGTGGTTTCAGCATAGTGCTGAAAACACTGTAGCAGAGGTGGTAAATTCCCGCTGAGAACAGAGGGAATTCGCAAAATCTTCTGGTGCAAGCAATAGTTCTGTGGTTCAAGGGATTCAGAGCATAGCTTTGAAGGGAATTTTGTTGCAATTGTGAAAAAAGGGAAATAATTGCAAGTAAAATGATTAGAATTTTTATGAATTGTAGTGTTGTGTGCATGCAAACTAGTTGAATGAATTATGAATTAAGGTGGTAGCTTGGAGAGGAGAGAAAGGAAGAAAAGAATATCGGAAAGAAAGGAAGAAAAGGTGAGAAGTATACTATTAACCTTTATCTTTTATGTCACCTAAATTTAGTAACATTTCTAACAGTGATAACCTAATTGTATGGTATGATTATTCATAGATTTATGCAGAAAGAAAGCTATGGGTTTGTGTATCAAAGGAGAAGGATTCGTGGTGTACGTTTTGAAGAGATCAACGATCAAAGAGGTAAATTATGTAATTAAATATAGTTGTAATCATTATGAATGGTTAATTTATCAATTATGTTTTGAAAGCCTATTATGAAGAGATGCAGTATGAGAATTTATTTAGTCATCATGAAGGCATATTAAAGTATTCACAACTTTTTATCCATGAGAATAAGAGAGATTTGATAGGTGTTTAAATGTACTTATCTCAGTCTTTTCTTAACTGATAATTTTATGCAAAGAAGTTTCTGTTTTAACTTAGTAGCTACTAAATTCATGGTACACCAAATGAATAAGTATAAGCAAACTTGAAGCTTATAATCATTAAAATCAGATATGTATTATGAAGGTAAGAAGTATGGAATACCAAATTAAAAGTAAAGATTGACTATATAAAAATGAAATGATGTCTATAATATCAGGTCGGTAAAAGGGACCCAAATTACTAAGCATGTTTTGTAAAGGGGGCAAAAGGGACCCCAAAAGAAAAAGAGACCTGCATAGTAGAATGGGCAAAAGGGACCCCAATGAGGCAAAAGGGACCTCAATGTAATTCAATGGCGATAATGTCAGGGTAACCAGGGCTCCATTAAATATTGTTATGAATTTAAAGCAAGTCTTTTACATATTTAATATTGATATTCAATATAACTTCAAAGAGATAATTAAAAATGCTAATTAGGATTTATGATGTTGTTATCATTAAAAGGTGAGTTTAATGCTTTATGACTTCAAGATTTTGATTTATCCTCTTCTTATATTATAACTTTTATTTAAATTACATAATTTACTAGGCCTCATAGCTTACCAGTTACCTTTTACTGGTTGTTTTTACAGGAAAAGGAAAGTGGAAGAAGTTTGATATGCAAGTATTTAAGTTTTATGTATTTGCTTATTTAAATGTTTTAATCTACTCTTAAGGTTAGTAAAGAAGTTTTAAAGTTGTTTTACTTTGAATTGTTTTGGATTTCCTTAGTGGCTCTGTACAAAGTCTTTGAGAGCTCGTTTCTTTGATTTCCTTCTAGGATCATCCAGATCGATTTTGGATAGTCCTGGGACGATCAGTGCATGGCAAAATCAGTGAGCAAGGGTTTTTATCGTCTGAGAAAATTAATTATCGTCCTGAGATATCGTCTTGGACGATTGGATTTTGTTCAAATCGTCCTGGACGATGTGGCGATCGGCCTGGCCGATCTGGTCTATGTTATAAGGAAATCAGCTCGATTTGATGAGAGAGAAAAATCATTTTTTAAAACAAAATATCTGAGGAGAGAGAAGGAGAAGGAAAGCAAAGGAAAAGCCGGATTTCGGAGGCTGCGGAGCGCTTTTCGTCCGTCGCCGTTGTTGGAAGGATTGTTTATCTCGCGGTAAGGACTTCGAATCCTATTTCTGTTTTCGAAGATGTTGAATTTTGGTCGTTTTTTGCACAGAATTGTGTTTTCGTTACCGATAAACACACACCATTTTGTATTGACGAAACTTTCACCGCACAACTTTTGATATGTTATTGATATGATTTTTCTATACGTTTTGAGTATTTTCTGTAACGATTCTACCGGTTATTTTGGGTTCTGTGCGATTTTGATTGAATAGATAAATATCAGGTGGTTGATTGATGTTGCTTCAGAAGAATAGAAGTCTTATAAGGTTGTCGTGCACGTTCTGTATTAATTTGGTAATTTGTGAATTCTGTGATTTTTGTGTAAATTCCGTATACTGCCGTTATGCCGCTGGATTTTCGTACGATTTTCGATTTTCTGAAATTGATGATTTGAATTGATATGCATACGAATGTGAATATATGATTATTGTTACTGAAAGATAAGTGAAGACTGGTTGAACTGTTAGTTGGAGATTGATTTGACCTGTACAGGATGGTGGGCCGACGGGCTTTCCTTTAAACTATTGATCATTGATATAACGATTGGGAGGCATAAGGAGATTTTTATGCCGACGGGCACAGAGTGACGACTCTTATTGAACCAACGGATGTATAACTATGGATTTCTACAACAGCACTATAGATTATCGAATAGTCAGTGATTGCACTTGTTCAGTAAGACTATTGTGTTGAAATGCATGTGTTCGGCATTGACTCGTGATGGATTTATTGCTTTATTGATTTGGATTTAATGACGGATTTACGGACTTACTGTTATCGTACGATTTCATTGATATTTATATTATGTCACTGCGCATTGCTACTGTTATAGATATTGTATGGATATGGATACTGTAATTGATTCATTGATGCTATGGTTATAGATACTATGGATTCATCTCTTGATTCATTGATAATATTGCTTCTGCATTGTATTGAACTGCTGCATTTGATTCATTGCTAGTATAGACTGGGCTTTATTGTATTGATTTTATACTTTTTGATTGATTCGATTTGATACGATTGATTTGACTGATCGACTGATTTTCTATTGTTTATGGATTCTTCTGAGTTTTGAAGTGTATTGAGCAAGCTTGATGGAGTTCTTTATACTGTTTATTGATTCTTCTACCACTGCATTGACTACTGATTTGATTTCCGTATTTGCATAGATTCATTGATCATGTGAAATAGACTGTTATGGATTTGATTTACTGACATGCATATTGTTTCCAGTATCGTGCTTTGATTTCAGTTATAGGTATTAGGTGACATGCTGGGCTTTTTGAAGCTCATCATATATGGTTAATAATTTCAGGTCAGGGCAAGGGAGCAGGAGATTGAGGTTGATCAGGAATCTCCAGGTTTTTGTCCTTTTTGATGATAGTGATTCTTTTATACTCAGGACAGGATAGATTTTAGTTCATGTGTTTTTAGTGTAGCTCCTGAGTATTGTATATGATCTTTTGAGATATGAATAGAATTGTACATTGATGTTTTAAATGTTATAGATTTTTGCTAGACTGTTTGATTGAAGTTATAGATAACTCTGGTAAATTGTTGATGGATTGCTTGAAATTCTTTCCAAGTTAGATCTTGGGGCGTTACAAAGTCTTTGATGTGATGAAATATGGAGAATTATTAGATTTTTCCTTTGTTATTTCAAATGATGTTATATGATCTTTTATTTAGAACTGAAATGAATTCAACAGAACTCAAAGGTAAATGATGAAAATGTTATGATTTTATTGCACTCTGCAATACAGTATAGTCTTTTGTGGGGTGTTATAACATGCCCTTAATGTTAATTGAGTAAAGGGGAGGTTTTAGCAAGATTATGTGATGAAAATAATGGACTTTTGGTTTCCAAATTTAGGGTTTTAGGGCAAACCTGAAAATTTAAAATACTTTAAATTAATTTAGGTAATTGTAAAGGGGTAAAAAGGGTAAATTATGGGATTATACCAAAATTTGGATTTTTTAAATTTATGATTTATTTAAAATCCAAAATTAATGATATTAAAATGCTAAGTTAATGAAAATGAATTATGGTTAATGTTGGGTAATAGAAATTTTGGAAGGCAGATGGGTTTGTAGATAAGACACTACCCAGAGATTTCGCCCTCATTTTGTGAGGACTTTATGATCTGAGTTCTGGTTTCCTATAGGCGCAAGCCCCTATAGTTAATTACCCCTCTCGATAACGAGAGAGAACTTTCGATTAAGGCTAGTCGTCAATCAGATACGTATAGAATACGTGTTATCTGGCATATAGCAGCAGCAGGGGTTTGAGATTGAAAATTGAGAATTTTTGGAAATAGTTGGAGAATTTGGGAATTTGGAAAGTTTGGATGTTTGGAAATTTGATATTTAAAAATGAAAATTTTACCATCTTGTACTTAAAGCGGATGGTGGGGGAATGAATGATGGGCCCGATTAAGATCCCATGGTTCCGTCGTCCCGGGCCATCATGGACCCTGATCTACTTAGTCAGAGGAGGTAGTCGACCCAACCTGACAGAAGGATCCTTATCGGCAGCCATGGGTTACTTCGTCCAAGGGTACCTTGTAGACCGGGGGTGAATGTTTGTCTAAGGGGACAAATTTGAATCCACCTTAGCTAACAGAGGGCTTTGTGCCCTATCAATCATGCCCTATTGATTCATATCTCAAGGATTTAACGCCATTAAGGAGCGTATTTGCTCTGGCCATAACCGCTATCTGTGGTGTCATTGGCGGCAAAATCACTCGGTTCAGAGGGCCCCGGGTCATAACTGTTTACCTGCAGTGCCATTTGACGGCGAAACTGCCGGTTAGAGGACACATACAAAGTTCTTACTGGCAAGAGATTGTTTGAGAATGGATCCTAGTGATATTTTTGACCATGCATTAGCTCTTTGAGAGCTGAAGTGTTTTTTAATTTGTCCACCCCGACAAACTGTTGCGGAGGGCGGATGGATTTTGCTTTAAGTGCGTTGATGGATTTATATCAATTTTAAATATTTTTGGGATTGTGGAATTTGTGGATTTTTGGATTTTGTGAATTTTTTTATTTTGGTGGGTATTTGAGTGGAGCTTTGGATTTTGGATATTTGAGAGACATTTGAAATGTTTGTGAACCCCTCCGGTTAAGATAAACATTCAACACGGTCATCATCGAGGTGTTTGGGGTCATTTCTATTTTCTGGATTGAACCTCGTCGACTCTATCTATTGGTCGATAGAGGATCATGTTTCGTAGGCTTTATGCCCTTTGATAGTGAATTCTCATTGTTATAGGCCTTGAAGGCCTAATATGGATGTATTAAGACAAATACAATGATCGCCACAACCGTATATTTGTTTGTTAGTTCGAACCCTGTCGACTTCTATTGACTCGTATAGAAGGATCGGGTTCGAATTTGAATTCACTTGTTGACCCGCGCAGCATCCCTAGACGTCACGTGTATACCAATAACACGCTCGCCGGGGCCCATGCGGGTTTTATAATTATTTTTACCCCCTTTAGTGTACCTATGTGTATACAATTTATAGTGCACGTGCAGGGGTACTTTGAAATAATTGTAGACGCATTATGTCTGCTTGTACGAATGTTGCAGATCCGGTGACGTGGCGTAGCAGCTTTTGAATAGAATTGTTCGCTGCTTCGTACATGTACACTGTCGTGCACAATTTGTTGATTCATACAGGTAGATGATAGTGCACTAACTAATCTCCTGTCTTGTTGTAGATGATTGCATCTATTGCAGTGCTTCTGTATTTGCTCACAGACAATCTGTTGTATATGCAACAAACTTCTTATAATAACTCGTATGCATTTGCATTTGATGCAGTCATTTTGCTTGTGGATAATATATTAGGAGTCAATGGATCTTCTACATCAGCTTGCATGAGCTCCTATCTGCTGTAATTCTCTTTTGTACTTGTTCGTAGATGCCACTTTGTACTTGTAACAGGTCTCCTAAGATAATTCACAGGAGTTCACATTTGCCACCAATCTTTTCATACACATTGGTTGGTAGGTATTTGCTTTTGTTGTTCTTTTGTAACCCTTTGTTTGTGAACGATGTACGACATATCCATGCTTGCAGAAGGACCCATTACACTGTAATGCATCTAGTATCACCATTCGCAAGTGGATTAATGTGCTCATTTGCAAACTGTTGTTGCTCGCTATATGTGTTGCGTTCTCTACCAGTTTCTTTATGCAAGCCATATTTGCTATAATGTTTCTAAGCATATTCTGTTGGTGGGTTATCGTCCTCTTTACATGTCATTTGCTAATAACTCCACTCAATATTGCCTTCAAGCTTTTTACGTAGATTCGGGGACTAACTGACATGAACAATACAAGCTCAATGTTATTTGTATCATTCTTTTAGAAGATTGACTTATTCATCAGGAGCTTTCTCTTTCTTTATTTGTAGGCATGAAACACTTATTGCTTGTTGTAGGAAGACAATCATACATATTATATGTGGATATTCATGCATGTGAAAATCTTCTACCATTATTTGGAAGTCAAGACCTTGTTGCTTTTCTTTTATTGCAAATAAATTGCATTTGGCCTTTGCTTATCACATATTCATTGCAAGTCCCTATAACTTGGTTCAAACCAAGTTCATAAGTCTCATGTGATTTTGGCAAGTTCAAGTTCTCCACATTCACTTGAGTTCATCATGGTTCAATTATTTGAGTTCAAAGTCTCCTTGATTAAGCTTGATTTTAAGTCTTTTGTTCAAGTTTGTACTTAATATGTTAATGTCCAAATCCTTGTCTTTTGAGTTCAACCATGTCCAAGCCTTGTTCACAAGTCATCTGTTTGAATTCAAGTATCAAACTCAAGTTCGATTGAATTTTGGTTCATCTGAATTTAATCTCTTTGTTCTATTGTTCAAGTCCAAATCAAAGTCCCCTATGGTCCTTGTAGAGTTCAAGTTTGTCATATCATTTTCAAGTCCAAACTTCTTGTCGTTCAATTCGAGTTCAAAGAGGAGATTGGGTCAAGTTCAGTTTAAACTTCATTGTCTTTCAATTTCAAGCTTATAAATCCAAGCTTACAAGTTTTCATCATTTTGAGTTCCTTTGTTTTAGGTTCTGAGCATAGTCCCAAGTCTTTGGTTGTTCAAATGTGTCCAAACCTTTTTTTCTTTGAGTTCAAAAAGGTTCGTGTAGAAACATTTTCACCCGAAATTTCGGCAACCTTCCGGCGTCTCCCCCGTTTAGGGGAAAACTACGGAAAACTGGGCCTTTCCCATCACACTAAGAAAAGCGTGTATGGTAGGTGCCCTCTTTCGAGGACACCGCGGCCGTGTAATTTTCGATCCCCCACCACGCTAAGAAAAGCGTCTATGGGTGTTTTTGCTAAAAAGTATATATATATTAAATATTTTGTAAGAAAAGAATAATTATTTCCCCGCAAGCGGATACTTATGGGTATCCCTGCTTCGTCGTGCGCATCGCACCAGGATCCCTTCCCACCACGCTAAGAAAAGCGTGCAAAGGCGGGGTTTCCAAGGCGATACGAACTTCGAAGAAGGAATTAGGTGATTACCCGCTTCGTTGTAAGCGTCGGGACGCACGTCCTCCCACCACGCTAAGAAAAGCGTGTATAGGTGGTCATTTTGTCCCGACAAATGCATTGAAACGAGTTCTCGGAGTTTTAGGGTTAAGGAGTTATACCTGCGCGGGGTCGACGGCACGAGGATTGAGGCAATAGCAAATAATCATAATTATTTATTTTAATTATAATTAATTATAAATAAGTAATTAACTAATTATAATTAATTAATAAAAATTAATTATAATATAAAATAATTAATTATAAATAATTATTCATAATTAATTAAATAATTATAGTTAATAATTACTTATAAATACATAAATAATAATAATAATAATTAATTATAATTAGTATTACTAATCATAATTAATAATTATTAATAAATATGAAATAATTATATATATATATAAAACCTATACCTATCTCCCTCTCACTCTCTCGGCTTTGGGAAGAAGATACGGCACAGAGGAGTTCTGGAGGCAGAGCTTGCTCGTGGGATTTGCGAACGGGAGAGGGGGCTCGGGCTGGAGTCGGAGGAGGCAAGGTACGTCGGTTTCTCTCCCCTCTCTCTCTCTCTCTCTCTCTCTCTCTCTCTCTCTCTCTCTCTCTCTCTCTCTCTCTCTCTCTCTCTCTGCTTGGTGAGATCGGGAGGATCGGGATGGGGTGGAGTCGGGTGATGCTAGGGAATCGACGGGATCTCTGCGGCTTGGAGAGGAGCAGTCGGGCAGAGGGGGTTCGGTCAGAGAGGAGGAGGTCGGGTTGGAGCGGGAGAGGAAGATGGGAGGAGGCATCGGCCAGAGGGGGAGATCGGAGGAGAGGTTGTGGACTTGCGAATGGGAGAGAGCCGAAAGCAGCGAGAAGAGTGGCTTTGGGTCGGTATTTAACGAAGAGAATGGACTCTCGATCGAGGAGAGGTTGCAGGATTAGCGGAGGAAGCGACTGTTTCGGCGCCGAATTCAGCGGGATATCAGGAAGGCCTCGGCGGGATTTCTGCCGGCATTCGTGGATCCGATAGGTATTATTTTGATCGATTTTTTTTTGTTCCTTCGATACAGTGGTTAACAATTATGATGTCTTTTTCATACTCAAAGATTTATCATGTTGAATCAAATGAAATTGAATATGTCATGACTTACATTTTCATGGAAAGTAAATGAAATGTTATGATATAGTATGCTTGCATGTGCATGTTAATTGATGGAGCACACTCCGTTATGGTACTGGCTAGGGATGCAATGTAGCCATGCATGTTAAAATAAAAAGATTACGGAAAAAAAAAAAAAAAAACAGAAAAGGAGTACCTTCATTTGTACAAAATTAGATGGTGGCTCATGTGAAGGTTGTATTATTTATGATAAATAAGAAAGATATGAATACATATATGATATATATATATATATATATATATATATATATATATATATATATATATATTATATATATATATATATATATATATATATATGGAAAGTATGATTTATGCATAACATTGAAAGCCATGAAATGAAAAAATCTCAACATGAATGATACAATTAAGTGTAATTATTTTATGATATGAAATGAAAAAAAAAATATATGCATATTGTTCTAATTGCCTTGAGTTATTGTGATTTAAAAGCATGTAAACTCACTAAGCTGTGACTTACTGTTATTTGCTCTAAAATTTTTTTCAGGTAAGTTTAATATAAAAGCAAAATGAGTAGAAGAGGCGAAAATGCGTATCGTAGACGTGACGCACCTGAAGAAAAGTATTTTAATTCATTTTATATACATTTATATTTTTGAAGTTTAGTTGCTCTTTCAGTGTATTTGAGATAAATTTAGTAATTGAAAATCTAATCTACCGTCCGACCATCTGTTCTCGTCTCGTTAACTCTAGCCTCCGGGCTGGGTCGTGACAGTCGTTAAAAAAGCCTTTGAACAATTATTCCTTCTTAAGCTTTCTCATCTTCCCTTATGAATTTGCATTCTAAATTGCATGTGTTTTCAAATTCATAACCTTGATTGAATGAAAAATTAAACTAGGCTTAGTGAGGGAATTATAATGAGTGAAAGAAGAGTAGAGAGAGAATGTAGGACATTTATGACCATAAGAGGATCAAGCTTAAAGTGTAAATGAGTTGAGTCGAGCTCGAGTCACCACTGGTTTGTGTTTGAACACGATTAATTAATCGAGCTCGAACCGTCATGAGCCAGCTCGTTTGTTATGAAAGAGAGAAAATGATTATCAGTCAAGTAATTCTTATAATAAAATGATTAAAAGAATAAAAAATTAAAAAAATAATAATAAAGAATCACCAAATATAAAAAGTGTGATATATTTTTAAAATAATTTTTTTACTTTGTAATTAAAATATCAAATGCAAATATATTTTAAGTACATTTTATATTAATATTTTTTAAATGACCAGGCTAGCGATATAACGAGACGAATCAAGACTAGCTCAAACTTGGCTCATTAGCTCATCGAGCTCGACTCGCAAGTCATTTATGGAGCCGAGTCAGGTCAACTCACAAGTCGGCTTAAATCACTTACACCTCAAATCTAGCTTTAATCTTTTATTCATAATTGATAAAAGAATTATAAGCATTGAACTACCTATTTTAAATTACATGAAAAAAAATCAAAATAATTTATAATTTAAATCAAGATAAGGCCTACAAATTTTATCATTAAATTTAAAAAGAAGATAATCCAAACATTATATACATAAAACGAAATAAAACTAATAAAAATAATCTTAAATAAGTATAATAATTAAAAAAAGGCTAAAATTTCATAATGTATGCCACGTACTTAATAAGGCAGGTGGAAATTACGTGGTGGAAAATGAACAGATGAATAGAAAATGTCGTCACATGCATCAAGAAGAGAAAAAGGCATCTAACTGTCATTCATAAATTGCAACCTTCTAAATCAAAGTACTAACAGAACTCTCTTGCCTAAAGTATTTCAACAATCAGCAGACCAACTAAATTTTCGTTAATTACCTCAGAGCCATTCCATTTTGTAATTTGTAGAAATGATTTTAGGCAGCCATGATAATAAACTTGGCCTGGAAGAAACTCATCGACTGCCGTAAAAGCTAAGGTGTCCTTCTCAATATTATAATATCTGAAAAAAAAGCCATGCAGAACAAAACAGAACATCAAACAACACTGAATTTTAACATACAATGAACTCAAAAAGAACATTCAAACTATTTAACCAATAGAGATAAAGTAGCTAAACGTATAATGAAGAAAGATTCCATGAAAGAAATATCAACTTAAAAATGACATGAGCCAAGTCCACAGTATGAAAACACAACAAAGTTTTAAAATATAAGGTAGCTGGCAAAATAAAAAACTCCATTGATTATATGATATAGAAGGTGAGCTCCCTCCACCAAGTAAAATTTAACTCTGAAGTAGCCAATTACATTGATCAGTTAAGG
This sequence comes from Dendrobium huoshanense, assembly GCA_016618105.1. Taxonomy (NCBI): domain Eukaryota; kingdom Viridiplantae; phylum Streptophyta; class Magnoliopsida; order Asparagales; family Orchidaceae; genus Dendrobium; species Dendrobium huoshanense. Next base: position 87,339,684 of record CM028358.1, read on the forward strand.
CCAACAAAGAAAAAAATGCCTCAATTTCATTGCAGCGTTTCAAATATGGAAAGCACATCTTAATAGATCTATAAAAACCTGAAGGGATGCTCGGAAGTGTAGAAGGTTGGTTTATTAGCACAAGCAATCACGACGTCAAAGAGATCCCTCCAGGAATCTCTATAAACGCCAGTGTCCTGCAGCAAAAGAAAACAAAATAATGATTAAGAGTACTCATTTCTAAAAATGGAAAAACATAATGGCAATAGTTAGACTATGTATTGCAGAAATTTGCCAAAAAAAATGATATTTAAACTATTAGAACATAATAACAGAAGCATGTGTATTGGGCATAAGGGTCTTCAATTGACATGAAATAGGATTATCTTCTAAGAAAACAGCATGAATGTACATCTAGAGAAAAATAAAACAGTAATACATAATAGTCCATTGAAAAATGTCTCCAAATCTAGTATCTATTGGAAAACGTGGAAGATAAATTAAAATGCAATACAAATTTTAAGAATAAAATTTTCTCTCTGTATTATATCCACATGTTGAGCTCCTTATATGATCTACAAGAATAAAATTTGCAACTACAAGTATGTAATTCAGGCAGTTTTGTGAAAAATAAATAAAGAATATTCATTCAACTGACACGTCTGGAACAGCAAAATAGTATAAAAGAGTCCTCCCATATTGCTCACAATGTGATAAAAAAAAAATGATATGTCATGCATTAACAAGAGATATTCGCAGAAAGCTTGCTCGCACACACATATTTTAAAAAATGAATATATATATATATATATATATATATATATATATATATATATATATATATATATATATATATATATATATATATATATATATATATATATATATCAATTATAAAATAAAGTAAACATAATATAGATACAATAAATGCGCATCATTATTGGGGGTTGTATCTGCCCTCAGAATGAGTGAAAAAATATATAAGCATTTAATTGGGATGTCATCTGCCACCCCCTCGTCATCCCAAATGCTGCAATAAGAAGGGTATTCTATGTGCGCAAATGGAAGGGGGTGTAGTATACCACTTATCTAGCACCATTTCTTTGTTCAGAGCCATGTAATCCACACAAAACCTCCAACTAGCATCATTCTTCACTAGTAGAACTGGACTAGATAAAGGACTCACACTAGGTCTAATGATCCCTGCTTCAAGCATCTCGTTGATCAACATATCTATTTCATCTTTCTAAATTTGGGGATAACAGTGTGGTCTAACCCCTATAGGATAGGTCGACTCCTTTAGGGTGATGGCGTGCTCATGCTGTGGTGGTGGTAACTCAATAGGTTGCCATAATGATAGAATATGTTGGACCCTGATAGGAAATACTTGAGTTCGCAAGTAATCCTAACCCAAATCGGTGAAACTTCAACAGCAAAACTGCTGTCCACGGCAGAAAACAGCAGAAAACCAGAGAAAATTGGGAGAAATGCAATAGAAACTCGTAGGAAAACGAAGCAAACACTTTTATTTCAATAGAGGATTAAAAGCACTTGCAAGATACAACTTTCCTTCAATTCGAGAGGAAGGAAAAACTCTCCAACGATCTCCGGCAAAGCCAAGAGCCCAAGAACACCAAACCCTAGATGTCAAAAATAATTCAAATTCAAGATGAGAGCAAATTCTCACCATAACTCCTAATTAAAGACAAAGGACAATTATAAACTTCCTAAAACAGCCCCCAACATTCAAAATTTCCCTCCTAAGCTCACCCAAAGCCGTGTGGCTTTCCTCTGGTTTCCGCTCAAACCCGCGCTCCCCCTCTGTTTTTTCGCCTGGAGTAACAATGGACTGGTCCGGGCTAGACCGGTCCAACCGGCCCCTCTTGGGCCGGCGTAACATTACCGCCCTCCCAAAGAATCACCTTGTCCTCAAGGTGAAAATCAGGAAACTGATTTTTCGTCCTCTCGTATGGCTCCCACGTAGCCTCGTAGTCAGGAAGGTTCTTCCACTGGATCAACACTTCTTTAGTTTCATCTTCTTTCTGGCGAACACCCCTCAGCTCCAAGGGATCCATGATCACCTCTAACTCCTCCGTAAGTGTCGCCGGTAGCTCGGGAATGGTGATGTGAACACCAATGGCCTTTCTCAACTGTGAGACGTGAAAAACCGGGTGTATAGTTGCCGATTGGGGTAATTTCAGTCGATATGATACTGCCCCAATCTTTTCCATCACTTCATAAGGATCAAAGTACCTTGGAGCCAGCTTTTCATTCCTCCTGTTGGCTACTGTCTTCTACCTGTATGGACGGAGCTTCAAGAACACCTTATCCCCTACCTCAAACTGGATATCTTTTCTATGCCCATCTGCTTGCTTCTTCATGATTTGCTGCGCCCACAGCAAATGCCTCTTTAACTCCTCTAGCACTCGGTCCCTCTCCTCCAAGTACTCCTCTACTGACGACACAGGAGTACTACTGCTCCCAAAGTGTATCAAGTGTGGGGGATCCCGTCCGTACAACACCTTGAATGGGGTCATCTGTGAAGCCGAGTGAAATGACGTGTTGTACCAGTACTCAGCCCAGGATAACCACCTTACCCATAGCTTTGGTCTCTCTGAAACAAAGCATCTTAGGTACGTCTCCAAGCTCCTGTTGACTACTTCCGTCTGGCATCCGTTTGTGGGTGGTAGGTTGTGCTTCTCTTGAGAACTGTTCCCTGCAATTTGAATAACTCCCTCCAGAAATGGCTGAGGAACACCATGTCCCTATCGGATACGATCGCCTCTGACACTCCGTGTAGTCTGATCACTTCTTTGATGAAGGCTGATGCTACTGTTACTGCAGTGTAGGGGTGTCGGAGGGGAATGAAATGGGTGGGGCAATGCATGCACACACCAAAGAGTGCATTTGAACGAAGAGAGATACGCAAGTAAGCATGGAAATGATAGTAGCAAAGAGTGAGTTAGCAGCAACCTCCGAGCATGAGAGCACTATAACATGCGAGCTCGAGACATTGGGTCAGCTTTGACACACGCAAGCATTGCCGCAAGTGGCAATGTCAAGGAAACAAAACAAGATATCAATTGAACGCAGCTTAGAGCATGGGGATAATTAAGTGGTCAATCATCATAAAAGTAAAGTCAAAGAAGAGAGCCAAATGGAGATGATGACAGTTAAGGCTTAGCCTAACCATGTTGAAAGGAATGATTGATTTATCTTATTCATTTAATATAGGTTTAAATTTATCAGCATACAGAATAAATATGATAAGGAAAAACACAAAAAGGAGAATAATCACGGTTAAAATGAATACATATTTCATCAAAGAAGATTCTCTCATAATATAATTCTTTCCTAATATTATTTTACTAAGTTGCAACATATGCCAACTGTGAGAAAAATAATAGTGTTTGAAATTGAAAGAAATTCCAACGGTCATTGAAGATTGCTTGATTCAATTTTAAATAGTATCAAAGTAAAAGCAGCATGAAAATTAAAAATAAATAAATAATTGATAAGTGAATATCACCTCCAATAAGAACCTCATTCCTCCATCAACAAAACAATATGGAGAATTGGTTAGTAAGAACAATTTTTTACCCTTATCCTTAAGCATCGTCAGAAACTTAGGAAGTTGATTCTGAAAATGAATACAAGAAATTCCAATCATGAGTTTAAAACCAAATCTGTCAGTTGTATCACAGAAACTATAACAACAACCTCAAACAGCTTGGCATCCATCCCTGGAGCACAATCTTGTTCGTATGAATAGCAATGAGGGAAGGGTAATGCTTACATTTTTCATCAAATACTTCTTGGGATCAGAAAGAATAGTTTCATGAAGAATGCCACTCCTATGCACATACTGAATTGCATGTGTAACATCCTCATATACGTAGGAAGCATCATACTCCAACTGAGCATCTCTGAAATGCTGGACAACATCTGCAATAAGGCACACCTGAAAAGAAAGGAAATCTGGAATCATAAATGAGCCGCTTCCATGTTCCATATAATCCCCAAGAAAAAATTAGAAAATGATAGCATCAGAAAATTGGTAATATAAAGAGCAACCAATCTAATATCGATATAATACATATCAATCCATGCTTTTGATATGTGAAAATGCAAAGACTTGAACAAATGTGGAGAGTTTCTTCTTGGTTTTTTTAGTTCTACAAACAACAATAGACTTCCTCTTTAAACAGAGAGCAAGACTACCAACATAGAAAGGAAAACCAAATAGTATTATGATTATGAAAACCATAGAAGGCAACTGCAACTACCATGCAGGATTGACAAAGCCCCATCTTCCAACTCCTTTCTGCAACAGCCTAACATCCCCTAGAAGAATGTGTAAGGCCTCCTCTGTAAGATCAATGTCTCTTCTTCTCAAAAGCTCCTGTTGACTGATATAAAAAAAGTAGGGCAAAATAATAATTAATATATATATATATATAAAGACACACACACACATAAATAAGAAATATAAAACTGAAGGGAGGCATCTCTTCACGATATCTCTTCTAATGCCTCCTCTGATCCGGCCCCACCCCAAGCAATTGATCGCCAAATGACACATCACTTCGCTAATGTAACTCCCTTTCAACAAATCAACTTAATAATACATTAGAAACAGAACAAAAGAACTTACGCTCTCAACTTCTCGAAATTCCTAATCTATACCACCGAGCTTGTCGTCTTCGTCTCTGTCCGTGCCGCCCAATCCACAACCCAAAGTCCAACCCCAAGCCCAACCCTCAGTTCGCGTACGGGACCGAACATTGTTCGACTGAACCCAAGAAGAACCCAGAGCAGACACTTCTATTCGTTTCGAACACCAAGATCCATCGTCCGTTCCTCCACTTGCGTACGAGACCGAACTCCCCCTCCAGCCCACGCACGACAGATCCTCATGCCTCTCGTGAATGCCCAAACTCGTTCGCACATTCTGGGCGATCCGCCACTTATCTGCTCGAACAAGCCTCCAGTATGGTCAGGCTTCCTTCTCGCACACATACGTGCGTCCGAATCAAAACCCAATACCTCAAGCCCCTCCTACGTGCGGGATCTCACCATCCAAAGCTTGCTACAATATAATACTCAAAATGCTCAAAACAAAGGTAAGCATAACTTCTTCTAAACGTTAACTTAATTTCATTAAATTCTAATTTTAATTTTGAACATTTCAACATATAGAAGTACATTTAAATATTAATCTAATTATATAACTATTAAATTCATAATTGTTTAATATACTTCAATAGCAGCTAATTTAAAACTAAGTTACCTAACTCTTAATAACTATTAACAATTAATAAACAGTCATTTTATTATTTTCTTCCTATTACTCTAACTTCCCTCTTATATAGGCTTGCAAGGGTTGGATAGTATAGAGGTGTACTCAGCGGCTGAGATTTTCCTTGGGAATATTAGTGGAACTTAGTGTTATTATTATAACAAATGGTGGCCTAAAGCACTCAACTACAGTCATTCCTTCATTTATTTTCCCTCCCCATTTTGATGTGAAACATGCGATGATGGGTTTCATAATGAAAGCTTGAACGCTTAATTTTAGATAGAACACATAATTATATCTTTAAAATAATTTGAACGACGAGATAAAACATTAAGAACGGACAAACGAGCTTACGGTTGAATCACACGGGTAAGAGTTAAGATCATATAACAATCAAGTCAATCTAACGTTGTGTACATGAATGGTTTTCCACAAATATCCCTAGATTAACAATAAGATTAGTTGCTATGAGAAGATCTCTCACACAACTCATCCAATTACTAGGTTTTAGCGGAGAAGATTAGCATGATTTTCATGAATCAAGATATCACAACAATAGATAAGTAGCTACAAAGATAAAAGGGTCGGATGATGAGTTTACCCAAAGAAATAGAAGACATGAAGCTTTAGTGGCTGTTTGGATGCTTGAGATGAAGTAGACGGCAACCAAAACCCTTCTTGATGTGGTGGACAGCAATCGAAAACTTTTGGGTTGAGAGATAATGTGTAAATATGCCCGCAGAAATCTGTGGACAGCAATCGGGGCTTCATGGAGCAGCAGTTTTGCAAAGGTATTGGGCTAGAATTCAATGATGAAGACGTCTCAAACTCTGGACAGCAGGATCACTCCAGAAGGAATTATGTTTCAGCCATCACGGGGAAGATCTGGACGGGCTAACAAGTGGAGGGAGGGGCAAGGCTTTGGGCCAGATTTGGGCTCCGTAGTTAGGAAGCCAAGGAGGGAAATTCTGAAACGTATTTCAGATTTGGTGAATTAGGAATTAGGAGGGAGTTCGAATTTCAAACCCCAAGTAATTAAGGGGAATAAGGGGTGGCTGATTTGTGGAGTTATTAAGATGATTAGGAGAGAGAGAGGAGGCCATTAAGGGGCCGGCCACATGACTAGGAGAGAGGGCTTGGGTTTAATGCAATGGGGACCACAACTTAATCACAGATTTTTACAAAATCTGAAATAAAATTTCAGATTTCATAAGGGGAAATAACTTCCTAATTTGAGGGCAATCAATTGGAGCAATTTGAATTTCAAATTTGAAATTGAAACTCAATTAAATTGATTGCCTAAAATTAAGGAGCTAAATTAGGAAACAAGTAATGGCTCATAAAACATTCAAATTTCAAATTTGAAATTCAAAAGAGTGGGGAGGAGGTGGCGGCCGGAAGGGGGAAAGGGAGCCGGCGGGCTGGGGAAGGGCTGGCCGGTGGCTGCTGGCCGGCGGTTGGGGCTGCAGGCCGGCGGCCTGGGCAATCCAGGTAGGGGGCGGCCGCAAGAGCAAGGGAGGAGAGAGTGTGGGGGAAATTCTCGGGATCCAAAGCATGAAAATCCAATCTCCCACTAGCGGCTTCAATCCAAATCTTCACAACACGAAGTGATCAAGAGAACTAAAGAAAAATGAAAGACAAGAAAAACCTAGAACTCACAAAGAGATCTAGTTTCTCCTACGAACTCACTAAGAGATCAAGGAGGGTGAACTCACAAAGAGAACATAAGTGGCAAATTTTCATTCATCCAAAACTAACTCTTACATGAGAAATGGGCCATATAAATAGGCATCAAAATGACAAAGAAAGTAAAGTACTAAAATGCCCCTTGGGCTACAATAGCTATCAAATACCCATAAGGGTAAAAACGGTAAAACATAAAATAAAAATAAACTACTTCATAAAATGATGAAAATACAAATCATGATCGTGGCCGTCGATCTCCGACATCTCCTGAAGGTACATGTGTCAAAATCGCTGCTTATGTCCCCATCACATTTACAGCATTCCCCTGGCAATCGAAACAACTGCTTGTTGCCTTGTGAAATCAGCGACAAGAGGAGGCGGAGGCAAGGGAATTGGCGCTGAGGCTGCTGCATCTAATTTATAAGCGTAGGTAGTTCTTAACTCAGGTAATTAAAATATATGAGAGCTGTTGAATTGCTGAATTTTAGAATTTGGCGGGTAATAGCTGAAATCAGTGCAGTTTCTTTAATTTGTTGTTTGCTAAAATTACAACCTAAGGCTGCTGTAAAGAGATTGTTGTTTGTTGAATTACAACTTAGGGTTGTTGTGTGGATGTTGTTGTTACAGAATTTTTGTTATCCTCGAATGGATTGCATACTTTATGATTGAGTACGGCATAAGAATGATGATATATTACCCCAAAGGGTAAAAATATAATTTCCTTATGGATTCAATGATTAAATTTATAATTTTAAACAGAGATTCCCCCAATCAATGTTTGGATGAATAGGGTTTTTTATTTCTGGGGTACAGACGGTCCCATAGGGGCAAATCTTTATGGTTAATTACATCTTAAGATTTGATGCTTGAGAAAACTTTTGATTGAACTAGTGGTTTTCATTTTTTTTTTAAGTTATTTAAACATTGGCTAAAGTTTGATTTTTAGAATCCATGAAAGTCTTATTTAAATGTTTTGGCCTTTAGGAGTTTCAAGGAAAAAGGGATCAACTTAGAATCAGATTTTGAAATGAGAACCAAAAGAGGAGAAATAGGAGCACTTGATTCTAAGAAATCTCAGAGGTGCTTGAACTATCCTATGTTGGGCTTTACATTTTTTAACTCTAATTTTTGTTGAAGTTGACATTTTTATTAGAAGTTTGGGGCTTACATTCCAACAACATATGTTGGAGGAACTATACGGAAGGTGAGGACTTGTATGGTAATTTATTTCAACCATTGTCTCATATCTTAGAACTAACGTGAGGACTACCGAGAGGTAGTGCCTCGAACCTAAGTCTAACTGAATGCAAAATGGACTTATAAACTACACCTCACATGAGACATAGCCAGCCCTTCCCCTGGATTTATTGTCCTGCCTGGAGAGGACTAACAGCTAGACCCACCTAAACGATTTTAAAATCATATTTTACGGTCTCAATGCATATGAAGCGTAGAGGGTTGTTTTATTTAGAAAGTATGGCTTCTAGCTTGGCTTTGAGGCCAAGATGCCTCGTTATGTAGGGCATACATATGCTGACTCACAAAGAAAGTAGACTTTTGTTATCTAATTCTTAAGAAAGGGCTTTTCTATATGAGATACATTTTTGGCTATGCATGCTCAATTTAGATTTTGGAAAACTTGGCTCCTTGAAAGGGAGCCATGCAATTTTCTTTTATTAGGAAATCATGGAGTCTAATTTCATTTTTTTTTATTTACATTTTAATGGATAGAAAACTTATTTTATCCTAAGAGCCTACCGCATCAAAGTCTAAGCCACACCCAAGCAAACATGTAAAGAAACCCAGGAAAAAGCATGCATTTATATTGCACAATCAGGTAAACAATCAAAACATGCTTGAATGCAAAAATCAAACAAACTGAATATAAATCATAGAGTCCAAGTTATTACAACCAAATTTGACAGCTAAGTTGCCTGCCATTATACAATCCAGTCAAATTTTCATACAAACTCTTGCTTATGGAGACTTCAAGATTTATCTTCCAAGTAAACCTCAGGCCACACCTTCCACAAGTACATCCATTTGGTTCATCTCCTTTTGATCCAGAGTCCAGACCGTCACAAGTCTAACACAATTCCTACTTCTATCAAATATATTTAGAAAATGTAAAAGACTCAAGCCTGCAAAATAGAGTTAGAAAGCAGTTCATATCATATATCACATGCAAAATTTGTCAAGCATTTGAAGTGCTAAGCACCTAGTTTTATCATATTAGCCACATCACTTGGGGGGTTTTAAGCGACACCTATCATGCAAGCATTTATATTATTTATGAGCGCCCTCCTTTAGACATGGCTACCTGCACAAAAACCATATATATCTCTACACTAACCACTTAAAGGCAAGTGTCACAACGCAAACAATCCAATAGGCAATTACACCAAATCATCAACCACACGCGTACAAAAAGAAAATTCCTACTCGTAGCATGCCTAGGGGGCTGTGCACCTAAGTGCGTGAGACTTGTGTGGCATGTCACACTAAAGGTGTTTCACTTAGAGTTTGGATCTGAGGAAAGAGTGTGTACAACATATAACTTGGGGCCACATGTTGGAGGACTCTCCCTTGCTTTTGGAGCTAAGAGGAGAATGTAGGAATTCAACATTTAGCTTTTGGGCTAAATATTGGAGAACTTCCTCTAGCTTTTAGAGCTAAAGAGAGAGAAAATCTCCTACAACTTTGGAGTTGGATGAGAGAGAACATATAGCTTTTGGGCTAGGATAGGACATCTTCTAAGGCCTTTAGAACCTATAGAAGTGAGGGAAGATTAGTAGCTTTGAGGCTACAAATCAAAGAAATATCTCCATGAATTTTTGTATGCAAGGAGTTATGTTTCATTTGCTTAATTTGGATTAAGCAAATACATGTGAGTCACTTATTGATTTTTGGCTCAATAGGTGAGGAGGATTTGTAACTTTAAGGCTACAAATCAAGAGGAATTATCATAGAAGTTTTATGTTCAATGATGAGTATTTAGTTTGCTAAATTTAGATTAAGCAAACACAAGAGAATGATGTGTAGGTTTGGGCTACACATTAAAGAATCTTTGGACTTTCGGGTATCCAAAGAGAGGAACTCATTCACTTAGTTTGGGTTAGGAGAATGAAAGAAAGCTAGGAGTTTGACTCCTTTGTTTGATGTGGAATTATTTGTTAAATTTGGTTTAACAAATAAATGATTTGTATCTAACTACTTGTTGATTTTATTCAACAAATAGGTGATTTTCATAAGTTTAATTCACTCAACATGGGTTGAATGAATGAGAGTTTCATACAACTTTTATGTTGTAGAAAGAGGAGAATTTCTCTACAATTTTCAATTTGCGGAGAAAGAAAAGGAAAATGCAACTTGGAAGTTGCAAAATGAAAATATTTCTCTGAATATTTTGATGTTCAAAGAAGGAGATATTCGCCCGTTTAACTTGGGTTAGTGGGACGAGAAAAATTTCTATAACTTTTTGAGTTGTAGAAGGAGAAAAGAAGATGCAACTTCGGGTTGCAAACTTCCATGAACGCTCTTTGAACATTTGGTGCTCAAAGATAGGGGGTACACTCTTATAATTTAGATTTAGGAGAATGATGGAATTTCATACAACTTTTGAGTTATAGAAAGGAGAGAATTTCTCTACAATTTTGGTTTGTAGAGAAGAAATGGGGAAATACAACTTAAAAGTTGCAAAGTTATGGATGTTCCTTTAAGTATTAGATATTTAAAGGAAGGAAGTGATCTACCCAACTTGTGTTGGGTAAATAGGGGAAAGTTATATGCAGGCTTGGACTACATGCCACCATGAATTCTCTTTGAACTTTTAGATGCCCAAAGAGAGAAATTTTCCAAATTGAGTTGAAAGGGTGAAAAGGGGATATTTTCTACAATCTTTGATTTGTAGAAGGACGAACTTCTCTACAATTTTGATTTGTAGAAGATGATGAAGGAAATGCAACATAGAGGCTGCAAATCAATGAAAGTTCCTTGAAAATTTGTTGTTCAAAGAGGGAAATGCATTCTCCTAATTTGGGATTTAGGAAAACGATGGGATTTTCCACTGTAGGAGAATTTTTGTATCCTCAAACGGGTTGCATACTTTATGATCGAGTACGGCATAATAATGATGATATATTACCCCAAAGGATAAAAATATTAATTTTTCATAGACTCAATAATAAAATTTACAATTTAACAGAGATTTCATCATTCGATATTTGGTCGAATGGAGTTTATTTTATTTTCGGGGTGCAGACGTCCCACAGGGGAAAGCCCCTATGGTTAATTACATCTCAAGCTTTGGCTTTAGAAGACTTTTGATTAAAATAGTGGCTTTCTTTCTTATAAGTCATTTTAAACATTGGCTAAAGTTTGATTTTTGTTTTAGAATCCGTGAAAGTCTTGCTTAAAGGTTTTGGCCTTTAGGAATTTCAAGGGAGGTGAAAAGATTAACTAAGAATTAGATTCGAAATGAGAGTCAAGGGAGGTGAAGTATGAGCAATTGATTCTGAGAAATCTCAGAGGTACTCGGACTATCCTATGTTGGGATTTTATATTTTAGAAATCTAATTTTTGTTTAAGTTGATATTTTTATTAGAAGTTTGGGGCTTACATTCCAACAACGCATGTTGAAGGAATTGCCCGAAAGGTGAGGGCTTATAAGATGATTTGAAATCAACCAATGCCTCGAATCTTAAAACTAAGGAGAGGACTTGAGGGATAGTACCTCGAACTTAAGTCTAATGGATTGCAAAAGAACTTATAAGCTACACCTCACGTGAGGCACAACCTGTCCAACTTCTTGATTTACTATCCCGCCTAAAAGGGACTACCAACTAGACCCACTTAATCGATTTTAAAATCATGTCTTTTGGTCTCAATGCAAATGTAGAGTGGATTTATGTTTTTATTTAGGAAGTAGGGCTTATAACTTGGCTTTGAGACCAAGATGCCTAATTATGATGGGTATACAGAATGCAGACTCACAAATGCAGACTTTTGGTTATCTAATCCTTACGTGAGAGTTTTTTATATGAGACACTTTTGGGGGTTATGCATGTTTATTTTTATTTTTGAAAACTAGACTCCCTAAAAGGAGCCATGCAAATTTTCTTTTATTAGGAAATCATGAAGCCTAATTTTAATTTTTAAATTAGTTACATGTTAAGAGATAGAAAATTTATTTTTATCCTAAGAGCCTACCGCACCAAAATCCAGGCCACACTCAAACAAAGCAATAGAAGAAACCTAGGAAAAAGACGTGCTTTTCTAATGCGCACCCAGTAAACAATCAACACATGCTTGTATATAAGTCAAAACAAAAGTATAAGTAGTGTCCCAATTATTACAAATAAGTTTGACAGCTGAGTTGCCTGTCATTATACAACCCAGCTAAATTTACAGACTCTATTTGTGGGGGTCTTCAAGCTTTTCAAAAGGAATCTTTGGGCTTCACCTCCAAAAGGTACATCCTTCCTCGATCCTCCTTTCCTTCTAGTCCAAACCCCACACTAAGGGTTCTCCTTAGAATTTGGATCTAAGGAAGAAGTGTCCAACACATAGCTTTTGGGCTATATGCTAAAGAATTCTTCTTAGCTTTGGGGCTAAAGAAGGGAGAGAAAGAGAGTCTAATACATAGCTTTTAGGCTAAGAGTTGGAAGGGTTCTCCTTAGCTTTTGGAGCTAAGAAGAGAAAGTGGGAATCCAACATTTAGCTTTTGGGCTAAATGTTGGGGAATTATCTCTAGCTTTGGAGCTAAAGAGAGAAAAAATCTCCTACAATTTGAAAATTAGAGAAGAGTTGAGAGAATATGCAACTTATGGGTTGCAAATTCATGAAAATCTTTGAACACTTTTGTCACGACCCGGCCCGGTTAGCTCGCAAGTGCAAGGCGGGAACAGAGATCGGACGTAAAAGTTAAAAGAAACTTAACATAACACCAATTGAAACATCAACAATATAGAAAGAGCCACTAAAATTTTTCCAACATTTACCTTTTCTTTTTCTTTCATTCATTAATCAAAATAATTATGTACAAAGAGAGTCATCCAAAATGGGAATCTAAACAATAGTACATCTCTCCAAAATCTTGTCTACAACTATTACCATCTATCAACAAAACAACAAAAGACAAAAGAACCTGCCGCCCGTCGTCTCCCTACGACGGTAAGTGAGCGGAGGTTGGTCAGTCATTTACTCCTTCCTAGATCCTCCTGAAATGTGATCCCACAACGAGGGTGAGTCTTACTCAATAGGTGAGAATGAAAATTCAATTAAACATAAAATCAATAAGAGAAAACTATAACATGCTTTGGAAAATTTTAACAGAAGAATCATTGATCATAAAGTAAGTTGTGCTCAAGGAAAAACATGCCTTTACTTCATCTTTCAAATACATAATCCTTTCATAACCTTTTCCTTTCTTCCTTTCCTTTCATTTTAAAACATTGAGGCTCATTTAATCTCAATCACATATGACAATGTATGAAAAACATTCATAATAATTTAGTACGTATATATATATATATATATATATATATATATATATATATATATATATATATATATATCACCCGTCTCAGGAGTATCACTTGTACTGATCAGGTACAATAAATTGGCCATTTCCTTTTCCATAGGTTCAAAAGAACCAATCCTTTTCCACAGCTCATAAGAGCCTTCCTTTTCCATAGCTCATAAGAGCCTTCCTTTTCCATAGCTCATAAGAGCCAACCTTTTCCTTGTGATACTCCCGCATCAACATGCTCATGCATTTATTACTTAAAATAATCTTAAAATGAAATGCTCCATGTACTTTTCCATAATGTATTCTTGCATGTAAGATAAGGAAATCATGTGAAACAAGTGTATAACATGAGTGTGTATACCAAACATGAGTTAAGCATTGCATAGGAGAAACATTTGAAATCACTTCATTTGTCCATAGACTTGCAAGGGAAAAATTGAGCCATAAGAGTTCATAAATAACATAAACCAATTGAACATTTCTATGTAATAGAACAAAATACAAGTTACCTAATATTTAAAAGAATGTTCATCCCACCTACCTCAATTTGTGTAGTCCCTTCCTTTGTCGATCTATTCTTTTCCTTTTCACGAATTATCTAAAAGAAATATACAAGGGGAAAACATAAGTAACTAACATCTACACAATATCTCAACCCTAATTCCAAAGGAAATAATTTCCTATATTTGTGTAAGTGTTATAACAAACCCTTCCCTCAAAATATGATCTCTCCCTCATGTCCACTTTGAGTTTAGGTTTTAGTTCAAAAGCCATATGGTCTAACACGCTAATCCTCTCTTTAAACCCAAGACATAAAAATAAACATGTAAATTTCGGAATTAATTAAACCAAAAATTAGAAATCATGGTTTTTCAATTAGAAACTATAGGTTAGCTTCCAAAACCCTCCTTAAATCAATTAGAAGTCAAAAAGGATTCAAAAACTTCATCATTAGGGAGAAACCCTAAATTCCTAACTCAAAGTTTTTTTTTTTTGGCTTAAACAATAAGTGCCTTTACATAAAACCTTCCTCAAATTACTAAAAACAATATTTGTGAAAGCATTTACAAGGGAGACAATTTTTTTTAGCAAACCCTAATTTCAAAAATTTTCATTATTCACAAAAACTCAACATAATATGGTTTAGAAACTCTCCCTAAACCTTCCCTAGACTTCTCTCAAAGAAAACCCAAAGAAAACCTAAAATATCTCAAAGCCCTAATTTCTTCTTTTCCAAAAATCTTGAGAATGAGAGGGAAAATCAAAGTTCTAATGCATACCTTTGCTTTCCCTTAGTCTCCCCTACGATTTCTCCTAAGTTTGGCCGCCGGAAACCGCCGCCGGAGCCGCCGCCGAAGAACCCGTCGCCGCTCCTACCCGCGCCTCACGCCCCTTGGTTCCGCTCGGTTCGTGCGAATGGGGGAGAAGGAGGGCTCGGTTTGGCCTAATAGGGAGAAATGGGAAAAGCCAAAAGACCCTTATGCCCTCACTTAAGTAATTCCGGCATTTTAAAAGCTTAGGGGTAGTTTGGGTATTACTTAACTTCCAATAATTATATCTCCTAATTTAAGCGAGATTACATATAAGTCCTTTATACCAAATCGATCGAAATTTCGTGCTCTATTTTATAAAATTATTTGCGTCGAAATCCGACAACTTCGAATTTTTCACTTAAAGTACGTCGCGGCGCTTTGAAAAGCGTGCGAAGTCTGAAATGGCTTTTGCGGGTTTTACAACTTTGATGTTCAAAGAGATGGTTGCACCCTCTCAACTTGAGTTAGAAGGATGGAGGGAGATAGGACTTTAAATCCTATGTTTGGGAGGAAATTGCTTGTTGCTCTTGGTTCAACAAGTAGATTGATTTAGAACATGATTGAATCACTCAACATGGGTTGAGTGAAAGAGAGCTTTATACAACTTTTGAGTTGTAGGAAGGTGGAAATTTCTCTACAATTTTAAGTTTGTAGAGAAGAAAGAGATGATAAAATGCAACTTGAAAGTTGCAAGATGGAAATATTCCTTTAAACATTTTAGTGTTCAAAAGAAAGGGACATTCACCCCTCTAACTTGAGTTAGTGGGATGAGAGGATCTCTACAATTCCTAAGAAAAGAAGGTGCAACTTATGGGTTGCGAACTTCTGAATGTCCCCTTGAAAAATTGGTGTTCAAGGAGAGGGGTACACCCTCCTCCTCCTAATTTGGGTTTAGGAGAGTAGAAGGGAAGAAAATAAGATGCAACTTGGGTTGCAAACTCTTGAAAGTTCTTTGAACATTTAGTCATTCAAAGAAAAAAAAAACTCTTCTAATTTAAGTTAGAAGAATGAGAGCATGAAGATGGATTTGGATACTCTCATACAATCTTGGCTTGTAGGGAAGAGGGAGGAAAATGCAACTTAGAGGCTGCAAATAGGAAGAAACTCTTTGAACAATTGGTGTTCAAAAAAGAAAGGATATCTGCCCAATTTGTGTTGGACAAATATCAGAATGAAACACATAGATTTGCACTACATATCATGAGAGTTCATTGGGCTTTTAGGTGCCCAAAGAAAAAGGGTTCATTCACCTAACATGGGTTAAAAGAATGGGGAAGAGATGAAGATAATATTCCTATACTTGATATAGGAATAACCAACAAGAGAATTTTGTTGGGTGCAAACTCTCCCATAACTTTGAGGTTAAGGGATGAAGATGTAACTTGAAAGCTACAAAACTTCTAGAATGCTTATTTGAACATTTGGTATTCAAAAAAAAGGGTTACATCCTCTCAATCTGGATTTGGGAAGGTTCACAAGTTCTCTTGTAATCTTGGCTCATAAGAGGTAATGATTAGAATGCAACTTAAAAGTTGTCAATTGAAGATGCACTTTGGACATTTGATGTCCAAAGATAAGTTATCATCCACTTAATTTAGGCTAAGTGGATAGAGAGATTTTCTAAACTTTTTGTTTGGTAGAAAAAGAAGAGGAATGGCACCTTAGCGGTTACACATTCACGAATGTCCTTAAACATT
The DNA here is from genome assembly GCA_016618105.1 of Dendrobium huoshanense. Lineage (NCBI taxonomy): Eukaryota > Viridiplantae > Streptophyta > Magnoliopsida > Asparagales > Orchidaceae > Dendrobium > Dendrobium huoshanense. Next base: position 87,356,187 of record CM028358.1, read on the forward strand.
TGGTGTTCAAAGGGGGATAATCATTCTCCTACATTTGGGCTAAGGAGAATGAGAGGATTTTCTATAACTCTTAAGTTGTAGAAGAGAGAAGCAACAAGCAACCTTTGGATTGCATGTTAAAAGGGATTCCTTGGACATTGGGCGTCCAAGGAGGAGCATTCATTTGCCTAAATAGTGGCTAAGCAAATGAGATGAGAGAACTTGATGTTTGATCTCAAGTTCAAGGGCTTACAACCTTATGCATGGGAGGATTGGTGGTAGCTCCTAAGGCAAGTTAAAAGTCATGCAATGATATATTTGGAACTTTGAGGAGGTTCCAAATGCAATGCATGAGGGAGGATAATTGTTTGTTGATTTTGTCTTTTCAACAAACAAAGAAGAGAAGAACTTGGGATTTGGTTCCAAGTTCAAAGCCTCTTGCCATGTGCTTAGGATTTTAGGTAAATCCAAGTTAACATACACAAGGAGGGATATATGATAGTTCATTGATTTTGTCTCAACAAATAAGAGATGGGTGACTTAGAATTTGTTTCTAAGGTTTTGCACCATGTAATGATATTGGTTGAAGTCTTTGGAGGTTTCAAATTATCATACATGAGAGAGAGGAATACTCATTTGTTAATTTTGTGACTCAATAAGTGAAGGAAGAAGATGGTATGTTGGTTCTATGTTCCAACAAAAGGGTGGATAGCTTAGAATTTAGGTCCAAGATACAATGATTCATGTGTAGGAGGAGCATTTAGAGCCTTGGATGGGCTCCAAATACCACACATGAGGGAAGTGTTTGTTGGTTAGATGCTCCAACAAACAAGGTAAGAGAGTTCAAAATTTGGCTTCGAACCCAAATTATTCATACAATGATATGCTTGGAGTCTTGGGAAATTCCAAGTAATCACGCATGATGAAGGATCATCATTCGCTAATTTTGTGTTATTAGCAAATGGAAAAAAATTAGGATTTGTTCCTAAAGTCTTGATGGTTGAAGTCAATGTGACATTTTGGGACCTTGAGGAAGCTCCAAAATGTCCCATATAAAGGGGAATGGACAAATACTTGTTGATTTTGTATCAACAAACAAAATGCCACGAACCTAGGATCGTGGCCCTAAGTCAAAATGATTCATGCAATGAAGCGTTTGGAGCCTTGAGGTGCTCCAAACCATTATGCATGGGGAAGGGAAGACTTTATTAGAGAATTCTCAATTCATGAACGATCACTAAATCAATTTTAGCATGATTTGAGAGGTTGGATGGGATGGACTTGCTCCTACGACCCTTTTTGAAAAGACAACACATGGCGTCATTTAAAGAACCTAAAGACATGGGATGGAATCGTCACAAGAATCCCTATGGATAGGTTCTAAGAGTCGGTTTGCTACAGTCCAAGGAAGACCTAGGGGTGAAAGCTTTTGATTTGTCTTTTCAAAAGCTTCACCATGTGCCTAAGCTATGTGTTGATGCCTGTTGGAGAATTTTTGCATCCTCAAACGGATTGCATATTTTATAATCGGGCACGGCATAAGGATACGATATATTACCCCGGAGGGTAAAAATATCATCTCCTTATGGGTTCAATAATAAAATTTACAATTATTTAACAGAGATTCCCCCACTCAATGTTTGGTTGAGTGGGGTTTATTTATTTCTGGGGTACAGACATCCCATAGTGGCAAGCCCCTATGGTTAATTATATCCCAAGTTTGATTTGGGAAAACTTTTGATTAAACTAGTGGTTTTCTTGCTTTGGAAGTCATTTTAGACATTGGCTAAAGTTTGATTTTTATTATTTTAAAATCCATGAAAGTCTTAGCAAAAAGTTTTGGCCCTTTAGGAATTTCAAAGAGGAGATCAACTAAGGATTTAGATATAGATTTTGGAATGAGAGCCAAAGGAGATGAAGTAGGAGCACTTGATTCTGAGGAAAACTCAGAGGTGCTCGGACTATCCTATGTTAGGCTTTACATTTTTGAATCTAAATTTGGTTTAAATTGATATTTTATTAGAAGATTGGGGCTTACATCCCAACAACACTTGTTGGAGGAATTGCCCGAAAGATGAGGGCTTATGGGGTGATTTGGAATCAACCCGTGCCTCTGACCCTAAGACTAAGGTGAGGACTATCGATAGGTAGTGCCTCGAACCTAAATCTAACAAGTGCAAAGAGGGACTTACAAGCTACACCTCACAAGAGGCATAGCCCGCCCGACCTCTGGATTTATTGTCCCGCCTGGAAGGGACTACCAGCTAAACTCCCCCTAATCGCTTTTAAAACCATGTTGTTTAGTCTCAATGCAAATATAGAGTGGTAGGGTTATTTTTATTTAGAATGTAGGGCTTATAGCTTGGCTTTGAGGCCAAGATGCCTAATTATGTGGGTATGCATATGTTGACTCATAAAGAAAAAGACTTTTGTTATCTAATCCTTAAGTGAGGGCTTTCTATATGCAACATATTTTTGGCCATGCATGATTGTTTTAATTTTTCTAGAAAACTTAGCTCCTTGAAGGGAGCCATGCAAGTTTCTTTTTGTTAGAAAATCATGAAGCCTAATTTCATTTTAGTTTGCTTACATTTTAAATGAGTAGAAAACTTAGTTTTGTTCTAACAGCCTACCGTATCAAAAGTCCAAGCCACACCCACAAAAATAAGAGAAGAAAGCTAGAAAAAAAAACATGCTTTTCTAATGCACACCCAGTAAACACTTCAACACATGCTTTTGTATATAAATAAAGACAGAAATGTAAATAATGTCCCAGTTATTACAAACAAATTTGGCAGCTGAGTTGCCTGCCATTATACAACCCAGTTGAATTAATTACAGACTCTACTTGTGGGGATCTTCAAGCTTTATCTCCAAAAAGGTATTTCCTCCCTTGATCTTCCTTGCTTTTTGATCCAAACCCCGCAAGTTTTAAATCCTATTTCTACCAAATACATGATAAAAAAAAAGACTCAAATCTGCAAAACAGAGTTAGGAGGCAGTTTATATAATAAGCATGTAATCATCTCAAAATTGGCCTAACACTTAGAGCGCTAAGTGCTAGGCCCCCTGCTTCTACCATATTGGCCACATCTTTGGGGGGGTTTTAAGCGATACCTATCATGCAAGCATTTTATTATTATTTATGAGCGCCCCCCCCCCCTTTTAGATATGGCCACCTGCACAGAAAAGCATTTATATTTCTATACTAACCACTTAAGGGCAAGTGCCCACACGCAGACAATCCAAGGTCAATCAATCCACAACATCAATCACATGCGCATACAAAGAAAAATCCTAATCCTAGCATGCCTAAGGGGCTGTGCACCTAAGTGTGTGAGACTTGTGTGGTATGTCACACTAAAAGTCCTCCTAGAGTTTGGGTCTAAGGAAGGAGCATCCAACATGTGGCTTTTGGGCTACATATTGGAGAAATCTCCTTAGCTTTTGGAGCTAAGAGGAGAAACATAGAAATTCAACATTTAGCTTTTGAGCTAAATGTAGGGGAACTCCCCCTAGCTTTTGGAGCTAAATAGAGGAGAAATCTCCTACAACTTTGGAGTTGAAGGAGAGAGAACCTATAGCTTTTGGGCTAAGGTATTACATCTTTTAAGGCTTTTGGAACCTACGGAAGAGGGAGATTAGTAGCTTTGGGGCTACGAATCAGAAGAGTGTCTCCTTGAATTTTGTGTATTCAAGGAGGTGGATTTCATTTGTTTAATTTGGATTAAACAAACAAAGTTGAGTAACTTATTGATTTTAGCTCAATAGGTGGGAAAGATTTATGACTTTGGAGTTATAAATCAAGAGAGATTATCATTTAACTCTTATGTTCAATGATGGGTACTTAGTTTGCTAAGTTTGGATTAAGCAAACATAAGAAGATGATGTGTAGATTTGGGCTTACACACCAAGAATTCTTTGAACTTTGGGTGTCCAAAGAGAGAAACTCATTCCCCCAATTTGCGTTAGGAGAATGAAAGAAAACTAGGAGTTGATTCCTTTGCTTGGTATGGAATTATTTGTTGAATTTGGTTCAACAAACAAATAATTTTGGATTGAATTACTTGTTGATTTTGATTCAACAAATAGGAGATTTGGGTGAGATTTTCATACAACTTTTGAGTTGTAGAAAGAAGAAGCGAAGATGCAACTTTGGGTTGCAAGCTTCTAAAACATTCTTTGAACATTTGGTGTTCAAAGAGAAGTGCACATTCTCCCAATTTTGTGCTTTAGGAGAATGAGAGGGTCTTCCTATAGCGTTTGGGTTATAGAAGAAAGAAGCAACAAGCAACATTTGGATTGCATGTTGAAAGGGATTCCTTGGACATTTGGTGTCCAAGGAGGGGTATTCATTTGCTTAATTAGTAACTAAGCAAATGATGAAGACTAGGATTTGAGTCCTATGTTTAAGGAATTACTTATTGGTTTGTGTTCCAATAAATAAAGGGTTTGATAGATTTCCTACAACTTAGGGGTTGAAGGAAGAAAATATAACTTAGAGAGTTACAAAAATTCATGAATGCTCTTTGAGTACTTGATACTCAAGGGGAAGGTCATTCACTTGGTTGGAACCAAGTGAATAGGGATAGATGCTCATTTGTTAATTCTATGACTCAACAAATGAAGAAACGCCTTAGGATTTGGTCCTAAAGTCTAGATGATTCATACAATGATACATTTGGAGCCTTGAGATGTCCCAAATAATCATGTATGAGAGAGAAGGATTGTTGATTTTGTTTCAACATTCAAATGGAGGATTACTTAGAATTTGTTTCTAAAGTTTGACTATCATGTAATGATAATAGATCGGAGCCTTTGGAGACTTCAAATTATTATACATGGAGGGATTTTGCTAGCTTTGTGTTGTTAGCAAATGAAAAAAAAAAGGAGAGAGGCTTAGGATTTGTTTTTCCTAAAACCTTGATTCATGCACTATAATAATTGGGATCTAGAGAACGCCCCAACTACTAAGTATGAGGGACATGCACATAAGGAAGAGAACTTCCCACTCTCCTACAAATGTTTTGGATTTGCTTGAAAGAGGGAAGGCTAACTTCCTAATGCGTTGGGAGGTTTTCCCAAATCAAATTTGATATGATTTTGGGAATTTGGAAGTTTCTAGGAAAATCCTAAAGATCCGTTTTGGCAAGATCTAAGAGAGACCTAAGAGTAGGCATGGGATGGTTTATAGCTCCTAGATTAGAGCTAGGATTCATACAATCCAACATTTGGAGCCTTGAGGATGCTCCAAATATCATGTATGAATGGGAAAAACATAGGGGAGAGAGTTCCCCAAAGTTTTGAATGAACATTTTTTGATTCATTTGGAGAGGAGAGAATTGATCTCCTACGATTTCTAAGAAGTCTTACGATTTGATTTGACATCATCTAAGAAACCTAGAAACGTGAATGTAGTTTGTATGTTTAAGGGGATGAATATATGCTAAGTTCAACTATCATTGCACTTGAGTCCCTTAATTTACAAATTTGACTAATCATGCTTAGGTAATTTCAATGCTTGGTGGAGTATGATCCATAAACATTTGATTGTCATGGAATACACCACCCTTGCTTCAAGAAGCATTTGGAAATTAAATAAGCATGCTTATAAATTTGTAGATTTTGGACATAAAAGAAGAGCAAGCAAACAATCCTTAGCATATAAATGCATTCCAATAATTTCATCATAAACCCTCAATTTGGAAGCTTCAAAAATGGGATTAGATAATTCTAGGCATGGGCACTCATGGGCTTGTGAAGGCCCATGAGACCTCAAAATTGTTTAGAATTAAATGAACCCATTTTACTCTCCTTCCAAAACTCTAGGGATTAGGGTTGTTCTAAACAAGTGGCAATCATCATTCTAAAAAAAGTAAACTTGATGGAATGGTTTGTCATGAATTTAGTTGGTTATGAATGTCGTGAGGTTTACAACACAAGTCTTTGGAGACTTGTAGTAAACCTCACAACAATTTCTGTCGAACAAATCCGCTACAAGTTTCCACCAAATTTATTAAATGTTGAACTTTAGTATATATAACATACCCTAAACATATGTCAATTTTGTCGTAGTGTGTCGACCTAAAGAGCCTAACCTAGCATGCGACACTAGAAAGAAAAGTGTACACCCTAACATTTGATTTCTAGGTCAAATAGAGTGGTCTAACCCTATGGTTCAAACGTAGGTAAAGGGAGACATGCATGAATGCAAGAACATACCATTTAAAAGGTATTGGATACCAATCTAACATCTTCATACGCATCAAAATCCTCTTCGGACCCTTACATAAGAGTCAACTAATGGAAATCGACCAATTTCCATAGCCTTTGCGAAGTGGACAGCTAACACAAGGGTTTTGGGGGACCAAAAATTAAAGTTTCTAAGGACCTAAGGCTTTGGATCGTCAACCACATTGCAATTGGCCTTGGGAGCCTTAAGGTTTCGCCTATGTTTTAGTGGTATACCTTCCCCGGGTTGTCCAAGCGCTCCTATCCAAGTTCCAAGCTTTGTCCAAGCTCCGCTCCAAGCTCCAAGTCGCTGTCCAAGGTATTCCGGACGTCGCCGCTGCTGTCCGGGACGCTTCGAAGGCTCCAAATCGCTGTTTGGAGGATTTAGAAGCCTCCTTTTGCTGTTTGGAGAAGGTTCGAATAGCCTCCGACTCGCCTCGAGGTCGTTGGGATTGAAGAAGAAAGAGGTAAGAGCCTTCCTTCAGAGAAAAAGCCGTACCAGCCCAGATTTAGAGAGAAACGGGGCCTTGAGATCGGACATACAGGTCATCAGCTTCAGGAGGTCCGGCACATGAGTGAGGTAGAGCTCTTAGAAGGTCTGGCCGAATATCCAGGTGGAGTCGAACTCGGGTTCGGCGAAACCTGGAGGTCGCGAACAAGGGAAGATCCGCACGAACGGGCTTCCGCGCGGACTGGGGGTTCCACTTGGTAGAGTCGCACGAAGGGGAAGATCCGTCTAGAAGGCTTAGTCGAAGCCTTGCGCGGGGTCGGAGGGAAGATCCGCACGCGGGAAGAGAGTTTCCGCTCCTTTCTCCTGCTCTCCGTCACTCTCTCTGTCGCTCGCTCTCTCTGGATTGCCGAAAAGAAAAGGGGAGCCGAGAAAAAAAAAATCTCATCTCCTCTATCTCTCCCGCTCCTTCTACACATGAAAAGATCGCACTCGAGTGGATCTCCTGCTGTAGCCGCTGAAACCAGGCGATTTGACGGAAAACAGAGCGGGATTTTAGAGGAAATCTAAGCCGTTTGATTCAAATCTTGATTTGAGATTTGAATTGAGATAAGATTTGATGAATTGGGTTAAAATTGGGTTCGAATTGGACCCAATTTGAATCGATTAGAGTCGATTCGGACCAAAATGGGTCAGATCGAGCCAATTTTACGAAATTGGGCTCGGGTCGAGGCCGAAAAGTGCTGAATTGCGTCGAATTATGTCGAATTGAGCTCGACGATGCTCGACGGGGTTTGACTTATTTTGATTTGATTTAAATTAAATTAAATTTGATTTAATTCAATTAAATCAGGGTTCGATTTGAGTCAAATTCGTCTTGACGACCTTCGATCGAATCGATCGAGCACGATCGAGCCCAATCGGACTCGATGCGAAAAAGGTACGTCAACAAAAGGACCCCCAATATGTGTGGTGAACGAAAAGAAGTACGCCACACATATTGGCGTTGACCAAAGAATGATCAAACGAGATCTTCCAAATCAAATAAAGTATGATTTGAAAGAGAAGGAGAGATCTATGAAAGCCTAAACTTAGATTTAGGCAAGATCTACAAGGGTAAGGAGATTTCTATATATCGCCTTAAAGAAAGAGTTTTAGATTACTCTCGAAAGAGAGTTTAGAAGTATTTTGACAACTTCTAAAGAGATATCTAAAGACAATTGATATCTTTAGAGAGAATTTGATAGGAATAGAAGTATTTTGGCAACTTCTAAGGGGAATTCTAGAGATATTTGGTATTTCTAGAAACAATTTAACTTGGTTAGAAGTATTTAGATAACTTCTAAGATGCTCCTAGAGATATTTGGTATCTCTAGAAAGATTTTGGATCCAATAGAAGTATTTTAACAACTTCTAAAAGGGTTTTCTAAAGATATTTGGTATCTTTAGAAAGAATTTGATTTGATTAGAAGAAATTTGGTAACTTCTAAAGGAGCCTAGGGATATTTTACTATCACCTAAAGGCTAGGGGTATATTGCTACCACCTACAAGATTTCCAAGGATATTTTGGCTATCACTTGAAGAGAAATTAGAGGCATTTGGAGTCTCTAAAAGGGTCTTAGGGATATCTTACTATCTCCTAAAGGTTAGGGGTATCTTGGCTACCACCTAAAGGATTCTCAAAGATATTTTCACTATCATTTGAGAAGGTTAGGAACATTTGTTGTTTCCTAAAGATCAAAAGGCATTTGACACCTATTGGAAAGCTCTAAGAGGTATTTTGGCAACCATCTAGAGGTAGAGCTTATCTTATTTTGGTAAGATAAAACTCTAAAGGCTAAGGCTAAGAGTATTTTGACTATTACTTAAGCCTTAAAGGTATTTGGTATAAGATTATCTATTTTGGCTAGATAAATCTTAACATTTGGGAAGACTAAAGGGTATTTTGGCAACCACTAAAAGTCTATATTTGGGTAGATCTATTGATGTTCAATTTGGATAGAACAAGATCTAAAGGAATGAGCTAGGAGAGACCTTAGAAGGTTTGAATTCTACCTAAACTCAAAAATTGATAAGAAGACTCCTATTTGGGGATGTCTACACTTAGCATTTGGTACCAAGATTTGCATTTGACTTTCATTTAAAGAAAGATAGATTTGAACTTTCCTTTTGGGGAAAGAAAAAGATGAACTTTCGCTTGGAGAAAGATGAATTTAATTTTCTTTTTAGAGAAAATTGAATTGCCTTTCCTTTTGGGGAAAGGGTGCATTGACTTTCCTTTTGGGGGAAAGGTGAAAGATTTGAAAGTTTGGACCGAGATTTTAATAATCCGGACCCAGTCCACAACCAGATGAAAAGAACATTTCCACTTGAAAGAAACATTCATTCATTGAAATTAAAATTTGCATACAATTAATTGTAATACTTCTTAAGGTAACGTCCATTGATAGGCAACATAGGACGTTCACCATTACAATCAATCAACTGGTAAGATCCACCTTGATAGGCCTTCTCTACTACAAAAGGGCCTTCCCAAGTAGGTTCGAACTTGCCACCCATTTTGCGATGGGCTATTATCGGTCTGCGAAGAACTAGGACCAAGTCGCCAACCTTGAAAGTCCTAGGACGGACCAATTTATCATGGGCTTGAGCCATGCGGGCTCGGTACAACTCGAGGTTCTGTTGAGCAAGCAAACGCTTCTCATCTAAACCATCGAGTTCCTCCAACCTTAGTTGGGCATTTTGTTCACTTGTAACTTCATTATTTATTGCGATTCTAAGAGATGGGAGTTGTAACTCCAAAGGGAGAACCGCCTCCGCTCCATAGACTATAGCAAACGGAGTGGCTTGTGTTGGGGTTCTATATGTGGTCCGATAGGCCCACAATGCCTCAACCAACTTTTCGTGCCATTGACGTTTGTTCTCATCTAAGGTTTTCTTTATCAACTGAACTAATGTCTTGTTGAAAGCTTCAGCCAATCCATTAGCTCGAGGATAGTATATCGTACTATACCTCCAATCAATGCTATGTTTGCTAACAAATTGATTAAGCTTGGTACTCTTAAAAGCAGGACCATTATCGGATATGATACGACGAGGAACGCCAAACCTGTATACGATATGGTCCTTCAAAAATTGCAGTACATGGCTAGTTTTGACTTCCCTCAGTGGTATGGCTTCAGCCCACTTTGAGAAGTAGTCGGTAGCAGCAAGTATAAACCTATGACCCTTAGAGGAAGGAGGATCAATAGGCCCAACAATATCAGTTCCCAAGCTTTCAAAAGGCCAAGAGGCTATTGTTGGGTGCAAAACATTAGGTGGTTGATGCAAAACTACCCCATGTACTTGGCATTGGTGGCATTTTCGTGCTATTTCAACACAATCTTTAATCATTGAAGGCCAATAGTACCCAAGCCTTTTAATTTTCAATTTCATTTTGGGGCCCGATTGGTGGGCGCCACACAACCCCGCATGTACCTCGGTCACTATCTTGTGGGCTTCGTCTTTTGCAAGACATCGCAACCACATTTGGTCAAATGACCGCCGATACAAGGTGTTGTTAATTAGTGAAAATGACAATGCTCTGTTCTTTATTTGGTGAGCAACGGACTTCTCTTTCGGTAGTTTACCATTTTGGAGATATTCAATGAAAGGTTGGCGCCAATCATCATCATCCTCTACCACAAATGAAAACTCACCAAAGGAAGAAGGTTCATTCAAATTTTCAAAGTCAATAGGAGACAAAATTTGGCGATTTTGAACTTCTATTTGGACTGAACCCTTTTCGGGGCATGACATTTCCTTAGCAAGCTTTGCTAGAACGTCCGCCGTAGCGTTCTGACCACGCGGTATTCTAACCAAAGTTACATTAGGAATTTGCTCAAACAATTTCATGGCATACGAGTGGTATTTAAGCAAGTTGGGTTTCAAAACTTTGTATGTTCCCGTAACTTGGTTAATCACCAGCTGTGAATCGCCATAAATTTTAATATTTTTAATTTCTATCGATATTGCTAATTTTAAACCAGTTATCAGAGCTTCGTATTCCGCCTCGTTGTTTGTACAAGGGTCCGATAAACTGTAAGATTATCGCAATATGGCTTTGTCAGGTGTTATGAATATCAAACCAACTCCAGCTTTACCGGGGAGAAGGGTATCTGGTTCAGTACCTCTTTGGAAAGAGGCCGCACCATCAAAATACAACTCCCAAGCAGGGCTTTCATGGTTATCCAAACTCATTATTTGTTCATCAGGAAGATCGTCGTTTAGGGGAGATCCTGCCGGTATTAGGTGTGCTGCTAGGAAATCAGCAAGAGCTTGTCCTTTTATAGCACGTTGAGGAGTGAAAGTGATGTCGAATTGAAGTAGTATCATGGCCCATCTGGCTAAACGTCCTGAGAGTGTAGGACGGGTCATGAGGTACTGAAGGGGATTGACCTTAGAGAACAGATTGACTTTATGAGAGAGCATGTAATGCCTAAGTTTTTGAACAGCAAAAATAAGGCACAAGCAATGCTTCTCAATGGAAGGGTAATTCATTTCAGTAGGAATCAGACGTCTGCTCAAGTAGTATAGGGCATTCTCTTTTCCTTCATTGTTGGTTTGGGCCAATAAAGCTCCAAGAGACTCATCTGAAGCTGCAGTGTAAAGAATTAATGGCCTCCCTGGAATGGGAGCGGCCAAAACTGGAGGGGACAAAAGATAGCGTTTTATACTATCAAAAGCTTTTTAGCAGCTATCATCCCAATAGAATTCTGAATCTTTCTTTGAAAGGGCTGCAAAGGGTTGGCATCTACCAGACAAATTGGATATGAAGCGTCTTAGATATGCCAACCTACCTTGGAAAGATCTTAATTGAGTAAGACTTCTAGGAGGTTTCATTTCCAATATCGCCTTGATTTTAGTAGGGTCGATTTCAATGCCACGGTGTCGAACAACAAACCCAAGAAACTTCCCTGAAGTCACCCCGAAAGCACACTTTAAGGGATTCATCTTGAGGTCGTACCGACGAAGCCGTTCAAACACAACCCTTAAATCAAACAAGTGATCCTCTCTTTCTTTACTTTTGACCACGAGATCATCAATGTAGCATTCAACTTTGTCATGAATGAGTTCATCAAAAACTCTGGTCATTGCACGCTGGTAGGTTGCACCAGCATTCTTAAGGCCAAAAGGCATGACCTTATAGCAGTATATTCCAATGGGTGTTCTAAAAGCAGTGTATTGCTCGTCCTCCGGGGCCATTTTTATTTGATTGTACCCCGAGGACCCATCCATAAAGGAAAAGAGACCGTGAGAAGAAGCAATGTCAATCATGAGTTCAGGGATTGGCAGTGGGAACTCATCTTTAGGACATGCTTTATTCAAGTCTCTAAAATCGACACATACGTGAATCTGTCCATTCTTTTTCTTAACAGGGACAACACTGGCTAACCAAGAGGGGTATTTTTCCTCTTGGATAAAACCAGCTTCAATTAATTTTTTCACTTCCTCAATTACTTGTTGTTCAATTTCCAAACGCATCCTTCTAGGAGCTTGTTTGACTGGAACAACATTTGGTTGAATGGCAAGTTTGTGGACTGCTATGTCTGGATTTAATCCGGGCATTTCATCATAACTCCAAGCAAAACAGTCCTTAAACTCTGTCAAGAGTTGTACCATATCATTGGCATCAGTTTCATTTAACAGAGCACTTATAAAAGTGGGGCGTGGATTTTCTTCAGTACCCAAATTAATTTCTTTCAATTCATCAATCGTTGATTTGATCTCTTCCTCAAATTCAGGGGGTGCATCCCTAATTTGAAGGTAGTCTGGGTCGTTGCTAGCCTCTAAACATAACCTCTCAACAGCATTGTAGGTTTCTGTAAAGATCATATCAACTTCCAGATTATTGGTAATGACCAAACAGTAATCATCGTCATCTATTGGTCCGACAGTACCAAAGCCAACACCATATTTATTCTTTTTCAATTTGTATTTGGAATTCCACAAATTTTCATGTTGTTGGGCTTCGCCTTTGGACCACATAGAAGGAGCAAAACCTCTTTTAATCAAACTTTGTACACCAGCGGGATACAAATCAAAAGGTAGTTCTACCATTTCATTCAAAGAAAGATCCTCAAGTTCTACACCCACTTCTGAACTTGAGGGTTGATGTGCTTTATAGAAAACACGCTTCTTCCCCACCTCTTCTTCTAAATTAGGTGCAACACATACATTTAAATCATCCACTTTGCTTTCAGACAAAGGAGTTAAAGTCTTTGCAAACTCATTCAGCTTTTCAAATGTAGTGAGATCGGACACCTCCTCTTTCTGAGAGTTGTCCTCATCACATGAAAAATTTTCTTTAATGTTCCAAATAGGCTTTTCAGTGATCACCCACTTTGAACCAGCATCTTTTGAACTACCCATCACATTTGACACAGCTTTTGTATTGGACCCTGAGTCTACATGGGTGATGGGCCTTCTAGGAGTAGGTGGTGGAGATGAGGCATTGGTGGCCCTCATCCTCCACCCATCTTGGCTTCTACTTCCTCTACCACGATCTCTCCCACGAGCACGTTGTGCCATCCTACCTCCTCGTTGTGTTGAAGGAGGGGCAGGATTCCATCTAATCTTCTCCTCAAGCTCCTCTTGAAGGTGCTCTTGGACAAGTGTTGGAGACTTTTCTTTAGGTGCACTAGTTCCCACTTGATCTTCAGTTGGTACCACAGATCTAGAAAACACTGATAGCCTCTTTGGAACATAGTAAGAAGCATCTTCGTATTTCCCAACTTCATGCACACTAAATGGTTTCAAATCTCCCTTTATGCAGTACTCTACACCATTCCTTTCATATTTCATACATTGGTGTAGAGAGGAAGGAACCATTTTGTATTCATGGAGCCAAGGCCTACCAAGAAGTGCTTTGAATGAAGTTTCAGAATCAATGATATGGAATTTAGCCTCAGTTCTCAAATCCCCTATCAAAAGAGAAAGAGTGACAGAGCCTAAAGCCCTTTGCCCCTTTTCATTGAAGCCACGCAACATCATTTTGTCAGAACTTAATTTTTGCGTGTCAACATTGAGATAGGCCAAAGTTCTTAGGCTCATTATGTTGACCGATGCACCCGGATCAACAAGCACTCTATTCAACTTGAAGTTGTCAATGTCAACAGTTATATAAAGTGGGCGATTGTGATCTGAAGTATCTAGAAGTAAATCCTCATCAGAAAAGGTTACTCCAGGTACTTCTTTGAAGTGTAAAGCCTCCTCAAAGGAACACTCTGCGAGTTGAGCCAAACAAATTTCAGGATCAAGTAAAGCCTTGACCAAAGCCTCTCGCATTTCAGGAGAAAGCACGAAAGCATCATATATGCTCAACCTCGCAGGTAGTTTCCTAAGGTGAGCTAGCACATTATAATCCACTTTTGGTGATCCACCACCCACTTGTTCTTGTGGAACATGTGTTGGTGGAACCACGCCCTCATTTTGTTTAACAGGTTCTTTTCCCTTATCTTTTTTAGATGCCATTGGAGATGGTACAACACGACCACTTCTGAGATTTATTTCTGTTACTTCTTCAGGCTCAGAAGTTGAGGTCACATCAACCAAAACCTCAGAATCCGATTCTTCTTTCACTTGATTTGTCTCTAAATCAGGTGACTCGGGCTCAATGACAATCTTTACTCCCTGCATTTTGTACACGGGTAGATCATCATCAGAACTAGATTCACATGATTCAGGCAATTGAGAAGACTCAGACACAGATTGTTCATTTTCAGATTCAGAATGGACAGATAGCACGTACGCGGAAGGATCGTTCATTTCACTAACACCCTTTGGAACATACATGAAATCAGAGAGAGTAAGAGGCTTGGGGGATTTGCCCTTGCCATTTGGAAGGATAACTTGCTTGATTTTAGAAAATGGTTCTTCTTTTTCCTTTCCCTTCACCATTGAAACTCTCTTTTCAAGAAGTTTCAAAGGTGAAGGACCCTTTCCCTCCATTGAGTTATTTGGAAGAACTCCAAATGCCTTTTTCATGGGCATTTGAGTTTCTTTTGGAAACTCCAATGGGGTGTTGGGTAATTTGTTTAGCTTTTTCAAGGAAGATCTGGACAAAGACAACTGCCAACCCTCTGCATCTGTAAGCAACTCAACACTGCCCTTCTGGTTGAACACTGTTGGAAGGGAAACTGTAGTGGCTGACTCTGCTTTCTGCCCCTTAGTAGGGATGACCTCCACATGAATAACCTTAGCAGACCCTTGTAAGGGGTATGCTAAGTATGCATTAGGAATACTCATCCTACCGGACTTGTACTCACTTTCAACCCAATCTTTAAAAACATAGCAATCTTCTAGAACGTGACCCAACATCCTATGATAGGGGCAATAGTTTGGCTCATTGCTCTTATCAACATCTGCTGGTCTTTTGGGTTTGGGGAGTTGGAAATTATCATCTTGGATCAAAGACTTAAAGATTTTCTTTGTGGCATCTCTCCTAAAAGAGTACTGTTGGTTAATCTTTTCTGTCAATCCCCTAGGATCAGGCTTTTTGACTGCCCTCTCCTTATCCTTTCTAGGCTGCTGCTCAGTGATCTTTCTAGGCTGCTGCTGCTCAGTAATCTGAATCTGCTTTCCTTTCTGAAATGATAATGCTGACACACTGCCCTTTCTTTCAATTGGTTTCTGTTTTAATTTCTTAGCTTGGTCACCATTACTGTTATCTTTAAGGAATGACAACTGAGATGCTTCAGATTGCAAGCCAGAAGCTTTACTAATCAATTTTTCAAAAGTCCTAATAGTGAACCCTTTGAGAATGAGTGTTATAGGACCATGAATATTTCTTAGTAAAATTTCTATAGCATGCTGTTCTTGGAGTTGTGGTTCACATTTTAGGCTAAGGTTTCTCCACCTAAGAATGTAATCCACCAACCCCTCATTTGGCTTTTGCCTTTCCACCACAAGGTCTCCCACTGTAACATGATGTTGGGCCCCCGCAAACCTCTTCACAAACAAGGATTCCAACT
This sequence comes from Dendrobium huoshanense, assembly GCA_016618105.1. Lineage (NCBI taxonomy): Eukaryota > Viridiplantae > Streptophyta > Magnoliopsida > Asparagales > Orchidaceae > Dendrobium > Dendrobium huoshanense. The sequence goes on from CM028358.1 coordinate 87,371,857, forward strand.
CTGAAAAAGTCTTTACTGAGCCATTTGGTAACTCAGCATACCAATCAAAAGCCACCCCTGAAAGACTGCTTACAAACTGTCTGAAGAGAAGGGCGTCATTGCCACCCACATTACAACACCCAGCTCTGAAGTGAGCTAAATGCTGACGTGGGTTTCCCACACCATTGAAGAGCTTGAAGGAAGGGGAAACAAAACCTTTGGGGTATTGTTCTAAGTCAAACTCCTCGGGATAAGGTCTTCCTCTTTGGATAGAGTGACCTCCTTTCCCCTGTGCCATTGACTCCTTAATCTGCTGACTAATGAAATCCTTTAAATCTTCCTTTGAAGGTTGGAGATTAACTGACCCAGGTTCATTCTTTTCTTGACTCCCTATGTCCTCATCAACTTGCACTACCTCCTTAGCCTTTTCTGCACTAGTGGAAGGTCTATCAAGTGTATTTGGGACCTTTTGGGGACCCAAAAGCTGAGTAGTAAGGGCAGTCATGGCGGAAGCCATCTCATCTAATCTCTTAGCCATATCACCGAGCTGAGTATCTTTATCTTTCAACTGTTGTAGCAAGGCACAGATCTGGGGAATTTCACTCCCTTCCTCCTCTACTGGCACCTCCAATAGCTCATCTGTATGAGGGTCTCCTGGAAGAGAGGATCTTCTTCTGCTATAGTGGAGAACATAAATATCCTCCTCATCCATAAGATCATCCTCATCAGGATTAAAATTTTCAATCAACTTTTTATAATTTTCCTCTTCCTCCCTGTCCCTCCTTTCATCCTCATCAATTTTTCTAAGGCTTTCTTTTAAGTAATCCATCATTTCTTCAATGGTTTTGCCTGTTGAAGGGTTGACATGAGAAGGATGATATTCCTCATAACTATTCACCTCCATTGGTGCTTTCCCTTTATCATTAGGAACAACATGAGTGGAAGAGGAAGAGTGTACCTTTGATGGAGCCACCACCTTGGGTCTCCATTTTTCCTTCACACCAGATGAGGAGGTATGGGATTTTTGGTGCCTCAAGTTTACCTCATCTAAAGGTGGAGTCTGAATGTGACCCCCAGAATGTGGCTCATCATAAGGAGTAGGAGGTTGGTCTTCTTTTGGAGACCTCCTAAACCTAGTAGGTACATCAGATCTAACAGAACTAGAAAGGGAAGTTCGAGGGACCACTCGGCGATCAGGGTGATCAACCTTTGGTCTGCCACGAACCTCAGGTAGCGGTGCTGAGTAGTCAACCAAAACAATCTGCTCACTAGCTGCCCTTTCCTGACGAGGCCCAGAACTATACCCATCTGTCAAAGCTGATACTGCTGGCTGCTTAGAGAATTTGCGCCTATCTCTTCGGGTTGGTTCTACAATCAGTTTACTATCTTCAGGATCTCTATCCTCTTTCAGAAGTAATTTAGCAAAATCTCTAGTGATCGTGTTTTTCATGGCCTTAATCACTTCCTCTTTAGTGGTATGCATTCGATCAGCCACCCTTTGAAAAATTCTTCTTATTCCCTTCTCCCACTTCTTTGTCATCTCATCAGGAGTACTTACAGAAACTCTAAGTGAGGGTCTAGGGGGCAGTGTAACTATCTTCTTAACGTCCTCCTCCCCCCTAGACAAAGAAAGAGGATAGAACCTACTCCCCTCAGCTAATGGAGAGAGGTCCATCATCTCAGAATCTCGCTCAGCTTTTTCTTCCCTTTCCTTTCTCTTCTTATACCTCCTATATTTGTTCCTTTTCTGGGATCTAGTATGGAGGTAGGTAGAGCTACCCCTTCCTCAAACTGACTGAACTGGAAAGGACCCTCAGACCCAGGGACACTTGGAGCAACTACTACAAACTGAACTGGCTCAGGTTCTTTCTTAACAAACTTCTGCTTATGCAACACCGTAGTTAAAGCTGTTTGTCTTTCATCTGATTTCAAGACCTTAGGAAAGGTCAACCTATTAAAAACAGAAGGTCGAGAGGCTAAGGCTTTTGGGGAGACCTCAGCCACCCTCTTCCTACTATCCTGAGTAGGTGACCTCTCCCTAGTGGGCAGGTTTATTTCCAACACCATATCCTCAAAACCCTGCCCAAATTTGATCATATCCCCAGGAGCAAAGCGGGACTGATCAAAAGACAACTGTAACTGATCACCAAACTTAAAAATAAGTCTGCCTTCCATTTCTGTTCTACTGAATTTCCAAGAAACTGAATCCCAACAGATACCCTGAAAATCAAAATTTCCGACATCAATCCCTCTGTTGTATCTCTTCGAACTCAATTATCATGACATCAACCAATCATTGCACTTTTTCTGGGTTTTCTGACCACTTACTTGAATCACTGACCGCCCACAACTGTGATCCGAATTTTGATGAAATGATGAAGGAAATTGAAAGATTTTGGAAGTTCACACCACTTGACATTGTTTGGTTGTAAATTTCTTACAACCACAGCGATTATGATGTGGGAGAGAATTTGAGATTGAATTTATTTTTGAGATTTTGAAAATGATTAATCTTGAAAAATCAAAGTTCATCTTTCTTATATTTTTTTGAAAGTTCATTTGAAAAGCTCATTTTTTATTTGCATTTGCTTGTATTGGAACCATTCAACCCAACATTTGAAATTGGGAGAGGTATACAATACAACATTGATTTTGCAAATGCCATTTAGCCAACATTTAGGATGACTTAATGAAAATCACTAGTTTAGATGAAAAGAGACATCCTCCCCAGCGGAGTCGCTAGAAAATCTGTTGGAGAATTTTTGCATCCTCAAACGGATTGCATATTTTATAATCGGGCACGGCATAAGGATACGATATATTACCCCGGAGGGTAAAAATATCATCTCCTTATGGGTTCAATAATAAAATTTACAATTATTTAACAGAGATTCTCCCACTCAATATTTGGTTGAGTGGGGTTTATTTATTTCTGGGGTACAGACATCCCATAGGGGCAAGCCCTTATGGTTAATTACATCCCAAGTTTGATTTGGGAAAACTTTTGATTAAACTAGTGGTTTTCTTGCTTTGGAAGTCATTTTAGACATTGGCTAAAGTTTGATTTTTATTGTTTTAAAATCCATGAAAGTCTTAGCAAAAGGTTTTGGCCCTTTAGGAATTTCAAAGAGGAGATCAACTAAGGATTTAGATATAAATTTTGGAATGAGAGCCAAAGGAGATGAAGTAGGAGCACTTGATTCTGAGGGAAACTCAGAGGTGCTCGGACTATCCTATGTTAGGCTTTACATTTTTGAATCTAAATTTGGTTTAAATTGATATTTTATTAGAAGATTGGGGCTTACATCCCAACAACACTTGTTGGAGGAATTGCCCGAAAGATGAGGGCTTATGGGGTGATTTGGAATCAACCCGTGCCTCTGACCCTAAGACTAAGGTGAGGACTACCGATAGGTAGTGCCTCGAACCTAAATCTAACAAGTGCAAAGAGGGACTTACAAGCTACACCTCACAAGAGGCATAGCCCGCCCGACCTCTGGATTTATTGTCCCGCCTGGAAGGGACTACCAGCTAAACTCCCCCTAATCGCTTTTAAAACCATGTTGTTTAGTCTCAATGCAAATGTAGAGTGGTAGGGTTATTTTTATTTAGAATGTAGGGCTTATAGCTTGGCTTTGAGGCCAAGATGCCTAATTATGTGGGTATGCATATGCTGACTCATAAAGAAAAAGACTTTTGTTATCTAATCCTTAAGTGAGGGCTTTCTATATGCAATATATTTTTGGCCATGCATGATTGTTTTAATTTTTTCTAGAAAACTTAGCTCCTTGAAGGGAGCCATGCAAGTTTCTTTTTGTTAGAAAATCATGAAGCCTAATTTCATTTTAGTTTGCTTACATTTTAAATGGGTAGAAAACTTAGTTTTGTCTTAACAGCCTACCGTATCAAAAGTCCAAGTCACGCCCACAAAAACAAGAGAAGAAAGCTAGAAAAAAAAAACATGCTTTTCTAATGCACACCCAGTAAACACTTCAACACATGCTTTTGTATATAAATAAAGATAGAAATGTAAATAATGTCCCAGTTATTACAAACAAATTTGGCAGCTGAGTTGCCTGCCATTATACAACCCAGTTGAATTAATTACAGACTCTACTTGTGGGGATCTTCAAGCTTTATCTCCAAAAAGGTATTTCCTCCCTTGATCTTCCTTGCTTTTTGATCCAAACCCCACAAGTTTTACATCCTATTTCTACAAAATACATGATAAAAAAAAAAGACTCAAATCTGCAAAACAGAGTTAGGAGGCAGTTTATATAATAAGCATGTAATCATCTCAAAATTGGCCTAACACTTAGAGCGCTAAGTGCTAGGCCCCCTGCTTCTACCATATTGGTCATATCTTTGGGGGGGGGGGGTTTAAGCGATACCTGTCATGCAAGTATTTTATTATTATTTATGAGCGCCCCCCCCCCCCCCCCCCTTTAGATATGGCCACCTGCACAGAAAAGCATTTATATTTCTATACTAACCACTTAAGGGCAAGTGCCCACACGCAGACAATCCAAGGTCAATCAATCCACAACATCAATCACATGCGCATACAAAGAAAAATCCTAATCCTAGCATGCCTAAGGGGCTGTGCACCTAAGTGTGTGAGGCTTGTGTGGTATATCACACTAAAAGTCCTCCTAGAGTTCGGGTCTAAGGAAGGAGCATCCAACATGTGGCTTTTGGGCTACATATTGGAGAAATCTCCTTAGCTTTTGGAGCTAAGAGGAGAAACATAGAAATTCAACATTTAGCTTTTGAGCTAAATGTAGGGGAACTCCCCCTAGCTTTTGGAGCTAAAGAGAGGAGAAATCTCTTACAACTTTGGAGTTAAAGGAGAGAGAACCTATAGCTTTTGGGCTAAGGTATTACATCTTTTAAGGCTTTTGGAACCTACGGGAGTGAGGGAGATTAGTAGCTTTGGGGCTACGAATCAGAAGAGTGTCTCCTTGAATTTTGTGTATTCAAGGAGGTGGATTTCATTTGTTTAATTTGGATTAAACAAACAAAGTTGAGTCACTTATTGATTTTAGCTCAATAGGTGGGAAAGATTTATGACTTTGGAGTTATAAATCAAGAGAGATTATCATTTAACTCTTATGTTCAATGATGGGTACTTAGTTTTCTAAGTTTGGATTAAGCAAACATAAGAAGATGATGTGTAGATTTGGGCTTACACACCAAGAATTCTTTGAACTTTGGGTGTCCAAAGAGAGAAACTCATTCCCCCAATTTGCGTTAGGAGAATGAAAGAAAACTAGGAGTTGATTCCTTTGCTTGGTATGGAATTATTTGCTGAATTTGGTTCAACAAACAAATAATTTTGGATTGAATTACTTGTTGATTTTGATTCAACAAATAGGAGATTTGGGTGAGATTTTCATACAACTTTTGAGTTGTAAAAAGAAGAAGCGAAGATGCAACTTTGGGTTGCAAGCTTCTAAAACATTCTTTGAACATTTGGTGTTCAAAGAGAAGTGCACATTCTCCCAATTTTGTGCTTTAGGAGAATGAGAGGGTCTTCCTATAGCGTTTGGGTTATAGAAGAAAGAAGCAACAAGCAACATTTGGATTGCATGTTGAAAGGGATTCCTTGGACATTTGGTGTCCAAGGAGGGGTATTCATTTGCTTAATTAGTAACTAAGCAAATGATGAAGACTAGGATTTGAGTCCTATGTTTAAGGAATTACTTATTGGTTTGTGTTCCAATAAATAAAGGGTTTGATAGATTTCCTACAACTTAGGGGTTGAAGGAAGAAAATATAACTTAGAGAGTTACAAAAATTCATGAATGCTCTTTGAGTACTTGATACTCAAGGGGAAGGTCATTCACTTGGTTGGAACCAAGTGAATAGGGATAGATGCTCATTTGTTAATTCTATGACTCAACAAATGAAGAAACGCCTTAGGATTTGGTCCTAAAGTCTAGATGATTCATACAATGATACATTTGGAGCCTTGAGATGTCCCAAATAATCATGTATGAGAGAGAAGGATTGTTGATTTTGTTTCAACATTCAAATGGAGGATTACTTAGAATTTGTTTCTAAAGTTTGACTATCATGTAATGATAATAGATCGGAGCCTTTGGAGACTTCAAATTATTATACATGGAGGGATTTTGCTAGCTTTGTGTTGTTAGCAAATGAAAAAAAAAGGAGAGAGGCTTAGGATTTGTTTTTCCTAAAACCTTGATTCATGCACTATAATAATTGGGATCTAGAGAACGCCCCAACTACTAAGTATGAGGGACATGCACATAAGGAAGAGAACTTCCCACTCTCCTACAAATGTTTTGGATTTGCTTGAAAGAGGGAAGGCTAACTTCCTAATGCGTTGGGAGGTTTTCCCAAATCAAATTTGATATGATTTTGGGAATTTGGAAGTTTCTAGGAAAATCCTAAAGATCCGTTTTGGCAAGATCTAAGAGAGACCTAAGAGTAGGCATGGGATGGTTTATAGCTCCTAGATTAGAGCTAGGATTCATACAATCCAACATTTGGAGCCTTGAGGATGCTCCAAATATCATGTATGAATGGGAAAAACATAGGGGAGAGAGTTCCCCAAAGTTTTGAATGAACATTTTTTGATTCATTTGGAGAGGAGAGAATTGATCTCCTACGATTTCTAAGAAGTCTTACGATTTGATTTGACATCATCTAAGAAACCTAGAAACGTGAATGTAGTTTGTATGTTTAAGGGGATGAATATATGCTAAGTTCAACTATCATTGCACTTGAGTCCCTTAATTTACAAATTTGACTAATCATGCTTAGGTAATTTCAATGCTTGGTGGAGTATGATCCATAAACATTTGATTGTCATGGAATACACCACCCTTGCTTCAAGAAGCATTTGGAAATTAAATAAGCATGCTTATAAATTTGTAGATTTTGGACATAAAAGAAGAGCAAGCAAACAACCCTTAGCATATAAATGCATTCCAATAATTTCATCATAAACCCTCAATTTGGAAGCTTCAAAAATGGGATTAGATAATTCTAGGCATGGGCACTCATGGGCTTGTGAAGGCCCATGAGACCTCAAAATTGTTTAGAATTAAATGAACCCATTTTACTCTCCTTCCAAACCTCTAGGGATTAGGGTTGTTCTAAACAAGTGGCAATCATCATTCTAAAAAAAGTAAACTTGATGGAATGGCTTGTCATGAATTTAGTTGGTTATGAATGTCGTGAGGTTTACAACACAAGTCTTTGGAGACTTGTAGTAAACCTCACAACAATTTCTGTCGAACAAATCCGCTACAAGTTTCCACCAAATTTATTAAATGTTGAACTTTAGTATATATAACATACCCTAAACATATGTCAATTTTGTCGTAGTGTGTCGACCTAAAGAGCCTAACCTAGCATGCGACACTAGAAAGAAAAGTGTACACCCTAACATTTGATTTCTAGGTCAAATAGAGTGGTCTAACCCTATGGTTCAAACCTAGGTAAAGGGAGAGATGCATGAATGCAAGAACATACCATTTAAAAGGTATTGGATACCAATCCAACATCTTCATACGCATCAAAATCCTCTTCGGACCCTTACATAAGAGTCAACTAATGGAAATCGACCAATTTCCATAGCCTTTGCGAAGTGGACAGCCAACACAAGGGTTTTGGGGGACCAAAAATTAAAGTTTCTAAGGACTTAAGGCTTTGGATCGTCAACCACATTGCAATTGGCCTTGGGAGCCTTAAGGTTTCGCCTATGTTTTAGTGGTATACCTTCCCCGGGTTGTCCAAGCTCTCCTATCCAAGTTCCAAGCTTTGTCCAAGCTCCGCTCCAAGCTCCAAGTCGCTGTCCAAGGTATTCCGGACGTCGCCGTTGCTGTCCGGGACGCTTCGAAGGCTCCAAATCGCTGTTTGGAGGATTTAGAAGCCTCCTTTTGCTGTTTGGAGAAGGTTCGAATAGCCTCCGACTCGCCTCGAGGTCGTTGGGATTGAAGAAGAAAGAGGTAAGAGCCTTCCTTCAGAGAAAAAGCCGTACCAGCCCAGATTTAGAGAGAAACGGGGCCTTGAGATCGGACATACAGGTCATCAGCTTCAGGAGGTCCGGCACATGAGTGAGGTAGAGCTCTTAGAAGGTCTGGCCGAATATCCAGGTGGAGTCGAACTCGGGTTCGGCGAAACCTGGAGGTCGCGAACAAGGGAAGATCCGCACGAACGGGCTTCCGTGCGGACTGGGGGTTCCACTTGGTAGAGTCGCACGAAGGGGAAGATCCGTCTAGAAGGCTTAGTCGAAGCCTTGCGCGGGGTCGGAGGGAAGATCCGCACGCGGGAAGAGAGTTTCCGCTCCTTTCTCCTGCTCTCCGTCACTCTCTCTGTCGCTCGCTCTCTCTGGATTGCCGAAAAGAAAAGGGGAGCCGAGAAAAAAAAATCCCGTCTCCTCTATCTCTCCCGCTCCTTCTACACATGAAAAGATCGCACTCGAGTGGATCTGTTGCTGTAGCCGCTGAAACCAGGCGATTTGACGGAAAACAGAGCGGGATTTTAGAGGAAATCTAAGCCGTTTGATTCAAATCTTGATTTGAGATTTGAATTGAGATAAGATTTGATGAATTGGGCTAAAATTGGGTTCGAATTGGACCCAATTTGAATCGATTAGAGTCGATTCGGACCAAAATGGGTCAGATCGAGCCAATTTTACGAAATTGGGCTCGGGTCGAGGCCGAAAAGTGCTGAATTGCGTCGAATTGTGTCGAATTGAGCTCGACGATGCTCGACGGGGTTTGACTTATTTTGATTTGATTTAAATTAAATTAAATTTGATTTAATTCAATTAAATCAGGGTTCGATTTGAGTCAAATTCGTCTTGACGACCTTCGATCGAATCGATCGAGCCCAATCGGACTCGATGCGAAAAAAGTACGTCAACAATGCCCTTGACCATCCAACTTACAAACTACACTAAACATACCTAACAAACTCCAATATGTGATGGGGTGTAATCTATAAGCTCCTTGAAGCCATAGAACACTCCATCTTTGTTTTGCAAGCATCCATGAGTTTGGTGGACACATTTATGGTTTTGCAAATTGTAGGAGTACAAGGACCATAGCCATTGACATAAAGCGAATATTCAAATAGGCAATAACTCAAGTAAGCTAAAAACATTAAGAAATGAAAGCGTATAAAAAGAGAAATTTCGCTGTCTCCCTAAATTTAGAGGAGTTCAACAATGTTTTCCAATCAATTTATTAATTGTAGGATTTATTATTAAAGACTCGTGGAAAATCCCACAATTTCATAAAACTAATTGAAATGCATGCTTGAACATTTAACAAATTTAGAGGAGATGGTGGATGTCATGGCGGTGTAAACCTATCACGTGCATATACTAATTTTTGTCTTAACATGCAAGTTTTATGGATCTAGTAACGTATGCCACACTTAGATAAGAGACTCTACGCTTCTACACTTCATTTGACATCGAATGAGCCACTAAACCTATGGTTTGGTCGTAGGTAAGGGCACTAAATATGACATGAATGTTATTTGCATGCAAAAATAGGGTCACTGAAAACAAATTCAATGCCCTGTCGCCTTGCTGCCATCCTTTTAGCTCTCACATGAGAGCAAATCATGAAAAATCACTTGATTTTCATGATTTAAACAAGTGGACAGCAAATGAAGGAATTTGGGAGACCAAAAATCAAAGTTTCAAGGAATCTAGGGCTTGGGGACGTCAATCACACATCAATGGATAGGGGGGCCTTAGGGCTTTTCCTAACTTTATGTTATACCTCTCCCGGGTTGTCCTAGCGCTCCTATCCAAGCTCCAAGTATTGTCCAAGCTCCAAGTATTGTCCAAGATCCAATCCAAGCTCCGGATAGCCTTCCAAGCTCCTATTTGTTGTCTTTATCACCTCGAAGTCGTCGGAGATGATGGAGAAGGAAGAATAGGCTTCTATAATGACTTAAAAGCCTCCACAAGCCACCACTACCTTCCTACTCCTCTTCCTTTGCTTGAGAGGTAGGAAAGAGCAAGTACAAATTCCTTCCCTTTGAGAAATGAAGGGAGATGTGAAGATATCTCCCTCTCTTGGTCCAAAGAAGAGAGAAATAACAGCAAGGGATCGGTGACCTCAAGAAATCAGCGACTGAGGACTGAAGGAGTCGGCCGGCTTGGAGGATTCGACGTCTGGAGGGCTTGATGGCAAGGGGAGAACGACGCCTTGGAGGCGTCGGAAGACCTGAATGGGCCGGGTTGGTCTGCCTGAAGAGCACGGGGAGCACACAGGAATCCCGAAATCTCCCGTTCTCTCTCGCTTGCTCTCTGGGTCGTGGCGGAAAAATAGAGAACGGGCAGCCGAATCCCGCTCCCCTTCTCTCTTTCGTTTCCTTAGGGGCGCACACACACAGCGGGTAATCACCCGAATCGTCACATCCCCTTGCCTCATTGCACGAAACGAGAGCAAATCTACTTGAGTAGATTTTGCTGCCCAATTGAAGTTGGGTGGGATTTGAGGAGAGATCTCAACCCTATATCTCAAATTTTGATTTGAGAATCAAATTTAGCCCATATTGACTGATTTGGGTTGAAATTGAGCTCGAATCGAACTCGAATTGGATTGACTTGGGTCCGATCGAGTTAATTTTATGATGTTAAACTCAAATCGGCGTCGAATTGCGCCGAATTGCGCCAAATTACGTCGAATTGGGCTCGACGATGCTCGACGGGGTTCAATTTGATTTGATTTGATTTTAATTTAATTAAATTTGAATTTAATTTAATTAAATTGAATTTAATTTAATTAAATTGAGGCTTAATTTGGGTCAATTTAGCCTCGACGACGATCGATTGGGTTGATCGAGCACGATCGAGCCTAGTCTTGCTCGATCGGGGTCGAGTCGATACAAAAAAGTTCGTCAACACCAACAACTTTTGCATTATAGGAGTGAGGGAAGGAACATGCAACTTGTGGGTTGCAAATCCATGAATGTTCCTTGAACACTTGATGTTTAAAGAGAAATATTCATTTGTCTAATTTGAAGCTAGGCAAATGGAGAGGAATTTGGAGGTTTCCTACAATTTAAGGCTTTTGTAGGAAAAGAAGTGGTCAAAAATGCAACATACGAGTTACACATTCATGAATATCCTTGAACATTTGTTGTTCAAAGGGGGATAACCATTCTCCTAAATTTGGGCTTAGGAGAACGAGAGGGAGGTCCTTAAATACTTGATATTCTAGGAGAAAATGAATGAGAGGGAGGTCCCTTAAAAGATCAATCACTCAGTTGGGGTTGAGTGAATGGAGTAGGAGGACTAGGATTTAAATTCTAAGTCCAAGAGATTATTCATTGATTTTTTGTGCTCCAATGAATAATTGATTTGATAAACTCCCTACAACTTTGGGGTTGAAGGAAGAAGATGTAACTTGAGAATTACAAAATTTTATGAATGTTCTTTAAATATTTGGTATTCATAGAGACATGATCATTCACCTAGTTGGAGTCAAGTGAATGGAGGAAAGTATGGGTTGAGTCAAGTGAACCAACTTCCAAGTCCCTTATTTGGAAAATGGTTCCAAGTTCAAATTATTCATGCAACGATATATTTGAAACTTTTGAATATCTCAAAACACCGTGTATATCTCCTTAGCCTGCTACTGTGATAAGAGAACCATCAACAGTGATGATTTTCTTATCCCTGAGGCAAGGAGCATAGTTAATGAGCAGGTGATTTTTCAAGGGATACCAGGAGTTATTTTAACTTATCAATATCTTCTTTGTTGAGCTCTCTAAAGTTGGACTGTGTTTCTAGGTTGGGTTGATTTAATGTAGAATTAGCTTGTGATATCCACTTTTAGCCACTTCTTTGATTTCACTCTTTACTTATAGGCTTTCCATGTAACTTCCAGTAGGTCTCCTTTGTGTATCTTGATTTCTTGCAATAGTTGCACCAAAGGGAATCTTTGTCTTTAGGTTTTGAGGAATCCTTACCTCTTTCCTTCCATATCGCCTCTTTGATTGTCACCATTATTAAACCATCAACAATCTTTGGTTCCAGTATTACCTCTCGTCGACTTTCCTCAACATGAATGAGAGAGATGATCTCATTTAGTGAAGGTGTCTTCTCTTTGCCAAGGATATGAACTCTAACTTGGTCAAAGTTAGTATTTAACCCAACAAGAAAGTAATACAATATATTTCTCAATAAAGTTTTTTAAGATAGCACCATCTTCTGGACGCTTAGTCTTAATTCATTTGTAGTGGTCAAGTTCTTGCCATAATCCTTGAAGGGGAGTGGCATATTCAATCACGGTCTTGCTTCTTTGTTTTGTGCTTCCCACTTTGACCTTAATTTCAAATATTTTAGTAGCATCCCGATCTTTTGAAAAGTTTTGTGACTTTTGTCTAGCAGCATCCCATATGTCCTTTGCAGTAGATAGGAACATGAAGTATCACTAATTTCTGGAGTTATGAAATTTCACAACCATGACATAATCATGGAATCTGCTTCATCCCAAGCCCAAAAATTAGGATCTCCTTATTTTGGTCCAACCCCAAGGAGATGATTCATCTTTCCTTTCCCTTTCAAATAGATATTCACAAAGTGAGACAATTTCAAGTAATTCTTCCCATTTAAGTGATAGGAATGTTGCATATTTTGGAGATCTCTTTCTTGGTGCACCATAAACTCCTCTATTTGGTCAAAGCTTTGAGAGGAATTAGATTCAGACATTACGCCGATAAAGGATAGCAATGAAGGCCGCTATACCAATCAGGACAGCAATGAAGGTTGTGTTGAACAGTAACCCTTAGCAATTCCACAATGAAGGTCAGTGGTGGGAATTTGGCTCTGATACCATGTTAAATAAAGGAAAATGGAGAGGGAAAAGCTTCATTTTATTACACAAAACAATACATATTTATAGATCTATACAAGATATCTTAATAAAGAAATAAATAAATACAAAATCATTCATAATTGCCCTACAAAATCCTTCCTAAATTAGCCACCCAAATATGGAAGAAGATCGACGTGATCCATGTGAGCCTCCCACGGATCCCCATGCTAGCCATGGGATCAAGGGTTAAGGGACGGCTGGGATTTAATTCTAACCCTCCCACGGATCCCCATGTTGGTTATGGGATCAAGGGACGACTGAGATTTAACACCACATAAACTTATTTTCAATTATCTTCTTTTCAATAGATATTACACTAGCTTTTTCTCTAATATTATCATTCATTAATTTATCATTCCTAGTTTTGACGCATCAACCTTAATATTTTAAATTAAGTTGCACTCAACTCAAATATCAATGACTTTTTTACCTAGCATTCAAATCAATATACTATCACATACCAAATTATAGGTTTATAAAATTTATTTTCAAATATTTCTTACAATTTCTTTTATTTTCAAAACAAAATTGTCATTTTTTTTACTTTATATTAACTTTAAAGAGATATCTAAACGCTACATATAATTCTCTTTCTCGCAACATTGCACTGCCATACCATCCAGCATTTAAAAAAAATTGATTAAGATTTCATCAAGTCCAAAAAAGAAAGAATAAACTCCAGAGAGCATAATAACTTTAGCAAGTTGAAAATTCTTAACATTGAATATGTGAAGATGACAGCAAGACCAACAATGATGACTGAATGATGGCATGATTTAAACAAAAGATCTCAAATGGGCAAAATATGATATAGGAAAGAAACGTGTCGTCATAGTGACATAAAGCTATGCCTATAAGTTATGAAAATTGTAATTTGAATTGCATGTTAAAAACAATAAAGAATAAAGCAAAGAGCTGCAAGTTGATAACCATTTCTTAAGCAAAACTAAAATACAGCACTAAATAATAAACATAATATAAAAAACTAAGGAATAAAAGAATAACAAGAATACCTCGCTAAAGCAAAAGATATCCATCAAGCGTACCAGCCCACTTGCTTGATCCCTACCAATATGTCGTGAACCGTATATCTGTATAATTTTCTGTCTACTAACCTATTTAGGCAAAGTAAGCGAATAAAGTTATTTCATGGATATTAAAGTCATAAGGTACAATGAATGCAAAGATTTTTCAAACCTTGGATAAAGGAAGCATGTTAAAATAGAATATGAAAGCTTACAACAAAGCCTAATCTACGATTAAGAAAGCTACTAATAATTTTAATCTAAATTTTTACATCTCCTTTAATCACGATGCTATTGATATAAACAATAAACTAATTATTGTTGTCATTAATTTATTAGACAGTGACTCCTGTGACGGTTGTACTATATATAAAAATGAGAAAGTTACAAATATATATATGATGAATGTAAACTGAATATGAAATAATATGTATTTATGATTTATGCATATGTTTAAATGATGTGTTTATTAGGAAATAAAATTTATGATATGTTTACATGAAAAGTGACTTCTAGCATATTATTTCTACTATCTTGAATTATTGTAGTTTAGAGGCATGTGTTACTCGCTAAGCTTTGGCTTATTGTTGTTGCTCTAACTTTTATTTCAGGTAAGTGTAAGGTAATCAAATGAGTAGAAGAGATGGAAATGTCTACCGTAGACGTGAGGCATAAGAAGAAAGGTATTTAAGTTTAGTTATTTTCATTATCAGTATATATATATATATATATATATATATATATATATATATATATATATATATATATATATATATATATATATATATATATATGAAGTTTAGCGGCTCTTTCTTTGAACTGAAAAGAGTTAGCTTATAATTTCACCATCCGACCTTTCAGTTCCCGCCTCGTTAATTCGAGCCCCCGGGCCGGGTCGTGACATTAAATGCTTAATGTATAGTCCCAACAGTTTAATTTTAATGTTGAACAAAATTTACTATCATCAACTTAAAGTAAAAGATGAGCTGAATAATAACAAACTCAATCAATATCCTATGATAATGTAGCTTCGAGTAATCGAGTTGTCATGGATTGTGGTATACATAACCAAAAGAGATAGTCGATCCAATCTGACCAAAGAATTCTTGTTAGTAGACATGGGTTGCATCATCCAATATAAATTTTGAAAACATAAGGTGAATGTTTGTCAAAAGTGACAAATTTGAATTGAATTTAGCTAACATAAAGTTTTATGAACTGTCAAGTGTACCCTATGATTTACCAAGAGAATTTTAGTCATTGGGGGACTTATTAGCTCTAAATGTGATGCAATCTAATGGAGTTATTTGCAGTGAAATCACCCGTCAGAGAGCCCAATCATAACTATTATATGCCATGTCATTTGACAATAAAATGTAATATCAAACTTTTTTAAGGTAATGTGCAAACCTAATACAATTCAATTATATCCCCATTTTGTTTCTACATTCATAAATCGTACAATACGATTAGATAACAATAAAAAATTTTGTTTCTACATTTATCTTGGAATATCTATATCATATTTTATAAAATTTTATAAATTGTTAGGATCACTTTAATATATATAGGCATGGTTTAAAATTGCGCAAAAAAAGGAACGCCTCAGCTCAATATGGCCCCTTAAAGCCTCAAAGCCCATGCAATAAGTTCAGGTTTTGAGGCTTACGCCTCAAGTTTACTGAAGGCGTGCCTCGCCTCACATTTTTGACGTGTTTTTCATAATGCAACTCCTTCTAATGCATTTTTAAAGTATAGAAGGCTATTGGAACAAAGTTCGTGTCCAAGAGGATGTAAGGCAGAGGAAAATATGGATCATATGGGGGTTGGATGTTCATTACTTATTCTTGTTATAAAGCTTCTGAATAAATGGAGTTTTGAAGTTCCAATTTACACTTCCTTTTTGAATTGCATTAATAGGTTAAGGATCCTCTCACATAATAATATGTTTATAGGAAATTTATACCGTACAGCAGTATTCTTTGCTTGGAAAAGCATAAATAAATTTTTACATGGTGAAAAAGAAGATGGTCTGGTTTTGATTACGGCAAATGATTTATCTTTTGCTTCAGCTTCGTCAACCCCTTATATTCATTCAGGATTCTGGGATGTTAATCAACTGTCTAAGCTGTCTTCTTCTTGGCATCCTCCTCCACCTGAATGGTTAAAGGTGAATATCGATGCTTCTCTTTTAAATACTAGTAGAGCTGGTATTGGTGGTATATTCAGAGATCATGAAGAGAGGTTCTTGATGGCGTTTGGGTTCAAGGGTTTGCATTTGATTGTAGCTCAGTTGGAATTGATTGTTGTTCATTCGTTGGAGAAGGTTATTCAAGGTTGGATGTTGGAAGCATAAGGCATAATTATTGAAGGCGACAACTTTAACATTATGAAATTTCTTCAAGGTTCTTATGGAGGAGATAATTTCATCCTTTTTTTTCTTTTCTTAGAAAGTTAAATCAAGTTATCTTTAATTTTATCAAAAGAAATTGTAATAAGTTTTCGGATTTATGTGCTAACTTTGCTTTGTTTAGTGATTTTATTTGGGATGACATTAATAGTGTAGACATTCCTCCGTTTTTTTTTTATTTGTTAAAGAGGAATGTGATGGAGTAGAGTCTCCACATTAGGTTGTATTTTCTTTTGTTTCATCTTTAATGCAATTTGCATTTTCTTCAAAAAAAAAAATAAAGTTGCCCTATTTTTTCCCACGTACGGAAACGTCAAAGTTATTTTTTTAAAATTTCATTTGTAATTTTAAACATGTTGATGTATCTAAGTAATAACATTTTGTATATACATCAATTCATTTAAATAATATTCTTAAGGTTTAATTAAATCAGTTTACAGTAGCATGCATGGCTAATTAATATTTACTTAAATGTCAATTAATATTGCAGCAGTTCCACTAGCATAAGCATGCAGCGGCTAATCTCTAATCCTACGGTTGGACTGAGGGTTGGAATTGTAGTGGAAGCTGCCTGGTATTATAATATTATATAATTAAGGAACTTAAGCACTAGCCTACTGCTTTCTGGGGAAATTATCAAGAAATTAGTAAGGAAAATTAAAGAGAAGGAAAAGGAAAGAAAAGAGAGAGTTTAGGGAGAAGAAAAAGGAAGTGTTTTGAATGAGGAATTCAATTGAGGTAATTCCGTAAGGTTTTCATTTAGACTATTGTATTTTACTTGAATGCAAGTTTGAAAGGCAAATAATTATGTTTTAGGTTGTTTATAAGCGGAAAAGAAGCGGGGTGCTTTAGGAGAACGAATTCATGCGACCATCCTAATGGCGAGGTAGGATATCAAATCTGTGATATAGAAAAAAGTATGATTAATTTTATATAATTGTGGCAACATGTTTATCTAATTATGGTAGCAATTATTTTCATATTGAGCAAATTGATTATTTACTGGTGCACTTGATTTTAACAATTGTTAGTTGATGATTACTGGACCTACAAAGGTATATTATCAAAATATGAAGCCAATGAAAAGGTACAACAACAACAACAACATCAAGCCTTTATCCCACTACGTGGGGTCGGCTACATGAATCCTTTTTCTCCATTGTGTCCTATTAAAAGTCAAATTCTCGTTTAAATCTAATAAAGAAAGGTCATTTCTAATATTTTCTAACCAAGTCTTTTAAGGTCTACCCCTACTTTTCTTAACATAAGTCAAATATAATACCTCTACTCTCCTAACCGGGTCATCGGAAGGCCGCCGTTTTATGTGACCAAACCATCTAAGGCGACTCTCTCTAATCTTATCTTCTACTGGAGCTACTCCAACATTTTCACGTATATGCTCATTTCGTATCCTATCTCTAAGGGTAAAGCCACTCATCCACCTGAGCATCCTCATCTCTGCCGCACTTAACTTAGTATTATGCTTAAAGCCAATGAAAAGGTAAATGATAAAAATCATATTATCGATAATAGACCCGCACAAGTAAAGACGAAGACCTAACAAGGTAAGCCTTAGGGACCATACAGAAGGTACCCAATTCTCACTGGTAAACGTTAAAAATTCGGATCCAATTTTGAATGAGAGAGCTTCACTCTCACTTCTAAAAATTGAAAATTTGGACCCAACCTTGTATGAGAACTATAAGTGTTCAAAATGCTATAATCATCATATGATTTGCTTAAATTATTGGAAAATAAACAAAGAAGGAAATGTAGAAAATTAAATATGCAATATTTTTCTTATACAGTTTATGATTCTTATAAAAATCCCAATATTATTTATAACTGACTGTCAATATTATATTTCTTATTTCTTATATTATGGTTGTTCATTTCATTGAGCTTTAGCTCATAAGCAATGGTTGTATTGCAAGAAAAAGAAAGGAGTCTGCAGGGCTCTAAGAAGAAGCTGGGTTAAGGCCTTTTGTATACGTATGTTTTGGTTGTGCATAGACGCTAGAATAGGAAGTTGTGTAGTCAGACTTTTGGATATGTAAATTTTATTTGACAAATTTAGTAAGCTCTGTATTTTATTTGATGAGTTATAAATATGCATTCAATTATGAATTGTGCAAAACAATTATTAAAGCTGAAAAAATGCACTGTGTTAGGATAGTATGAATAGATCATTTCCTACTCACTGAATTCTGACGTAAGTAATTCAGGATGGATGCTAGTAAAAGATATATCTGCTCAGATTCTCCTTATATGTTACACTACAAGTTGATTAAAAGGAGGGTCAAAATGAGGTGTGATATAAATAATGCAAGGTATATACATATTATTGCAATCATTTTATAGAATATGATGGTCAATGCATAAAACAGTACAATGCAGAACGTTCAATGCATCCTATGTTACCTTAAAAAATGTTTGAGGCATTCAACATCATTTTAATGATGTTAAACTTCTCTAAGACTGATAGTAATATTTAATTATAAAATTAACAATATTTAGAGTAGTGAAGAATCGAGTTATATAGCCAAGCGAAAGAACTGCAAGCGCAAGTGTCCTCAGAGAAATATTAGGTAAGAGTTAAAATGTTAATGGAAATTTAAATTAAATTTAATGTTAATGATTTTCGAATTTATCTGCGTAAAGTAAGATATTTGTACCCTTAATGATTAGATTTCACTAGAGGAAGATTAATTAAGGACTAAAAAATTGAAATACTTGCAGCACACGAAAAGCACAAAATTGGGTAACTACGATTGTTTTATAACAATTACATTTTTTTGTTTCCCTGCATTTATTGAATATTATTTTATCCACATATACTTGTTAAAGTTTAAATGTCTGATATGCATTAAATTGAGGATGGCTAAGTGATCAAAGTTTATAATATATATGTATGAAAAATGCTTACCGAAATGAAATGAATAAAAAGAAATGTAACATGTAAGCAAAAAATATTGAAAGAGAAAAGGTATATGAATGCAAATATAGGAGTTCACGACTTTATGATACTGGCTGTGGACGCAATATATCAGTGCATGTTAAATGTATAAAGAAAATAAAAATAAAAATAGTTGTACCTTCATTGCTACAAAATGAGAAGGTGCTCCTATAATAAATAAAATGTTAAAGGAATAAGTTTATTTAAAAGAATATAATTTTGATCTACATTTATATTAAATATTTATATATATGTTAAAAGAAAAGTTAGACAATGAACATGACTATTCAAATGTGTGTTTAATTGTTATACTATAAATTGCAATTATCCACTGAATTGAATAGTTGCTCCAGCATAGCCTGTGTTCAGAACAACTTGAGGGAACTGCACTCTAGCTCCCTCACCCAGTTTCACAGTCATGAAGGACTTTGCAGGCGTCATGTTATCAACCTGCCAACAGAACTTACAGGGATTAGAGTCAACCTGAATTCTGCTGGAAAAGAAAACACAGAATTGCATTGAATAAACATCTATATTTATTTTTAGATGTTTCATTATGTGAGACTAAGTATAAATTGTCTTTTTATCCAAAGATGGAGAGAAAAGTATTCCCCAGCGGAGTCGCCAGAAATCTGTTGGCTCAAGAAAAATGGCACGAATGCACTAATCCCGCTTTGCAGCCGTAGGATTCCATTTCCCTTAAGTCAGATTGAAATTAACCAGATTTCCCCTGAGGATAGTGTCAGGGTTTATAGATCTGGGGTTCTTACTTCCTATGAGCGCAAGCGCTCATAGTTAATTACCCCTCTTACTATGTAAGAGAGAACTCTCGATTAAGGATGAATAAATTTTACATATTTTTAGTCTCAATTATGGGAAAAATGAAGGTAAACCCGATCAAGATCCCATGGTTCCGTCATCCCGGGTATACCGTAGATTTCAGTCTACCAACACTAACAATTATTGACCGTAGTGTCCAGGGAATCTGATTAGCAGCCATGGGTTGCCTCCTCTCAGGGATCCCGAGTAGACTGAAGTGGTTAAATATGAATTTTAGTTTGATTTAATTTGGGTTAGGGCTTATTACTTCCTTAGAAGTTGCCTACTAATTTGTTTAGTTTGGGGCTTATGGCTCCAATTAGGAGTTGCCCGGATAGTTTGTTTAGTTTGGGGCTTACGGCTCCAATTAGGAGTTGCCCGGATAGTTTGTTTAGTTTGGGGCTTACGACTCCAATTAGGAGTTGCCCGGAGATTTGTTTAGTTTGGGGCTTACGGCTCCAATTAGGAGTTGCCCAAAGAATTTCAGTTGGATAGGTCTTATGGCTTCCTTAGAAGTTGCCTAACGGTGGGTCTTACGACCTAGCCCCATAAGCTAAGCAGCCCGAGCTGTGGGTCTTACAACCTAGTCCTTTAGACTATGATGCCCATAGGTTTAAATTTAATTGTTTGAGGTTTAGGATCATTGCTATTTATTTTTACAATTTTTCTAAAATGTGGGGGCTTACGACTTCAGGTAGAAGTTGCCTGATAGCGGGTCTTACAACCTAATCCTATAGATTAGGATGCCCATAGTGAGGGGTCTAGGTTTGTGTTATCACCTTAACACTTCCCTCAAATGTCAAACTTACGACTTCTATTAAAAGTAGCCGGGGTTTTAATTGGGTTTAGGGGTTAGGTCAATTTCTACCTAAAACTTTTCCCCAATGATCGGGCTTATTGCTTTCCTACGAAAGTTGCCAGAAAGTGGGTCTTACAACCAAGTTCATATAAATAAGGCTGCCCATTAATTTGAATTAGTTTTAAGATAGGTCTTATTATTTCCCTTAGGAAATTGCCTGAAAAGTAGGTCTTACAGCTTAATCTCGTAGACTAAGATGACCGTAAATTTTGATTTTGATTGTGTTTGTTGAGAAATATGTCAGTTATTTAGGATTTGATACTTGGAGAGTTTGAAAGATTTGTGATTTTACACTTCGGGGCTTTGACACTTGCATTAGTTGTTATGTGCTTGTAGCCTTTTTCCTACTACAGTAGTCCAGTACTTTTCCTGCTTTTAGCACTTCTGCTTTACTTTTTTTTTCATACTTGGCTTTCTTGCTTTTCAATATTTCATTCTAAATGACATAGTTTATATTTCTTAGCATTCATTCAATTTATTTATGTGGCACTGACTCTTCATTTCTTTGTTCGTAGGTATTCGTAATCAGTAATTGCAGCAGTCGAGGCTTGCAGTTGCAAAAGATAGAGCCTAAAGATGGCTGTACGAGCTTGCACATGAGGGACTTTTGAGAGATTGTCATATGTTCGAAGTCAATGAGCATTGAGAGTTTTGGAGAGTTTATGTTTGAGAGCTTTTGTAGAGATTTTTGGAGAGTTAACAATCAATATTGTATATGTCATTTAGTGGAAAACTTATCTCCCCCCTTCCTTTTATTTACGACATTTTCATTTTATGATTTTCTCATTTGATTAATCAAATAATCAATCAATCAACCAACTCTAAATTTCATTGCTCTCAAAAAAAAAACTTTTAAATAACTCTCGGGATTTAAAACTTTAAGAATTTAAAATTCTCTCAATTTTGAAATGCTCTTATATATTTAAAATTCTTTGTTATCTCACTACTAGAATGAGAGGTGATGAGTTGAAGATCAGAGATTCGCATTTCAAAGAGAAATAATATTTAAAATATCAAAACAATTCAAAGTCTTCCACTTAATATTACTTGCGTTAGGATCTTTAAAGAGATGTCTCGTTTGGAGACTATTAAGATAGTTTCATTTAAAGTCCTTCGAGTTATCTCAATAATAAAAATATTTTTTTTGGGCTAAGACGATAGCCAACAAATTAACATTTATGCTGAGTGACACTTGGCAGAGTAATGACTGTTTGTAAGTTCTCCACTTCCGCGCATTTGATGATATAGGAGACTTGAATATCTCAATTAATCAATCATTCTGATTAATTTTAATCAAAATAATTTCATTAAATCTCAATTAACTAAATTAGTTAATTAATACTTAAAAATTAATTTTGATATTTTAGTTAATTTAATATTCAAATTAAATTTCTCTTTGAATTTTAAGGAAATTTCGGCAGCCTCCCAGCGTCTCCTCCCCACCGAGGGAGAAATCGGGACGGCACTGCCGTAATTCTTCCCACCCGGATCAAAGATCGACGGCGCGAGGTCTTCAATAGTTAAACCATCATACCCGGATCAATGATCGACGGCGTATGGTCTTCAATAATTAAACCCTCATACCCGGATCAAAGATCGACGGCGTATGGTCTTCGACAATTAAACCATCATACCCGGATCAAAGATCGACGGCGTATGGTCTTCGACATTTATTTGAAAGTCCTCTTCTCCTTTTTTTTATATATATAATATTATATTATTATATATATAATGATAACAATAGATTTTTATTATCATATATATATATAATAATACATATAATATATACTATAAGATATATATTATATATATTAATATATAGAGAGGGGGGATCGGGATGGAGCAAAGCCCGATTGGGCATGTAGGAGGCGGAAGTCACGCACGGGCTCGGCGTCGGCGGGCGGCGGCGGAGACGGCGGCGGAGGCGACGGCGAAGGCCGCTCATGTAACGGCCCCAAGATCCGTGTAGCGAAAGGATTCATCTGATTGTTCTATTTTTTTTCTTTCTAACGGTTTCCTCATCTGTTGTTCATATCAATCCATACAAACATATATCCAGAGCCAGAGATAATTACATTACAGAAAAGAAACAGCAGCGGATACTATAATTCACAAATAATACAAGAGTCAAAGTACAGCCAAAAGAAAACATTACACTAGCCGTACAGGCTACAAAAGAAAGCCTACCAAGGCTACAAAAGAAAAAGCTACAGAACTCGGCAGAAAGATCGTCAAGCTGGAGGCCCTGCACCTGAAATCATTAACTACATATAATGAGCTTACAAAGCCCAGCAGGTCACCAAAGCCTACAACTGAAATCAAAGCACGACACTGAAAACAATATGCAGGTTAATCAACTCAAGTCAAATCAATCAGTCGAACATGATCAATGAGTCAATGCAATACAGAGATCAATACGAAACAGAAATCAATAAAATCAATAACCAGAAGAAAATCCATAAAGCTCAAAATCAAGGCGTCAATCCATTCTCTACAATTTCTATCATAGCAATCGATAACATCAATTACATCCATACAATCGTCTAGTCGTCTTACTTATGGTATTACATCAGTCAAATCAATAGAGTGAAATCGTATCAATCAGTTATGCCAGTCAATAGTATCAGTCGACTCAAAATCCCAATAAACGATCAAGTCAATACGGCGAAAGATCAAATGAAATCAAATCAATACAAAGACCAATTGGAATCAAATCAATATATCCGTTCAATAATAAATCAACTCAATACATCGATCAATATCAATAAATCGATCCGAAATCAATAAATCAATACATATCAGAAAATCTATGCGATGCAATATCATATACATGCAATTTCATACAATGGCCTTACTCGACAAGCACAAACACTAGCTATTATCAATAGTGCTGTTGTAGTTATCAATCGTTCAATGATGCTGTTGTAGTTATCAATCGTTCAATGATGCTGTTGTAGTTATCAATCGTTCAATGATGCTGTTGTAGTTATCAATGATGCTGTTGTAGATATCCATACGTTGGTTTCTATGACCAACGTTCAACCAGGTTTCCACTTGTCTTTCAGAATCAATCAATCAATGCAATAATCGATGCAATAAGCAATAATAGAGAAATCTAGAACAATCATATCAATAGTCATATACATATCAATTCAATCTATCAATTCCGGGAAAATCAGAAATCGTACGAAAATCGGGCAGAGCAACGGCAGTCTACAGAATTTACACAGAAATCTCCAAAAATTACAATTCACCAAATTAATACATAACGTGCACAACAACATTATAAGATTATTCTTTTACTGCTCAAACCAATTCGGACATCATAATAAATTGCAGTCAAAATAAAACCCCGCAGAACCAAAACGAACCGGACGAAATCTGCCAGAAAATAATCAAAACGTGCAGAATAATCACATCTACATTATACCAAAAGTTATGCGGTGAAATCTTCGCCAGTACCAAACCGGGTACGAAAATCACTTACAAAAACACAAATCTGAGTACTATTTTACAAAACCTCAAAATCTTCGAAAACAGAAGTAGGGTTCGGAGTCCTTACAGCGAGACAAACAAAATATCCAACAGCAACGAACGACGAAAATCGCTCCGCGGGCCCCGAAATCGGACTTCTTCCTTTGCTTTTCCGCTCTTTCTCTCTCCTCAGATATTTTCGTTTTATAAAAATGATTTCTCTCTCCTCAAAACGAGCTGATTTTCTTATATCTGTGAACTGATCGGCCAGGCCGATAGCCACATCGTCCCGGGACGATCAGACCAAATTCTGATCGTCCTGGACCGTTCCCAGGGCTATGATCAGGACGATATTTTGAACAGTACAGATCGGCCTGGACGATCTCAACATCGTCCCGGACGATTCTGTCCAGAAATCATCCAGAAAACACTCCAGAAATCAGCTGTTTTCAATGCACTGATCGGCCTGGACGATCTCGACTTCGTCCTGGCCGATTCTGAGAGGAAAATCCAGTTCAGAGAGGAATAGCAAGGGAACGAGATATTGTAGCTCAGGCAACGGCGGAGGCGGCTCAGGCGGGCCGGTCGGTTTTGGTTTGCTGGAGTCGACTGACGGGGTCGACCGGAGAAGGAACGGAAGGAGCAATGCGTGCAATCTTCTCGGCCTCCTGTGAAGCAACGGAGTTGAACAACAACGACGGGAAGAGAAGATGAACGGCGAACCCTAGACGCTTGTGCGAAGCAATGAAGTCGAACAGCGACGAGGGAACCGAATGAGCGAGCGTAAGTTTTTTTTTTTTTCGTGATTCCTTCCTTTTTTAACGCTTTGCATTGTCGGTGCCTCCGAGAGGTGCGTCGTTTTGGCGAGATGGGGCCGGCTTGGAGGTATGTCGGTTGCTTTACACTTTTTTTTTTTTTTTGTACAGTCAACACCGGCAAGTTCGTAGTGGTCAAGAAAGCCGTTGAAGACTCCCAAACAGCAAAAGAAGGTTCCTAAATCTCCCAAACAGCGATTTGGGGCCTTCAAAGCGCCTTGGACAGCAGCGGCGAGTTCCGGAGCAGCTTGGACAGCAACTTTGGAGCTTGAATCGGAGCTTGGAGCGACTTTGGAGCTTGGAGCGGACCTTGGACAGCAACTTGGACAAAAATATGGAGCGCTCGGACAAACCGGGAGAGGTATACCTTTGAAACTTAGGCGAAACCTTAAGGCTCCCTAGCCAATGGTATGTGGTTGACGATCCCAAGCTTTAGGTCATTAGAAACTTTAATTTTTGGTCCCCAAAAACCTTTATGTTGGCTGTCCACTTCGCAAATGCTATGGAAATTAGGCGATTTCCATTAGTTGACTCTTATGTAAGAGTTCGGAGAGGATTTTGACACGCGTAGAGGCGTCGGGTTGTTATCCGACATCTCTCAAATGTATGTTATGCATCATATTAAGCTTAACACCTTCGCCTACATCCAAACCTTATGGCATGTTGCTTTTCGTAAAAAAAAATAGTGTGTAGCTTGCATGTCCACCCCAAACTTCATGTTGTAAATGTGAACTTACTCAACATTAGTGTCACGACGAAATAGAAGTATGATTTAGGAATTTTGTGGAGTTTGTAGGGTTGTCATAAGTCTTGCAATATATCCAAAATATTTGTGATGACTTGTTGTAGGATCTAGTGTGAATCTCAAAGATTCACTTCAAAAAAAAAATCCTAGAACAAGTGTGATTGATTAACTTAGCTTTTGGATGTGTTGCATGGCTTATGATAAAAAAATTTATGGCTAGTTACTTTTGTTATGCAAGTCTTTCAATGCTTGGGAAACTCATCTTTATGCTCTTAATGAATCAAATCATGACAAAAGTGATTTGATCCCTTAAGATTTTCAAATGCATGTTTCCCACTCCATTAAGATTCAAGCCATATGTTATGTATTTATTGCTTAGATTAATGAGTCTATTAGTTTGCAAACTTTCATAAATGTGCTCATTTAATCCTAAATGTTGGTAGATTCGATTTGAAGCATTTCGTGGACCCCAAAGGCCCATGATTAATGCTCCATCATATTAAGGGATTATTTAAGCTCATTTTTCTTAATTTGCAAGATAATATGGCCAAATACAAGCTCTCAAATTTCCGAATCATATTAGGTACGATTTAGGGAGAACCACCTTCTTGTAGAGCTTTGATAATATTATAGGTTGTCTTCCAATTTCAAATTGTAGGACCAATCTTTCTACCCAAATCATGCCAAAATTGATTTGGAAATCTTTTCATTGAGTTGGAAGCTCTCTAGTAGTCTTCCCTTCCTCATGTATGAAAATTTGGAGCATCTCAAAGCATCCATTTTCCTTTGCATGAACAAATCTTAACCTAGGATCTCAAAAATCCTAAGTTCAACTCTCTTTGCTTGTAGATACAAATTCTACAAGCATTCACCTATCTCTCCAAGTGCATGGTGATTGGAACCTTCTCAAGGCCCCAAACACATATCATTGTATGACTTTTGGAGCACCCTCAATCTATGATGCACGGACACGGACACAGTGACACGAACACGACACGACACGGACACGGGACACTGCTTTTTTTGGAAATATAGGACACGGGTACGGCGCGGACACGGCAATACATTTTTTTATATAGTGTATATATATTAATGTAATATCATATTAAAAATAACAAACAATAATAAATGAATGACATGATAATTTCTCTAGCTTATAATATAAAATATTTAGTACAAAATATCTAGTACAATCACAAAAATATAAGCAAATAATCACTTACTACAACATCAAGCATTCAAGCTTCAACTACTAGGATTAGCTTTAGAGGTTTGCTTTTGGCCTTCAATATCATCATTATTGAATATCACTACTTTCAACTCTGGTTCAACAAGAGAAAGATTTGTAATTGTGCAAAAAGAAAGGAGATGAAAATACCTTCACTGCCAAAGAGAAATGAATATGAGAATATTCGATGAATGGGTATTAAATGCAGACGTTGATTTGGTGTTGTGGATATGAAATAAGAAATTTAGTTTAAATCTCGCCAAATATAAGAAATTATATTTTTAAAAAATAATAAAATAACACGCGTGTCCAATTTGTTTTAAATATTTTTTTAATCGGACACGTTTTCGGCATGTCCGAGACGTGTCGGAGGAGTGTCGGACGAGTGTCGTGTCGGATACGGTGTCGGACACTGCACGCCTCTTTGAGGATAAGTGTCGGTGCATCATAGCCCTCAATGCTCCAAATGTTTTATCATTTGACTCCTAGCATATCTTAGGAGTTATCATCAACCTTTGTCATGCCTTGCATTATGAATTTCCCTAAAAATCCTTAATGCATCATGTTACAAGCTTTAGAAACTTGGAGCCAAAATCCAAGTTTTCTTACATCTCTTGTTGGAACCCCAAAACCAACAAGCATCCTCTCATGTGAGGTGAATTGAAGTCCCTCAAACTTTCTAGTGTACCATCACATGAGTCTTCCAACTTAAAAAATCAAATTCTAGGTCCTCGTCCTTCCATTGGTTGAAACAAGAAAACGAACAAATGGTTCTCTTGCTTGATGCTCTCTAAATCACCTCTAAAGAAATTAAAGAGCGCTAGTGGACTTTGGGATCAAACCCTAGTTCCCCCATTTCATTTGCTAATAACACAAAGTTAGCGAATAAATGTTTCCCTTCATACATAATGATTTGGAATTCTCTAAAATTCCAACCTATCATTATGAAAATCTTATAGCTTAGAGCCTAAATCTAAGCTCTCTCTTTCTTTCATTTTGAGACTAAGATCAATGAAAGAATTTCCTTCTCAGGCTTAGGATTCTAAATCTAGTCTATCTCATTTGCCTAACCTATATGGGTAGATGACCCTCTTAATTTGTAGTTCAAAAACTACAAATTACATCTCTTATGTAATAATATTTGGAGCACCTCAAACTTCAAATATGTCATTGCACAAATTCTTTCTAACTTGGAACCAACTTCCAAGTTCTCCCACATAGTTTGTTGAAGCACCTAATCAACAAACAATTCACTCATGTGTTGTATTTAGAGACTATCAAAGACTCTAAGTGCTCCTACACATGAATCTTTGTAGTTTGGAACCAAACTCTAAACTATCAATCCTTGTGTTGGAACATAGAACCAACCAATCTTCTTTTTCCCTTCGTTTGTTAAATCATAAAATTGACAAATGAATACTCCTCTCCCTCATGTATGATAATTTGGAATCTCCAAAGGCTCCAATCAAACATCACTACATGGTGGTCAAATCTTAGAAACAAACTTTAAGTTATTCACCTCTCGTTTGTTGAAACAAGATCAACAAACAATTTTTCTCTCCATTCACTTAACCCACATTTAAGTGAATGATCGCCCCTCTTTAAATATCAAATATTCAAAGGTTTTCTATGAATTTTGTAACTTTCTAAGTTACATCTTCTTCCTTCAACCTCAAAGTTGTGGGAAGTTTTTCAAATAATCTATTTGTTGGAGCATAAACCAATGAATAATCCTTTGGACATAGGATTCAAATCCTAGTCTTCTTCATTTGCTTAGTCATTAATTAAGCAAATGAATGCTCCTCCTTGAACACCCAATGTCCAAGGAATCTCCTCAACATGTAAATCCAAAATTTGCTTGTTGTTTCTCTTCTCTACAACCCAAGAAGTTGTAGGAAAACGCTTACATTCTCCTAAAATCTAAAACTAAGAGGATGTACACATCTCTTTGAACACCAAATGCTCAAAGAATGTTCTTGGACTTGCAACCCATAAGTTGCATCATCCTCTCTCTTTCCTACAAGTCAAGATTGTAGGAGAGTATTTAAATCATTTTCATGCTCCTAAACTCAAATTGGAAGGATGAATCCCCTTCTTTGAATGCCAAATGTTCAAGGAAGATCTTCTACTTTGCAACTTCCAAGTTGCATTTCTCCCTTTCTTCTCTACAAACCAAATTTGTAGAGAAATTTCCTTTCTTTCTACAACTCAAGAGTTGTATGAAAATCTCATTCATTCAACCTATGTTGAGTAAATTAGACACATGAAAGTCTCTTATTTGTTGAATCAAAACCAACAAGTAATTCAACCCAAAATCTTGTGTTTGTTGAATCAAATTCAACAAATAATTTCATATCAAGCTAAGGAGATTTCTTCCAGCACTTAGCCCAAAAGCTATGTGTTGGATTCTCTTTCTTTCCTTTCTTTAGCCTCAAAGCTAAAAGAATTCATTCTTCTCCTAGCTCCAAAAGTTAGGAAAAGAATTCCTCCAACATTTAGCTCAAAAGTTAAATGTCGGATTCATACTTCTTCTTCTTAGCTCCAAAAGCTAAGGAGAATTTCCCTCAACAAGTGGCACCAAAAGCCACATGTTGGGCACTCCTTTCTTAGACCCAAGCTCTAGAAGGACTTTTAGTGTGACATACCACACAAGCCTCACACACTTAGATGCACAACCCCTTAGGCATGCTAGGATTAGGATTTTTCTTTGTATGCGCATGTGAATGATGTTGTGGAGTGATTGATTTTTGGATTGTCTGCGTTGTGGGCACTTGCCCTTAAGTGGTTAGTGTAGAAAGATATAAATGCTTTTCTGTGCAGGTGACCATATCTAAAAAGGGGGCGCTCATAAATAATAATAAATTGCTTGCATGACAGGTACTGCTTAAAACCCCCCAAAGATGTGGCCAATAGGGTAGAAGCATGGGGCCTAGAACTTAGCGCTCTAAGTGTTAAGCCAATTTTGGGATGATCATATTTCTGTTATATAAACTGCCGCCTGACTATGTTTTGCATATTTGAATCTTTTTTCTTTTTACACCATGTATTTGATTAAATCTAGGATGTAAAACTTGTGGGGATGAAGCCCAAAGACCTTCTTGAAGGGTAAAGCTTGAAAACCCACACAAGTAGAGTCTGTAAATATAACTGGGTTGTATAATGGCAGGCAACTCAGCTGCCAAACATGTTTGTAATAACTGAGACATTATTTACATTTCTGTCTTAATTTATATATAAGCATGTGTGGAAGTGTTTATTGGGTGCGCATTAAAAAAGCATGTTTTTTTTAGGCTTCTTCTTTTATTTCTGTGGGCGTGGCCTGGACTTGACTATGTTAGGCTCTTAGAATAAAAACTAAGTTTTCTACCCCTTAAAATGTAAGCAAACTAAAATGAAATTAGGCTTCATGATTTTCTAACAAAAGAAAATTTGCATGTCTCTCTTTTAAAGGGTCAAATTTTCCAAAAGCTTAAAATAATCATACATAGTCCAAGCATGTTGCATATAGAATGCCTCCATATAAGGATTAGATAACAAAAGTCTTTTTCTTTATAAGTCAGCATTTGCATATCATGCATAATTAGGCATCTTGGCCTCAAAGCTAAGCTATAAGCCCTACCTTCTAAATAAAAATAACCCTATCACTCTATATTTTGCATTGAGACCAAATAACATGATTTTAAAAGCGATTAGGGGGAGTTTAGCTGGTAGTCCCTTCCAGGCGGGATAATAAATTCAGAGGTCGGGTGGGTTATGCCTCTTGTGAGGTGTAGCTTGTAAGTCCCTCTTTGCACTCGTTAGATCTAGGTTCGAGGCACTACCTGTCGGTAGTCCTCACCTTAATCTTAGGGTTCGAGGCATGGGTTGATTCCAAATCACCCTATAAGCCCTCATCCTTCGGGCAGTTCCTCCAACAAGTGTTGTTGAGATGTAAGCCCCAATCTTCTAATAAAAAGTTCAACTTAAACTAAATTTAGATTCAAAAATGTAAAGCCCAACATAGGATAGTTTGGGCACCTCTGAGTTTTCTCTCAGAATCAAGTGCCCCTACTTCATCTCATTTGGCTTTCATTCCCAAAATCTAATCCTTAGTTGATCAACCTCTTCCTTGAAATTCTAAAGGACCAAACCCTTTAAGCAAGACTTTCATGGATTTTAAAACAAAAATCAAACTTTAGCCAATGTCTAAAATGACTTCAAAATGAAGAAAACCACTAGTTTAATCAAAAGTTTTCCCAAATCAAAACTTGGGATGTAATTAACCATAGGGGTTTGCCCCTATGGGACGTCTGTACCCCAGAAATAAATAAACCCCGCTTGACCAAACATCGAGTGGGGGAATCTCTGTTTCAAATTGTAAATTTTATGATTGAGTTCATAAGGAAATGATATTTTTACCCTTCGGGGTGATATATCATGTTCTTATGCCGTACTCGATGATAAAGTACGCAATCCGTTTGAGGATACAAAAATTCTCCAACAAGCGCATCATAAACGCTCTATTGAAATAGTTGTACAACCCGTAACATGCAACAATGCTCTATTCATTAACAAGACATTGTTTGCTAATGAGAAGTTATGGATTCCCTGATATGCATGTCGCTTAAGGCACTTGTGCAAACCATTACGTGCAACAGGTTGGGACATTCTATTTTACTTAAAAATCATTTACGTGAACACAATTGTCTGAGATGTGTAGGGGTCCAACAAAACAATCATTAACAAGAATTCACCATCCGTAGAACATGCACGTGACTTCCAATTTTGAGTTTATTACCGGTCATATTGTGTGCTTACGAGCATGTAGTGAGTCTGGTTGTGAATATCACAAGTCAAAATATTTATTGTATTTTTCAAAAATGTTACCATTTATTTGTCTTACATTTTAATTAGTTAGGACCCACAAAAGTTGCTCTTCTATCTATAAATAGGAGTTCATTTTGGTTAATTTTCATTCTAAGTTTAACTCACTGAGCATGTTATTGAGGATTTTGAGTGTTTGAGGAGGTTTTATGCCCACAAGCTTGCTCTCAAGTTCATTATAAGTCCTCTTACTCGTTGAAAAGCTTTCATATTTATCACAAGTCCCCCGATAAGCTATAAGTTCAATTCATTGTTGTTCGAGCCACTATGAAATTTGAAAGCCTCTCAACTTCTCTCTCGTGTAGGGGGGCGTCTATGGAGAGTCTATGGTTGTCCATCAAGCAAAGAAAGACGTCCATGTTCAATATTGTAAGGCACTGCAATAGAGGGGAGGGAGTCATTTATCCAACCACGCGCAAGAAAAGCATGTATTGGACTTCATACATCAATTTAAATTTTGCAATATTACCCCACCACGTAGGAACAACGAGCAAGTGTACTTGAATTTCTCCAATTTGCTTAAAAACGCTCATAAAGCTTTCACGCTACATCCCGAGCATCACATATGCTCTTTTTTTATAGTGCTAAGAAAAATGCACACAGGTTCTGTACGTCGCACCAAACGCATTGCAATTGATATTTTGAGAGTTTTTGTAAAAATTTGTGAGTTTATACCTTCGTGCATGAGATTACAATAACAAGGTGAGGCAAGTCAACGTGGCAAATTTACAAATTCAATCCCTTTTTTTCTTGTTTTCTTTTATTTCTTTTTTTTCTCTTTTTTATGTTTTTTATCTTCCCTCTTTTTAGAGAGAAAGGGGAGAGGGAAAAAGAGAGAAAGACAAAAATATAGAGTTCGAGAGAGGAGAAAGAAAGAGTTTGGAAGTGAGGGGTGGAAGAAAGAGAGAACAAAAGAGGGATGGAAAGATAGAAAGACAAAGAGATAAAGAAAGAAAGGTGCAAATAAATAGAAAGAGAGAGGGAAAGAAAAATAAAGAGAGAAACAAATGAGAGAGATAAAAAATAAAAAGAGAAATATAGAAAAAGAGAGGTAAAGAGAAATAAAGAGGGAAAGACTAGGGGTATCAAAACTGGTCAATGAATCGGGTTCGAGTCCGACTGAAATTGACCCGACTCAAATCCGATCAACCGAAACCCGACCCGTTTAATAAACAAGTCAAAAATGCGCAACCAAACCCAACCAAATAGCAACCCGAATGACCTGAGCCCGACCCAATAACACTTTTTTTAAACCTTTTTATAAATTTAAAACAATAGATTTTAGATTAATTAATAAAAATTAAAACAATCATACAAGCAAATAAAAAATTAAGAAAAAAATAATGTAAACTGGTCATTTCATGTCACAATCGAGTTAGCGGGTCAACCCGAACTCGACCCATTTATTAAACAGGTCAGCCTAAACTAGATTTTTTTGGTTGGGTTCGAGTTCGAGAGCGAGTTTGCGGGTCGGATCATTTTTTAACATCCCTAGGAGAGACAGAGATAGAGGGAGAGAGAGAGAGAGAGAGAAGTGGAGCTCTGGCAAAGTCAACGATGATGATCAGTGACGAGCTCAAAGACAATAAGAGATCGAGAAGGTTATCAAGTCCTGTTCTCCCTCACTTGCTTCTACTTTTGTAGATGCATTCTCCCAACGAACTTCGACCCAAGTCCCTCGATTTACAAGCCATAGGTCTAGTCGATACCTTCTCTAGCAAGCTCCTGCATAAGGCCCCTGGTTCTCCACACACGGCAACCACTGCCAATGCCTTCTCCAATGAGTACTGTCATGATCCTTAGCATCTTTATCACAAAGAGATTCAGGAGTTTGGTCAAGAACAGAGAGCAAATGAGATTGGGAGAGGGGGAAAAGAGGGAGAGATTAAGAGAAAATCATAAAGGAAGGGGGTCGTGAGCCTACATGAGATAACGAATGAGAGAAGCAACGCATGTGCTTGTATGAGAAACATAGGCTCAGCCAAGATTTTTATTTGGTTTTTTTTTTAATAATAGATCTTACACAATCATGCCAGGGTCCTCCACAGGCAAGTCCCTCTCAACTTCGACAAACTTCATTTCCAACTTCACTCTCTTTTAATCATGAATGCTTTTGGAAAAAAAAAATCTTATGTATTTGCTCGTACAGGTAAAATCTTTTGTTACGCCAAGGTACATCCTCTTGCAAATGTCTAGTGAGAACATCCATGACTAAAGCAAAAAATATATGGGCTTAAGGCAATGTGGTAAAAAATCTTATGTATTTGCTCATACATGTAACAAAAGATCATAAATACCCAAATTTAAGGGTCAATGTGCATAGCACCAACATGGCGAGGAAAATGCAAAAAATTAATATTTATGCACATTACTCCAATGTGAACATTTTGTGTAGGTAATGAAGGTGTATGTGCCTTTTCTTATGAGTGGTAGGTACAAAAACCCCCAGCGACAATGCTATGGACACCAATCATGAATGTTTTTTTAAGCATAATGTAAAGAGCTAGCAATCTCCATAAATGTCACTTACGTGGAGGAGACACCGACTAGTTGTTGAAATTTTCAATGAAATGAGTAAGCACATACTTGGAAAGAACTAAATGTAAAGAACGTATGAACATAATAGCAACTAAAATGAATATTCAATAATATAAAATCACAAAATAAGGAAAAAAATGGAAATTCAAAATGCAACATATGTCACCTTAAATGAACTACGAGGACAAAAATTGAAAATAAAATTGAACACAAAACTAGAAGGCAATGAATTTGACAGATTCTCAAACAAGCATGATGTTCCCTCATGAAAAAATGGAAGTAAGGTATGAACCCCACTTCCTAGGCTTAAGATTCCATTTTTCCTTGAGGTGGATTAAAAGTTAATGAACTAGATTTCCCCCGATGATTGCATCGATGTTTGTTTAGTTCTAGGTTCCTACTTCCTATGAAAGCAAACCTCCATAGTTAATTACCCCTCCTATCGCGTAGAAAAGAACTCTCGATTAAGGATGAATTAACTTTAGAAGTGTAAGTGTTTCAATGTTGGTAGTGGAGGATGAAGTTAAACCTGATCAAGATCTTATGATTCCGTCATCCCGGAAATACAGTAAGTTTTAGGCTACCAACACTAGCAATCATTGATTGTAATGTCCAAAGAATCTTATTAGCAACCATGGGTTGCCTCCTCTCAGAGATCTCGAGTAAATTGAAGTGGCTAGATATAAGTTACATTTTTATTGTGTGATGGGTTTACATATTTTAGAATATCCAATAATTTATTTGTTTGGGGATTATGGCTTCATTAGAAGTTGTCCAGTAGTTTGACTTAAAAGGGACTTACGACTTCTCTTTGAAATTGCCCATCTTTTTTAATTTAATTATGACTTACGGCTTCGTTTAGAAGTTGCCCGATAGTTTGGTTTAGGACGAGGCTTACGGATTCATGTAGAAGTTGGCCAGTAGTTTGGTTTAGGACAGGGCTTAAGGCTTCGTATAAAAGTTGTGCATACAGTAGGTCTTACGGCACCCTTGGGAGTAACTTGTGATTTTATTTGGGGTAGGTCACCTCTCTCAAACATTTGTCAAATAAAAGGGCTTATTGTTTCTAATTAAGGGTGGCCTATAGGTTAACTTTCAAAGTTTTGCGCTTCACTAGGCAATTTCTCGAATAGATTGGTCTTAATACTTCGTTTGAAAGTAGCCCATAGGTTTTAGTTTGGTTGAGTTAGCCAACAAGAATTTACTTTGCATTTTCAAGCAACAACTTGTTTAGTTTACACCTCCGACAGCCCCGATGCTTCTGCTTTTGTTTCGATGCTTTTTTCCTTCTTTAGCAATTTGCCTTTGTTTTAGTATCTCTATTTTAGTTTCAGTACATTTACTTTCAGCACTTGTACTTACAACACTTTGTTTTCGCTTTTTTTTTTTTTTTTTTTTTGCCTATAGTACAAGTGTTCTGCTTACAGCCCAATTTATTTGTTTACAACATTGCATTGACGTTTGTTAATTGTTTGCAAGTGTTCGAGGCTTGCATGGGAATTTGCACATAAAGGAGAAAAGTTGTGAAAATCAGACTGGACAACAAACCTGAAGAACGAGAGGTTCATGATTCAACCACTTCAACAAGGTTGAACTGGATGACGTAATAAATAATAATATTATTAAAAATTAATAAAAAAAACATAATAATATCACAATCTAATCATGAAATTTTTCAAAATTCTAAGAACTTAGACTCATAATAATATGAAAATGAAAGTGTAGCTAAACTAAAAGATGTAATAAATATTAAAATTATTTAAATAATTTCTAAACAATATAATCATATAAATGTGATTAAAAAATAAAGAAAATTCATGCATAATATCTTTTTATAATTTTAAATTTAAATTTTTTAAAAAAAAAATTTTAATCAAAATTTAATTTGCATATAAATATATAATTTAATGTAAATTATTATTAATTTATATTAAGTATTTTGATATAATTTATACATATAAATCAAATAACTATTTTATACTAATATTTTTAAATTTAAATATTTTTTAAATGAAAGAATAATAGTATAATTATCTTGCAAAAATATAAATTTAGTATTAAAATAATAATAATAATTGATTCTATAATTCTAAATTTAAACAATTTTTTAATTTTTATTCATACTTAATAAAAATTTAATTCACACATAAATTTATAATTTAATAAAAAATAATTATGCATTGAACCGACCAGTTCTTAAAAATCAATACCAGTTTAATGGCTGACGATTGAACTGGCGGTTCAAACAGGTTCTCACCGATTTAATGTTAGGCCGATTTTTCATGAAGATCGAACCGACTCTATGTCCGATACACGGTTGAACCAAACGGTTCGATCTTATTTTCAAAACCATAAAGGAGTTTGCCATAAGCTAGAGATTGCAAGGAGCTAGAGTTTTGTTCAAAGTTTGGTGTTTTAATTTAAGGGGTTTGGGGCATAATTGGTGTGAGTTTTATTAAGATGTTTAGTGTAAACATTCATTTATGTTTTCGTGTATTATTTTGAATCTAATTGCACTAGTAAATTAATTAAATAAAAATTTTAATTATTCTTAAATTTAATTCATTGATAAAAGGTTAATTTTAATTTTTTTCTATTTTTTAACTAAATATTATTTAATAAAATTAATTGAAGTTTTTAATTTTATTCATTATTAAAATTAGTTAAATTTTTAAATTATTAATTTAAAGATTTAAATTTTGATTTTTAAATTAATTAGTTCATTAATTAAATTGATTAATCAATTATTTAATTAGTTAGAAGATTTAATCTTATTTTCAAATTAATTAATTAGTTTAATTAATAATTTAATTTAATTGAAATTTCAAATTATTTTAAATTAAATAACTAGTTATTAATTATGTAACTTTTAATTTAATTAAAATTCTTTGAATTGATTAATTGATTATTCGAATTTTAATTGATTAATTTTAAATTAATTAATTAGTTAGTGGATTAATCAATTAAAGTTCTGAAAGATTTAGAAAATTTCGATAGCCTCCAAATGTTCCCTTCCCATGAGGGGAGGACGGAGAGAGCACTCGCCCTTTCAAACTTGCCTAGCCAGATGGAATTCAACGGCCGAGGGATTTGGGACAACGACGGGTCTCAAAATCGGTCTTCAAGGCTTTCAAAGAATTGTTTTATGCTTTTTTGAAAATTTTAAAAAACTCCAGGCGTCCCCTTCGCACGAGGGCCGAGGAGGTTGGGAAAGCACTCTCCCTTAAACCCTTTAAAACTTGTCCAACCGGATAGGATTCAACGTCCAAGGGCTTCGAGACATTTGGTTCCAGTATATATCTTCAATTCCTCGAATTTGATGATTGTGATGTACATGTTTATTATATATATATATATATATATATATATATATATATATATATATATATATATATATATATATATATATAATTAAAGTTCTGAAAGATTTAGAAAATTTCAATAGCCTCCAAATGTTCCCTTCCCACGAGGGGAGGACGGGAGAGCACTCGCCCTTTCAAACTTACCCAGCCAGATGGAATTCAACGGCCGAGGGATTTGGGACCGTCGTCTCAAAATCGGTCTTCAAGGCTTTCAAAGAATTGTTTATGCTTTTTTTAAAATTTTAAAAAACTCCAGGCGTCCCCTTCGCACGAGGGCCGAGGAGGTTGGGAAAGCACTCTCCCTTAAACCCTTTCAAACTTGTCCAACCGGATAGGATTCAACGTCCAAGGGCTTCGAGACATTTGGTTCCAGTATATATCTTCAATTCCTCGAATTTGATGATTGTGATGTACATGTTTATTATTATTATTATTATTATTATTATTATTATTATTATTATATTATATATTATATATATATATATATATATATATATATATATATATATATATATATATATATATATATATATATATATATATATCCCCTCCTTTATACTCTTACTCACTGCTTAAAAAGCAAAGAGTTGTTTGAAGTGCTCGAGTCTAGCGACTAAGGAAGAACACGCACGAACGGGTTGCATCTTGCGATTTGTGTGAGTGTGGCCGGCGAGGCTAGTGTCGTGGTCTGGTCACGAGCAGAAGGAGGCGACAGAGGCTGGGAGACGAATGGTGGGCACGGGAGATCAAGGACAGACAATACTCGCATGGGATCGCTTGCATGCAGGACTAGCGGACGATGTGCAATCATTCGCACGTGTACGGGATGCAAACGACAGACATGGGAGGGGAGATGTGTTCGGTCGAGAGTCCTGTGTGTGGAGTCGGGTATGGTAAGTTGACTTAGATCGACGAGTGCGGCGATGCAGATGGGATCAAAGTGTGCACGATAAGTACGCGACTAAGGGCTTCAGCTATGAGGTCGTACGAGAAGGAGAGATCAAGGGCTTCTTTCGTGCATGAGTTCGAATGAGCAAGCGAGAGGACGCTTCTGTCGTGTGAGGGAGTTTTGTGTCGTGAGTGGGGCGGTTGTGAGATCGTACGTGAGTGGGGTAGTGGGAATCGATTGCTAGTTAGAGGTCGACGCATGAATGGAAGAACTCACTAACTTTAGAACACTCAAATTATGACCTAAAATCATATTTAAAAATGGCTAAGTGGAAGTTTCAATGTGAAAAAAAAAAAAATGAAAGCTCCAATTTGAAGGCAAAGGAATGCCATTATGGGTCTATATAAACATGAAAAGATAACTAAATGCAAGCAAATGAATTATTTTTTAAATGCATAATAAGAATTTGAGCATATTACCAAAATGGTCAACGCCTATTTATGAAGGTCCAATATAATCTCAAACTATGTAAGAGTATCGATTTAATCCCCAAACTCGTTAAAAAGGGACCAAAATGGTCCCACCATTTAAATTAGTGGTAAAAATTAACAAAAAAAATCCTTTTGGATTGATGGAAACTCTCATAGCAAGTCTTACGTACATTATTTTAGATTTTTTTTTCTTTTTTTCATTATAACTACCCTAAAAAAATTTACTTATAATGGTGATAATTTCAAAAATTTGCTCCCACCCCTCAAATTTTTATGTTGCCCTCGACTCCTGTCACGTCACTCACAACATTAGTAAATGAAACGACGCTCCGCAATCAGCAATCCTTGTCGTCCTTTCTCGCGAACCTGATCTAGGCGGCTACAAGAAGCCACTGCTCAGGTCCTCCGCCTGCTGCCTGCACGATAACATCCCTACCCACGTGCTGTTGCTTTGGGCTATCCACAAGGCTGCAGGATGACGATGACGACGTTGACTTGGTAAGTTGTATGTTTTACATTTTTTATTACAAAACAAAATTTGAAATAAAATTTCTTGATTGAAATAGAAGAAAACTATTCATCTTATTTAAACCTTAGATCTAGAGGTTCAACTCATGATTGTAGAAAAAAATATATAGATTAGGGTTTATTTTTTAGGGTCAATTCTCTTTAGTTAGTGAAGATATCTATTTTTTTAACATGTGGTGGAGAAAACATCAATTGGATGCACGAACTTCAACATAGCGAATGTTGCTGCCTCAACCAAGGTGGATAGGCCATGAGAGTCCATATTATTACAAGCTTATAATCTAAAAGAAGGGAACTAAAAGGAAAAGTATCATGATCTCAATTGCATGGTATTTAATTATATGCTCAAAAAAAATGATAGGTTAGTTTTGCATATAGCTAGTTTATGTAATCTCTTGTAGAAAGTAAGTACATTCACCTGCTAGGTCTGAAAGATCTCTTAGCTATCTAAATCATGTTGTTACAACAACAACAACATCAAGGCTTTATCCCACTACGTGGGGTCGGCTACATGAATCATTTTTCTCCATTGTGTCTTATTAAAGGTCAAATTCTCGTTTAAATCTAACAAAGAAAGGTCATTCATAATATTTTCTAACCAAGTCCTTTTAGGTCTGCCTCTACCTTTCTTAACATAATTCAAATCTAATACCTCTACTCTCCTAACCGGGTCATTGGAAGGCCGCCGTTTTATGTGACCAAACCATCTAAGGCGACTCTCTCTAATATTATCTTCTACTGGAGCTATTCCAACCTTTTCACGTATATGCTCATTTCGTATCCTATCTCTAAGGGTAAAGCCACTCATCCACCTGAGCATCTTCATATCTGCCACACTTAACTTGGTTTATGCTTCTCTTTTAATGGCCAACATTTAGCACCATAAAACATTGCAGACCTCACTACCATCTTATAGAATTTTCCCTTAATTTTGAGAGGAACTTTACTATCACACAACAAGTCCGATGCATTCCTCCACTTCAACCATCCAACTTGAATTCTGCTGATAATATCCCCATCTATTTCACCATCACTCTGAACAATAGATCCAAGATATCTAAAACGTGCACTCTTATTAATGACTTGATCGCCCAAAGTCACAATCCCCTCACTAGGTCTATTACTACTAAAATTACACTCCATATATTTTGTTTTATATCTACTTAAGCGAAAACCTTTAGTCTC
Organism: Dendrobium huoshanense; assembly: GCA_016618105.1. NCBI lineage: Eukaryota > Viridiplantae > Streptophyta > Magnoliopsida > Asparagales > Orchidaceae > Dendrobium > Dendrobium huoshanense. The sequence continues at coordinate 87,412,898 of CM028358.1, forward strand.
TAATGTTGACCTCCATAATTCAAGTTTACTTTCAACTCCCTCTCTAGTCTTATCAACAAGAAGAATATCATTAGCAAAAATCATACACCAATGTACATCCTCTTGCAAATGTCTAGTGAGAAAATCCATGACTAAAGCAAAAAGATATGAGCTTAAGGCTGATCCTTGATGTAACCCAACCGAAATAGGGAAATACTTGGTCAAACCACCTTGTGTTTGAACACAAGTAATAGCTCCTGCATACATATCTTTAATGATTTGAATATAAGCATTATTAACTCCTTTCTTTTCAAGAACTCTCCATAGCACTTCTCTTGGAACTTTATCATATGCTTCTTCTAAATCAATAAATATCATATGTAGATCCTCCTTTTTATCTCTATATTTCTCCATCAAACCTCTTAATAAATGAATGGCTTCCATAGTCGACCTACCCGGCATGAATCCAAATTGATTTTGAGAAACATTAGTATCACGCTGCAACCTATGTTGCACCGATACGGATTACGATACGATATACGGGACACGTCAATTCTTTACAGGATACGGGTCATTATAATTTATAAATCATATATAAAAATTATCATAATATTTGAAATTATGACAATAACATCATTTATAATATCCTAGTACAACAACAAAAGCCATAAATTATCTAGCACATGAAGTTTCAACTATTCAATAGAAGGAATGATATAATTATCTTCTTCATTGGTTTGTCTGTGAACTTCCATATCATCTTCAATAAATATCATAGCTTCTAATTCAGGATCATCAAGTGAAAGATTAATAATTTTTAATATTTTTATATCATCAAGAGACTCAAATCCATCTCGGAAATGAGAGAATCTTGCTCGCAACCGCAAAAGTAAATACGACACGTCTTTTTTTTCCGGAGTTCTTTTTGTTTTTCAACGGACACGCGTATCGGATATGCGAGTCCTTTTGAAATTAAATAGTATTTTAATTGATACGGCTTTAGCGTATCCGACACGTATCGGTGGAGTATCGGAGGCGTATCCGTGTATCGGTGTATCGGATACAGCACGCCTTCATAAATAGGTGTATCGGTGCAACATAGGCTGCAACCTATGCTCCATAACTCGCTCCCATAGTTTTAAAGTATGACATGTTAACTTAATTCCTCTATAATTCGTACAATCTTGTGCATCACTTTGATTGTGCATCACAATCTAAATCATGTTGTTAGAAGAGATAAATTTTATTACTCATTGTTTGCATTACAATGAAAATCTCAATAATACATGAGCTTTTAATGAATTTGCAATAATTTATAATCATTGATTTAAGCTTATCAACAATATTTTTTAATTATTTTCTTTCACTCAATTTTCTGGAAACCAAAGACTTCTTAAAAAAAAGTTGTCAATGCATCCTGAATTTAATAAATGGATCGATATTTGAAGAGAAAATAATGTGTATAGGTTGATATGCCAAATAACGTGAAAGAGAGGGATAAAGTTTAGAGAACATATTTGTTGAAGGGGTCACATCAATCGAAAAGTTATGACTTTCCCCAAACAAAGATTAGAAATGTCACACGCAAATTTAATGAAAAATAGTTTGAGGAACATCCTACTTGGTTAGAATACAACGACTAGAAAAATGTTGCATTTTACTTTTATTGTTACCTATTTAAGCCCCAAGAGCAAATTAATATAGGCTAAGGTGATGGAGATTCATTTATTAGTGAAAATCTAAAAAATTTAAAGAAAAAAAACTTCTAGGAAATGCACACAATAAGGTGAGACTGAACTATAAGACTTAATGATGTATCAAAAACATAGTCTTCCTACACTATAGTTGAGCAAGAATGAGAAGAACAAAAAAAATATATCTGATCATGTTGAATGCAACTGTTGATTGTGTGATTTCTTCTACGACAAAGATTATCATTTTGAGGCCAAGATGAGTCATCTAGTTCAGATTACCAAGGGAATTATTTAAAGATACTTCATTTCTTACTAATCATAATGAAGAACTACAGAAAGTTTCATTGGCAAATGCAAGCTTAAATTTGAACTTAATTTCATTAAAGGTTCAAAAAGAACTTTGTAGTGATGCAGCTGCCAAGACTTTTTCTTCTACCATGAATGATATTCGCGATACATACTTATCAATTTTAGTGAATGAGTAATGTGATGTGTCTACGAAGGAACAATTAGCTATTGTTGGGAGATATGTAAATAAATTGGGTCAAGTTATTGAGAGATTTATTAAGTACTAAGCATGTTTCCTCGTCCAATAGAGTTGTACTTAAGGCATCTTTTGAATCTATACTAGCAAAGCATTCACTAAGCATGCACAGGATACGTAGCCAATGATATGACAGGCACCTAATATGTGAGGGAAGTTTTATGGTTTGAAGATACTAATACTTAAAGATAATCCATATACATTATATGTTCATTGTTTTGCCTATCAATTCCAATTGTGCTTAGTGGTTGTAGCAAAGAATTATTAGAATGGAAAGCATATTTTTTAGATCACTTCAAGAATTATGAATATTACAAGCTAGTGTTTCGTGTAAGAGGACTGAAACTCTTAAAATCATTCAGCATGATAGATGTTTCACTCATAATTCCTAGCATATATTAGAGGTTAACTTCCATTATACAACAGCTACCATACTTACCTTAACCTGCAATATTTCTATAGCACTTCCTTAATCCCTTTACTCACCTGAAACCAAAATCACTACACAAGTGGGGTGGTTAAACATCCAATGCATTATGCATGTAGCAAAGCTTATGTCCATGGAAGATTTCAGAACAGCAATTAGATAGGTATTTAAAAATTTGCTTTCTAGTTATTTGTCTGTTTCTAGTCATGACTTTTGAATCTATCTTATGTGCTTACTTGAAATGATTTTTTGATTCAATGAAAAAAATATATTATTCACCCAAAATTTTGATTTATTTAAAACTGAAATCAATAGATCAAACAATTTTTCTATTCGGCTACATTCGGTTGTGCATGTAATTTGGTCAGATCAATTTTTTGGATTTCAGAACCAACCAATTCATTCAAACAAACCGAATGCAATACCCTAGCTAAGCAAGCTAATAACTAAAAACTTGTAACTAAGCATTCTTATAAACTAAAAATACAAATTTTAAATCAGAAAAATATAATGTAGATCACATAAATATTAATAAGAACAAAACAGACAACAAGCAATATGCTGAAATCAATTCAATGCCTTTTGCGTTTGACAATTCTACCTTCTGACGTCCAAGAAAGCAACCATCAGGCTCTATGGACCCAAAAAAGTCAAGCTTCAGAAGGCAACCTTTCATCTTGTCAAAGTAAAGGCCTCTGATGGGAAAAGATGGGTCGTATTCAAATTGCAAGCAGCTCTCGGGATACTTTAGCTGCCACAACCTCATGAATTTAAGAATATTAACGAGTAAACATTTAAGAAAAAATTAAAAATAAAAACTCCTGAGGTCTGACCTCACGAACAAGAAACTTCTTGGCAAGATCATACGTCAAGCTTTGCAAATTCTTCGAGTAATGAGCCAGTGTATAGTCGTAATCAAACCCATACACTTGTATTTTATCCAGCCTAAGATTCTTATTCACGTAGATGCCTATATTTAAACAACGGAACTTGAGAAACTAAGAACAATAACATTTTTAGGGTTACTTCAAGTTGAGGCTACCGCTTCTTTGAATCAAAAGTTTAGCCTACTTGACTCGCCTAGATAGATTTGTTGTTGCTTACGTTTTATTTCTAAATGTTAAAAAGAAAGAATCGAAGCAGTACGCACATTTCCAATCGGAGAAATGCAATTACGTCTAATAGATGTCTGTTTAGAGGGAGGCCACAATATTCAAACAAGTACGAAGAAACTAAAAGAGACCTTCAGGATTCATCTTAGGCATTTTCCTTAATGCCGCGGGGATGTTGCCGAAGGACTGTTTTGCACCCTCGAACTCGATTCGGATTTTTTCAATCTCATTCGTGATTATCGCTGCGCTTCTTGAGCTCGTCTGGTCAGTAAACCACCGGCGGGCTGCTTCGACGCCCAAAACTGTATTTGAGATATCAAAATACCAAAATTTTCCTCATTAACCAAAATAAACCCAACACTGAAAATCGTGAAGAATTAAACTATTAAAGGGAAAAGCGCCGCGTACCTTGTCTGAGGTGATTTTCTGCCCAGAGAGCGGATCTCTAAGGAGCAAGAAGAGGTGAAACGAGTTAGAAAGCAAAATCAGTTGAGAGGAATGGGGGCAAACAGAGTGTCTTGGAGTCGAGCTACTACTTGACGTAGAAAATTGGAGATGGGGCGGAGACTTCTCATGGCCGATAAACTTGGAGAAAAGAGTTGATGTTCAGCTCCGCTAAAATGGGAAATGTCAAGAACCAAGAACCAAGAACGTCACGGACTGTCGGACTCCGAAGTTGCGCGCGCTGGGAATGAGAGATAGGAACAAGGAAGAGCGGGAGGATTATTTGCGGGAGGATTATTTATAGGCAAAAATTGAGATATGAAGATGTAATATAAATTATTTAAATGAATTCAAAAAATTTTCTTTTTTTCTTTTTAAATATAATAAAATAATTTTTGAAACAAATTAGGCCAGCATATATTGATCAAAATGTAAATGCAATATATTTTAAAACTTAAATTTATTTAAGATGAGTATAGCACAATAATTAATTTATTGCATATATAATATATTACTTTAAATAGTTCTGAAATTTTTAAAATAGATCCCTTATTAAACTATTCAAGGAAAATTTTAATTTTATAAGCCACATAATGCCTAAATTTAAAGAAATACGGCTCATTCTTAGTTTCGTAGGAAAAAAAAAGTTTAAAAAATTCATTCAAATTAAAATATCACTGCAATTACTTGTATATTATCATACGTGAGAGATGAAACATTTTATACTACGGCTTTCTCGATTATTATCATTGGCATCGTCATTTAATCTTCTTCTAAATTTCATTGATCAATATATTTCTTGATGATAAAATCAAAAAATATCATCATTTAATGTGACCTTAGGCAAAGAAAGTCAAAGATGTACTATAATTATTCCTCACCTTTAATTAATCCCTAAATACAAGTGCAGAGTGCATAGTGCATGTATCACACCCCGGGTCCGATCGGCGATACACCCCAGCAACACGGGACACGATGAAGTGATAGAAAGACATGTTTTATATTCACAAAGAGAAATATGCATATAAAAGGTATACAACATGATATGTACAACATAGTAAATAAATGAAGTGAATTAAAAAGTCAATTCATTAATAAAATGCAAATAATTAATACATATAAATAACAATAGTTCTTATACAAGCTAAAATGAATGTAAATAAAACAAAAAGCTAGAAAGAAACTAACCAACCCTCATAATCAAAGCATAATAAACTATTACAACATATAAAATGCCAAAAAATATCTATTACTAGTAATTCTGCTCCTTTGGTGATAATCCACTAAATACGCCTGCAATACCTACTATAAAAAGAGACAATGTGTAAGTAGTAATAATGGCACATTCCATGTATCCTACAACAAATTCTAGTATGTTGTTGTATATGTCAAATAGCTACTAATGTCAAATCATTTTAATTCTTACAAATGTATAACATTAAGTATATATGTACCTCAAATACTTATGAGTCATTTATCATTTTCAATTCAGGTCCAACTATATTTAACATTCATAGGCATATACTATAGTCAGTTTATCAAATATCTATCATTGGGATGGTAAACACCAACCCAAAGAAATTTAGTGATTTCAAGTAGAGTCGTCAATCCGAGGGCCCGTCGACCCCGTCTAGCCAATAACCAATAGGGATCTATGATGTGCGTGGGTCTGGGTTGCGCAGGTGTGTGTTAGGCACATCTATGTGAAATATGCTTTAGTTTTCTTTGATATAAAATTCTATCAAATAATGTAAGTACGCGTATCGATCAAGTAATAAAATTGATATGATAAAGTGTCGATCTCATAAGAAAGTATTATGTAATAATGCAAATGTTCTAGTATTGTTTACTCTAGCTAAAATATTTATCTTACCAATAAAAAATCAAGTTTTAGATTATGTCTCTACTAAAAATTATGAGAGAAAAGATAAAATACCAGTTGATAAAATATTTTGGACAAATGATCGGGAAGTTCCCAAACTTTCCTAAGTAGACTCTTATAAGTTAGTTGTGAATCATAGCATATACATCCTTAGATCTCCATCAAGCTTGTAAGAAAGTGAAGGAAGATTTATGTCCCTCCTACAATTACTAATTCTCCATAAACTCTAAAACACTAATCATCATATATCTAGGTATGCAATAATTATATTTAAATACTCCTAATCATTATAATATTCCTCTATCTAGATAATATATGAAACTATATTTAACTCTATAATTACCATCACATAGATTAAATTAAGAGCATGAGATATTAAAAATATACAATAATTCATTAAAGCGCAAAATTCTACATTAATACTAACAAAGGTTTTACACCATTAGCCTAAAACTAGAGAATTAGCAAACCATTGAATTAAAATAGAAAAACACAACTCATTGATTGCATAATGAGAAAGTACAAGAGTCAAAGTGGAAATAAATATCACCCAAATAGTAAAATTTTACTCTCCACACTTGCCTTACTCACTCTAAAAGCATTCTTGCTCATAATAAGATATGACAATGATCTCCAAACTGTCACTACCCAATCCGACTAGGACAAGTCCTATTATCTTGAACTGTGACATGCAAATCCCAAGATTTTGTTTTGAAATTATTTTAATTTTTTTGCCAACATTTGTTAAAATAAACTACATAATATAAAGCTACTAAAACATTCAAATACTGAAAATAAACTCATATATAAAGTTTTCTTTATTTCATCAAAATAAGTATCTATAATATAGTACATAGCTACAGGCAAAAGCTACATAACCGAAGATTTAACTAGCCATGATTATACAAAAATCAAAATAAAAATATATATATATATAATCTCATATCTAATCCTGAACTACTTGTCCACAATCTTTTTCCCCTTCCAAGATCCTAAAAATAAGAAATAAAACTACAATGAGCTACAATAGCTCAGCATGCCACATAAACTAATCTAAATTTCTAAATATTCTTTTATCAAATATTTGGCTGAATATTTAGAAGCAATGTAGTTTAAATAAATCATTATATTAAAAGATATAATAAATGCATAACAGTTATTCCTTGTTTAAATAACAATATTGAACAAATAAATAAATTGAAATTCATATCATAGAGCTCTTCATATCATATTTTTTGGACCTAGATAAAACCTCAAAGGATTTTTTTTCCCTTATGACTCTCTTTTTGTTTGTGCTTATAGCACTAGAACATATCACATATCTCTATCTCAGATAGAATCTCAAAAGATTATGGTCTCTTATAGCTCACAACAATCCCCTAACACGTACATTTAGAATATGTAATAGACCGTATTTTGAATTTAACATTTTTTTTTGAAGTCATTATAACTCCAAATCGCAAATTATCTTCACCATAATATTTTGATTGTAGTATTTTAATTTACACAAATTTTTCTTATAATTTATGGGCACCGATGAAAATCTTTAATAATTTTATACTTGTTGGTACAAGTGAAGATTTCAGGACCAGCACGTATTTGTTTTACAAACTAATTTCATGATATTTTCTAAATAATATGTTTTATTTTATAGATATTTTTATATAATTTTGAAGTCCTACAATGATTTATTTGAATTTTATACAAAAATAATAATTAAATTAAATATTATTATATTTGTTACGTCCAGGAGTATTCGCAGTGGTAGAAAAATATAAAATTTATCGTCTTAGCGTTGTACGAAAATCCGGCACGCAATCAGATAAGAGAAAGGGTCTAGCATTTATGAGACACCAAGATTTTTATGTGGAAAACCCCTGAAAAGGAGGAAAAACCACAGGGACTAGCCCGTTTGAATGAATCCACTAGTATTGCAGTCGATTACAAATAAGGTCAATCATTGGGAGAAGGTCTTAGCTTGATGTACATTTTATATATTACATTACATGATGTGAATACAAAGAATCACTATTGACATGTTCGTTTGGTCGGGAGGACCGTAGTCGATGGGTGACGGAGGTTGGAAGGCTTGTAGTCGGTGGGCGACGTAAGTCAGGAGGACCGTAGTCGGCTGGCGATGGAGGTCGAAAGGACTGTAGTCCGCGGGCGACGTAAGTCGGGAGGACCGTAGTCGACAGGCGACAAAGGTCGGAAAGACTGTAGTTGGCGGGCGACGTAGGCTGGAAGGACTTTGTCTAACGATGAAGGTCAGAAGGACGACGTCAGGTAGGAGTCCAACAATGGAAAGAAATCCATATTCATAAAGTCCGATAACCAGTAGAAGTCCTGCGTCGGGTATAAACTTGGCGAAGAGTGAAGGCCAGGTGTCGGGTAGAAGTCCGACGTCTGTTGGCAGACGAGGAGAACTCCGACATCACTTGGGCGGCTTTTCAATTCGGCATCAGGAGGAAAATCTATCGTTAATTGAGAAGAATTTCCGCATCCCATGGAAGTTGGATAGAATTCTGGCATTCTCCCGAATATCCGGCAGAATCCCGGCGTGTTCGAGCGGCGGGAAGAACTTCTGCGGTGGTCGAGGAGGAACTGATTCTCCTTCCCCTTCTATTATTCTTCTCTTCTTGTTCTTCTCACTCCAGCCCCCTCTCATGAGAAATGAGGGCTCTATTTATAGATTTTTTGGATTGGCATAGCTCGTAAATAGGCGTGAGATCAGGGGTGAATAGGGAGTGGTCGAATGGACGACTGATATTGAACTCTTTGATCGTGCACCATTCGTTGGACATTTGAAGGTCTTAGTGATGTCGGAATTAGGCAATCTTGAGCTTGTTGGATTCGTCTTGTCGATCCGCTCAATTCGAGTATAAGCTCGTTAAAATCGGAGACCGTTTGGTAACTCAAATTATGGTTTAAACCTTCCAATAGCACTTCAGGTCCTTGATTTGGACCCATTTGGGCTCGGATTGGGTTGAATTTAGTGTCATTGGGTTTGTATTTTTGAGACGCTCAGTTTGACTATAAGTTTGCTAAAATCGGAGTTCAGATGATCCCAATTTTAATTTTTTAAGTTTCGACTAGCTTTTTGCTTCGAGATTCGTGCCCGATCAAGATAATTTTTGCATGACATTTCAATATTAAATACTATATTATTATATTATAAAATATCTTAACCCACTTAAGCTTTTCATTAAAATCCCTTTTATCCCATTGACTTTGATTAACAAAGAAGGTTTAAAGGAATTAACAGAAAAAAGTAAGAGAGAGAAAAAGAAAATTCAAATTTGGATGCCAATGTTGCGATAATTGCTCGTCTTACTATAAGGAACCTTTACCATATTTCTGATTTCAAATATTTTGTATTTTTTATATTTTTCAGCTCAAATTTATATTTTTGTTATCGAAAAATATGAATAACTTTGAATTGGCAAAACTTTCATCGCATAACTTTTTGTATGTCATAGAGATCATATTTATGAGCATTTTGAGTATTTATTAAAAAATTTTACGATATAATTTTCATAATACAACATTTTTATCTCACTCAAAATTTATTTTGACGTCTGAAAATAGTGTTGTAGTATAATAAAGATCTTAGAACATCATTTTATGCAATTATATATAAATTGGAATTTTTTAAAAAATTTGTTCATGTTTTTCTAATAGGATTGTTGTCTATCATTATGATATTTTGGCTTCTTCTTAATTATGCTCAACTATATATTATTTATTGCAATGCATTAAAAATTGATGTAGATATATGCTTGAGTAATAGATGTTCACTATTACTATTATAGTATTGTGATAATAATTTGTGTATGTGAAACAAACAAGTAAATATTGATTGACCCATTAGTTGGAGACTAATTTACCTATACAGGATGGTGGCTGTTGGGCTTTCATTTAAATATTATGATTTGTTGTTATCCTCTATTAATTCACTTGATACATTAAATGAGAGTTATAAGGATATCATTATTATATCAACATGTAAAAAGTGATGACTGAAATACATTTTTTTAGGCATTATTTTTTTTATTGCAAGGATTTATTATTACTACACACATTGATTGTTACTGCATTATTCTACTACTACTGTCATTAGATTGTTATTGTTATCGATTTAGATATTGATACTAAGTATGTGATATATTGAACATGTTATATAGAAGGTTTACATAGCATAAGTAATTTTTTTTTTAATATTTTTTCTACATTCATTTGATTTTCAAAGTCTTTACTGATGTTTTGATTTGATACTTTATATGATTTATATATTGATTGATATTAGTGTTTTACTCTTGATGGATTCCACTACTATTGCATGTGAATTTTATTATTTTTGCACTAATTCAATGATCGTATGGATGTAACTGAAATGATTTAACGATTGACCTGCATATTGCTCCTTTATCGTGTTTTAAATTTAGTTATAGGTTTTAATAACCTGCTTGACTTTTACAGCTCTTTATATATAGTTAAATTATTTCAGGTTAGGGAAGGGGAGCAGGAGTGTGAGGCTGGTCAGGATTCTTCAGGTTTTATTTCTTTTAGTTATTCTTTTATTCTCAGGACAAAATAGTTATAATTTGATCGTGTAGAACTTGAGTTATGTATATGATTTTTGGTAATGAATACAGATGTGTATGTTCATGTTTTAAATTATATAAATTATTTTATTATTTATTATTGATATATAATATTAAATAGCTATGGTTATTTTTTATTAAAAAAATATAAATAAATAATTCTTATAATTTGGATTATGGGGCATTACAAAATATCGGTCGATTCTGACCCCTTATAAATTATAGCAGATAAAACTTAATCAAATATGCATATATCTCCTTAAATTATGAAAATTAAAGAGTAACTGAGCGTGTATCATAATTTTATAGTGTTGTATAACAATGGACAATAAATATCCTACTAGGTAAAAATACACATTTTTTTAAAATTACCAAATTATTAGATATTGTATAAAATGATGCTTTAAAAATTTTATTATATTATGCCACTACTTTTTCGACATCTAGATAATTTTCTATTCAATTAAAATCTCACAAATTTCAAAACCACCTTTATACAATTTTTAAAAATATAAAAATTGTGCATAATTGTAATCACTATAATATATAAAAAGTTGCATGATAAAACTTTTACCAATGCATGTTATTTGCCCTTTTTGCTAATAGATTTAAATCAAAAAGTTAGTCAAAAAGTATATATTTTTTATAATTGAGATAAGCATAATGTGACTTACCTTGAGATAAATAAGTTTTCCAACTAGGCTGACAAACAAAAAATGGCTCTAAGACCTCAAAAATTATATTTATATTTTCTCTCTCCTATTTATTTCTCTTTTTTTTTTCCTCAAGTGTTCTTAGTTTGGGGAAAAATGAAGAAAGGCAAAGCTTATTATATTATATCATAGTGGTTTAGGATTTTATAATAAAATATTAAATAATTCTAATCATTTAATATTAAAATATTAATTTTATCTAAATTCTTTAATAACTTTAAATCCAAAATTTTAAATTTATAAAAAAATATTCATAAAGTAGCTAATCATATATGAAATATTTTGGAAAATCGATTTATAAAATGGACATATGATAATCCTAAAAATACTACAGGAAATCTATCATGATCGTTGAACTTTTCGATGGATATAAATATACCTGAAAAGCTGCGGCCTAACCGGCAGAATATGCGTCGGTAACTTAACAACAAAATTCAGGCAAAAATTTCATCGTTAGAGTGCTGGCACATATTCCAGTGCAAATTTTACTAGTTATTTCCGATGAAATTACCGACAAAAATTGTGTCGGCATACTTAAACTCGATAAATATTAACTAACGTATTATCCGCCGGCAATATGACCGACATATAATCCGCCATAAAAATTGACATAAAGGGCATATTTTGACACCTCCTCCGTCTTTCTTCTCATTTATTTCCCTCTTCCATCGGTTAGCTTCGCTCGCGTCCGAGAGCTTGCTTAAAAGCGATCGGACCCTCACCAACTTTCACCGTCGAACTTACAGTGTTCCCCGCCATCGGTTGACTCTACTCACCACCTCCAATAAGAGTAGGTTTTCGCCTCTGATAATTAAATGTATTTTGGTGTATGTTTTTTACTTTTATTATGTATGTTCTCATTAGACATTTGCAAGAGAATGAACCTTGGTGTATATGTTTTTGCTTTTATTATGGATGTTCTAACAAGACATTGTTAAGAGAATGTATCTTGGTGTATGCTTTTTTGCTTTTATTATGGATGTTCTCACTAGACATTTGCATTAGAAGGTATCTTCGTGTATGCTTTTTGCTTTTGTTATAAATGTTCTCATTAGACATTTGCAAGAGAATGTATCTTAATGTTTTGTTTTTGCTTTTGTCATGGATGTTCTCACTAGACATTTGCAAGAGAATGAATCATGGTGTATGCTTTGATTTTGTTTTGGATGTTTTCACTAGACATTTGTAAGAGAATCTATCTTGGTGTATGCTTTTAATTTGCCTTTGCTATAGATGTTCTCACTAGACATTTACAAGAAAATGAATCTTGGAATATGATTTTTGCTTTAGTTATGGATGTTCTCAATAGTCGTTTGCAAGAAAATGTACCTTGGTGTATGCTTTTTTGCTTTTGTTATGGATGTTCTCACTAGACATTTGCAAGAGAATGTATCTTACTTGGTGTATGCTTTTTTCTTTTGTTATGAATGTTCTCACTAGACATTTACAAGAGAATGTATTTTGGTGTATACTTTTTTGCTTTAGTTATGGATATTCTCACTAAACATTTGGAAGAGAATGTACATTGGTGTATGTTTTTTGTTGATGATATTCCTCTCATTGAAAATAGTAGAAAGAGAGTTGAACGTAAACTTGAATTATGTAGGTCAACCTTATAGTCTAAAGTTTTTTGCATAAGTAGATATAAAACTTAATATATATATATATATATATATATATATATATATATATATATATATATATATATATATATATATATATAGTATAATTTTAGTAATAATAGACCTAGTTGAGGGAATACAACTTTGGGCGATGAAGTCATTACTAAAAGTACAATTTTTAATATATTTGATCTATTTATGGTGAAATAGATGGGGATATTATCTGTAGAATTCAAGTTTGATGGTGGAAGTAGAGGAATGCAGTAGGTGTTGTTGTGTGATAGAAAAGTCCCCCTCAAATTAAGCATAATATTAAGTTAAGTGTTACAGAGATGAGGATGCTCAGGTGGATGACTAGTGGATTTACCCTTATAGACAACATATAAAGTAACATATATATGAGAAAGTTGGAGTAGCTCTAGTGGAAGATAAGATTAGATAGAGTCACCTTGGATTATTTGGTCACATAAAATGATAGCCTTCTGAGAAGGCTAAGACTATTTCTATTTCACATAAATAGAGGCTATAGATTTTTAATTGATAGGGGACTTTTGTGAAATTAAAAATTAATCTATTTTCCTTCAGTAAATGTTACAATAATATCTAATATATCCATATTATATGTAGGTTATATTATGAATATCAAAACTCAAAGAAGTTGGATGTATAATTGATTGGTATAATGATGAGAAAGACAAGTGAAGCCTCTTCTCGAATTCAATTGAAATCAAAAGATGAGCGAATGCTCAAAAAATCAAAAGATGAGTGAAATCGCCAAAAGTCAAAAGAAGAGAGAATGTTCCAAAAATCAAACGATGCGTGAATGCACCAAAAATTAAGAAATGCACGTAGTGCACCAAGTCAAAAAGATACGCAATCTGCGTCACCATAAAAAGATAAGAAAAGTAAGAGGCATTGCTTCCTTTAAATCCTTAAATCACAGAAAACCTGATCATCTTTAAATACTTGACTTTGAAAATAGCTCGCTAAAGTTTTGTATTCAATACCCATTTCATGTATTTGGGAATGTTCTACATGCATGTGAATGTCTTAAATTGTTATAAAGCGAGTCTCTAGGGTATACATACATGATTTGCAACAACAACAACAACATCAAGCCTTTGTCCCACTATGTGGGGTAGGCTACATGAATCCTTTTTCGCCATTGTGTCCCGTTAACAATGAAATTCTCATTTAAATATAATAAAGAAATATCATTTATAATATTTTTTAACCAAGTCTTTTTAAGTTTACCTATACCTTTCTTAACATAAGTCAAATCTAATACCTCAACTTTCCTAACAGGGTCATCAGAAGGCATCCGTTTAATGTGGCCAAATCATCTAAGGCGACTCTCCCTAATCTTATCTTCCACTGCAGCTACTCCAACCTTTTCACGTATATGCTCATTTTGTATCCTATCTATATGGGTAAAGCCACTCATCCACCTAAGCATGCTAATATAGACAACACTTAACTTAGTATTATGCTTATCTTTTAATAGCTATAACTTAGTATTATGCTTATGTTTTAATAACTAACATTCGACACCATAAAGCATTGCATGTATCACCATCATATTATATAATTTTCGCTTAAGTTTGAGGGGGGTTTTTCTATCGCACAACAAGCCCAAAGCATTCCACCACTTCAACCATCCAACTTGAATTCCGCTGGTAATATCCCAATCTATTTCACCATCATTCTGAACAATAGATCCAAAATATCTAAAATGAGTATTCTTATTAATGACTTGATCGTCCAGAAATGTACATGATTTGGAAATATGAAAATTTCCCTTGCAAATGCCTAGTGACCAGAAATGTACATGATTTGGAAATATGAAAATTTCCCTCGGGGCATCGTGGCGCTAGAATTGGAGGCATTGCATCATTGAACTCTCCATCTTTTGGCCAAAAAATTCAGTGTTACGGTGCTAGGGTACGACGCTGTCGCACAACATCTTTCTATAAGGAGCACTGTGGTGTTTAATATTAGGAGCCATGATAACAGGCTATTTTTTTATTAAATATCCATTTCCACTATTTTAAAATCAATTTTCTCCCTTTGAGGTAGCCAGTTAGAGAGAGAGAGAGGAGGAATTTTATTTATAGAAAGCTGGGGTTGGGTGACTCCAATCCATTTTTTGTCACCCTAATTCTAAAAGTTATCTGAATAGAGATATGTTACATTTCACCTATCTTAGTTTTTAAAAATATGAAAATTTTAGAATTTTTCAGATTAAATTTATAAATTTATATCATAAAATTGTGGGTAACTTTATACTCGCAAAACTTTCATCTTATAACTTTTCATATATTGTGGAGCTAGTAATTTTGGACATTTAGATATTCTTTTTGGAAAAGTTCAATGAGGTAATTTGTATAGTACATTTTTTATTTAATTAGAAAATAATTATGACCATCAGAAAATAATATTATAGTGCACACAATACTTCAAAATAATATTCTAAATAACCCCAAGTAATCTGACGAATTTTTGAAATATTGAATTGTTGCTTAGTTGTTGAAATTGTAGGCCATTGATATAATATATTAAATTTATGTAAACTAATTTATTTATATTTCATGTGTTGAACTGTGATTATATATTTGCTTATCTGCTTGAATTGTGACTCTAAGGAGATTTGATGTATGATGAAAGTTTTGTCATGATGTTTAATGCACACGGAGTCATAAGGGTCTGAATTTTTGAATATATGATATGTGCTAATCATTGAGAGTTATAAGGATCTGTTTTCTAATATGCTTGTACAAGGTGTCATAAGAGTTTAAATCTAATATTTGTTTATGGTGGGAGGTATAAAGGCTCGAGATAAATATATTATTTTCTAGTGTATTATAATTTATAAGAAAAGCTTGCTTATTTACTTTCAGTACACATTCTGGTTTATTTCATATTCATGCAATTAATATCTTGCTCAATCAAATATATTTCTTGTGAACTACTTTTTCATTCAATTAAAGGTAAAATAAATGAATTGTTTGAGAATTTAAATTGGTGGGTGTGATGTGATGATCTGTGTTTCTGTCAACCTATAATGCAATCAGTTCAGCTCAGAGGAAAGAAAAAGAGCATGCTGAGTAGTTGAGTTCATGATATGATTTGTATGAGTTTGTATATATATTTTCTTTAATTTTGTGTTTTGCCATGATCTATGTAACCATATACTATAGTGTAAATGCTATATATGCATTTTGATGATAAATAAAAAGAAATTTGTAGATGAGTATATTTTATTCTATTTAGTTAAGCCAATTAGAAGCTCCATGGTTGTATGATTTACTAGAATATCTCTGAAACATCTCGAACATTTAAATTTTGGGATGACCTGTCACAAGTCAACACAATAACACCGTTATATTTGTGGGTCTTATTAGGTCTGGTTATTTTGGAGGATTTACGCACATACTATTTTATATCATGCCATTGAATATCTAATATGTGAAATTTTAATATTTTATAACTACAACTCATAGAATAAATATGAGTGTGAGGAATGAAATATTAAAGTTTATAGTATAGTATAATCCGTAGGAATGAAATATAAGAATGATATATTTGATATTAAAATTTTTTTATAAGTGATAAATAACGAAATATTAAAATTTTAATATCACCTAAATTGAAGTGTTGATCTTTGATCAATCGGGTGAAAGGAGGCCAAATTCAACTAGAGAGAGCGAGATCCGAGAGCGCGAGCGCGCGCGCGCGCGCGAGAGCGCCATGGAAAGGCAGGAAAGCTCCTCTGCCGTGGGCAAGCGACCCGATGATTCATCGGCTTCCTCTGGAGGCGGAGAACCTACCTATCCCTCCCTCTCCTCCTCCAACGCACCTGCCTTCACGAGCCTCCAGGGACCTTCATGCCCGCCTGCGAAGTCCGTTGCCGCCTACGAGACCGTTTTCCGCCTCCTCTGCCCCTCAGACAAAACCGGGAGCGTGATCGGCAAGGGCGGTGCTGTTGTGCGCCAGATCCGAGAGGAGACCGGTGTACGGGTCCTCATTGAAGATCCCGTCGCTGGTTCCGATGAGCGCATCGTCCGCGTCGTGGCGGCTGCGATTCTACGCCGGAGGAGGCAAGGGGGTTTCGTAGATAGTGAACAGGAGCCCTCGCCGGCCCAGCTGGCGCTTGTTAGGGTTTTTGAACGGATAGTGAGGGGGGAGGAAGGGGAAGGCGGGGACAGGGAGGTCCAAGGAACGGCTTCCTGTAGGCTGCTGGCACCAAGCAGTCACGTGGGATGTGTCCTTGGTAAAGGTGGGAGGATCGTCGAGAAAATCCGCCTGGAGAGCGGGGCGAAGATTAGGGTTTTTACCAAGGAATCGGTACCGCCTTGCGCCGTTGCCGGGGATGAATTGATTCAGGTTAGTCATCCACTCGCCCCCGAAGCCATGTACAACCTTTAGTGATAGAAACTGTATAATTTAAATTCCTTAAACACAGAGATCGATATAAGGAAGTGCTGGTGTAAACAAATCAAGTATGGATGATATGAATTGGCGTAAAGGTTCGGAATGAATTGGGTTTTCGTCGCACTCAAAAGGCGATGCGCAACATCAAATAGTTGATTTTATAAGCTTCACTAATTTAGTTAATTCAAATTCTCATGCTGGAATTCTGGGCTTGTGTTTTCCTTGACACGCGCCCTTGCTTGCGGCAGCTTACATGGTTTTGAACGTGATTTCTCTAGCTAGGTTTTTCATTATTTTTTGAGTTTCTATTCTGATTGGAAACTTGAAGTTAGCGGTTTCGACATATTTGATTTTCAATTTGGATTACTTTTTATTTAAAGAAAATTGAAATATAAAAATAATATATTAAAAATAACATTATTGGGGCTTGTGCTTAACCAGTTTATATTTAATCTAAGAAATAGAAAGTCATTGAATTAACTCATTAAAAGAGGCATGCATGTTATGTTTATAATGTTTATCTTCAAAAAGGGTCGTAACATCATTTGCCTGAACGATAATCTGTAATAGGCATTTTGTTAGGATTAATGGGGTGCACGCTATTTTGAGTTTCCTTTATGATTCCTCTCCTTTTAAAGTTAAAACCATCTAGTTTAACAATATGTAGATCATCAGGCAGTTTCATATTGCATTTTGTTTTCTTTTTCTTTCTTAAATTCATAATTCAAGCCACTGTACGTGAACTTTGTATGTTATTCGGTGGTGAAGTTGTGGTTTTTCTTTGAAGTTTTTGGAGGGGTTGAGGTTGTTGGAGGGCCTTGGTGGTAGATTTTTCATAAGATTGTGAACTCTAGATAGTTACTTTAAAGTTTTTGGGGAGTTTTAGCTGATGTTCTTGGAAAAGTATGGAGGTTTCAAACTAGCCAAATCAGAAAAAGCTTTATTCTCTAGTGCAGAAAGTGCACAATAGTTTGTTGGGGCCTTGGAGATAGATTTTCTTATGAGGTTGTGAACTTTAGATTGTAACTTCAACATACTTAGAGAGTTTTAGCTGAAGTCCAAGTTAAAGTATGCAAATTAGGAAAAAAAAAACATTATTTTTGAAAAAGACGAGGTTCTAACCAATTTCAATTTATCCTAAATTAAAAACTTATTAATTGGAGGAAGGCATTGCTTTTTCATCATATCAATCACCAAATCTCTTAGTGTTGCTTTTGTATGATAATATGAGGAGGTTCTTTTTTCACCTATAAGATTACTGGCAATTGTTTTAGCTAAATTTTTTGATGACTCAGTGAATTCATTAATATCCAATATGTTCCAAAATCCATGGAATTAAATAACCAAAATGACATTAGAGTCCTGGGTATGAGTTATAGGAAATTATGGACCAGTTCGTGGAGGAATTATTCTCTTGTTTTGTTCTCAGTTATGATTTCACCTTTAGTAGCATTAATTTGCTTTCAAAGTAGTAAAACTATTATTCTTTACAGATTTTTGTCAATCATTAACTTTCTAAATATAATTTGGTTGCTTGGTGGCCTCCTCGTCTCTAGAGCTCTCTGTTTATTTAGAAATTTGAGAGAGAGAGAGAGAGAGAGAGAGCCCAACAACTATTGTCCTTGAGATATAAGTTGTTAGTTGAGAGAGAGACGATGAGGAGAGAGAAAACTCAAATATGAAATTTTAGAATTGTTATATGATATTCATTGCAATAAATATCATCTATTTATAATAAAAAATCAAAATCAAAATCCTAACTAATTGTATGAATCAAGTAGAAGGTATATCTTAAAATTTGAAGTTTAAATTATTTCCTAAATGCACCAAAAAACTTATTCATAAGCCTAAAATATAGGAAAAGAATAAGAACACATAATTCAATAAAAAATAGATGATTTAGATCCAAGGTGGTTCATACCCATAGATCATAAGGGACTAACTTGCTTGGTTCTTGTGCTAACTTTCATCGGTCTATTTTCTCACCAACTTTAGGGCTATTTGAAGATCCACCTTGATCACAACTCCCTCATTTGGGTTCATTCGTTCTCGTGACTAGTAGCAAATGGGGGAAGTGTCTAATTTTAGTGCAATTTGGCTTATTTTGAGGACTGTTGCTTTTTGGGGTATCTTAAATGTCTCTTCTAATCCATCTCGCTTTGAAGTGACTTTCATGTCCACAATACAATCATCTTGTAGTGGGCCTCCAAGTTTGATATTGAGATCCTTAATGATTGGAATCACCCTTCCATATTCTCCTCTTCATCTAGTGATGATGGTTTAAATAGTTCCGTATTCTCTTCAGTGATGATAAATTAAATTCTCATTTAAGAAGATAAGTCTAAGCAGAATGCATTTTCATTGATTTTTTTGTAGTATTTATGATGGATTATAACAAATAGTCTTGATCTATTGTCCTTGGTCTTTCAATTTTTTCTTTCCTTGTGCAGCCAAATTAGATCATCTTCCTGGAAAGTGCATTCGATTGTGTGTTTTCCATGGCCAGTTTTGTACCTCTCACGTGTCTTCTTCTAATTTTTTTTCATCTTCGGAGTGGATCATATGAATTCCCTCCAAGAATTGTTGTGCTTGCTGCAACTTCTACTCTTTGCCAGTATCATTATTCTTAGTGTCAATTAAAATCTCTAGATAAAAAGTTCTACGAGGAAGGTACGCCAAATGCACCTCCAATAGTGACTTTTATATCGACCCATGGATGTTGCAATTGAAGGCAAACTATATTTATGGAGGAATTAATCACAAGTCTTTGGTTGTTGTGAAGTGTAGCTTCACAATTATAGATAATTGTCTGATTCACCACATATATCTGTCCATTCATCTGTGATTATAAGTTCAAGTTGGTGTCCAACTGTCCATCAAATCCTAAGTGGTCTTCTATAACTTAGAAGCTTGCCATCCTATTAAAAATAATGGATGAAGGCAACCCAAATTACTTCCAAATATGCTGGAAAAATAATTTTGCAGGCTACTCTCCCATTATAGTCTTCTGATGCAAAATATGGTACACACAATCTTGTTTTTTATGATAATAAAATTTTATTAGAATCCAATCAAGGTGCTACAAGAACATGCTGTTACAAAGAATTGTCCATGTAAAAGCAAATAAAATACATTGGATCATCGTAGCTTGATGTTGTAAGAATATGTCTATCAAAGAGGATATAAGTAGGTCTATATTTTGACATCTACCAAATCAAGAATGCCATTGTCATCAGGAGAGCTATTGCTCATAGCTTGAAATCTAGTAAACTTAGGAGAATGAAACAAAAATTTTGTTCCTATTTAAGCTGAAACTTTTTTTCCTCTAATCCAAGAAGACTTTTGATAGATTCTTGAGATAGAATACAGCTTGAATCATCAATAACTTCTACATCAGAACAATTATGGGTTGCATTGGAAAATATTTTTGTAATATTACAAGGAGATATGAGAGTAGGAATGTGATGGAAAATACTTGAGTTCGCAAGTAACCCTAAGGGAAATACTTGAGTTCGCAGGCAAACCTATCACTAATTGGCGAAAACAGCGAGAATAATGTAAAATCTGGACAAAAAATAAGCCACAAGACATTGTATTGCAACAAGGAAATCAAAGCCAAACGAACACGAAGCAAGATACAAGTGATCCTCAATTCGAGAGGAGGATAGTTCTCTCCCAATCTCTAGACAAAGCAATCTAGAGCCAAAACACCAAAGAACTCCAAGAGAAACTCAAACTAAGCATAACCCAACCCTAGAATATCTCATTTTCTTTCATACATAAACTTTCCTAATACAAATTCCCTCCCCCCCCTCCCCCCCTCTAAATTCAAATTTGAATTCAATTTGGCTAGTGGGGCCACCAATGTAGAGGGAGGCTGCACTTGTCCGCCTTGTGTAGACCCGAGCCGGCCTTTGGGCGGGTTCAGGTTAGACCGTCCTATCGTAATGATTGAAGGACCCTCAATAAGATGATTTATAATTTTCTCAGACAAGGTCCTTAAAGTATTAGTAGGCCCAACTACCATGTCTGAGACCATTGATGGGAAATAGGGGGATATTGACATTCAACAAACTGACAATAGCTAAGGCACAAACTCCAAAGATGAGTTTGTAGGCACACAACCACACACCACCTTGTAAAAACAATATCATGAATAAGTAATTAAACCCTTATCATGCCTTTTGTAGTTCCTTCCAAGAAGTCCATCAAAACGGATTCTCATGATTGAATGACGATGACAACGATGTGTCATCTTTAGATTTGAAGGCTTCGATATGCTATACAGTACATCCTTTCAAAAACCTTTGCACATCCAAGTGCATATGCATTTTTAAAGCATTTTCTCTCCAAATTATCATATTACTTTTGAAGTATGAATCTCTTTTATCCAAGTCAAATGATCAATATCTTTGGGCACACGTAGTTGTTATCCATGGTACAACATACCTTTCCCACAGCTATCTAGTTGTTGGTGAACATTATCAATTGTTGAAATTGATGACTCAAAATATGTATATTGCTATGCTAAGCTATTTTAGGCTTATGAGGATCCTCCTCTAGTAGCAAATAGTTGCAGGACTTCTTCGATTTGCTGTCCAACCCCTTTATAGGCATACCTACCAGAAGTTAGAATCTATCATATACGAAGCATTGTACTCTTCATGATGCATTGATAACACATGCATAATCATAAATGTGGTTGTGGCTGCATTGGTAAGTTGTTGGGATAATATGCGGCCATGTTATTGTGCTATTCTTTTTTGTACTTGATCAGCATATTGAATTGTTGTAGCTTAGGCAGAGACTATAGGTAATATAGTAGCTTGTTATCTATATGTTAAATGATCTTTTTTCCCAATAAGCAGTGCCTCTAATGCTTTACCACCTAATGCAAAGCAAAAATATCCATGTTATAGGTGGGATATTTTTTGTGGGCATCACGCAAAATCTTGGAACAAGAAGCCATAACTTGTTCATCATGGATGATGATACCCTAGTGCTATTGTTGGATGCCTCCATCTCCATCTCCATCTCAGACAACTATTGTAACTTGTGAAGAGCAAGTGATTATGCCTTGGCGATATTCCTTTTCAGCAATTGGGAGGTGTTTTCCTTTTTATCGTATTGGAATGGACAACCTTCACTTTTAAGGGCATGCAAGGGGGCGACCAAGATTCAGAAGTGGTGCATGAACTTCCTTGCATGCTAACAGAAATTCGTGAAGTTCCTTATTGCTAAAATGGTGTTGGGCTTAGGCCAATTTTGAATCGTTTCTTCCTTTTATGGATTTATTTATAGCTTTTTTTGGGTTTATGATGAAGTTGAGGTAGCAAGTTTTAAGGGTTACAAATTTGGATTTTTGTAAAATCCTTAAAATTTATTAAAGGTGTTGTGGATGCTTCTCCCAGCTGTTAGTGCAAACCCAAATGTCGTTTGGATAAGCAATTATGAACTTATTTAGAAAAGGGTGCAATTTCTCACTCATTAATCTCATTTAAGTTATTGGTTCATTTCAAAGTCCAAAAGGCAGAAGCCACCATTTCTTCAAACTTGCCTTGTTTTAAAGGCAATCGTCATGGTATATTTGTCTTTGACCATATCTGGTGGTAGCTGAATTTCAAATCCAGCTTGGAGTAGTGCTTGGTTGGTTGAAATTGATCAATCATCACCTTGATCCATTTCAATCTATGGTGATTCTTGGTGATGATCTTATTTAGTGCTCTGAATTTAATATACATCCGCTATCGACAATCATTTTTTGATACATGTACCACTAGCGATATGTATGAGCTGCTCCTTTGGATCTCTATATGCTTGATTAGGTCTTCCACCTGCCGTCTAATCTCCCTCGATCAATTCTAGTTGACTCGAGTGTGTAGAATGACGATATCTAAGTTGATTTGATAGCTGAGCTCTCTCGATCAATTCTAGTTCATGATGTTTAGTCCCTCATTTAGTGACAATTCTTGCTCTACAACTTTTTTTGTTCCTAAACCCTTCACCTCTTGTAAAAGGGTAGAAAACTCCTGCAAGGGCTGATTGATCTCCTTGCCTTAAGGAGGGTTAAGCATATGGCAAAAAATAGCAGTCTAATATAGTTATCTTGTCATCTATACAAAATTAGAATTGACACTACACATTCTTCGCTTGATTGGGGAAAATAAGATTTGGATTTGTTGACCTGCTGTATAAAATAAAAGAGAATTTTTTTTTTTTTTAAAATCCATGTACCTGCCATCCCACGCAGTCGCACGTCGTCGCCGCATTTCGCACGTCGAAGCCACCCTCGAGTCGTTTCACCCCACGATCTCTTCCTCGCGACATTAAAGCCAAATGAAATGAGAGGCCTCGGGCGCTGGCTCATTCCCGAATTCTCTCAGGCTCTCCCGCTCTCACTCTCCCGATTCTCCCTCTCTCATCTCTGTTCGACTCCGCTCCATCAACGACATTTCGATCGGAGGCAAGAACTGGAGCTCGATTGCAGTGAAGTTAATTTTCTACCTTTCGGACGCTACTTCGGCTCTTACCTGGCTGTTCGACTTCGCTACCTTCGACGACTGTCCCTCCCCGTTGGATCGGAAGTTAGGACACTTTGATCGGAAGCGGACGGGAGCTCCGCATGCTGTCAAGATCGGAAGTTGCGACATTTTGATCGGGTGCAAGAACGGGAGCTGCCGACTGTGAGGGTAACTTTCTCCCTTTGCGTTCTTCTTTGGCCAAATCCCGAAATCCACCGAACTAAGGGATTTAGTAAATACGGGATTTAAGCCATAAATCCTTAATCCGGGATTTAACCATCGCCAAGATTTAACGCTCGCACCGAAACCGTTGGCTGGATTTAGCCTGAATCCGGCCAAATCTCGTAACTTCGCCGAACAGAGAGGTAAAGGGAGAGGAGTTATTTAGTTTTTAATTAAAATTAATTTTAATTATAATTATTTTAATTAATTTTGATTAATTACTATTATTATTTTTAATTAATTATAATTATTATAATTAATTATATTTAGTGCTAATTAAATTATTATAATTAATTTAATTAATTATAATTAATTTTAATTAGAATTAACTTAATTAATTATAATTTATAAAATTAATTATCATTAATTAATTTCGATTAATTATAATTTATTAAAATTTAATTAATATTAATTAATTATAATTAATTACAGATTAATTATAATTAATGATATTAATTAATTTTAATAAACTTTAATTAATTATATTAATTTATTATAATTAATTATAAGCAATTATTTAAAAAATAATTCTTTAATTAATTAATATTATTTGTAATTAATTAAAAAAAAGAGAGAAGAAGCATGCTTGCCCCTCTTGCCTCGATCCTCGAGCCGACACTACCTCCACCGCCGGGTCTTCAAGGTATAAAATTTCTAACTTAAACCCCGTCCTCGACGTTTGCAGCGGACCGGGGAACCACCTATACGCACTCTTGTAGCACGGTAGGAGGGAGCCCGGTGCGAAGCATACGACGAGGCGGGTAAGCCCTATACACGCTCTTGTAGCGTGGTGGGGACGGTCCTCGACCTCGACACCGACACCGCCGACGACTGCTACGCAAAGGTATGATGTTCCAAAATTCCATTCTCGACGTTTGCAGCGGACCGGGGAACCACCTATATGCGCTCTTGTTGCACGGTAGAAGGGAGCCCGGTGCGAAGCATACGACGAGGTGGGTAAGCCCTATACACGCTCTTGTAGCGTGGTGGGGAGTCACTGCTGTTCTGATACGTCACTGCTGTTCTGGTACGGGTACTGCTGAAGGCCCCATACACGCTCGAGTAGCGTGGTGAGATGGAAATTACTACGGCCGCGGTGTCTGAGGACACCTACCATACACGCTCGAGTAGCGTGGTGGGAAGGCCCAGCTCCCCTATTTTCCCCCAAACGGGGGATATGTTGGGGTGCTGTCGAAATTTTCACTGAAATGTACAAAAACTTGAACAATTTGAAGACCTTCTTGGGCAACAATATAGAGGACCTGTACTCGAACAAAAATATACAAAACTTAAACTAAAATGAGCAGAGGACCTATACGAAGAACAGTGGACTTGTGGACTAAAACTCTTAAGTGATTTTTAAAGGTCAAAATCAAATAAAAATAAAATCAAATTGGAGCTGGATTCAAATCAATTTGAACATGAAAATGAACCTGCAAAGACTCCAGAAAACCTTGAACCAAAATTGAACATGAAATTGAACTCAAAGAACTGTAGGGGACTCGTGGCGAACAGGACCTCGATGCATACAAACAATGAACATTAATCTATTCACAGTATTTGAACAGTTACAAATAAATCTCAATTATCAAAACTTATGAATGCATGAGACAAAATACATGGGGGATCATGATGAATGCAACAGACTCTTACAACGATCCCTATGAGGTCAAACAAGTACAATCAAACCACCCGAGATTGGTGAAAGGGTGGATATGATAGAAGCAATGGGTCTTCTACAAACATTTTCAGGAGGTCGTAGTAGATGCAGCAGTCCCCTACAAATGGATACTTGTGGATAACAACAGTGTATTGAAAGTACAATGAATCACTGTGGACACAAGTACGAATATCACCTACGACAGTGGTGATTAAGAGCTTCAAGTATGTCGAGTACAAGGGCAGCCCGATGTATGAAAGAGGACCGTCCCTTGTAAACAAGTACAATTAGCAAAACCACCTAAGATTGGTGAAAGGTGGTCGTGACTAAAGGATAGTGGCTCTCCTACGAATACTTCTAGGAGGTCATAATTGATACAGCAGTCTCCTGCAAATGACTACAAACCACTTGTGGATAACAACAGTGAGAACCTCGTAAGCATAGTGAACCACTGTGGACACAAGTATGGATATCACCTATAACAGTGATGATCAAAATCTACAAGTACACCGGGTACAAAAGCAGCTCGATGTACGAAAAGTACACTCCCTTACAATATTAGAAAAGAAATGTTTGAACAAATTAGGACCAAACTTCCTGGTGTTCCAAAGACTCTTTTCGGTTCTATAATTAAGAAGAGAACAGTTCGGGTGCCCACAAACACCAGAAATAATAAGTCCACTACGCCGAAGAGCCTAAAAGGAGTTCTTTCCAAATCAGCAGTCTTTGACTCCAAAATCCAGAAAATTCTTCCCTGGTGAATGAGAAAGGGGGAGTCAACATCAAGACGCACGCCACCAGATCTGTAACATCTATGAAAGCAGATAGAATGCGTCCACAATCTACAATGCCACGCCATCAGATCCGCAATACTCGTGCTAGCGGACAGAAGGCGTGTACAAGCCCTCAAATGAAAACTTGTGCGCACTCAAATGGCTAACTACCTGCACAACTACAAAATATTTCAAAGTACCCCCACACAAGTGCACTGTAGTATTGTATACACATAGGTACACAAAGGGGTAAATTCAATCGTAACCTGCTTGGGCCCCGGCGAGCGTGTTATTGGTACACACGTGACGCCTAGGGATGCTGTGCGGGTCGATATGTGAATTCTAGTTCGAACCTGATCCATCTATACGGACCAATAGAAGTCGACAGGATTCGAACCTTTAAACGAATACACGGTTGTAGCGACCAGTGTATTTGTTTCAATACATTCATATTTGGCCTTCAAGGCCTACAGTCAAAAGAATTCACTAAATAAAAGGCATAAAGCCAATGAAACCCAATCCTCCTTAGTGGATAAATAGGAGTAGACAGGGTTTAAACCATCGGATAAATATGCGGTCTCGAAGTCGAAATCGACTGGAATATTTATCTTATACATTCATATTCGGCCTTCAAGGCTTTCAACAAAGAAAATTCACGAACAAAGGCACAAAGCCTACGAGAAACCCGATACTCAGTCAATAGCTTGTCTGAGTTGACAAGGTCCAATCAACGAATGGAAATGACTCCAAACACCCCGATGATGGCCGTGTTGAACGCTAATCTCAACCGGAGGGGTTCACAAAATATTTTTTTAATGTCCTCCAAGCTCCACCCAGAAATCCAAAATCCCAAAAGTCTCAGATATTTAAAATTAAAATAAATCCATCAAACTACTTAAAGCAAAATCCATCCACCCTCCGCAATAGTTTGCCTGGGTGGACGAATCAAAATTTACTCTAGCTCACAAAGAGCCAAATGCCTAGTCGAAAATATCACTAGGATCCATTCTCAAAACAATCTCCTGCCAGTAAGGGCGTGGTACGTGTCCTCTAACTGGCGGTTTGCTGCCAAATGACACCGCAGGATAAACGGTTACGACCCGGGGCCCTCTGAACCGAGTGGTTTTGCCGCCAAATGGCACCACGAAATACCGGTTATGACCAGAGCCAATACGTTCCTTATTGGCATCAAATCCTTGAGATATGAATCAATAGGATATGATCGATAGGGTACAAAGCCCTCTGTTAGCTAAGGTGGATTCAAATTTGTCCCCTTAGACAAACATCCAACTCAGGTCTACAAGGTCCCCTTGGACGAAGCAACTCATGGCTGCCGACAAGGATCCTTCTGTCAGGTTGGGTCGACTACCTCCTCTGACTAAGTAGACCAGGGATCACGATAGACCGGGACAACGGAACCATGGGATCTTGATCGGGTCCATCATCCATTCCCCCACCATCCGCTTTAAGTTCTAGATGGTATAATTTCTATTTTAAATATCAAACTCTCCAAATTCTCAAATCCAAGTTCAGTTTTCAAATCCAGACCCATTGCTGCTACTATATGCCAGATAACACGTATTCTCTACGTATCTGATTAACGACTAGCCTTAATCGAAAGTTCTCTCTCGTTGCCGGGAGGGGTAATTAACTATAGGGGCTTGCGCCTATAGGAAACCAGAACTCAGATCATAAAGTCCTCACAAAATGAGGGCGAAATCTCTGGGTAGTGTCTTATCTACAAATCAATCCGCCTTCCAAAATTTACCCCGGAACCTATCATTTAAAACTCCCTCGCCGAATAAAAGAAATCGCACGGCGGGGAGGCCGGGGCTGAATTTTCGGAGCCCATAGGATTGTTGGCAGTAATAGTTTTGGAAACTGTGTAAGGTATATCATCTTTTAATAGCCTGAACTTTTGTTGTCGCTGGTTGTTGTTACCATCAAGCTCTTAGATGTATGGATCATCAAAAGATCAAATGACTCATATCAACATGCATGACCTTGTTAGTCACGTCATTGATGTATCATTCTAAGATTACAAATTTGAAGGTACACTATAGATCCACCTTGTACTCCACTTCTTGAACCACCACAGTGAATATGGAATTAAATTGACTGTGGTCTCCAACTCCGTTCTGCTGATCAGAGCCTCTAAAATGAATTTCTTTTGACTTCTTATATCGAAAGTAGTAGATACTACAATGATATAGTCTTGTATATTTATCTTGAAAGCCTTTCCTTGGCCTCATATAGTAGCTGGCCATGACCTACAAAAGTAGATGTTTGTTGTCCTCTTTTTCTGGATTGCTTCTGGTGCAGTACTTGCTGTTATACCGGCTATAGCAATGGTTGTTCATGCTATGTTTTCTGTAAGGGCTGTGTTGCAGTGTTGCTTGCTGTTTTTGCAAGGAAGACTTCTGTTCCATTGCTTGGATATTTTGTGGCAGCGATTTGGAAGGCTATAAGGGGCTGACCTACTACTGTAAGTGATGTCTAACTCAACTGTTTGCTGATTTCAATAGATTATTCCTACTAGCTAGCTTCCCGTGAGGCATCAAAGTGAGTGCAGGGTTTGCCTGTTGTACGATCGCAATTTGCACTCTTTTTACATATGCTATAATGGTCTACTTATGCTTCACTCATTCTTTGATCTCAATTATGGATAAAGCTTCTAATACTTGGTTTTGTTATGAAAACGAAGTTTGTAATGTGTACAAGAAGTCATTTTGTTGTTTTTTTGGCCTTGATGTTTTTTTTACTCCATATGTATTCTTGCCTTTTCCCTTGTCCTTATGATGATCCTTCTTCTGATATGTATGTGTAAAACCCGAAATTTGTCATTTGAGTGCGTCGCACGCATTTCGATGCGCCGCGACGAATTTAAGTGAAATTTCATTGTCGTCGGAATTCGACGAAATAAATTTTATTAAATTCGTCACGAAATTTCGATCGAAATGATATAAAGAATCTATGTCAAATTTCGCACGGTTTTGAAATTAAAATTTTTTGAAGAATATTTAAGTAACATTTTACCCTTGTACCCATTTTGCCCTTCACATGGCAATAGATAAACTTTAGGAAGAGGGGCACATGCATAATTCGGCTCTACCCCATTTCCCTAAAATCCCTCATGCACTTAGGGACCTATTCATTCAGTCCCCTTTCCCGTTCGTTCGGCCGCACGCGAGAAGAGGAGGAGAAGGGCAACGGCTTGGGCTTAACGGGCGGCGGCGGCGAGTTTTCCGGCGGTGGTTTAGAGGGGAAATCAAAGGGAAGGCTTGAGGAAGATAAAAGGTGAGTTTTAAACTTGAAAATCTTGATCTTTCACTTAGATTTTCATGAGCTAAATATTTAGAGTTTTAGAAAATTTTGAAGTTTGTTAAGGAAAAGAGTGTAGGAAGTTGAGGGAATGTTTTCATGTAAAGAATATACGTGTTTCCCTGATTTTTTAAGTTTCAAAAAATAGGGTTTCATGAAAATTTTATTGTAGATGAAGATTGGTTTTAGGAATGATTTAGAAGCATAATTGAAATAAGATTTCAAGTTTTCTTAAAGAAAATTGTAGAGTTTTAAACTGGGGCTTTTTAAAAAAAAAAAGGGTTTTGATCTTGCATGTTCACAAATGTTGTTCCTAAAGGTTTAGGGAGGCCTATAATGAAAAAAAAAAGAAGAAATTTTAATTAAAAAAATATTTCTCTAATTTATTATTTGATTAATCCAATTTTTTTAATATAATTTATTAATTAGATGAAGGGAATATTTTTTTGCATGCTTAGGAGATGAAAATAATAAATTTTGAACTTCTAAAGTTTGGGATTTTTTTATAAATACGAAAAATTTCATATTTAAGTGACATTTTTCATTTAGGAAATAATTGATATAAAGTGCAACCAAAGTGCAACTAAAGTGTAACCAAATTGCAACTAAAGTGCAACCAAAGTGCAACTAAGGTGCAACTAAAGTGCAACTAAAGTACACCTAAAGGGCAACTAAAGTGCATCTAAAGAGTAACTGACGAGCAGCTATGGGTGATTAAAAGCCTTAGGATTTGGGTTTATGGGTGTGAGTTAGTAAGCTTAAGAAGGGATTAATGTAAAATAGATGTTTATTTTTGGCAAGAAATTTATATTATATGGCTTTCTTTAAGTTTTGACAAGAAGAAGTACAAGTAGAGAGGTGAAGTGGTGCTTACATAGTACTTTTGGGGTAGGATCCTTTTTCTTATATGACCACGTGACATTTCATTATGCTTTTATGAATCTTTTATGTTTTATATTCTTATGTAATGGATACATGTTATTTCATGTTCATTTACTTCATGTTTAAGATACATGTCTGATACATGTCAAACATTTCATGTTTGAGATATATGAAGTTCTATGGAAAGAATTTATACTTATATGGAAAGAATATGAAAATGCTTGTGCATGATGATTGCGGAGTACCAAATATGTTGCAAAAGCATAAATATGACTCTTATGAGCAATACGGGGACAATATGACCCTTTTGGGGCAATAGAGGAAAAGAAATAAATGGCCAAAAAGATGTTTGTGTACCTGATCAGTACACCCCTGATACTCCGGTACGGTTGTATACGATAAAGTATAAATAAGCATATGATATGATATTCATTACATGATATAGATAAGACATACATAAAAATTTAACATTCTTAAGATATGAAAGTTAGCATGAGTAGGAAAAGAAATCAAGACATGTTCCTTTTAGCTTAAAATGTAAAAATTTCATTTTAAATGGCATGTGAGCATGCTAGGATTAGAGATTCCTATTGAGCGTATCTCACTCCCTCGTGTTGAGATACTTTTCAGGAGAACCTTCTCATAAGTGATGGCGGAACACCCAAGGTTCACCTACAGTCATTGTACACCGGGTGAAAGGTTCTTTTGTTGTTTTCCTAATTGAAGTTGATTTCATTTTTGGGTGGTTTTAGCATGTGTTAACCTCTGTATAAACTAAACAAGAGGAGAAGAAGCCATGAATCCAGCGCGCAAACCTCTTGCCCGACAGATCCATGAATTCTGCCGCAAATCCAGCTAAAATCGGCGCCGCTAGTGTCGCTTCTCCGCGATTCCTGCAGGAGTTCCGTTGAATCGGACTCTTTTTGTGTCGTTAAATAGGAGATGAAGAAGTCGCTCTTCTGGCTGCTAGCACGACTCCTCTCCCGCTCTCTGCTTTCTTCCACACGACCTCCTCTCGAGCTTCTCCCGTCGCTCCCACTCTATCTCCCGACTTGCTCGATCCACAGAGAGAGAGAGAAGGAGAGAGAAAGAGAGTGACAGAGAGAGATCCTTACCTAGCTTGGCCGGCCTCCACCTCCATTGCCGACGCCCCATCCCGTCACCTTCTCTGTGCCAACGCCAAAGCCCTCAGTCCAGTGCCGACCTCCTCTACCCGACCTCCTGCCCTAACCGACACCTCCTTCGGCTGCTTTCCCTTCCTGTCAGACTGGAAGTCACGACATTTTGATCGGAGAAACAACGGGAGCTCACTGTATGTGAATGTAACTTTCTCCCTTGCTTTTCTTCGGCCAAATCCCGTGTCTCTGCCGAACAGAGAGAGTGGAGAGGGAGAGGATTTTAATTTGTTTTAATTATCGTTAATTATTTTAGTTATTATTTAATTATAATAGTAATTTTTTTAATTATGATTAATTTATAGTTAATAATTAATTATTAATTATAATTATTTGATTAACTATAATTAATTTCGATTAATTTTATTTAATTATTAATTATAATTATAATTTGTTTATTAGTTATAATTAATTAATAATGAGTCATTAATTATTAATTATAATTATTTAATTATTATTGCAATTAATACTAATTACAAAAAAAATGCTTGCTTCCCCTCCACTCTCTTACCTCGACGTTCATGTCGGACCGGTAGACCGCCCCAAGCACGCCTTTAGTGCGCGTGGTGGGATGGGACCCCGGTACAACACCTACGACGAGATAGGCGAGTGACCCCTCGATCCACGTGTCAACCACAACCCCGCGGATGTATGAAATTTTCTAAACTCAAAACCTTACTTCGATGTTCGTGGCGAACCGGAAAATCGCCCCAAGCACGCCTTTAGTGTGCGTGGTGGGATGAGATCCCGGTGCGGCACCTACGGCGAGGCGGGGTCGCTCATAAGTACCCCCGGGCGGGGGGAAATCAAAAATTGCTTTTTCAAAAAAATGCTTTTTAAAAACCCCAAGCACGCCTTTAGTGCGCGTGGTGGGAGGAAAGCAAAAATACAACCGCCGCGGTGTCTCACCAACACCAACCGTGCACGTCTTTAGTGACGTGGCGGGTAGGCGGCCTCTTGGTTTTTCCCCTAAAACGGGGGAGACGTCGGGAGGCTGCCGAATTTTTGTCTGAAATACAGACAAAGACTTGGAACAATTTGGGACCTGGACTTGATTGAACTAAAAGGACATGCAAGAGCTATAGATCTGGACTTGAACTTGGTGAACTCAAACCTTAAATGAACAATGAAATTGAACTAAAATCAATCCTGATCTTGCAAGGACTTTAAATGAATTTGGACTCAAGCAAAGACCAAGAGAACTTGAAATTTAACTTGTTTGCTTTTGAACATCAAAGGATCTATGAACTTGAGCAATTTGGGCAAAGACATAGAACTTGATTGAACTCATTTTGGACTCGGACTCGAACTCATGCGAAGGACTTGACTTGAACAATTTGAGCAAGGACATAGAACTTGTACTCGAACAAGAGCAGAGGACTTATGAACATGGATAGAACTCATTTTGAACTCAAATGACAAGGATTTGGACTTGATTTCAATCTTAAAATGAACTAAACCCAAGTTTGGGTAATAATCAAATTTGAACATTAATAAGTTGAGTTAAATAAATCACAATGCAAGGAGAAGACCCAATTTGAATTCAGATAAAAAATATGACAGAGACTCCCAACGACTCCTTCACACAATTGTGATGCATTATTTACAAATGAAGGTCATATGACATAGTTGTGAATGCATACATAAGCATATATAGAGCATACACGAGGAAAGATGTGTGGCGCTTATATCAATCTCACAAGTGAGCATAAAGAAATGCAATAGTATCCCTATCATTAGCAACAGTTTGACTCCAAGAAAATACATAGTAAAAGGATCTCAAGTGTACACATAAGAGGAATGTTTGAACTGAAGCAACTCGGGGCATTCAATCAAATCGATCTGTAAATAACAATGATATGTGCTCTACAAATGTGATAGGTCCCCTTGAGGCGGTGAATACACATTCAACATCAGATGGTTCACAGACTAATTTATTAACTCGTTTGTAAGCAACAATCGTATCACAACATACAATGATTATGGGGATACTCTCATAGTCAATGCCAGTCAAGTGTCCAATAAATACATGAATTCTCTACGATCAAGAGAGTTGATAAGCAACGTATGGTGAGTCCAAACACATAAAGCATACAAGAGGCATAAGCAAATATATTAAATCTTAGCAAGCTTTGGTGTTAGCATGCAATAATTGCATAAATGTGTTCACAATCAGCATGTTGGGAGAAATAGATGACATATGCGAGCTCTTACAAGTCAACGTAGAAAATCTCTTTCATATGCAATACACTTATAAACTGTTTTAGCAAGGATATTGTGGCATCTCTACAACTAACAACCATCCAATGGAAGACAGATACACTCGAGTGGTTTCCAATTAAGGTTGTGATATCACTACAATTGAGGTCGGCTCACTTGTACACAAACACAACTATTCCTTGGGAACTATGATGATCGACAAAATTATTTGTGGATAATACTAGCGATTATGTAGAAGTCTCTCATGTATGCAAAATGTCATCTACAAGCAAATATATAATTCCTTCGACAAACACAAGAGCATCAACAAGCAAAAGGCAGGAGATTAGTTGGTACACTACGATCCACCTGCAGAAGGCAACGAGTAGTGTATGACAGTCTACCTGTACGAAGCAGCGAACAACTCCATTCAGAAGCTGCTACAACACGCCACCGTATCTGCAACATTCGTACAAGCAGACAGAAGACGTCTATTCCAAGAATACCCCTGCACGTGCACAATAGTTTGTATACACATAGGCACACTAAAAGGGGTAAATGTAATCAAATACCCGCATGGGCCCTGGCGAGCGTGTTATTGGTACACACTGACGTCTAGGGATGCTGCGCGGGTTGACAAGTGAATTCAGGTTCGAAATCGATCCTTCTATACGGGTCAATAGAAGTCGACAGGGTTCGAACCATTAAGCAAATATAAAGTTGTGGCAACCGGTATATTTGCTTTAAAACATTCATATTAGGCCATCAATGCCTACAACAATATGAATTCACTAATAAAGGCACGAAGCCTACGAAACTCGATCCTCAGTCAATAACCCGACAGAGTTGACAAGGTTCAATCCATAAAGAGAAATGACCCCAAACACCCCGATGATGGCCGTGTTGAATGCAGATCTCAACCGGAGGGGTTCCCAAATATTTTTAAATATCTCCCAAAAGTCCATTTCAAATAGTCCATAGCTCCACCTAAAATACCCATTCAAAATCCAAAATTCCAAAAATCATCAAAGTTCAAAAATATTTAAAATTGAAATAAATTCATCAAAAACTTAAAGCAAAATCCATCCCCCCTCTGCAACAGTTTGTCGGGGCGAATAAATTAAAGTTTACTTCAGCTCACAAAGAGTCAAATGCCTGGTCGAGAATATCACTAGGATCCATTCTCAAAACAGTCTCCTGCCAGTAAGGACATGGTACGTGTCCTCTAACCGGCGATTTGCCGCCAAATGACACCGCGAGATAAACGGTTATGACCCGAGACCCTCTGAACCGAGTGGTTTTGCCGCCAAATGGCACCACGAAATACCGGTTATGGCCAGAGTCAATACGCTTCTTATTGGCATCAAATCCTTGAGATATGAATCAATAGGATATGATCGATAGGGCACGAAGCCCTCTGTTAGCTAAGGTGGATTCAAATTTGTCCCCTTAGACAAACATTCACCCCCGTTCTACAAGGTCCCCTTGGACGAAGCAACCCATGGCTGCCGACAAGGATCCTTCTATCAGGTTGGGTCGACTACCTCCTCTGACTGAGTAGACCAGGGACCATGATGGCCCGGGACGACGGAACCATGAGATCTTGATCGGGTCTATCATCCATTCCCCCACCATCCGCTTTAAGTGTAAGATGGTAAAATTTCTATTTTAAATATCAAAATTTCTCAAATATATCAATTCTCCAACATGCAAACTTTCCAAACCCCTCAAATTCCACACATAAATACTATTGCTGCTACTATAGCCAGATAACATGTATCATCTACGTATCTGATTGACGACTAGCCTTAATCGAAAGTTCTCTCTCGTGACCGGGAGGGGTAATTAACTATAGGGGCTTGCGCCTATAGGAAAGCAGAACTCAGATCATAAAGTCCTCACCAAATGAGGGCGAAATCTCTGGGTAATGTCTTATCTACAAACCCATCTATCTTCCAAAATTTACCTCGGAACTTATTCAGTTAAAACTCTCTCGCCAAATAAAAAGAAAAGCGCGGCGGGGAGGCCGGGGCCGAATTTTCGGAGCCCACAACATGACATGAATAGTTTAATTTTGTAAGCACCTTGTGTAGAACTTTCCTTTCTAATGATTTGAAATGTTAAATATATGTTTTGGGAAAAAAATTTAAAGGCGCTTTTAAATTCCTATTGAAGTCTTTTAGAATTGTTATACATGAAATATGATGATTGAATTGATCTGATCGTCCGATTCCGTTCCCGCCTCGTCTATACGAGCTAACCGGGCCGGGTCGTGACAGTATGTTACTGATTTTTGCCTTCCATAACCATTGCCTTAGCATTGGCCTCAAAAATAAATGCGATTGAGACTATTCCCACTCCTAATGAAGGTTATCAAGCAACCTTGCGATGAACTTAATCAATTTTGAGATTTCTTCGAGAATTGTGACTTGAGAAATTACTTGCTTGTGGAATTCAGTAATGCAGCCTTATGCGGATTGCATGAATTTTTGGCTCAGTCCTTGCTGTGGAACAGTGGGGGTAGAACTTTTTAGGAAGAATTGAATTTTTTCCAGTTCACTCTTATTGTATTGTGCCTCCCTTTTTCACTTTCCACTGCATATGGGCATGACAAGCTATCTTCAATCTCGTTAAGGTTATCTTCTAGCCGTGATTGTACTTATATGTATATAAGTAGGTCTCAAGATGCCTGAACCAACCATTGAGTTTCTCAGCGTCGATTGTCTTGTTGTTAGTTGTCAACTCATTTTTGGTGGAAACCTTGAATGATTGTCAGATCTCCGGCTTAAACTTCGATAGATAAATCTCTTCATCTTCCATACTCTCCATCATCAAGGTTTCCATCATATAGATTAATGAGTCCATCACCATAGTTTCTCATATAGGTAAATTTAATTGGATAGTTAGTATAGATTTTTCATTTGTTGTGAGGCCATTAACTATGGAAGCATCCTCGACGGTCTCCATTGTGTTTTCAAGCTTGCCAAAATTGTTTGTTGTTGTTGATCCCTGCACACCAAATCTCGAGCAGGGGAAAGCTAGCTGTCTTGTAAAACATGTATTTTTGAAGACCCCACGTCTTTTTTAGCGTGGTAGGAATGAAGACTACGACCGTGATGTCTACGGACATCTACCATACACGCTTTTATTAGCGTGGTGGGAAGGCCCACTCTTGTAGTTTCTCCTAAACAGGGGAGATGCTGAGAGACTGTAGAAATTTAGAGCAAATGCAGGGGCATGATTTTGGACAGCAGGGAACATGTTTCATAACTTAAATGACTAACCAAGACTTTAACCTAAATGAAATGAGCTCGAATTTGAACTTGATTTGAATATTAGGTCGACATGATCTGAACAACTTGAACTCAAGCAAAGACTTACAAATTGACTACATGGGACTTGAATTAAATTACAAGAAATTGAATTCTAATTTAATAAATGCTTGAATGAGAATAAAAATGTCAAGATCAAGAAATAACTTTAAGCATTCAAGTGCACTCGAGTGCATATCAGTAATCAAATAAAGAGCTTGCACATTTCAGCCTAACCTGCTTGTAATTAAGGGCAATGAATGTGATCTATCCGCAAGCAAAGATCAATTGGAAAGTGCAGCAATATGCTTGCAATCAAAATACAAGAACACAATGCTTGGGTAAATACAATAATGCACTTGTATGAATAAGGAAACTTGTGATGACTATAGAAGCTCAGACACAGTTAATGTTACTCAGGTGTAAACAAATACACTAGACTCCAGCAAGTGACAAAGATCAATGACATGAAGTTTCCCATAAAGACCGAAAGTCTTCATGTAAATGCCAATTAGCAATAGCACGGTGTTATAAGTCATGTTGTAAATCATAAGGAAATGTGACGAATAATTGATGCCAAGCTAGCTTGTAGATAAGTGCAATAGGTGCCTAAAATTCAACATACAAATGAGCATGCTAACATGCCTACGGACAATAAAGCCTCCTACATGATATGCTTATGGACAAAGTGTGGGAAGTATACGACAAATGTGGTGGTGTTCCTACAGTTAATGTTGGGCAATATGCAAGCATACGCATTGGTCTCGTATGAATGCAAAAGTTAATATGCAAAATGAATGAATATAGAATTTGTAACGTGTACAACAATCTGCCTACAAGTTACTACAAGGAGCATGCAATGAATGTAACAATTCTCCTACGAGCATGTATAAGGACTTGCAATGAGCAAACTTTCAAACATGAAATGTGCAATTCAACATGTATTAATGAACACTGAAAATTGATACACAAGAAAATGCAGCAATTCACTGATCAATGTGTATAAGAATAAGAAGTTTGATGGAAAACGCAGCCGTTCATCAATCAACATGTATGAAGGAACTATTGATGGGTATAACTTACCCGGCGATTCATTGCAATGATGACTAGTTCCCTATGTATATAGATATGCATACAACATGTCACTTGCAAGCAAAATCAAGTGACTCATGAGCAGCGGGAAGAAAGAATTTTTGATGATTACGCTACTCTACTAAAGAGATATTAAGCTTAAAATGGGATGTGGTCCTCCTACAGTTAACGTTAGCCAACATATAAACCAACGCATCAATCTCCTTGTGAGATCAATTTGCATGAAACATTGGTCCAATACAAAGGATATGTATAGTGCCTACAGGCAATGATAAAAGATTGCTCATGCATACAACCACCTACTTGTATGTTAAAATAGAAATGCTCACAAGCAATGGAACTGATAAGAACACTCGTGAATGAAGCATGAAGAACATATAACAAGTGCAAATGCAACATACGTTGTATCTTGCATATAAGCGAAGTGATCCTATGTGCGAGCAATATTGGTGAATATATCACCAACGTAGAAGATTGTAGCAAATACAAGCGCTTGCTGGAAACAATAGAAGATGCATCATATGTACAGTAATAAAAATATACAAGTGGTGAGCAACAGATTGCGAATGACACATCACCCCCTACGATCAATTACCATTCAAATGGTCAGCAAATACATCAATCCATTGCAAGTAAGGGAGGACAACATGCAACAAATGCAAATACCTATGAACTACCGTAATGGACCTATCATGCCCTCAAAGTGCTATCCTCGAGCAAATAAAGAATACCTTCAACAAGTGCATGCTCCTACAAGCCAAAGAAGGAGATTAGTTAGTGCACAATAAGCTACCTGCAGAAAGTAACAAGTAGTGCACGACATTCTACTTGTACAAAGCAATGAACAACTCAATCTATAAGCTACAACGCTACGCCACCGGATCCACAATATCCCAACAAGCGGACAATAGGAACGTACAAGTTGATAGAGTTGACAGGGTTCAATCAATGAAGTTCCAAAACAACCATAAAAATTTAAAGGGAAATTTACATAACTAACACTTAAAAGTTCATTATTTACTCATCTAACACCTAAACTTATTTATTTACACTCATACCACCTAAAACTTATTTTGATTTCTAAAATAACATTTCGTCACTATTCCGTCTTCCACTACGTCAAAACCCTCCCGATAGGCACAAACCCTCCGCCTTGTTGTTTCTTCACAAGAAATTCCAAGGGCCTTACCCTATTTCCTTCTTTCTCCCATAAGTCGCCAACCCTAGTCGACACCGCCGACTTGCCCTAGTCGCCTACTCTCCTTCCTTAGCAAGGTGAACTCTCCCCATTCTTCTCTTTTCCTCTTCCCTATTCTTCTCCATATAATCTCCTTATAATATCTTTGTAAATTACTTCCTAATAAGCCCTAAAGTTTTGCGTTTCCTGCCAGTTCGTGAGTTTCTTGCGAATGTTCACTGTTTACTTTGTCTAAAACTTGCTTTATGGTAAGTTCAGTTGTAATAAAAATAGTGGGGGTTGGAAGATGCAAATCTTCTTTAGGAGCTTTCTCTATCAATTGCTACAAAGCACATACATATTCCATAACCTACCATGGCTTTTGAAATGAAGGACGTAACTTCTGAAAGAAATATCCAAATCTCAAAAATTCAATAATGCCACCTGAATGGTGGAAGGACGTAACTATGAAAAGAATATTTAGTTTCGTACCATGGAAATAATCATGCAAAGAAGAAAAGGCGATGGAGGATAAGTGTTTACTTCGCCTATTGAGATTATAGGAGCCTTGAAGGGAAGCTGCAATGCGATAAGGAGAGCTGCTTTGTTTCTCAAAATGAAGGTTGTATTCAGAGAAGAGACAACGATAGAGAACTGCTGCTCGGAGATGTTTCCAGCACGCGAAGCCAACACGAGAGAGCTGATCAGAGAGGTTTCCCGTGCACCAAAGGCTGTTTTCGCGACTTGGTTTTGACGGAGCAGACATAGTGTTATATTTGATTAGGGATAACTCATTACAGTGGTAAAGGAGTAAAAATTAAAGTTTAGGTGTGAGATAGATAAATAAAGATGTTTTGGGTGTTTGACATGTAAAAATCTCAAATTGAAAACTCTAAAATTTATTCCAAAATCTAAATATTTGAAATTGAAATAAATTATCATCCTCTTAAAGAAAATTCATCCATCATTCGTAACGGTTCGCCGAGGTGGACAAATCTTAATATTACTTCAGCTCACAAAGAGTTAATGTCTGGTCGAGAATATCACTAGGATTCATTCTCAAACTATTTCCTGCTAGTAAGGATGTGTCACGCATCCTCTAACCGGTTGTTTTGCTGCCAAATGACACCGCAGGTAAACAGTTATGACTGGGGCCTTCTGAATATGGTGGTTCGCCGCCAACTAAATTACAGTTATGACCAGAGTTCGTATGCTCCCCAATGACATCAAATCCTTGAGATGTGAATCAATAGGGTATAATCGATAGGGCATAAAGCCCTCTGTTAGCTAAGGTGGATCAAAATTTGTTCCCTTAGACAAATACCTACCCTAGGTCTACAAGGTACTATTGGACAACGCAACCCATGGCCGCTAACAAGGATCCTTCTATCAGGTTCGGTCGACTATCTCCTCTGACTAAGTAGATCAAGGACTACAATAGCTTGGGACGACAGAACCCTGGGATCTTGATCGGGTCCATCATCTATTCCCCTTCCATCCGCTTTAAGTGCAAGATGGTGAAATTTCTATTTTAAATATAAAAAATTTCAACACAAACTCATGCTGCTACTATATGCTAGATAACACATATTTCTACGTATCTGATTGACAACTAGCCTTAATCCAAAGTTCTCTTTCGTGATCGGGAGGGGTAATTAATTAAAGTTATTTGCGCCTATAGGAAACTAGAACTCATATCATATAGTCCTCGCAAAATGAGGGCGAGATCTCTGGGTAGTGTCTTATCTACAAACTCAGTCTGCCTTCCCAAAAATTACCCCGAAACTTAATCAGTTAAAACTCCCTCGAAAAGCAACTGGGAGGCCGGGGCCGAATTTTTGGAGCCCACAACTATTTTTGATCTCTGAACTTGATTGTAGATTGGATCATCCTCTTCGCTTGTTTTTTTTTTTAATGTTTGCACTGCATTAACTAAGAAAACAACACCCAAGCAACTAAGTATGATTGTGACCAATATTATCAACACATAGCTAATCTAAGAAAGCTAGGGGAAGGTTTATAGCATCAGTACCCTTCCAAACAAAGGAATTCTCTTAAGCAGCTCTTACATAAAAATTAGCTACTTTATTACAATTCTTATGTATAAAATGAAAAATGACTTGATGAAAATTGGTGAGAAAGGCAAGATCAACTCCAGTTTGAGCATCCCGTCGCCAATTAGCATCCTTCATGAATTATTGGAACAATCAAATAACATTGGTGTTTTCACCCTAAATTATAATTCCTTTAACTTCATACATCGAGTTCTCAATAAGACTTTGGAGAGGGATAATGGCTAAAATCTCAACTTAAGTAGCATCCCAATGCTTCAAGTTTGTCCCAGTTGCAAGAATAAAATCTCCTTTATCATTGCAAAAATCAGCACCCGTTCTCACATTAAGAGAAGAAAAGCAAGCTCCATCTATATGTATTTTGATCCATCTTTGAGTTGGAGGGCACCAACCTCTAGAAGAAATCGACCTGCAAGGTCGAATGATGGTCCATTTCTCTAAGGATAAATGTGAGAGTAAGTCAAAGATGCAAGAACTGTGGCCGTAGTAATTGACGGTGTTGCAAATGGTTCACCATGCTTTTAGAGTTTCGGCTTCTCCAAACCTGATACATCATATGGAAGTACACTCTACCCTTGGCAGTATTCTTCTTTGTTATCTTCTGGAACTAACATATAAGTTGGTTAAAATTATTGAATTGCTGAAAGTAGATGTCCCCGACCCAAACACCTAAATAACTGCCTTTAGCTTGCGACAGTTGACTATAATGCTAACATTCTCATATGTGGGCCATTTAATTAATGTCAAATCGGAGATCCACACTTGGAAAATAATACTAACCTTCTCTTCCCATTAGCAATTTTCCATTTCAGGATAGACTGAAGTGAGCTAGCGTCATCACATAGAATCCTCCAAGCTTGTGAGCTATTCCGCCTAGCTATAATATCCCAATTGTCCTTGCCATATTTTGCAGCCAATTTTCTGTTTAATAATGAATCAATGTTTGATTTGAAATTCCAAGCAAGCAGAGCTCTGAGGGGACTACACCATTGAACCAAAGAGTAGAACCCAAGCCCACCTAGGCGTAATGGGAGCGTAACATTTTACCGAGAGATACAATTCATCCCTCAGTGTGTTGGGTCTTTTTGCCAGAAAAACGGATGACAAATTTGCTCAATTTGAAGAAGCACCCCTTTAAGGACATCAACATGAGTCATAATATACATTGGAATAGCCAACAAAGAAGTTTTAATAAGTATGGTTTGACCTACTAATGAAAGGTGGCGACGACCCCATGTATTCACCTTGGTCTGTACTCTTTGCACTAGAATAGAAAAATCAACAGTAGTAGTGAGTTTGCGCATGGTTAGACAAACTCCCAAGTAGTTCCTCAACCTTCTTAAATCCACAGAACTTAGGGACCAATCTTTGCTTCCTTTTCACCGTGGCTTTGTTAAACATGGTAGAAGATTTCATTTTATTTATTCGTTGGCCAGTCCAGCTACTGTACTTATTGAGGATAGAGTTAATAAGTTTAACTATCTTCATCAGAGCTTCAACAAACAATAAAATGTCATCCACATATAGTGATGTGAAATTCGTTTAACATTGTTCACAACTGACACATCCAATTGCTGTCCTTTATGGTGTAAAGCCTTGAAGAGCAATTCAAAACATAGTATGAACAAATATGGGGACATAGAACACCCTTGACGACATTTGTACACTGGCTTAAATTAATCCGTCCTAATTCCATTTATAATAAGAGCAAATTTTGGGTTTTCCACACATTGACCCACCCAATGGCAATTAATAAACTTAGGTGGGAATTTGTTGGTGAAATTTTTTATATCATCATCGACGGATTGAGATATTTTGTGATCGAG
This sequence comes from Dendrobium huoshanense, assembly GCA_016618105.1. Classification (NCBI taxonomy): domain Eukaryota; kingdom Viridiplantae; phylum Streptophyta; class Magnoliopsida; order Asparagales; family Orchidaceae; genus Dendrobium; species Dendrobium huoshanense. The sequence continues at coordinate 87,456,581 of CM028358.1, forward strand.
CACGACATAAAAAATAATATATTATCCTCGAGGATAAAAATATTATTTTGCTATGATCTCAATAATAAAACTCACAATTTTATATTTTAATAAAGATTTTCCCTTATTTAATATTTGGTTGAATATGATTTATTTTATTCTGGGATACATATGCCCCGTAGGGGCATGCCCCTTTTGTTAATTATATCTTAAGTATTTATTCTTTGAGAATATTTTTAATTAAAGTAGTTGTTTCTTTATAGCCCTTAAAATATTGATTAAATTTTTTATTTTTGAGTTTGAGAAATTCTTATTCAAAAATTGTCTTTGAGAATTTCAAGGAAGATGTGATCAAATTTAAATAAGATTTTTAAGAATGGAAGCCAAAGGGAGAAAAATATAGGAGCACTTGATTCTGAGAAATTCAGAGGTAATTAAGCCGTCTTATTTTTGGACTTTACATTTAAAAATTTGATTTTTGTTTGAGTTGATCAATTTAATTTAGAAAGTTAGAGTTTATATTTCAACAATATATGTTGAAGAAAATGTCCAAAATGTGAGGGTTTATGAGATGAATGGAGTTGACATCAACCTTTGATTCTAGATCTAAGATAAAGATTACTGAGGTGTAATACCTGAAACCTATGCCTAACAAAATGCAAGGGACTTACAAACTTACACCTCACCTGAGGCTAAGTGAGTCCGACCTCTGAACTTACTACCCTCCTTGGAAAGGGCCGCCAGCTAACTCACCTAAACACTTTTAAAACTATGACATTCGATGTCCATGCATACGAAGGATGGGGTAGACTGTTTTATTTAGAAGATAGAGTTTATAACTTGACTTTTGGGCTAATATGTTTGATCATGTGGGTATGCAAATGCTTACTCATTGAATGCAGATTTATTTGTTATCTTATCTTTAATGTGAGAGCTTTCTATATGAGACATTGGCCATACATGATTATTTATTTTAAAAATTTAACTCATTAGAATGAGCCATGCTATGATAGAAATTAGTTATCCTATGATTGATTTTAGATTACTTGCATGTTAATTGGCAGAAAAATTAAATTCGTCCTTAAAACCTACCGCATAATAAGTCCAAGTAACTTCACTCAAAACAAGTGAAGAAGCCTAGAAAAAATATGCATTTCTGCTGTGCACTCAAAGTAACAATTCATCACGTGTATAAATCAATCACAAAAAAGTAAAGTCTAGTCCAATTATTACAATTTAAGGAATACAATAAGAATTGCAGCTGAGTTGCCTGCCTTCTATAACACAATAATAATTACAGACTTTACTTGCGAGCCTTCAAGCTTGGGCTTTTGGTGCATCCAAGATTTCACTTAGGAGGTTCATCCTTCTTATTCACCACTTATGTAATTTTACCCCCTAGGTCAAAACAAATTTTTAAGTCTATTAATTACATTTTAAAATGTAAAAGACTCGAGCCTGTAAAATAAGATGTGGTTATAAAGCAATTTATTTATGAAAAAAATTATAACATATTTGCCTGACTCTTAGAGTATCAAACCAATTTATACCCTGTTGTCTATGCTTCTTTGGGGATTTTAAGCATCACCTATAAACAAATATTTTATAATCATGATTATTTATCTCTTTTTTGAGACATGATAACCTACAGAAAAATCATATATATTTATATCTTAATCACATAGTTTTATTAATATCTTAATCATACAAAAAAAATATTAATGCTTGATATAATTCTCAATATTAAGGAATGATTGAGTAATTAATAAAACAAATTAATATATTTATATTATCCATTAAAAAATAGAAAATAAATTATTATATTGATAAAAATTAAATATTATTAACTAAATAAATCTATGTTTAGAATTAAATGAAAATTCAATTAACTTAAAGACTAATAAAAATTTGGTAAAAAATTAGAATATAAAATTTTATTTTCTAAAGATACCTTAATAAACTAAGTTAAACCAAAATTAGTTGCTATTTCGATTTTTCGCATAACTCAATTGGGTATCCCCCTTACATTGTTGTTGTTTTTTGACATGCTTAACCTTACTAGACTTATTTAATTGCTTTTTAGTGTTACATCACTTGTGCGCTTCAAGTACTATTGTTTATGTAGTTTTAAGTACAAAGTTCTATCAACGAGCCTAGTTGTGTGAGCTTGCAGCCTTATATCATTGTTGGATTCCTGCTTGCGTAAGCTTATAATACTTTTTTAAAAAGATGTAACATGACTAAATCCCACATTTGTAAAGGCTTCAACAACAACAACAACAACATCAAGTCTTTATCCTTCTATGTGGGGCCGATTACATGAATCTTTTCCCCGGTATGCCTTATTAAAAGTGAAATTCTCATTTATTTAAATATAATAAAAAATCATTTCTAATACTTTATAACTAAGTTTTTTTAGATTTACCCTTACCTTTCTTAACATAGTTCATATATATTACATCTACTCTCCTAACTAGGTCTGCAAAAGGCCGACGTTTTATGTGATCAAACTATCTAAGGTGACTCTTTCTAATCTTACCGGCCCTTGGCGTTATTCCAACCTTTTCACATATATACTTATTTCACATCTGGCTCTAATTGTAAAGTCACTCATCCACCTGAGCATCATCATCTCTGCAACACTTAACTTAATGGATAACATTTTGCGCCATAAAATATGCAGGTCTTACCGCCATCTTATTAAAATGCAAATTTTCATTTAAATGTAATAAAAAAAATCATTTCTAATACATTCTAACTAAGTTTTTTTTGATTTACCCTTACATTTGTTAACATAGTTCGGATCTATTACATCTACTCTAATAACTAGGTCATCAAAAGGCCGACGTTTTATGTGATCAAACTATCTAAGGTGACTCTTTCTAATCTTATCGGCCATCGGAGTTATTCCAACCTTTTCATGTATATACCCGTTTCACATCTTGCTCTAATTGTAAAGTCACTCTTCCATCTGAGCATCATCATCTCTACAACAGTTAACTTAATTGCTAACATTCTGCGCCATAAAACATTGCAGGTATTATTGCCATCTTATAAATTTTACCTTAAGTTTGAGGGGAACGTTTTATCACAAAATAGGCTCGATGCATTCATTCACTTCAACCATGCAACTTGAATTCTACTAATAATATCCTTCTCTATTTTAGCATCGCTTTGAACAATAGACCCGTGATTTTTAAAATGTGCACTCATTTTAATGACTTGATCACCCAATGTCATAATCCCATTATTAGATTTATTACTACTAAAATTACACTCAGTGTATTCAGTTTTGGATCTACTTAAATGAAAACTTTTATACTCTAAGGTTGATCTCCATAATTTAAGTTTTCTTTCAACTCTTTCTCTAGTCTTATCAACACAAAGAATGTCATCAATAAATAGCATACACTAGGGTTCATCCTCTTGCAAATATCTAGTAAGAACATCTTTGACTAAGCAAAAAGATGCGGGCTTAAAATTCATCATCGATGTAATCCAATTGAAATAGAAAAATACTTGGTCAAAGTGTCAAACTATCTTTTGTTTGAATACAAGTAACTTCTTATTACATATTCTTAATGACTTGAATATAAGCATTATTAACACCTTTCTTTTTTAGAACTCTCTAGAGCACGTCTCTTGAAACTTTATCATGTGCTTTCTCTAAATCTATAAACATCATATGTAGATCATCCTTACTCTCTCTATACTTCTCCATCAAACCTCTCAACCGATATATAGCTTCCATAGTAGAGCATAAGTAAGAGCAGAATCACACCTGAGACGGATGTGGAATAAATGTGACATTTATGAGAGAAAGATAGAGAAAAATCAAATCATACAAGTGAAAAATTTATAGTGGTCCAATTTCTCATTCATCCTGCATCCACTTCTGAAGGTTTTTCTTTGGAATTTCATTAATCACCTTCACTAACATCGAAGAAAAAAAAAACTATTACGACCTTTCAACTCTCTCTCCCATAGAGGTAATGCCAACCTTTTTCATGGGCTTAAGAGAACTGTTACAGACCATTTTTTGAGCTATAGGACACCTTTAAAGACCTTTTTCCAGCAACCTTCACACTAATTGAAGCTCCGGGTCACTATAGCAAGAGATGTGAATATCACAAAAAAAAAAAAAAAAAAAAAAAAATCGGAGCACCATGCACGACACATACTAGCCAAGTTATGTTAGTTATCTGTGTCTGAATGCAAGAAAAATATTGTCGAAATATAACTAAGAAAATAACGAGAAATGATAAAACTCAAAATGAAAAAAAAAAAAAAAAGCTTCCGAAATCTTCATCCAACTTATTGAAGGACATCTCCGTGGGGCCTAACAAGTAGCAGCTTGAGTGACTACCTATGTTGCACCGATACACCTATTTATGAAGGCGTGCTGTATCCGATACACCGATACACGGATACGCCTCCGATACTCCACCGATACGTGTCGGATACGCCAAAGCCGTATCCAATTAAAATACTATTTAATTTCAAAAGGACACGCGTATCCGATACGCGTGTCCGTTGAAAAACAAAAAGAATTAAAAAAAAAAGACGTGACGTATTTACTTCCGCGGTTGCGAGCAAGATTCTCTCATTTTCGAGATGGATTTGAGTCTCTTGATGATATGAAAATATTAAAATTTACTAATCTTTCACTTGAATAGCCTGAATTAGAAGCTATGATATTTATTGAAGATGATATAGAAGTTCAAAGACAAACCAATGAAGAAGATAATTATATAATTCCCTCTATTGAATAGTTGAAACTTCAAGTGCTATATAATTTATGTTTATGCTTTTGTTGTTGTACTAGACATTTAATGCTTGCTTATATTTTGATATTATAAGCTACAAGGCTACAAATGATGTTGTTGTCTTTTTTTTGTAATTTCAAATATTATGCTTTGTTTGATTTCTTAATTTTTATGTATGATTTATAAATTATAATGCCGTGTCCGCGCCGTACCCGTATCCTGTATTTTTAAGAATTGACGTGTCCCGTATCCGTATCGTGTCGTATCCGTGTCGCCGTATCCGTATCGGTGCAACATAGGTGACTACAAGCGAATTTGACTAGTAAAGAAATATGGATTTGTGTTCATCACCAATTCACCATTGGCTGGAGTTATCAATTGCTACAAGAATCTGCGTACTAAATGTTTTGGGTTACTTCACTGCATGAGGGCTTTTAGTGGCATTTAAAATTATCTTTTAATATAAATGAACTTAATTAATTGGATTAGGTATTAATCAATCTCGATTAATTTTTTTAATGACATTAATTAGTCTCTAATTATTATAATGATGTTCCTATTGTTACTGATTTTCTGTCATTTCGTCTTATATGTTCCTAGTAAGGTGGTCGTTTTTTTTTCTAACTGTTCTTTTATGAAGGTTGCCGTGAAAAGTCACGGAGTAGCTTGAGGTTCTTTGGGGTAAACCTAAATGTTTACTTTTTGTTATAAGATATAGATTATTAATTGTTCTGTTGTATTGCATGTGTATACCTTGTCTTAAATAACTCCAGCTTGGTTAATTGGTTTTCTTCTAAGTACTGGCTTCGTAATGAAAATGGTTGGAATTTCCCCAACTTTTATGAGTTTTTGTTTTCTTTTGAAATTTTATGCTGTGGGAGTCAAACAACCTAATCAATTTAGTACAACATCAACATCAAACCTTTATTCCACTAGGGTTGGCCTTTTTTTGTTAACAACATCAAGCCTAATAAATTTAATGTAGCATATTAATTTTCCAAATAAACCATGCGTCCTTTGTCACAAAGCTATTATGGAATCTTAAATAGGAGCTTTTCAGATGCATCAAAAAAAAAAAAAAAAAAAAAAAAAAAAAAAAAAAAAAAAAAAAAAAAAAAAAAAAAAAAAAAATATATATATATATATATATAGAGAGAGAGAGAGAGAGAGAGAGAGAGAGAGATTGCATGCATGCTTAACTCTGCTATAGTTTTCGGCTTGAAGATGAAATACTTATCTGATGATTATCATTGTGATTATATTTGTCCTTGGCATGCCAAGCGTTCAGTTCTAGCCTATGCTACCAGTAACTTGAAATGATTATGGTTTTGCTTTCATTTTTACTTAAAAAAAATGATTATTAAACTTAGTAAATGCAGCTTTATTTTCTAGTGTGCTTCTGAATAAATCCTTACTGTCAATCGTTTGAGCTGGCAGATATCTGGGAGTTTCCTTGCTGTGAAGAAAGCACTTCTATCTGTTGCCAGCTGTCTGCAGGGTAATAACAAGGTAGATCCGACCACATTTTCTACTCCCAAACCATATAAGGGGAGCTTGCAAGGACCTGTTCCTTCTGCACCATTAGATGCATTTCCTCAAAGAGGTTACTCGGTCAGTTCACATGGCCTTGATTATAATCACAGGGCTTATTCATCTAATCCACCCTTGGATACTATTTTATCTGGTCAGAGAAAGCTTCCCGAAGAAGAGGTTGCTTTCAGATTGTTATGCACGAATGACAAAGTTGCTACCATTATTGGCAAATCTGGTGCCATTGTGCAGTGTTTGCAAAGTGAAACTGGGGCAGTAATAATGGTCGTTGATGCAGTTGGTGATTCTGATGATAGAATTATTTCGATCTCTGCATGTGAGGTGTGTTTACAACTACGTTTTTTATCCAACTGAGAAATTTACGGGTCTTCTTTAGGTTCTAGGTTGGAGTATTGATTATTAAGTAGAAGCCTGTCTAACTCTTCTTCGTTGTAATATCTGAAGCACGTGTTTTTTGTTTTGATTCTGATTCCTCTAGTGCTCCAATTCTTAGCTGGTTTTGCTTTGTTTAGAGTTATGATTTGAAGCCCTCCCCAGCACAAGATGCTGTTCTCCGTGTTCATTCCAGGCTTATAGAGGCATGCATGGACAAAGGATTAGTTTCTGCCAGGCTTCTTGTGCCTGCACAGCAGATTGGTTGTTTGCTTGGTAAAGGTGGAGCCATTATTGCTGAAATGAGACGAATAACAGGAGCGAACATCAAAATTTTTGTGAAGGAACAAATCCCAAAATGTGCTCAACCAAATGATGAGCTTGTTCAGGTATATATTAATTATTTTACAACAGTGCTGCAATCTGCAGGCGCTACTTTTTTTGATTGACCTTTCTTTTAAGTGGCTTGAACCTTTTTGTACTTTTTAATGTTTATATAACTGAGAATTCCATTTATTGGTCACCTTTAGCTTCTACTTTGGAACCGACAATTAAGTAAAATATTGTCTAATATCTTTGTTAAACATTTACATTGTATCAATGACCTTGTGGATGGGCCATAATTTTCCCCATCTACTCTCCATCGAAATGAATTACTTTTATATTGCTTATCAAGCACCGTCTGTACCTTAATGTGTTTGTGTAGGAAATGCACAAAGCATAAACCCTTTTAGCCCCTATGTAATCTCTCTCCATTGCTTCATGATAATGATGAATGTTTGTCGGGTTGTGGCAGACCAAATGCTATGATGCACAAACACGTACACGGTGACATGAACACGATATGACACGGACATGAGACAAGTCAATTATTGAAAATATAGGATTTTTACTTAAAATAATTTATATTGGATTGTTGAGAGTTGAGCATCGATGTCATGCGTTAGACATTGAGAGGGGAGACGATGATGTTGTTAAGAATTGGACATCGATATTATGTAATGGGAATTGGGCGTTGATGTCGAGGCTCCATTGGCCGTCGATGCTTATATGTTGGACAAAGATGACATATCGAGAGGGCGCAGGGGTGTGATTGTGGGTGTAGAAATTGCTTGTGTCAAGCATCAATATCAAGACAATATTAGACTTCGATGTTGAGATGATTTTAAAATATTGATGTTGTGTTTGCATCGAATGTTGATGTTGAGATAACATTGGGCGCCATTGTGAAACCTTAACTGCGACCCGCTAGAGGGAAATGAAAATGAGAATACTCGGGGAATGTGGTATTGAGTGCAGGTGATTGATTTTCAGTTGTAGAGAGGAAATAATAAATTTATTTATTTTTTATCGTCAACATTAAGCCTTCATCCCACTACATGGGATCGGTTACATGAAATCTTTTTTCACCATTGTGTCCTATTAAGAGTCAAATTTTCATTCAAGTTTATTTAGGCTTTCATTTTTTTTATTAACATAGGTCAGATTTAATACATCTATTGTCCTAATTGGGTCATCAAAAGACCTATGTTTTATGTGACCAAACCATTTAAGACGACTCTATCTAATCTTATCTACCATTGAGCTACTCCAATCTTTTCATATATTTACTCATTTCACATTCTGTCACTAAGTGCAATGCCAATCATCCAGTGAGCATCCTCATCTCTTCAACTCTTAACTTAATTTTTTGCTTCTCTTTTAATGATCAACATTTTGCTCCATGAATCATGACAGGTCTCATTGCCATCTTATTAAATTTTTATTTAAGTTTGAGGGGTACTTTTCTATCACACAACAGACTGATTCTTTCCTCCACTTTAACCATCCAACATTAATTCTATTGATAATATCTCCATTTATTCACCATCACTTTGAATAATAGATCCGAGATATCTAAAACATGTACTCTATTTAATGACTTGATCGCCCAAAGTCACACTTCCCACTTGATTTGTTATTACTAAAGTTACACTCATTGTATTCGATTTTAGTTCTACTAAAACGAAAACCTAAACTCTAAGATGACCTCCATAATTTAAATTTTTTTTCAACTCTTTCTCTAGCCTTATCAACAAGAATAATATCATAAACAAAAACATAAACCAGGGTACATCCTCTTGCAAATTTCTAGTAAGTACATCCATGACAAGAAGTTATATTTAAAAGAGAAATGTTATTTTTTAATAAATAAAATTCAAAATACAAGAAATTATATTAAAAATAAGTTTTTTCACGGATAGTTTATTTTTAATTGGACACATCTTTGACGCATTTGACACGTGTTGGAGGCATTTTAGATGCGTGACGGACACTACGTGTCTATTTGATAAGATATGCCGGTGCATCATAGTTATAATATAATAAAGGATAGATGGCCCATTGAATATGAATGCATGAAGCTTAATATACCCCTTTTTGTATTCAAATTTTCATACCGTTAAAGTGAATGAATATGTTTCTATGATGCTCGACAATTCTAAAAAAATTATGTAGCGTCCAACACATATTAGAGACAACACAAATCTGTCACGCTTTCGACACGTATTAGATACGTTGAAGATCTGTATGATTAAAAAATATTAAAAATAAATTTGACATGCGTGCATTAAATATTTTATGAACTTTTTTATTATAATTTTTTATATTTGTCAAAATTTTATTTATTTTAAATAAAAATTAAATTTCTTATTTCCTCTATACACTCTAAAATTAATCGCCCGCACTTAATATCCTATTCTTCGAATAATTCCATTTTTGTTTCTCTCTAACGAGTGGCGGCTATGGTTTCTAAAAAATACTCGATGTCATCTCAACATAAACACCTGAAATTGATACAACATCAATGTTTCAAAATCTTCTCAACATCGAAGTCTAATATTGTCTTGATATTGCCGTCTAATGGTCAACACCAACAATTCTATACACACAATTACGCCCTCGTACCTTCTGGACATCTTATTTTTGTCCAATGTCATCTCAACATTGACGACCATTGTCATCTTAACATTGACATCAGATGCCCAACTCTTGTCAGCATTATCATCTCTCCTCTCAATATTTGTCACATGACATCAATGCTTAACTATCAACATCATAATATTAATCATTTTAAGCACAAATCTTAATTCAATGATTTATTAATTTTCAATTATTCTTAATATTCTACTTATTCAATTTCTATAAACTATTATATATATATATATATATATATATATATATATATATATATATATATATATATATATATATATATATATCATGTCTAACCCGTATCTATGTCTTATATTTTAAAAATTGATGTGTCTCGTATCTGTATTGTGTCGTGCTCATGTCGTCATATTTATGTTTGTGCATCATAGACTATAATTTATGTTTCCCGCATTATTTTATAAAATAAAAGTTTAATAGTTCCCTTGTGAGGTATGTCAAATGGCCAAGCACGATCGGACATCTTATCCTTTAAGCAACTCAAAAGCCTCCATGCCTTTTCCTTAATCCATATTTATTTATAGCATCTATCCTGATGGTTTGTCTCTTTCATGGATAATTACTAATGTATTAAGTGGTTATTCTCAATAAAAAATAAATATGATGTGAGTACAATTCTCTCCATATTTCATAAAATGAGCCGTACCTAATTCGACACTAATATTAAATGTAATAGGTTTGATAACAAGAATGAATATTTTAATCAAATTACAACTCTTTTCTCCAAGAAAATTTTATCATTCATGAATCCTCCTATAGTGGGACTATACAACAAAATGAGGTAGTACGAAGAAAAAATCGTTATCTTCTTGTGACCTCTGGGGTCCTATTAATTGAAAGGACTATTCCAAAAATTTATTGGAGGAAGTTGTCTTAACCACCATTACCTTTCCATAAACCATATTCCCATTATAATTTTATAAAATAAAATAGATATTTATATACTCGTATATGCCTTTACAGATGTTTCAAAGATACTTAGCAACTTCCAGCAAGGGAGCTCATCCAAAGTAGTCATATCATCTATTAAGGCACTTGTTAGTAGGAGTGTGACTTGGTTAATTCAATCAAATCGAAGAGTCATCCTAGGTACGTATATCAACAAATTCATACAAATCCTTCTAAGTATTAGAGGGATTCTCATAGCTGCAAAGATTAGCCTCCCAATACCACTTTCCATCGACATAATTTTCAAGTTTTCTCTTACATCCCTCTATCCAGTGCACACCTCAAGATCAATAACTACGAACCTCAAACTCAAAATTTTTAGCTCGCAATCATTATCCTACCAAGGAACTTCTCCTTCGACTCTAGATGCCAAAGTAAAGTCTCTAGAGAATCGCCTTGACACGAGAGGACTCGCCCACACAAACTCATCCTGCATGGCACCTTTTCTGAAGAACTTGCCCAAGTTGACTTATCTAGGGGATTCACCATGGGACCAGAGGAAATATTGAAGATACAGAGCCACTAAAGCATTGTTAACTCTTGCCACATGTTATGTGTAGTCTGTAATGTGTTGTCATCAAAATTGTACTTTTTTATTATTTTTTCTTTTTCATTGTGTAGTCTTCTCTATAGCTTTGTAAGCCCTATAAATAAGTGGTGAGGTGGCACATTTTAGATCTTTTAATTACTTCCTAGGTCTTTAGATATATTCAAAATCTTTTGATATTCTCAGAGTACAATTTACACTTATTTATCTCTCTTTCTCCTTGTTATAAATTGAAATTTGTGTAAATAATTTTTAAATAAAATTTGAAAAATCTGGGCAAGAGCACAACGGTGTAGTGCTTGCGAGCGCAACGACACATGAAGTGTATAATCCCTTAGAATCTAATTTGGAATAATTATTTTTTTTATCTTTTAATAACAACCTCAGAGCTATCTAATTTTATCTATCTATAATAAACAACGAAAATAAATTCTATAATTCAAAACATCAATATATATATATATATATATATACCCTTCTTTCCCATAAATCATGTATAGCAGTTATGATATATACAAACATAACATTTCTATCCTGCCAAAAGCACAAAAAATAGTGCTAAGGCGCGCCTCAGATTGTGCAATTTTAAACTATTTTTTCATTTAGGATGTTATGGTCACTAAAGTCAATCGTATTTTCACATTATTTATTAAAAAATTTAGCAAAATATCTCATCCATTTTTGTTGAAAATCTTCTAAGAAAAGTACCTTTTGACCTTCATCCTTAATATACTTCACTTGTATTAAATCCTTACTACTCCAATCTCTTTATTTGGCTAACTTATACAAATATCTTTCTCCCTCCTTAGTATTTAATTTATTATATAAATTATTAAAAGCTAAAATATTTGCATCGCATATTGCTTTCTTAGAATCCTTACGTGCCTCTTTATATTTTTCCCAATTATTAAAATTTTTATATCTAAATTAATTTTATAATGAGTTTTCTTATTTTTTTCTTTTCATGCACATTTGGATTCCACCACTAAATATTTTTACTATTATGAGTTTTTCCCTTTGATACTCCATGCATATCTTTTGCAATATTTTTAATACTACTAGCCACTTTTTTACACATAATATTAGTATCCTCATGCACAAACAAAATCTTAATATCTAAAATCTTACTCTAAAAATTATTTTTTGTTAATATTCTTGAAATGCCACCATCTAATCCTTGATATTATTTTATTTTATTTTTTTATTTTTTTCCCTTTATCTTAAAGTTCAAAACTAATAATCAATGTTGAGTACATAAATTTTCATTCGAATAATTTTACAATCTTTGCAATCTAAATGATCTAATTTTCTTATAAAGAAATAATCAATCTGAGTTTTATTATATCCATTTTTATATAAATGATGAGGTGACCTCTTTTCTTAAATAAGGTATTAAGAATTAAAAAAACTATAAGCTAAATAAAAATATAATATGATCTTCTCACATTCATTTGTCGTTTCAAACTCATGACCACCATGAATGCTTATATAATCATCTACCTCTATAAGAACTTGTTCATTTAAATCTCCTCCAATAAAAACTCTTTTTTCAAGAGGTATATTTTGTATTAATTTTTTTAAATTATTCCAAAATTTTAATTTTGAACCCATATCCAAATCTACTTGAGGAGCAAATGCACTTATAATATTAACAATCTTAGTATCAACAATAATTTTTTAAACTATAATTCTATCTCTAATTCTATTAATTTTTATAACATTATCCTTCAAACCTTATATATAATCACACATACACCATTTCTAGTACGACTCATACATGAATATCATAGTTTAAATATTTGACTATCAATCTCCTTAGCCTTCTCTCCATCCCATTTAGTTTTTTGAATGCACATAATATTTATTTTCCTATGAATCATAATATATATTAATTTCATTAATTTTCCTGTAAGAGAATCTATATTCCAAGTTCCTATCCTAATTTTAGTTTCATGGATTAGCTTTTTTGCCCACATCCAGCCTTGATGTGGGAACCCTTACCTATTTAGCACTGAATCCGGTCACTGGTGCAGCGACTCTTGCACACTTGTCGATGTAATCAGGCCATACAACATGTCGATTCTAGGGGACGCCCTAGCATTAACACAATTTTTTAAATGATTCATATCATGATTATTCGATTAGTTTTACGCTGGCCCACATTCGACCTTGATGTGGAACTTGTGGAGAGAAGAAAAAGATAAGAAGCTCAAGACGAAATCAAAGAGAGGACAAGCTCGCAAGCTTTCCCAAGAAGAAGAAAAAACAAGCTCGCAAGCTTTTTCAAGAAGAAACCCGCAGGTTTTTAGCTCCAAAAACTATCACATAATCTCCTCTATTTTTTAAAAACAAAACATCACATATTTATAGCTGAGAAAAGGCAGTCAAACAACCCCAAAAACACTCCAGTCGAACCATCTAGGAAAGGGAAAACAGAAGGCCAGCATACGGTCCAGGAGCAGCAGCCGAAGGGCCACAAGGGGGACAGGAACAGACGCCCACAGGGAACTAGAACAGGCAGCCCAGGGAGAAGAACCAGCCACGAGATAGGAGCCAAGCGCGCGGGGGGGGGATGAACCTAATTAAATCATATTTATGAGTTGAAAAGTATCATAATGAGCTAATTTAAGAAGTAGAACACAACAGTCACCAAAGGGAAGCATAACCCGAGCCAAACAAGCCCACACAAGGAACCAACATCAGCCCAAAAACAAGGCATAAAATTTGCTCCCCCCCCCCCCCCCCCCCCCCCCCCCCCCCCCCCCCCCCCCCCCCCACACACACACACACTTTGGTAGACGCTCCAGACTTTTCTGCCGGTGTCCTCATCATTAGGCAGCTGGCTGATCTAGCCTAGGAATCCCTATGAAGGGATCTTTTCCTTGATTCTGCAAGCTGTAGAAATTCCTTTCCATATTCTCTTTGGTGTATCTATAGAAGCATTGTTAATACTTTTCTATCCTAGTGAAATTGTCTGACTAATCATTGTGTAATTAGTTTTTTTGAAAGAAAAATTGCCTAGTATAGCATAGAATAACTGCATTGGTGTGCAAGCTTCTTAGCGGAATACACAAGAATTCAAACTCTCTGTCACCCTCTTTAAATTGGCTATGTCAAACTATCTCTCTCAGTCTCTCTCCCTTGAAATTGTATATGTGAATTATCTGCTAGTTGGTCAGTGCATTATTATTATTCATGCAGTTATTATGGTTAAATTTGAGAGCACTCCTTTTCAGATTTGGTGAAATGGAAATATTTCTTGGGGGCATATATTGGAGTAATGCTTGACATTGAAGTTTACTCAGCGTAATGATTTTGTCCCTTTTGTCAGGTGAGTGGAAGTTTTCAGTCTGTTAGAGAGGCATTGGTTCATATTACTAACAGAATTCGGGAGACCTTCTTTCTACAAAAGCATTATCCAAATATTGGCATGTCTCAGTACCTTTCCGTTGTGCCAGAGATGATACTTCCGTGTATACCACGAAATGATGCACCTCCTGTTCGGTATGCTGCTGTTGGTTTTCCTCATGTTCTGGATCCTTCAATAGAATCTCCAAGAAACCTTCCTGCCTCTTCACCTCAATTATGGACTCCACAGGTAACATTGTGTGAGGTATAGAGTATGCTGGTTGATCCTCTAATTAAAACATTTTATGATACTTTTTAAGCTTTTCACTATTTTGTGATATGTTATAGAGTGGAAACCCAAAAGGAGTTGCTGTGGGAAGGTTTGTTTTATTTCTTGGCCTATGAGATTATTTTATAGTTAATATCTTACTCTGGTAGCATGTTACACAGTGCAACTCAAGCGGGAATTGCACCAAGAAAAACCGTGACTATTGCAGTTCCGCAACACTATCTGGCATTTGTGCATGGGGAAAGTGATGGTAACTTGGCTCTTATTAGAGAGGTATGCACATCCTATCTTAAACAGCTGTTAAATTTTTAGGATAGTGCTTGAGATCAAATTACCAACCCCACATAATTTGTTGGAAGCTCGGAATGATGGTGTCTTTTTATTCAGCTAGTTGTTTGCTTGGTCATCATTGTTCAATATTCATTCCAAAGAATCATGCTGACCTGCCTGTTAAGCTTAAGTAGATTCTGTTGGGTCAAAATATTCTTTTTTGTCAGTTTCCCTTATCAAGCAATTCAACTTCGCCAAGCTTTATTCATGATTTACTCAAAGGAGTTGATGCTGGTAGCTTATTATTTCTTTGCTTTTTGAGGAACATTTTTGTTCTCTTTATACTAGTGTGTAAAGATAACCATAACCTTATCAAAGGGCGGTTCTAATAGTCCTTTTGGCCAAAATATGATTTTTTTCATTTTCACTTGTGTATTCCTTCCACACTTTTTAATGGTCATTGTTGGAGAATTTTTGTTGTCTTCAAACGGATTGCATACTTTGTGATCGAGTATGCCATAAAAAAGATGATATAGTACACCGAAGGATAAAAATATAATTTTCTTATGTACTTAATAATAAAATTTATAATTTAACAGATATTCCCCCATTCAATGTTTGGTTGAATGGAGTTTATTTTTTTTGGCCTATGGTTAATTACATCTCAAGCTTTGATGCTGGAGAATACTTTTGATTAAATTAGTGATTTTTTTTATAGTCATTCAAATATTGGCTAAAATTTGATTTTGAAATCCATGAAAATTGCTTAAAGGGTTTGACCTTTAGGAATTTCAAAGAAGATAGGGGATCAACTTGAAATCAGATTTTTTGGAATAAGGGCCAAAGGAAAGAAGTGAAATCTTGATTCTGAGGGGAGCTCAGAGGTACTTAAACTATCATATATTGAGCTTTATATTTTATGAATCTAATTTTTATTTAAGTTGATATTTTCATTAGAAGGTTGGGGCTTACATTTCAACAACATATGGTGGAGAAATTGCCCAGAAGGTGAGGACTTGTATGGTTATTGGAATCAACCATTACCTCGGATTCTAAAACTAAGGTGATGACTACCAAGAGGTAGTACCTCTAACATAAGTATAATGGAATGCAAAGGGAATTACAAGCTACACATCACATAATACATAGTCAGCCATACTTCTGGATTTATTGTCCTACCTGGAAAGGGCTACGAGCTAAACCCACTTAATTACTTTTAAAATCATGATTTTTGATCGTGAGGCTATTTTTTGTTTAGAAAGTAGGTCTTACATCTTAACTTTGAGACCATTATGCTTAATTTTGACGGGTAGTGTATAATGCTAACTCACAAAGAAAATATATATATTTTTTGTTATATAATTCTTAAGCGACGGCTTTTTATATGCGACACATTTAAGTTATGCATGATTATTTTAAGTTTGAAAAAACTTGGCTCCTTGAAAGGAGCCATGCAATTTTTCTTTATTTGTTAGAAAAATGTTAAACCTAGTTTGATTTTAAAAAATTGTTTATATTTTAATGGATAGAAATCTTATTTTTACTCTAAAAGCCAACCTCATCAAAAGTCCATGTCACCCCAAACAAAACAAGGAAGAAACCTAGAAAAAAGCATGCATTTCTATTGAGCACCCATTAAACAAATCAAACATGCTTGAATGTATAAATAAAACACATGAAATGTAAATCATAGAGTATGAATTATTAGAACCAGATTTGACAGCTGAGTTGCTAGCCATTATACAACCCAATCAAATATTTATTTACAGACTACTTGTGGGGGTCTTCAGACTTCAGCTTCTAGGTAGATCTTCAGGCTTCACCTTCCATAGGTACGTTCTTTCTTGATCCAACTCTTCTTTGGCCCAACCCCACAAGTTTAATACAAATCCTAATTTTATCTAATACATATCAAAATATAAAATACTCAAAACCTTCAAAACATGGTAGATATTAGAAGCAATTTATATATCATGAAAGAACATCCAGAATTGCCTAGCACTTAAGAGTGCTAAGCACCTGTTTCTATCTTATTGACCACATCACTTGATGAGGTTTTAAGTAGCACCTATTATGCAAGCATCAAACACATGCGCAAAAAAAAAACCCTAATCCTAGCATGCTTAAGGGGATGTGCACCTAAGTGTATGAGGCTTGTGTGACATGTCATACTAAGGGTGTTTTACTTAAAGTCTGGGTCTACGGAAAATATGTCAAACACTAATTTTTGGGTTAAGTGTTGGAGGATTCTCCTTAATCTTTGGAGCTAGGGAGATGTATACTTTTTTTAGCTTTGGGGCTAAAGAAGAGGAAGGGAAAGTGTCTAACATATAGCTTTTGAGGTAAGTGTTGGAACAAAAGAGAGAGATATCTCCTACAACTTGAAAGTTATAAGAGAAAGAGATGAATATTGAACCTATGAATTGCAAATTCAAGAATGTCTTTGAATATTTTGATGTTCAAAGAGAGGGTTGTATCCTTCCAACTTGGGTTGGAAGGATGAATTAGAGATAGGACTTTGAATCCTGAATGTCCTTGAACATTTGGTGTCTGAAGGGAGATATCCGGTCTCCTAAATTGGGGCTTAGGAGAACGAGAGAGCTTTCTACAACTTTTGAGTTGTAGAAGAGAGAAACAACAAGCAACTTTTGGATTACAAGTTGGAAGGGATTCCTTGAACATTTGTTGCCTAGGAAGGAGTATTCATTTGCTTAATTAGTGGCTAAGCAAATGTGATGAAATAAATTGAAATTCGATCTCAAGTTCAAGAATTTAAAACATGATGCATTTAGGACTTTTAAAAAAATCCACAACATCATGCATGGGGGAGATCGGTGATCGCTCCTAAGGCAAGCTAGGAGTCATGCAATGATATATTTGGATCCTTGAGGAGGTTCCAATCATTACGCATGAGAGGGATGATTATTGTTTGTTGATTTTGTCTCAACAAATAAGGAATTGGTGACTTAGAATTTAGGGATTTTTACATACATAAAACCTAAAACTTTGAAAAATACATATTAAACACATAAACTACCATATTTACTTATATACCAGTAAAAGACCCGTTTGTTACTATTCTCTCACGCCATCTGAGTTCCGTGTAAAAAGCCCTACCGCTCGTCTCTTCTCTTCGGTCGCGAAACCCTTCCCTTCTCCGCGACGTGTCGTATTCCCTTCGTCTTCCCCTCGTTCACGAGTCCAAACCCTTGCCTTCCCTGTCGCTTTTGAAGGTTTCGCACGAGGCACATCTTCCCTTGGCCTCGCATCTTCTCGGTCGCATTCGAAGAGAAGATCGGCAAGATTTGATGTTCGTATTTTACATTTCGTGAATGTCTTAGTTGTTGTTCGAAGATCGGAGGATGGTTCTAATTTTTTTTCATCATATGAATGTATTAGTTGTTGTTTTATTGTCTTCTTCTCCAATCTGTCGCATTTCGCCTCCTATAAGTTGTTGTTTTCTCGTCTTCTTCTCCAATCAGTTGCACTTCGCCTCCTACATGAACCAACTAAAACCTGTTGAAATTAGTCTGCTTTACATCTTCTGATCTTTATATATGTATAAAAGGTTGAAGTGGCTGCAAACGGTAATAAAGCAGATGTAGATGCCAACTTTCGGCTGAGAGCAGAGTAGCTTCATGAAGTTGGAAATTTGCCAGGAATTTCGCATCCCTTCAAGAACATATAGGAGTAGTGCATATGTTTAACTTACTAGTTTTTTTATTTATCAGTTTTAATGCTATGCATTACTGAAGTTTGCCAATTTTTCATTTTAAATACACATTCCTCTCAGTTCAGAAGCTTTAAAATCATTTGCAGATTATTACCACAAGTAAAGAGAATTCATATAGCATGCTATAACAACTCAACTTACGCTTTCTGTCAAGTTAGAAAACTGTAAAAATTTGTTACGGATTTTTACAACAACTCAAGATAACTCGTATTGCATGTTATTCAAATTAATTTTGAGTCAGAACAACAATAATACCTGCTCGATGAAGAAGATGCCACGGTGGTCGTCGGAGAAGTCGCACGTGAATAGGAACCTAGGGCACACGAATGGCTAGTCAGAAGAAATAGTTTTGTGAGTTGGAGAAGATCTCATGCGGGAAGAAGGTAACACTACATGCTCGAGCGAATAAGTAGAGTGGTTTTGACGGAAACGTTACGGAGTATTATTTCAAAAGTTAGAAATGAGTTTTTAGTGGTATATAAGTAAATATGATAGTTTAGGTATTTAATATGTATTTTTCGAAGTTTTAGGTGTTATGTATGTAAAAATCCCTAGAATTTATTTCTAAGTCAATGACTCATGTAACATGACATTTGGAACCTTAAGGAGGTTACACATTCAATGCATGAGAGAGGAAAGGATGTGTGATTATTTGTTGATTTTTTGTGTCTCAACAAACAAAATGGGGAATGAACTTAGGATTTGGGTTCTAAGTTTAAGGGGTTATTTGTCAATTTTTTATACTTAACACATGAGGTGAAAGAACATAAGGTTAGTTCTTAAGTTTAGGGAAATCATACAATGATACGTTCGAGGTCTTGGAGGACTTCAAATTACCATGCATGAAAAAAAGATGGATTATTGTTTGCCAATTTTATGTTTCAACAAACAAATCAAATGAACCTAGGATTTGATCATGAGGTTTGCTAGTGCTTTTGGGTTCTTTAGAGGTTATTTAGAGGTCTTCCACATGAGTTTGGAAAGCAACAAGTGAGAGAACCATTTTTTGTTTTTGTATTCCAACAAATAAGATAGGAGAGCTCGGAATTTGGTCCCAAACTCAAAGATTTATGGCATGATACATGTAGGATTTTAGGGAAACCAAACATGTCATGCAAGAAAGATTGAATGATGATTGTGTGTTGATTTTGGGTCTCAACAAATGATGAAGGAAGCTTAGAATTTGGCTCTAAGCTCCAAAATCTTCATATAATGATATGTTTGAACTTTGGGGAATTCCAAATCAACATATATGAGAAGAGAGACATGTTCATTTGCTAATTTTGTGTTATTAGCAAATGAAATGTAAACTTAGGATCTGTTTGGAGAAAGGAAGATTAATTTCCTAACGCCTTGGAGAGTTTTCCTAAATCAAATTTGATATGATTTAGGGAATTTGGAAGCTTCTAGGAATATCCTAAAGATCAATTTTGACAAGATCTAGGAGAAACCTAAGAGTATGCATGGGTAGATGATTCTCCAAATTAAGGAATTTTGATAATTGAGAGCAATCAAGTGTTTATTTTGTAAAATGTAGTACATAAACTTAATTAACAATATATTTTGTGGGATATACAACATGGACTTTGGAAAGTCTGTGGGAGACCTCACAATGATTTTCTATTTCTAATAGTTGATTAAATTCATATTCAAGCCACAAAATCTTACTAGAGTTCACAAACTTCAACATATGCACACTTCTTGTAACTCGTCGGTCACTTTTGTCATGTCTTGTACTTGAAAGAAGGGTGCTTGCAATTTGGGTGAGTTTCAAGTTTATAAATATCCTCATCAATTTAAATTGCTTGCAATTTGATCGATTCAAGATTGCTACTCCACACTCCAAATTTTGTATGGTACAAGATGTAAACTTAATTGATTCTTCATGTTGTGAGATTTGTTACATAGACCCTTGAAAGTCTTTGTCTCACATCGACTAGAAAGTCGAAATCAATTAGATTCAATACATGCATTAAACAAAACTCTAGAGATTACAATTTCAATGCATGCAAACTCTCCTAAATTTGGGTGTCAATTTTGTTATGACAATGCATTTAAATGAGAAGTGCATGCAACTAATGATGATCCAAAACCAATGCATCATCCTTGACTTTAAGATCAAATGATAGTGTCTACCATAGGGCATGATTGTAGGTGATGGATTGGATACAACATGAGTGCATGAACATGCATTGGGTGGTTGCCGAATACCAATCCGACAATCCTACGCGCATCGCCGTCACCTACGGGCTCTCACATGAGTGCAATCCATGGAAAGTCACGAAATTCTCACAGATTTATGGAGTGGACAGCAAACATGGGTTTTGGATAGCATAAATTAAGCTACTACAAGGTCCTAAGGTTTTGGGAGCGTCAGCCACACATCCATTGGCTAGGGGGCCTTAGGGATTTTCCTAAGTTTTTAAGATTTTACCTTGCCGGGTTGTCATGGCGGTAACCATGTTCCACTCGCCTTGCAAAGGCGAGAAATGGTGGAAGAGCGAGGCCACGAGCTGCTGTCCAAGTGCTCCAAACGCCACCGTTGCTGTCCAAGCCGCTCCGGATGCTGAGTTTGCTGTCCAAAGTGCTCCGGAGGATGAATTTGCTGTCCAAGAACGCTCCAAACCGCTATTTCCACTGTTTGAGTGCTTCCGGAAGTCGTCTCTTGCTGTCCAAGACGCTCCAAACTGCAGTTTTCACACTTAGAAAGCCTCCAGAGGCTGATTTCAAGCTCTCGGCCGGTCTCCAAAGCTCCCCACAGCCATTGGCTGGAAAACAGTACCGGGAGCTCTTGCTTCTAATTTGAGGGAGAAAGAAGTCAGAAAACTGCTTGGTAGATCTTCCTCTAGGTTTGATTTGATTTCCAGAAACCACATAGAAAAGGAAATCCTAGGTCGGCTTGGTATGAGTGTAAAACCCGGAATTAGAACGATCGTAGGCGTCACACACATTTCAATGTGTCGCGACGAAACAAGTGGAAAAAAATTAAAGTTAACGGATTAAGTCCAAAATAATTTTATAAAATTCTACGTAAATTTCTGATCGATTTGGTATATAGAACCTATAGTAAATTTTGTGTATTTTGGGAATTATAAAATTTAGAAGTTGTGGGCTCCGAAAATTCGGCCCCGGCCTCCGCTCGCTTTTCTTATTCGGCGAGGGAGATTTAACGAACTAAGTTCCGAGGTAAATTTTGGAAGGCAGATGGGTTTGTAGATAAGACACTACCCAGAGATTTCGCCCTCATTTTGTGAGGACTTTATGATCTGAGTTCTGGTTTCCTATAGGCGCAAGCCCCTATAGTTAATTACCTCTCCCAATCATGAGAGAGAACTTTCGATTAAGGCTAGTCGTCAATCAGATACGTAGAGTATACGTGTTATCTGACATATAGTAGTAGCAATGGATTTGAGATTGGGAAGATTGGATATTGGTAGAATTTAGATTTGAAAATTGGGTTTGGATTTGGGTATTGGATTAGGAAAAATTGATATTTAAAATAGAAATTGCACCATCTTGTACTTAAAGCTGATGGTGGGGGAATGGATGATGGACCCGATCAAGATCCCATGGTTCCGTCGTCCCGGGCCATCGTGGTCCCTGGTCTACTTAGTCAGAGGAGGTAGTCGACCCAACCTGACAGAAGGATCCTTGTCGGCAGCCATGGGTTGCTTCGTCCAAGGGGACCTTGTAGACCGGGGTTGGATGTTTGTCTAAGGGGACAAATTTGAATCCACCTTAGCTGACAGAGGGCTTTGTGCCCTATCGATCATATCCTATTGATTTCATATCTCAAGGATTTAACGCCATTAAGGAGCGTATTGGCTCTGGCCATAACCGCTATCTGTGGTGCCATTTGGCGGCAAAACCACTCGGTTCAGAGGACCCGGGTCATAACCGTTTACCTGCAGTGCCATTTGGCGGCAAAACTGCCGGTTAGAGGACACGTACCACGTCCTTATTGGCAAAAGATTGTTTGAGAATGGATCCTAGTGATATTTTCGACTAGGCATTTCGCTCTTTGTGAGCTGAAGTTTATTTTAATTTGTCCACCTCGACAAACTGTTGCGGAGGGTGGATGAATTTTGCTTTAAGTATGGATAGTTGGATTTCATATTTTAAATATTTTTGGGATTTTTGAAATTTTGAGATTTTTCTGGGATTTTTGTAGAGTTTTTGGATTTTGATAGGCATTTGGAATATTTGGGATTTTTATGGAGTTTTCTGGGATTTTTTGGATATTTGGAACAGCATTGGAAACTATTTCGGAACCCCTCCGGTTGAGATCTGCATTCAACACGGCCATCATCGGGGTGTTTGGGATCATTTCTTTTATGGATTGAACCTTGTCAACTCTGTCGGGCTGTCGACAGAGGATCGGGTTTCGTAGGCTTTGTACCCTTTAAAGTGAATTCTTTTGATTTTAGGCATTGAAGACCTAATATGAATTTATTAAAATAAATATTCTGGTCACCACGGCCTGATATTTATTTGTTGGTTCGAACCTTGTCGACTCCTATTAATCCGTATAGGAGGATCGGGTTCGAGCCTGAATTCACTTGTCAACCCGCGCAGCATCTCTAGACGTCACGTGTGTATTAATAACACGCTCGCCGGGGCCCATGCGGGTTGAGAATATATTTTTACCCCTTTTAGTGTACCTATGTGTATACAATTTATAGTGCACGTGCAGGGGGTATTTTGAAACAAATGCCTTATGTCCGCTAGTACGAGTGTTGCGGATCAGGTGGCGTGACGTTGTAGTTGTGGACGCCTTCTGTCTGCTTGTACGAATGTTGCAGATCCGGTGGCGTAGCAGCTTCTGGATAGAATTGTTCGCTGCTTCTTACAGGTAGACTGTCGTGCACTACTTGTTGATTTTCATAGGCGTGTTATAGTGCACTAACTAATCTCCTGCCTTGGATTTGATTTGTTTTCATTTGGTGTCTTTGCATGTGGACAACATATTGGGCGTACTACAGGTCTTCTACAGCATCTTGTAATAGCTCCTATCTACTACAGTTCTCTTCTGTATTTGCCCTGTATATGACATATTGGATGTACGACAGTTCTTCTATAACGACTTGTATAATCTTGCATTTGATACAATCATTTTTTGTATTTTGTTTGCAAATAGTATATTGGGTGTAGAACAGATCTCCTACAATAGTTCGTAGGAGTTTGCATTCACTGTGGTTCTTTTGGCATTCTGTTCGTATGTAATATTTAGTGTGTATGTCGAATACCCTATAAGGACCCTTTACTCTTGCTTGTAGGGAGCTAGTATATTTGCTTAGTACTGGATTATTACTGATTATAGGAGTATTATAACATTCACTGCATGTTGTTGATTGCCACCTATAAGTATGTTATTCTGTATTAGAAAGTTCCTTCTATCATTTCTCAGATATGACACCTCACACAAGTATTTACGTGCATCGGAGGCTTGTCATATATGGAGCATATCCCCTTCGTGAACATTAGCCAACAAATCATTGAATTTATTGGCAGCCTGCCATGTTTATATGTTTCAGCTTTCCGTGCTTTTAGATAACCACTATATCCATCTATGAGCCGCTTCACATTCTTCATATGTTCTTCGTGAGTATGGCATTCATGATTGAGATGAATAACATGCACTCATCTTATACACTCACTTTAGGTTGATTGTGTATGATGACTTTGATATTTGTTAATTTGAATATGCACTTCCACTTCCACTTACGATCATTTGAATGATGTTGCCCAAAGAATTCCATGTCAGAGTGCAAGCAATCTTATTAGTTTGCATAGGGATTGAATGACATCTCCTAAAAATTCTCTAACATTTTGAAGTCCTTCATTGCTCATTTGTTTCAATCATGTTCAAACCAATGTCAAAGTTGATCTCAAACTTAAGGGATTATGCTTAAGTTCATTCAAGCTCTAGGCACATTCGAGTCCAAACCCAAGTAGCCCTTAATTTGAGTCTTTGTTGAAGTTCAAATGAAAGTCCAAATTGTTTGAATTATAACTGCTTGAGTTTGAATTAAGCTTTGAATGAGGTCTTTTGAGTTCAAATCAAAGTTCTATTGTTCAAGTGCAGCTCGGCTTGAGTCCAACTCAAGTCTTCAATAAGTCCTTTATATTCATTCAAGTCCCTTGTATCATTCTCAAGTCCAAGCCTTATCGGCTTCATGTTCAAATCAAGTTCTAGTTCTTTGTTCTTCTCATTTGATTTTTAAATCAAATGTAGGCTCAAATCTTATATTTTCAAATTTGTTTGGGTTTGAGTTCACTTAGGTCGATTGAATCAAGTTTATAAGTCCGAGTCCACTGTTCAATCAAGTCCAAATATTCACAAGCTGAGTCCAAGTTCGATCGTCCTTTGAGTTCAACCAAGTCCAGGTACGAGTCTCATTTTTGTCCATTTGATGTGCAAATAAAGTCCAAGTACAGTCCGTCTTCACCCGAAATTTCGGCAGCCTCCCGGCGTCTCCCCCGTTTAGGGGAAAACTACGGAAAACTAGGCCTTTCCCACCACGCTAAGAAAAGCGTGTATGGTAGGTGCCCTCTTTCGAGGACACCGCGGCCGTGTATTTTTGATCCCCCACCACGCTAAGAAAAGCGTGTATGGGTATTTTTTGTTTGTAGAAAAGTATTTTTTTATCTTTTTTTTGAAAATATTTTGTAAGCACAGTTATTTCCCCGCAAGCGGGTACTTATGGGTATCCCCGCTTCGTCGTGCGCATCGCACCGGGATCCCTTCCCACCACGCTAAGAAAAGCGTGTATAGGCGGGGTTTCCAAGGCGATACGAACATCAAAGAGGGATTTCAAGTGATCACCCGCTTCCTCGCAAGCGTCGTGACGCACTCCCTCCCACCACGCTAAGAAAAGCGTGTATAGGTGGTCGTTTTGTCTCGACGAATGCGTTGAAACAAGTTCTCGGAGTTTTAGAGTTTAGGAAGGTTATACCTGCGCGAGGTCAATGACGGCGGTGTTGGCTCGAGGAGAGAAGGAAGCATTTTAATTCGTAATTAATTATAAATCATATATAATTAATTATATTTGACATATAATTAATTATATTCAATTCATAATTAATTATGAACTAACATATATAATTTATAATTAATGATAAACTAATTATTGTTAATATATAATTAACTATATTTAATTTAAAATTAATTATAAAATTCTTAAAATTTATTTTATAATTAAGCAAAATATAATTAATTATATTTAATCTATAATTAATTATTCTTAATTTAAAATTAATCATAACTTGATTGGGTTTAATTTATGATTAATAAAAAACTAATTATAATTAATTATATTTTAATATACAATTAATTATATTAATTTAAATTAATTATAAATAACTCATTTTAATTTATAATTCCTGATAAATTAATTATAATTAATATTATAATTAGTTTAACTCAATTATAAATCAAAATAAGATTAAGCCTAATCTTATTAAATAGAAAGTTTAATTAAACTTTCTGTTTAAGGGATTTGGCCGAAGAAGCGTGCGAAGGGGAGAAGGCCACCTACACAGCCAGCGATCTCCTGTTCGTGCTTCCGATCAAAATCGATCCGACAGGAGGAAATGACGTCGGCTTGCTGTGTGGAGTCGGACAGGGAGATCGGAGAAGAGGAGGCGGTTTCGGCTCAGGTAAGAGAGGAAGCTTCTCTCTCTCTCTCTCTATTTGTCTGTGAAGATCGGGAAGGAGGAGGCCAGCTAGGTTCGGGATCGGAAGCTTTGGAGCTCTTGCGATCGTGGAAGAGAGGAGGTTGGAAGAGCTCGGGTATCTCGCCGGCACAGAGAGCTGGGGTCGGGATTAGGGCAGAGGTCGGGAGGAGGAGTTCGGGAAGCAGAGAGCTCGTGTGTGTAGTGAATGGGAGAAGAGAAGCAGCGATCATTTTATAGACGCGATTCGGGATGCGATCGAGGCTGTCTACTGGCTTTACGGAGGATTTTGCGGAGAAGCGATTGTTCCGGCGCCGAACTCAGCAGGATTCGCGGCAGGTTTTCGACAGATTTTGTTGATCCGTCGGATAAGAGGTTTGTACACTGGCTCTCTTCCCTCTTGCCTTTTTCGTTCTATGGATAACACATTGAGGTCAACAGAAGTTTTGATATACCCAAACTACTCCTAAGCAAATAAGATACCGGAATTTTTTAAGTAAGGGTATAACGGTCATTTGGCAATCCCCTTTCTCCCTAATATATCAAAACCGAACCCTACCCTCCCCCATTTCGCACAAACCGAGCTGAAGAAGAGAGGAACGGGCGGATGGCGTGGCTTCGGCGGGGTGGCTCTGGCGGCGATTTTCCGGTGAGAAAATTAGTGGAAATCGAAGAGGACGATAAGGGGAATACAAAGGTATGTTTTATTTAAAGCGAATCCTTCTCAATCTCAAGATTTTTGGAAATAAAAATATTAGGGTTTTTCCAAAATGTTAGTTTCTTCCAAAACTTCTTTACAAAATCAATAGAGATGGATTAGGGAAGTGTTTTAACAGTAGAAACAAAGTTTTCTTGGAGAATTTTTGGAAATAAAAAATTAGGGATTTTATCTAAAATTTAAATTCCTTAAGGTGCTTTTACAAAAATGATTTCTAAGGGTCTTAGAAATGTTTTTGAAAAAAATTTTGAGTTTTCTTAAGAAATTTCATTTTTCATATTTTTTCCTAATTATATAATTCAGAGAATTAATTAACCTAATTATTAATTAGGTTTAGGAAAATGTTTAGTTTCATGATATGATGAAAATTTATGATTTAGAGTTTCATAAAATTAAGGATTATAATAAATCCAAAAATTAAGATTAAATAATATAATTTTTATTAAATGTCGTAAGGAACAATTAAGGAGGAACGAAGAGTTTAGACAACTAGGAATTTGATTAAACTTTAAGGAAAATTTATTTGTGACTCATCTGTTTATGTGATTATTAGGTTGTGATCTTTAAGGTGAACGAAGTGTGTCAAAGCGACACTTTGAGAAAGCTCTGTGCTTGGAGTAAGGTATGTGATGTAGGACTACAATGCTTAAAGTAATTTGATAAGAACTTGCACGACTTATTGATTAGAATAATAAATACTAGAACTACTAGCAAATAAAACGACAAAATAAAACGTAAGTGCGGTCATTTCTGTTTAGGCTAAGTTGCACAAATAAGAGCTTTGAATTGTCAAAATAACAAAGAAAATCAGCGACATGCAAATATAATAGCTTTCAACGAAAATCCCTAATCTAACAATAAGATTAGAAATAATTGAAGTGCACTCAATCCTACGCGTACTAGGTCTTGGGAAACGACGAAGCAAAACCCTACGTTTACTAGCTTAGGCAAAGGTGAAGCTCGGCTCCTTGAGAATCGTCATCACCTACATGAAAGGGGATTAGAGAGTTAATTGAAAAGGGAAAGAATGTTCATCTTTGTCAAAATCTGGAAACAAGTCGTTAAGAGAATGAGGTCATTATTCGTAGCTTCCTTTGAAGGTTCAATTGGAGAGAATGAAATTTCTCCCACGCGTTGAAGTGTTGAAAACAATGATCCTTAGCTCGGCTTGAAGAATCCCCTTGAGAGAAAGAAGTTTTTCTTAAGAAATCAAGTGGAGGGAAGGATGGGAGGTGGCCAACCAATGGAAGAAACTTGGAGAAGAATTAGGTTCAAAATTTCATGAGTAGGTTTAAAGTTTGGAGGGGAAAAATTAGGTAGGAGGGCTGAAATATCTTTCCAAATCAAAGTACTTTGATTTGGCAAGGATTTGAATAGCCTAAAGGGGTAAGTGAGGGGGCGGGTAAGGCTAGGCTGAAATTGGTCTTAATTCCAAAGAAAGAGGTGTAAATTTTTGAAGGGAATTAATTGAGTTGGCCCTTGGGAATTTCGGCCAAAAGAGAGAGAGGGGGCTAAGTGTCTAGGTGCAATGTATTTGGAGTTAATGCTTTAATTAATCAATCCATTATGATTTGATTGATTGAATTAAATAAGAACGTTTTCCAAAATAGGATAAAGAGAAAAGGAAATATTTAAAATTTGGAGTTAAGGCTTTAATTAATCAATCCATCATGATTTGATTGATTGAATTAAATAATAACCTCTTCTAAAATAGGATTAAGAGAAAAAGGAAAGATTTAAAATCTAAAATTAATTTATTTCAAATTCAAATCCTTTACAAAAATAAGTTGACTCAAATAAGGAAAGCAGTAAAGGAATTTCAATTAGCTTGAAATTCAAATGGAGTTTAATTTAGGAAACTTTTCTAAAATATATTTTATAATTTTAGGAATGATTTTGAAATTTCAAATTGAGTGAATTTGAATTCAAAATCTATCCAAACTTATGGAAATTTAGAATAGGAAATAAATCCAAGAGAGGGTAAGGGGCTAGGGCCGGCGGCGAGGTGGAGGTGACTTGGGGAGTTTTGGATGGAAGGATGTTGGGGATGAAGGTGGTCGGCGGCTTGGAGTGAGGTGGGGTTAGGCGGACGGTTGGGTAGGAGATGAGGAAAAAAGGAAAATAGATAACGAAGAAAATCACGAACCCGGCCGTCTCGAAGGTTGATGGTGATCCAAATTCCCTCTCCTAGGGATTTCGCTCTCTCCAAGCACTCTTAAGATCTCTCAAGAACTCAAGCATTTGCACAATTTTTTTATCATTCAATTATTAACTTTAGAAGAAGAACATGAGGGCTATAAATAGCCTCGTACAAAAAGGACTCAAAGATAAAATACGACATTATCCTTAGGGCTTACATACGACTTCCCTTAAGCAAGGGGTAAAACGGGAAAAATAATTACAACATAAATAACAAATAACATAATAAAAAAATACATGAAATAACTCAAAACACATCGACTTCATCGTGGCCGTAGATCGACGGCCACTCCTCAGATATACTTTTCATGCTCTGATGTCCCCATCATTCTCCCAGGGTGGGAGAAAGCTCGACTCCGTCGAGTAAGCGTCTCTGGTGCTCTCGTGACTCTCTAATACGTCGGGGTCAATCTGCTGTAGCTCCTTACGCTCCAGCCATGTCTCCTCTGACTTGGGCTTTCCTTTCCACCTAATCAAGTATCTCCGTCGTCCACATTCCTTTGTGGAGATGATGTCATCACTTATAATCGAGTCCACCTTTTCTGCCATGGGTGATTTGGAAATATTTGGTAGTGGAGGTGGCCTTGGGTTCTCACACGGTGGGGTCTCATAAGGCTGTTGTATGAGTGGATTTGGTGGGTTGAATTCATGAGCTTCATATGCAACTAGATATTTTATGTTAAAGGAGGGATTGATGTTGAATTATGCAGGCAGATCTATTACATAAGCATTATCAGTGATTTTCTTAATTATTTTGAATGGTCCAGCACTCTTAGCATGCATCTCCGAGACGAGTGATATAATAGACATTACGCATAATATAAATTTTTTTATATGTTTTCTATGCAATATGAAAATTGATGTTTAATCTTTATGATTGATGAAATATTATGAAAAAGTTTCTTACAAAAATGTTATATACTTATGCAAAATTGACCGTCGTTTAATGTTTTATTATAAAAGGATGTTTTATTTTGGTTTTATGCAAATTTTTATGAAAAATATGAATTACCTATTGAGTGAATAAGCTCACCACTATTGTGGGAATCTTTTTCAGGTGAACCATCTAGAAAGTGATTGCAGCGAGACGACAGTACACCTATCGTGGTAGAGTACCTCAGGAAGAAAGGTTTTATATTTTCTGTTTTGTGTTTGAGTCGGTGGATTGTATTTGAGGAGTCTGTTGGAGTTAATATTGATGTTTATGTTTATGAATTTTTAGTTGTGATTTAGATGAAACAATTTGAAATGCTTTCAGTTGTTGTTTTAATGGCTCTTTCTTATTTATGTATGGATGAAATGAAAGTTTATGATCTATTATAAAAGTTAAATGAAATTTTTATGATATATGTTATGGTGTTTTCCGTACGACTGTCTGCTCCCGCACCGTTAATCGGGCTAGCTGGGTCGGGTCGTGACAATGAGGCACACACGAGAAAAATCGTAATGGAAGTAGTGAATCCTACTAGTGACTTTCTCTAAAAAATCTATTATATGAAGTGAAGGACATTTGAAACACCCCGACAACTTCTAATATAAGCCTTAAGATCGATCTTAATGTAAATCTTTTGGTAAAACTAACCTAACCCTAAACACCTAACTCGGGCCACTTCTAAGTGAATCAGTAAGTCCCATACATTAGGAAAATAACCCTAAAATCCATTCACTCCTGATATTGGGTAGCTTAGCCTATAAGACTAGGTTGTAAGACCCGCTTTCTGGCCATTTTAAATGAAAGCCGTAAGTTAGACTTATAGGAAAAATATCTAGTAACAATCTAACCCTGGACCTCCTCCTATGGGCATCATAGTCTATAAGGCTAGGTTGTAAGACCCATGAAAATACTCGAAGAGAAACAAAAGGACCTATCTTCATTTATATGCAGGTAGGACCAGTGCTTCAACTTGTCCCACTCGAACATACTTTGATGTGAATCCGCTCGCTCTAACTCTAATGAAGAAAAATAACTTGGTTGCATGAAAAATTCCCATTCCGGTATGGGAATTTTGAAAAGGGGGGGGGGGGGGGGGGGGGGGGGGGGAGGGGGCTCCTCTCCAGGCATGCTGATAGATCCTCCAAAAAACAAAACAATTCAACTATATGGGCCACTTAGCTTATAGGGCTAGGTCGTAAGACCCGTCGTCAGACAACCTCTAATTCTAGAAGCAATAAGACCTATCTAAACATTTAAACCTCCTACAACCATCTTAGTCTATAGGGATAAGTTATAAGACCCACTATTTGGGCCACCTCTAATAATGGTCGTAAGACCTGTCATTTGGGCTACTTTCAAATGAAAGCCTTAATCCCCGTCCTAACTCTTTTATTTCAATTGCATTTTTCTCATTTGAAAAGTTATTAAAGTTATGCTACTTATAGTTTCATTGAAATTGAATTATTGCAGCCTTCTAATTTCTCCGGGTAAGTGATATTTGCAAGTGTGAGGCCTGCTTATGTCACTTATAAAGAAGCGTGATAGTTGTCGTCATGTGACAATATGGGAGAGAACCTACAACCCCAACACGCTTATAATGAAACACACGGGGTCTTCATCACCTGCACAAGCGAAATATATGAATTTTCCTTCCACATTGGAATGTCATGCATGACTACTTATTTCACAAATTTTCTCACTGCATTGGAATAAAGTGCACAGGTACTTAATTTTGCAAATTTCCCCATCACATTAAAACAACGCGCTTGATATTTAATTTTAAAATTTCAAAACTATTCATTTGTGTAAGATGTGGGATAGAGAGAAAGTTGAGAGGAGAGAGAAATAGGGAAAAGAAAGGGAGGAAGAGAAGGAGAGGTAATATGCAACTTGGAGCAGTTGACGGCAAGTAGGCGCATGAGAAGATGTCTAGGGTGGTCTTGGTTGTCTAGATTGTTCGACACTAAGTTGACCGTTGGTGGTTTGGAGAAGAAGAGGAGGTGATGGTGGCACATAGGGGTGTCAATATTTGACCCAACCCAAAATCCCGACCCGAACCCGACTCGAAAATTTTTCGGGTCGGGTTCGGGTCAACCCGAACCTGAATCAGATCGGGTTCGGGTTAGGGATTTCGACCCATTTTCGGGTTCACCCGGAAACCTGAAATCAACCCGATTTGACCCATTTTTAATTAATTTAGGAGGGTTTTAAAAGATTGTTATGAAATAAGTAAATGATATTTCAAAAAATTATAAATATTATTGTCCAAATTAAATTAATCTTGATTTATTTTAAATTAATTGAAGTAAATCTTACCTTAATTTGATTTAGATTTAAATAAATTGAATTAAATAAATTTTTTTAATAAAATAAACCTGAAGCGGGTCGGGGTCGGGTTCGAAAAACTGACTCGTTTGCAAAAACAGGTCGAGTCTAACAGTGTCGGGTCGATTTTGGGTTGGACTCAAACCCGACCCCTGACCCGATTTTGACAGCCCTAGTGGCACATATGCAAGTAGGACAATAGGCTTGCACGAGGAGGAGGGTTTAGGCGATTGTTGGTTGATCGAAGGAGATTTTCCAGTGGTGGGTTTTGCAAACTGTGGTTATTGGATGTGTTGTGGGGATTGCAGGTGGTGGTTGTGTGGGTTTGATGGGTGGCAATTACATTGGTTGGTGGCGGCTGATAGTTGTGCGAACTAGGGAAAGGTGGTTGTGGGCGTTGTTTTCTGGAGGGTTCAGTTGGAGGGAGTTGGTTAGCTTGGACTGGTTGTTGCCGTTGGTTTGGTTAGTGGTGAGAGGAGTTAAGGTAGGCAAGGGTGCAATGCATAGAGCTTGAGAGAGATAGAGATCTAGATGGTGGTGTGATGTAGGCAAAGGGGGGTCAACTCAAACCCAAAATAAGTTGATTTTGACTTCCCTTGAGCTTACAAGCTCAATAAAGTTTAAGTTGGAATTTAGCTCATTTATGAGCTAGTTTTTAGTTCATTTATTGAACTAAAGGTTAGCTCATTTATTAGCTAGGTTTTAATTCATTAGTTATCTTAAGTAATGTAATTTTTATTATAGTTTTTTATGTCTTAAATTTAAGTTTGTCTCTTGGGATTCCAAAATGGCTTTTGGAATCCCAAGGTTGTTTGTTTTCCCATGCCATGGCTCCTTGGCTTCCACGGGTTAGCTGTTTGCATTCCTTGGCTCCTTGGCTCCTTGGTTCCCATGGTGGGCTGCTGGTCTTCCGTGTTCGGTGGCTTTTCCCGTGCCTGGTGCCTATTGAGGGGGCATTCTTGGCTATGATAGACAGTCACGACCCTCAAAAGAGTGCTGATGTAGATGATAGATTTGAGCAATCTAAGAAAAAGTTGAGAGGACTTAGCGTCTATGATTAATTATACACTTAGTTATTCACACTTCTTTAATGCGAGCTTACCCGTCTATCTATAGAGATCTTGCAGAATGGGTAACCATAAGTTGAAATGTAGGGAGTATAACTTACTGGAAAATATTGTTTCCTAGATAAGTTATAGGATGTTTAGAATTTTTGAGCCAGACATTGATTTTGTTGAGAAAACTTGGCGATCAAGATTGTTTGAGCCACTCCAACTACAATCCAATTTGCTCAAGTGACCTCGAGATTCTTCGGTAGGGCATGCTTTCGGTCTCGTGCATGGTTATGCCCCATGGGTGTGATATGTTTTGCAGGCACGTAAAAACATTTTGGAGGCTGGCGTTTATGAAATCATGTATGCCTTGTTGTTTAACTTTGAGAGCATTCCTCCTTACTGGGTTAAATGTGTTATCGAGTTCTGGGATTCAGGTACTAATGCTTATTGGATAGGCTTGGAAGAGTTGACCATCTTGTTACGGAAGTTGAAAGTTCGCTATAATAGTGTATTCCTCCGAACATGGAGCTTTTCTCTTGGCGGCCTTCTCTTGATAGAATTAAGCAAGGGGAATCGATCTTGTCAACAACCTTTCCCGAGATTCTTGGTTATTAATGAAAAGTTTGCAGAGTAGTTTGGATATTTATGTACTATCTCTGTATTTTTTATCCTTGGACATTTGGATTTGTAGCTTTCTTCAAGAGGATAGCCTTGTTCAGCTCACCATTCTATTACACGATACTTTTGAGTTCGGCATGGACTGCATTGATGACTTCTTGAAAGTTTTTTCTTAGTTGTTTGTAGAGATTGAATACGCGTCTTGATGAGGTCATCGTCAGCATTTTCGACACGTGTACCATCAGGAGACGCCGGAGATTGACGGCTATGATCATGAGTTTATTTTGAGTCATTTTATGTAGTAATTTATTTGATTTTTATGTTTTTCCATTTTTGCCCTTATGGGTGGTTAGTTGCTATTATAGCCCAAGGGGCATTTTAGTCTTTTGTTTTCTTTGTCATTGTGAGGCCTATTTATATGGCCCTTCTCTTGTAATAGTTTAGTTTTGATGAAATGAAATTTACTACTTGTTCTCTTTGTGAGTTCCTCCCTCCAAGATCTCTTAGTGAGTTCGCCGGAGAAGACTAGATCTCTTTGTGAGTTCTAGTTCGCCGGAGAAGACTAGATCTCTTTGTGAGTTCTAGTTTTCGAATTATCTCATCTTGTGGAAAATCAACGTGGAGACAATCGAGGTTAGTAAATCCGTAGTCGTCGAAGCCTTGAAATCTCCATTTCTTTCTTTTCCCCTTGCTCTTGCCGCCGCCCACGCCAAGCAACTCAAGCCGCCGGCCACCCTGCCTCCATCTTCCGCCGGCCAGCTCAGCCGCCGCCAGCCACCCTCCTGCCGGCCAGCCGCCGGCCTCCAGCCGACCAGCCACCCGCCGGCCACCAGCCGGCCACCCCTTGGACCCCCATGCCGCCGGCCCCCTCTAGCTCCCCCCTTTGAATTTTGAATCCCCTTCTCTTAATGACTTTCCTAATTAAGCCATATTAATGTGGAAAATTAATTAAGAGGAGTTACACATATTTGAAATTCAAATTCAAATTCCCTCTTACTTTCATTTGAATTTGGGAGTTACTTATGATAATTAATTAAGAGGAGTTACACATGTTTGAAATTCAAATTCAAATTCCCTCTTATTTTCATTTGAATTTGGGAGTTACTTATGATATAATTAATTCTGAAATTAAATGTCAGTTTTATTATGCTTAATTAACTCCTTGTGGTCCCCACTCATTTAAATTCTCAAGCCTCCTCACCACTATACATGGCCGGTCCCTCTCTCCTCTCTCTCCCCCATTAAGTCCCTTTATCCACCTCACCAATCTTCATTAATTGATATCTCATTATGGATCCAATTAATTAAGATCCCAAACTTACTTCTCTCCTAATCACCTTAATAACTCCACAAATTCAGCCCAATTCTTCTCCCCATTTCCATCCCTCTCCCTCCTTGGATTAAATTGAAATTCAAATTAAATCCCTCTCCTAAACCACTAAAATCTGAATTTTATTTCAGATTTCTTGCATTTGCTTCGTAGCCCCCACCATAGCCGACTCCCCCCATCTTCTCCTCTTTTGCTTCAACAAGTGGTCGGCTTAAGGGGCTCAAGAAGAGAGTTCTCCACATCCATGGACGACCGATCCCGACTTCGTCTTTGAAGATCAAGGAAGAATGGATAAGACGTTGGATGCTCACTAGTCATCCCATGGACTACCCGCCACCGGCTACCACTCCAACGGACTACACTTTGTGCGCCATTTGTCTTCTAGTGGCATCGCTCAGTTGCTCTCAATCTTCCTCCATTAAAAGTGCCACCAACAAGAGAGTGAGTGTGAGACCCAAGGTGAAAAGTTCTATTTGTTAATTATGGATTATTGTTCCTCCTCATAACATTACTCTCTAATTTTATGTTGTCAATTTGATCTTGTCCCGTTAATCTAGTTGTAACCGCATGTCTTACTTAATTTCGACTTGATAATTCTGAAAACCTAACTTGAGTAAGCATTAATTCTATAACTAGCAAAGCTTTAACAGTCTTATATTAAAATCCCCAAGCAGTTCTTGTTTCATCGCATGTTGTTTCACATCATCTTGGTATCAGAGCATGGTTAGCATGCTTTACTTGTGCTAGATGCATCCTAGGGTCTAGT
Organism: Dendrobium huoshanense; assembly: GCA_016618105.1. NCBI lineage: Eukaryota > Viridiplantae > Streptophyta > Magnoliopsida > Asparagales > Orchidaceae > Dendrobium > Dendrobium huoshanense. The sequence goes on from CM028358.1 coordinate 87,492,994, forward strand.
TTCTCATTGTGATTTGAAATTTGCATGCATATCAATGCGTAGATAGGACATTGTCACTGTTTTTCACTTCTGTAATTGCATTTCCTGCACCCATACATTGGCATTTAAGTCGTCCTAGTGAGAGTGTGAGTGCAGCCTTTTGACTTACATCATTTCTAATTGCTTAGGATAATTACACCCTTGAGTATAGCTGCTGTCCACAGTGTTTCAGCTGCTGTTAAGCATTCGTTAGTGAACCTAAAGTCCTTGTTTAGGTGCTGTCCACTCCCTCGGACCCTTCCAAACACCTAGACAACTTAGGCAATGACTGAACCTTGCTGTCCAGAAAATTCCTGCACCCTTTACTAGCCGTAAGGTGCCTCTAAACAAGTGTGTAGTTGCTGTCCTCAACCTAACAACCTCCCTAAGTGCCTAGGTTACTTAACCCACTAGTGTAGCTTGCTGTCCGAACATTTTCTGCACCTTATAGTGAGCCTAAGTGAGCCTAGCTTAGTGTCCAAATGACGTCCCTCACACCCAATCATCTTTGAGTGTTACTTGACGCTTTACAATGGACCCGATAAGACTCCAAAAGAGTTTAGATGACATCGTTAACCTAGTGGGCAATATGACTAGAATTATGACGGAGAAACCCATTGACTATCCCCACTCCAATTGCATGCCCCACTCAGCTTATCACCCGAGACCTGAGCTGTAAAACCCGCAAAAGCCATTTCAGACTTCGCACGCTTTTCAAAGCGACGCGACGTACTTTAAGTGAAAAATTCGAGGTTGTCGGTTTTCGACGGGAATAATTTTATAAATTAGAGCGCAAAATTCTAAGAAATTTGATGTATAGAACTTATAATTAATTATGTGTATTTAGAGGATTATAAAATTTGGAAGTATCTAAATGCCAATTCTACCCCTAAGTCTTTCTTAAGCCAAGTCTATTTAAGTGAGGGTAAGATTGACCTTTTGCAAATCCCTTTCTCTTAAGGGGACCGAATTCTATTCGGTCCCCATTTCGTTTCTTCCGCCCGAAATCACGAAGAGGGGGAGACGCTCGGGTAGAGGCGACGGGAGAGGTGGACGGGTTGCTTCGGCGGCGGTTTCCGGCGACCAAACTTGGGGAAATTTGTAGGGAAGACTAAGGAAAGGCTAAGGTATGGGTTTTGCTTGAGTTTTCTCCTTCTTCCCTTGAGTTTTCTCAATGAAATGAAAATTAGGGTTTTGAGAAAACTTGAGTTTTTTTTAAGATTTCTTTGAGAAAAGTTTAGGGAAGGGTAGTGTGATGTTTCTAAACCCTAATGTGTATTATTTTTATGAAAATATGGATTTTGAAAATTAGGGTTTTTGCTCAAAATTTATCTTCTTGGAAATTGCCTTCACAAAAGATCTTTTTAAGGGTATGGGGAAGTTTTTATGTGAAGATATTATAGGGTTTAAGCAAAAATTTTGGGTTTAGGAATTTAGGGTTTCTCTCTAATGAAGGAATTTTTGATCCTTATGGTTTTTATTAGTGTTTGGGAGGATTTTAGAGGCTACCTTATGGATTTTGTTTGAAATGCAAGGTTTTCTAACTTTGGATTTATTAAATTCCGAAAATTTGATATATCTTATTTATAATGTGAGAGTAGGAAAGGTGTTGCATGTTTAAAGATCTTAGGAATGTTGGCTAAACTATAATCGAGAGAGAATGTGAGGGGCTTTATAGAAAAACCAATGTTTGATGTGTTGGTTGGCTACATTCTTTGCCTAGGTTTTTCTTTTATGGTTTGAGGGAGGAAACTTATGCTTATACCTTATGTTTTGTTAATTGTAGAGTTGTTTTCATAAGAGGAAAGGAGGGCAAGAAGGGATTTTTTTTGAAGGTTCTCCTTGTGGTGTACAAATTGAGGTAGGTGGGATGAACATTCTTTTAAATGTTAGGTAACTTGTACTTTATTCAATTACATAGAAATGTTCAATTTGTTTATGTTAATTATGAACTTTTATGGCTCAATTTTCCTTTGTAAGTTTATGGATACATGAAGTGATTTCAAATGTTTCTCCTATGCAATGCTTAACTCATGTTTGGTTTACACACTCTTGATATACACTTGCTTCACATGATTTCCTTATCTTACATGCAAGAATACATTATGGAAAGTACATGGAGCATTTCATTTAAGATTATTTTAAGTAATAAATGCATGAGTATGTTGATGCGGGAGTATCACAAGGAAAAGGTTGGCTCTTATGAGCTATGGAAAAGGTTGGCTCTCACGAGCTATGGAAAAGGAAGGCTCTTATAAGCTGTGGAAAAGGTTGGTTCTTTTGAAACTATGGAAAAGGAAATGGCCAATTTATTGTACCTGATCAGTACAAGTGATACTCCTGAGACGGGTGTATATATATATATATATATATATATATATATATACGTACTAAATTATATGAATGTTTTTCATGCATTGTCATATGTGATTGAGATTAAATGAGCCTCAATGTTTTAAGAAAGATCGAAAGGAAAGAAAGAAAGGAAAGAAAGAAAGGAAAGGAAGAAAGGAAATGTAATGAAAGGTTTGAGCATTTGAAAGAAATTGATGTAAAGAAAAACATGTTGTCACTTGAGCATAACTTACTTTAGAATTGATAATTTTTCTGTTAATTTTCCCTACGCCAAGCATGTTGTAGTTTCTTTTTTTTTTCTCCCTATGTTTAAATGAATTTTTATCCTCACCTATTGAGCTTAAAAACTCACCCTCGTTGTGGGAATATTTTTCAGGAGGATCCAAAAGAGGGGGTTAGATGACTGATCAGCCACCGCGCACCTACCGTCGTAGGGAGACGACGGGTGGCAGGTTCTTTTGTATTTTAATGTTTTGTATAGGAGGATTAGAACTAGAACGCAAAGGAAAGATTATACTTGTAGATCCTCTTTTTGTATGCTTTTGTACATTTAATGTTAAATCCCTTGATTGGTGATTTTTGAATGAAAGAAAAGAGAAAATTTTATGTTAGGAGATTGTAGTGGCTCTTTCTTTATATTGATGTTTCATTTTGGAGTTATATTAATTGTCTTGTAATGTTTCTTTTATCTTCTTTATGTCCGATCTCTGTTCCCGCCTCGCACTTGCGAGCTAACCGGGCCGGGTCGTGACAGTAGTGGTATCAGAGCAAGGATTTGAGGATATTGATTTTCATAAAAGAGCCGATAGGAAGATCTTATAGGTTAGAATAGGTGTAAGGTGCTTGTGTTATTTAATGCTTAGATTGCTATGTTGCTTCATGTCTCAGGGCTGAGGAACCAGAACTAGATGCCACTGATGGCAACACAGGGGAGGTCAGGAGAGAATTACCATCTGTAGTAGAGCCTCAAGGTAGTAGCATTAATGCTACTTTGGACTCTTTTACCCAAATGATGGCAGCTATGACGGGGATGATAAAGAATACACAGATTCAAGCTGGAGGTAGTGGAAGTGCTCCAATTGACAAGTATTTAAAGTTATTCCAGGACATGAAGCCACCATCTTTTGTGGAAGGTGGAGCTATAGAAGCAGAGGACTGGTTAATGGAAGTTGAGAAGATTCTGGAGGGGATGCTATGCCCTCAGGATAGGAGGGTAGCCTTAGCTACTTATGCCTTCAGAGGGGAGGCAAACAGATGGTGGAGAAGACAGTTGGAAGAAACTTTTACTGGGAAATCTAGCAGTCAAATCTCATGGGTGGAATTTGTCAAAGTGTTTAGAGATTGGTATGTGCCAATGACTGCTAGGAGAGCAATGCAAGATAAATTCAATAGGCTGGTGCAGGGTGATAAGACTGTTGCAGAGTATGAGGCTGAATTCACGATGCTATCTAGGTATGCCTCTCATCTGATTCCTAATGCAGAAGAGAAATGCCACCGTTTCCTTTGTGGCTTGAGAGATAGCATTAGACAGCCATTGGTTGCTTTTGAGATTGAAGATTACTCTAAATTAGTTGATAAAGCACGGAAGGTTGAGCTTGATTATCAGAGTACTCAAAAGAGGAGAGACTTCCAGAAGAGGAAGTATGAAGATAGATCAAGGCCTGCACAATCTTTTCATTCTGGAAGGCCAAATTGGAAGAAGCCCAAGCCCAACACTTCAGAGAGCAGTACTCCATCTGCTATGTGCAATAAATGTGGAAGGGCTCATAGGGGAGAGTGCCTTTCTGGCACCAATACCTGTTTTTGGTGCCATCAGCCTGGGCACATGGCCAAGTTTTGCCCTACCTTGGGACAGAAGTCTACCCCAGCGGCCAGAACAGGAAACACTTTTCCTCAGAGGACAGCTGGCAGGCCAAGAACTGTAGAGTCTACTGGATCTACCCCATCACAAGGCCAAGCTCGTCCCCCGGTTCAACCAAGAGTTTATGGAATATCACAACTTGAAGCAAAAGACTCTCCTGATGTTATCACAGGTATGGACTTTATTTAATGTTAATGAATCCCTTTATACTGTTTAAGTAAAATAAGCTTTATGTTATGTTACATGCATGATATTTAGGAACGATCCTTGTTTGTAACAAGCCTGTTAAGGTATTGTTTGATACGGGAGCCTCTCATTCTTTCATTTCGGAGGAATTTGTTAAGTCTGTTGGTTTATCTTCCTCACTTATGCTCAAACCCTTATCTGTTATGATGCCCAATGGGAGTCAGTTGGAAACCAACAAAGGGTGTCATGTGGAGTTGATTGTGTGTGATAGAAGTCTTGGTGCAGATCCTATGTTATTGCCCTTGACCGAATTTGTTATGATCCTAGGCATGGATTGGTTGTCTTGTCACTTTGTGACCATAGACTGTAACAAGAAAGAACTCAAATTTTGTATGCCAGGGGAGAAAGAATTTAAATTCGTAGGGGTAGAGGCATAACTTCTATGATAGTCTCTTCTTTGGTGGCATACAATTTGTTGAGGAAGGGTAATGAAGGTTTTCTAGCCTATGTTAAGGAAGAGAAGAAAGAAGAGAGGAGATTAGAGGAGATACCTGTGGTGCAAGAGTATCCAGAAGTGTTTGCTGATGATTTACCTGGAATGCCTCCAAGCAGGGAGATTGATTTCACCATTGAGCTGGTTAGTGGAGCAAATCCTGTTGCTAAAGCCCCTTATAGGATGGCCATAAAAGAGTTGAAGGAACTGAAAGAACAATTGGAAGAGTTGCTTAATAAAGGATTTATCAGACCTAGCACTTCGCCTTGGGGTGCTCCTGTGCTCTTTGTGAAGAAGAAAGATGGGAGTTTAAGACTTTGCATAGACTACAGGGAATTGAACAAACTAACTGTAAAGAATAAGTACCCTCTTCCGAGAATTGACGACTTGTTTGATCAGTTGGAGGGTGCCTCTGTGTTTTCCAAGATAGACTTGAGATCAGGATACTATCAGCTCAAGGTTAGAGAAGAGGACATAGCAAAGACAGCTTTCAACACTAGATACGGGCATTTTGAGTTTACAGTGATGCCTTTTGGCTTAACGAATGCCCCTGCAGTGTTTATGGATCTCATGAATAGAATCTTTAAGGATTCTTTAGATCTATTCGTGATTGTATTTATAGATGACATACTTGTTTACTCTCCTGATGAAAGGATGCATGCGAATCATTTAAGGTCAGTGTTGTATACTTTGAAGGATAATGATTTGTATGCTAAGTTCTCAAAATGTGAGTTTTGGCTGAAAAGTGTGAACTTTTTGGGTCATGTGATTGGCAATGGAGAGATCTCTGTGGATCAACACAAGGTACACGCTATAGCGGATTGGCCACGACCCACTACTGTGACGGAGATCAGGAGCTTTCTAGGTTTAGCCAGTTATTACAGAAGGTTTGTTGAGGGGTTTTCTCGTATAGCTATGCCCTTATCTAGATTGACTCAAAAGGCAGTGAAGTTTGTATGGACAGATCAATGTGAAGAGGCTTTTCAAAGATTGAAGCAATGTTTAGTGACTGCTCCAGTGCTTACTATTCCTTCGGGGACGGATGGATTTCAGATTTATAGTGATGCCTCTCACAAAGGGCTGGGTTGTGTTTTGATGCAGAACGGAAGGGTCATTGCCTATGCTTCAAGGCAACTGAAGAACCACGAAAGAAACTACCCAACCCATGATTTGGAGTTAGCGGCAGTGGTCTTTGCCCTGAAGATATGGAGACATTACTTGTATGGAGTGAAGTGTGAGGTATTTACTGATCATCAAAGTTTAAAATACATCTTCACTCAGAAAGAGTTGAATTTGAGGCAGAGGAGATGGTTGGAGCTTATCAAGGACTATGACTTAGATATCCAATATCATCCAGGCAAGGCAAATGTTGTAGCAGATGCTTTAAGCAGGAAAACTTCTAGTGCTAGTTGGATGATCACACAACAGCATGAATTGATTAGAGACTTGGAGAAGTTAGAGATTTCTGTAGTTCAGCCCAATGATGCAGAGTTTATGGCCTTGAATCAGATGACTGTTCAGTCCACCTTGAAAGATAGGATAAAGGAATCATTGCCTCAAGATGCAGAATTTGAGAAAGTCCTAAGTTTGGTGAAGATTGGTCACGTGGAGGAGTTTGAGCTTGATGAGGATGAGTTACTCCGGTATAGAGGCAGAATTTGCATCCCTGATGTTGGAGATTTGAGGAAGGACATTCTTCAGGAAGCACACTATTCAAGTTATACCATTCATCCAGGTAGTAACAAGATGTACCAAGACCTGAAGGGATACTTTTGGTGGCCAGGAATGAAAAGAAGTGTAGCAGAATTTGTGGCTAGATGTACAATTTGTCAGATGGTAAAGGTGGAACATCAAAAGCCAGGAGGTTTATTGCAGCCTTTACCCATACCAGAGTGGAAATGGGAAGACATAGCTATGGATTTTGTGGTCGGATTGCCTAGGTCCAGAACTGGTCATGATGCTCTATGGGTGATCATTGATAGATTGACCAAGTCAGCACACTTCTTGCCTATCAAGCAATCTGATGCTGTTGAGAAGTTGGCAAGTATTTATGTTAATGAGATCGTTAGACTTCATGGTGTACCTAGATCAATAGTATCAGATAGAGATGGGAGATTCACTTCTAGATTGTGGAGGAAAGTTCAGGAGGCAATGGGCACCAGACTTACTTTCAGTACAGCTTTTCATCCTCAAACAGATGGTCAATCAGAGAGGACTATTCAGACTTTAGAGGATTTACTCAGATTGTGTGTACTTGACTTTGGTGGCAAATGGGAGACACACATTCCATTGATTGAATTTGCTTATAACAATAGCTTCCAAGCAAGTATAGGTATGGCACCATATGAAGCTTTGTATGGAAGGAGGTGTAGAACTCCTTTATGTTGGGCCGAGACAGGAGAAAGAAAGATAGTTGGAGCTGACTTAGTAGATGATGCTACTGAGAAGATAAGGCTGATTCGTGATAGATTGAAGGCTGTTCAAGATAGACAGAAGAAGTACTACGAGGCCAAGCATAGATTTGTTGAATTTGATGTTGGGGAGTTTGTATTCCTCAAGGTTAGTCCTATGAAAGGTGTGAAGAGATTTGGCAAAGTTGGAAAATTGAGTCCAAGGTATGTTGGTCCTTTTGAGATATCAGAGAAGGTTGGCAATGTGGCTTACAGGTTAATTTTGCCATCTCACTTGAGTGGAGTACACAATGTATTCCACATCTCTTCCTTGAGGAAATACATTGCAGATGAAACTCAGAAGATCAGTACTGAAGCAATAGATATCCAACCAGATCTGACTTTTGTAGAAGAGCCTGAGAAAATCATAGATTATGATGTTAAGCAGCTTCGTAGTAGAGAGATTCCTTATGTCAAAGTTATGTGGAAGCATGGAACGGAGAAAGATGCTACATGGGAGAAGGAATCAGAGATGAGGGAGAGCTATCCTCACCTATTTGACTAAGGTATGGTTTCTTAAGCTTGTTTTAAATTTCGAGGACGAAATTTTTTTTTAAGGGAGGGAGAATTGTAAAACCCGCAAAAGCCATTTTAGACTTCGCACGCTTTTCAAAGCGACACGACGTACTTTAAGTGAAAAATTCGAGGTTGTCGGTTTTCGACGGGAATAATTTTTTAAATTAGAGCGCAAAATTCTAAGAAATTTGATGTATAAAACTTATAATTAATTATGTGTATTTAGAGGATTATAAAATTTGGAAGTATCTAAATGCCAATTCTACCCCTAAGTCTTTCTTAAGCCAAGTCTATTTAAGTGAGGGTAAGATTGACCTTTTGCAAATCCCTTTCTCTTAAGGGGACCGAATTCTATTCGGTCCCCATTTCGTTTCTTCCGCCCGAAATCACGAAGAGGGGGAGACGCTCGGGTAGAGGCGACGGGAGAGGTGGACGGGTTGCTTCGACGGCGGTTTCCGGCGACCAAACTTGGGGAAATTTGTAGGGAAGACCAAGGAAAGGCTAAGGTATGGGTTTTGCTTGAGTTTTCTCCTTCTTCCCTTGAGTTTTCTCAATGAAATGAAAATTAGGGTTTTGAGAAAACTTGAGTTTTTTTTAAGATTTCTTTGAGAAAAGTTTAGGGAAGGGTAGTGTGATGTTTCTAAACCCTAATGTGTATTATTTTTATGAAAATATGGATTTTGAAAATTAGGGTTTTTGCTCAAAATTTATCTTCTTGGAAATTGCCTTCACAAAAGATCTTTTTAAGGGTATGGGGAAGTTTTTATGTGAAGATATTATAGGGTTTAAGCAAAAATTTTGGGTTTAGGAATTTAGGGTTTCTCTCTAATGAAGGAATTTTTGATCCTTATGGTTTTTATTAGTGTTTGGGAGGATTTTAGAGGCTACCTTATGGATTTTGTTTAAAATGCAAGGTTTTCTAACTTTGGATTTATTAAATTCCGAAAATTTGATATATCTTATTTATAATGTGAGAGTAGGAAAGGTGTTGCATGTTTAAAGATCTTAGGAATGTTGGCTAAACTATAATCGAGAGAGAATGTGAGGGGCTTTATAGAAAAACCAATGTTTGATGTGTTGGTTGGCTACATTCTTTGCCTAGGTTTTTCTTTTATGGTTTGAGGGAGGAAACTTATGCTTATACCTTATGTTTTGTTAATTGTAGAGTTGTTTTCATAAGAGGAAAGGAGGGCAAGAAGGGATTTTTTTTGAAGGTTCTCCTTGTGGTGTACAAATTGAGGTAGGTGGGATGAACATTCTTTTAAATGTTAGGTAACTTGTACTTTATTCAATTACATAGAAATGTTCAATTTGTTTATGTTAATTATGAACTTTTATGGCTCAATTTTCCTTTGTAAGTTTATGGATACATGAAGTGATTTCAAATGTTTCTCCTATGCAATGCTTAACTCATGTTTGGTTTACACACTCTTGATATACACTTGCTTCACATGATTTCCTTATCTTACATGCAAGAATACATTATGGAAAGTACATGGAGCATTTCATTTAAGATTATTTTAAGTAATAAATGCATGAGTATGTTGATGCGGGAGTATCACAAGGAAAAGGTTGGCTCTTATGAGCTATGGAAAAGGTTGGCTCTCACGAGCTATGGAAAAGGAAGGCTCTTATGAGCTGTGGAAAAGGTTGGTTCTTTTGAACCTATGGAAAAGGAAATGACCAATTTATTGTACCTGATCAGTACAAGTGATACTCCTGAGACGGGTGATATATATATATATATATATATACGTACTAAATTATATGAATGTTTTTCATGCATTGTCATATGTGATTGAGATTAAATGAGCCTCAATGTTTTAAGAAAGAAAGGAAAGAAAGAAAGGAAAGGAAGAAAGGAAATGTAATGAAAGGTTTGAGCATTTGAAAGAAATTGATGTAAAGAAAAACATGTTGTCACTTGAGCATAACTTACTTTAGAATTGATAATTTTTCTGTTAATTTTCCCTACGCCAAGCATGTTGTAGTTTCTTTTTTTTTTCTCCCTATGTTTAAATGAATTTTTATCCTCACCTATTGAGCTTAAAAACTCACCCTCGTTGTGGGAATATTTTTCAGGAGGATCCAAAAGAGGGGGTTAGATGACTGATCAGCCACCGCGCACCTACCGTCGTAGGGAGACGACGGGTGGCAGGTTCTTTTGTATTTTAATGTTTTGTATAGGAGGATTAGAACTAGAATGCAAAGGAAAGATTATACTTGTAGATACTCTTTTTGTATGCTTTTGTACATTTAATGTTAAATCCCTTGATTGGTGATTTTTGAATGAAAGAAAAGAGAAAATTTTATGTTAGGAGATTGTAGTGGCTCTTTCTTTATATTGATGTTTCATTTTGGAGTTATATTAATTGTCTTGTAATGTTTCTTTTATCTTCTTTATGTCCGATCTCTGTTCCCGCCTCGCACTTGCGAGCTAACCGGGCCGGGTCGTGACATGAGCCTAGGCCTCCTCGACCTCACTTAGAGTCACCATATCGTCTGCCTACCTTTGATGGTTCTTCGGACCCTCACTACCTTAGAGATTGGGTTGGACAACTAGAGGAATATTTTGAATCATGTCATGTCCCTGAGTCTCACCAGATTAGCATCGCTAAGTCTCACCTTAAAGGTCGAGCTCTTCAATTTTGGATAAAATTGGAAGATCATAGAGAGTCTTGCGGTGAGTACCTTACCTGGAAAGACATGAGACGAGAACTTAATTTGAAATACCGACCCTCTACTAGTGATCGTCATCTAGGGCATCACCATACTTCTTTTGTTGAGACAACCCGTGGACCTTACTGTGGTCAAGACCACCCACCCATTAGTAACATCCGGGTCGCTGCCCCACCCTATAGGTTTTCACCTAACCTTGATGGCCGACCCTCTACTGAGTTTTCTGTTGGACCAATCTCTTATGACTCCCCACTTGGACCTACTACTAGTCATCCCAATCAACCTTTAACCTCCCCAATCCTTGACCCTGCAAGCGTAATTTTAATAGAGAAATGCTTTAAAAAGAAAAGGTCCCCTAAACCTAAAACTGAGTGCATCCATTTCGTGGATGCTAATGATATTAAGGATAACGAAAACTTCTTTGAGGATGGAGCAAAAGTAATTGAATCAGACTCCCTGAACGACTTGAACCCTGAACTAGGAAAGCTAGGACCTTTAAACGTCGACACCTTAACCCACTCCGATCCTAGTCTCCTCGAGGATAAGTCTTTGGACAAAGTATGCTTGGATGATAGTAGTGTGATCTCGAAAGAAACCAACCGGACTTCGAACACTTTGGATTTAATTTTGGAAGATCCTGAGTTAGTTGTAACACCTACTGAGATCATTCCGGATAATTATGATAATTCTGATTTAATTTTGGATAATTCTGATGACGACTTAGATAATCTCAAGTTGGAAGTAAGTCAATCGAATTTATCACCGGATTCAAGTGAAATGAAACCCATGGATCTTAGGGTCGCAACCAAACCCGAGTCTCTTTCGGAAGACTGTACTTTGAGTCTGAAAGTTTTTGAGTCTAATTTGTACAATAAGTCATCTTTTGATTTGTTGGAGCCTATTTTAGGAGTTGCCCCCTTGGATTTACTTTTGAAAGAGTTTGTCCTTCCTGATTGGGCTTACCACATCACTCCGCCTACTGACTGGAATGAGAATATTAACCCACACTTTCATGTTGTGCCCACATCTACTATGGACACGATACCTCGACTTTTGAGTCCCATACCTGCTGGTGATTCTTTGGGCTATGTTATTATGGTTGAGAGTGATGACCCATCGTCTTATCATACTTCTGATTCTTACATTTTGCCCGCTACATCCTTGTCTTTCCTTGTTAAGGGCCTTCCCTCTCCTAGTTTGCTGACCTTACTAGATCACCTTACTACCCCTGGGAGACTGTCTGTGACCCGAGCTAAGATGCCCTATGGAGATGCCCTTTTAGCTAAGGATGTCTTCATTGCTCCCCCTATACCCGTTCCATTAGATCAAATACTTTAGACCCCTCTTTTTGTGACTCGTCCACCAGTTATAGCTACGCGTTTGTGTGAGTTAGTTAGTCGTGTGTGTGTTGTAGTCTGTCGTCATCCTAATTTGTCTATGTTTAAAACTTTAGTTTGTAAGCTCATGATTCTTGTCATTCATCATACGCACCAATTCTCTTGCATCCACATTGGCATATCATCTTCAAGAGCTGCGTAAGGATATTAATAAAAAGAATAACCAAAGCAATGCCAGTTATAAACTTACTGCTGATCTCAAGAGACGGTTCAAAGAATTTGATATTAGAAATTTTGTATTGGCTCGGATTCATCCGGAGCGGTTCCCACAAGGGACCGTTATAAAGTTATATGCTAGAAGCGTTGGACCATTCAAATAAACAGCAAAAAGATTTAAATAGTAATGCTTATGTGTTAGACCTTCTTGAAGGTTTTAACATTAATCCTATATTATCAACGAAGATCTTGTAACCTTCGAAGGGCCAGAGTGTAAACCTCCTATTCCACAAAATAATGAGCCTTGTGTGAACCCACTTGGTGAGATCCCCAGCCTAACTCCACCCCCAAAATTGCCTAATTTACCAAATACAGAGAAGATTGAGACAATACTGAGTGATGAACTCAAATCTCCACTAGAGATGATGGTCAAACAAAGGTATCTAGTTCAGTGGGCAGGGAAACCGGGAACGAAGAACACATGGGTTGATCGTGACGAGCTGCAGCGAGTGGACCCGGACTTACTAGAGTGATACGAGAGCTCGATAGATGCTTACTCGATGGGGTCGAGTTTTCTCCCACCTGGGGAGAATGATGAGGTCATCGTCAGCATTTTCGACACGTGTACCATCAGGAGACGCCGGAGATTGACGGCTATGATCATGAGTTTATTTTGAGTCATTTTATGTAGTAATTTATTTGATTTTTATGTTTTTCCATTTTTGCCCTTATGGGTGGTTAGTTGCTATTATAGCCCAAGGGGCATTTTAGTCTTTTGTTTTCTTTGTCATTGTGAGGCCTATTTATATGGCCCTTCTCTTGTAATAGTTTAGTTTTGATGAAATGAAATTTACTACTTGTTCTCTTTGTGAGTTCCTCCCTCCAAGATCTCTTAGTGAGTTCGCCGGAGAAGACTAGATCTCTTTGTGAGTTCTAGTTCGCCGGAGAAGACTAGATCTCTTTGTGAGTTCTAGTTTTCGAATTATCTCATCTTGTGGAAAATCAACGTGGAGACAATCGAGGTTAGTAAATCCGTAGTCGTCGAAGCCTTGAAATCTCCATTTCTTTCTTTTCCCCTTGCTCTTGCCGCCGCCCACGCCAAGCAACTCAAGCCGCCGGCCACCCTGCCTCCATCTTCCGCCGGCCAGCTCAGCCGCCGCCAGCCACCCTCCTGCCGGCCAGCCGCCGGCCTCCAGCCGACCAGCCACCCGCCGGCCACCAGCCGGCCACCCCTTGGACCCCCATGCCGCCGGCCCCCTCTAGCTCCCCCCTTTGAATTTTGAATCCCCTTCTCTTAATGACTTTCCTAATTAAGCCATATTAATGTGGAAAATTAATTAAGAGGAGTTACACATATTTGAAATTCAAATTCAAATTCCCTCTTACTTTCATTTGAATTTGGGAGTTACTTATGATAATTAATTAAGAGGAGTTACACATGTTTGAAATTCAAATTCAAATTCCCTCTTATTTTCATTTGAATTTGGGAGTTACTTATGATATAATTAATTCTGAAATTAAATGTCAGTTTTATTATGCTTAATTAACTCCTTGTGGTCCCCACTCATTTAAATTCTCAAGCCTCCTCACCACTATACATGGCCGGTCCCTCTCTCCTCTCTCTCCCCCATTAAGTCCCTTTATCCACCTCACCAATCTTCATTAATTGATATCTCATTATGGATCCAATTAATTAAGATCCCAAACTTACTTCTCTCCTAATCACCTTAATAACTCCACAAATTCAGCCCAATTCTTCTCCCCATTTCCATCCCTCTCCCTCCTTGGATTAAATTGAAATTCAAAATAAATCCCTCTCCTAAACCACTAAAATCTGAATTTTATTTCAGATTTCTTGCATTTGCCTCGTAGCCCCCACCATAGCCGACTCCCCCCATCTTCTCCTCTTTTGCTTCAACAAGTGGTCGGCTTAAGGGGCTCAAGAAGAGAGTTCTCCACATCCATGGACGACCGATCCCGACTTCGTCTTTGAAGATCAAGGAAGAATGGATAAGACGTTGGATGCTCACTAGTCATCCCATGGACTACCCGCCACCGGCTACCACTCCAACGGACTACACTTTGTGCGCCATTTGTCTTCTAGTGGCATCGCTCAGTTGCTCTCAATCTTCCTCCATTAAAAGTGCCACCAACAAGAGAGTGAGTGAGAGACCCAAGGTGAAAAGTTCTATTTGTTAATTATGGATTATTGTTCCTCCTCATAACATTACTCTCTAATTTTATGTTGTCAATTTGATCTTGTCCCGTTAATCTAGTTGTAACCGCATGTCTTACTTAATTTCGACTTGATAATTCTGAAAACCTAACTTGAGTAAGCATTAATTCTATAACTAGCAAAGCTTTAACAGTCTTATATTAAAATCCCCAAGCAGTTCTTGTTTCATCGCATGTTGTTTCACATCACGTCTCCAGCCGTCAATTCTATGGGTGAAGATTTATTTTTAATTGGCTTTTTATTCACTTGGTTTCACACTTTTATTTTCCCTACAAAAGGGGGATCTTTATGGTGCAGTGCTCTATTTGCATCCTTTCTTATGTATCGCGACAAGTAGCTCCCTTTAGCTCCTGTAGTTCTTAGTTGAATAAACATAATTTTCAACATAATTATGAAAACTACTTTTCTTAACATACAATATATCGTCATTCTCTAACATTATGTTTATGCTTGGTTTCGTATCCACATCCGAGGAGCATTTAGTTGCTCAAAATATCCATCATACTTCTTGAATAAGGGATATCTCATTGTCCTGCTACTACCCTAAAACAAGTGCTTGTGCGATTTTTTCCTTGTCTTTTATCTCATCGTTGCTTGATTTTCCTTAGTGTATCAACTAGAGATAGGCGATCTACCAAACAATGTGATGAAAACTGATTTAGTTGATGATATTGATTGCTATGGTAGATGTGCATTGCTTCATGGGGATTAGTCTTTGGAAGTTGTTGAGTATTTTATTAGCATGTGAATCAGATAGTTATGCTATTACTTTGGTTGATTAGTAGGATAATAACCAAAAAATTGCTCGACATCTTGGGTTTTAACAAACAACTGCATACAAAGGCTTGCCTCTTCTACTTGATTTAGCATATGTCAGCCAAACAAGTTCAACAGCCTTGGAGAGCTGGAAGCATATTTCTTTTGTGATGTGGGTTCACTTAAATTTAGTACAACAACAACATCAAGCCTTTATCCCACTATGTGGGGTCGGCTGCATGAATCCTTTTTCTCCATTGTGTTATGTTAAAAATTAAATTCTCATTTAAATCTAATAAAGAAAAGTCATTTCCAATATTATCTAAACAAGTCTTTTTAGGTCTACCTCTACCTTTCTTAATATAAGTCAAATATAATACATGTACTTTCCTAATCGGGTCATCAGAAGGCCGCCGTTTTATGTAACCAAACCATTTAAGGCGACTCTCTTTAATCTTATCTTCCACCGGAGCTACTCCAACCTTTTCATTTATATGCTCATTTCGTATCCTGTCTCTAAGAGTAAAGCCACTCATCCACCTGAGCATCCTCATGTTTGCAACAATTAACTTAATATTATGCTTCTCTTTTAATGACCAAAATTCTGCACCATAAAGCATTGCAGGTTTAACCACCATCTTATAGAATTTTCCCCTAAGTTTGAGGGGTATTTTTCTATCACACAACAAGCCCGATGCATTCCTCAAGTTCAACCATCCAACTTGAATTATACTAGTAATATCCCCATCAATTTCACCATTACTCTGAAAAATTGATCCAATATATTTATAATGTGTACTCTTATTAATGGCTTGATAACTGAAATTCACAATCCCCCCACTAGAACTATTATTACTAAAATTACACTATATATTCAGTTTTAGATCTACTTAAACGAAAGCCTTTATTACTAATAATATCCCCATCTATTATCACTTAAATTTAGTACCATGTCTAAATTTCGTTTGATGACATGAAATAGTTGCACTTGAGTTGTGTTCGGTTGATTTAGGGGAGACTACTTTTCGCACCTTTCTTGGACCATAGTGCTAGAAGATATGAACATCGCATGAGATTGCTTGCAAACCCTGAGGTCATGGGTCTCGACGAAACTTTGCACCGACTAGGCATAGCGAAGGTACATCTTTGCTTATCGATTATTTCCATTAGTTGTTTGAATTTTTTAGTTATGCTTGATGCCTAGACTGACTTAATTATAGGTGGTCGTGATCGAGTAATTCCAGAGGAGGCCATTCTTTCTCCCACCATAGTGCAGATGAATTTCCCTTCACCAGTATGTAGTTATGTGCATTCTCACTGTGGTGAGCTCACTCATGCTTCTAAAAATTGAATGGCAAGTCCCATATTGCAACGATTTTTAACGCCGAAGGATGTAACGTTTGAATCTTTTAGGATGTATGTAAATGTGTGGTATGCCTCTTTTGATGGTTATGTGATAGGCTCATTGAGCATGTATATACCCGATCTAATTATTCTTGATATGGACATGTCTTTCGTGGACCCGAGCATCTCTATGGATCCCTTCTCTTTTTTTTTTTTGGCAAGGTAAGACGTCTGTAATATGGGAGTCGCTGCCCACTAAAGTGCATGATGTACCCATGTACACTTCAACATCTTTTGATTTAGCAACAATATATGGGACCTCTCTTTTTGGTAGGTCCCAACACATTTTGTAGAATTTAGTTAATGAGGAATTCCTTCCTCTATTATTCATCATAAATTTAGGTTAATAAAAAATAAGGCGGTCATACTAACAAATAAAATAATTTAAGAAAAAAATATACAAATCACTTTCAAGTCAAAATTGGGTTGGTGGGCCAACTTGAATCGACCCGTTAATAAACGGGGTGGAATTCTGAACTCTAACATGACCTGTTTATTAAACAAGTGAACTCGAACCCAAATTTTTCAGATTGGGTTGGCGGGTTATGCCATTTATTGACGGCCCTATTGAAAGGAGTAGATTACCACTCAGAGATATGTTACTAACATTCAACTTTCACCAATCTAAGGAATATAACATGCAAGATTGCAACATGATTTTTCATTCGAATTTGGTTTGTAGGTTGAAATCAAGTTCACTCGAGTCATTGGATCACTTTACAATGAATGCCAGTGCTAACTTGGAATTTTTAGCTCATATTGGTTTGGTGGCTGACAATTTGAGGCGTTGAGGGCATTATATTGCGAAGCTAAATTTTCAATTCGACAGCTAAAATCTTTCTTGGTTATACGAATCAAGGTTTCATTGCTAGATCTCCATGAATGGGTTAGGATCTATCAGGTGGTTGGTAACATGGTTGATGATGAATTTGAAAAGAGTATTGAAGTCATGAGACATCGCAGCCATAGATCCGCTAGTATTGTTGCCAAGATTGAGAAACTCTCATCGAAGCCGAAGAATTGTTAGAAAGATTTGATGTCTTTTTGATGAACTTGCTTAGGTCCTAAGTGATGTCCAACTTCAAGGTTCAGCTTGCTCTGATACCAAATTAATGTGGTGGCGAGATTTTTTGTCAAATTGATAGAAGATATTTTAAATTAAGTCAAATTTTAATATGACGTTGATTCGGTTAATTGACTGGGTTTAGGAGGATAACTAGCCTTGGACTCAACATAGGTTTATTTTATCCTTGAATAGAGGGGAGCAACATTACTTTCAAGTCCATCATATTGGGTGCTAAAGCTACACTGATCTGTGCTATGGAAGAGTTAGAAACTACCAAACCCTTGTAGATGTAATGACACAACTCCAGGACATGTAGGCTTGATTGCCTTAAACTCTTTCTTTTTTATTTTCTTTTGTTGAAATTTTATTTCTTGTATCCCCTTTTTACGTTCTTGTATACATATGTAATTGTGTCTTTTCTTCTCTTCTTTTATCACCATGTCTTTTTATTAGCATTGTGGTTTAACCCAAATAATTTGTCAAAGTCCGATAGCTGGTACTGTAGAAGGATGTGCATCTTACTCTAGATTTTTACGTCAAATTTGCTATTATTTCGGCTTGGTTATAGCAACTTGCTGGGTCCGGTTAGATTAACGTTAGTCTGATGCTTTGCTCATAGTGATTTTGTTGATGACAAATCTTATTTGTGATTTGAGGATAGAGTTTTGGGGTTCCTTTTGTCCTATGTTTTGTGGGGGCAAATTTGATGAATGGTAGATGCCGATGAATGGGCTCTCATGGCTTATGTAAGGTTTATAACAGAGAGTCGCCGGTCAAGTGCTTGATGCTTTTATAGACTTATTGATGATAGAGTTCCCTTAGTTCGACCTCGAGCTTTGAATAAATTTTGGGATAGCTTATTCAGTCATTTGCGTTGTGCTTCGACGGACTTGTTAAAGAAGTGAATCCATCCGTGTTTATTTTGTTTTGTGCTTGGTATACTTGCTCTATCCTCAAATAATTGGGAAATATATAAAGTGGCTCGTAAGGATGCTAAGAAAGCAATATGCGATGCAAAGGCATTAACTTTTAGTGATTTATATAATAGATTAGATACTAAAGAGGGAGAAAGATATATGTATAAGTTAGCCAAACAAAGAGATAGGAGTAGTAAGGATTTAGTTCAAGTGAAGTGTATTAAAGATGAAGATCAAAAAATACTTTTCTTAGAAGATGATATTCAACAAAGATGGATGAGATATTTTGCTAAACTTTTTAATGAAGATTGTGATAATAAGATTGATTATAGTGACCTTAGCACCCTAGATGAAAATAAAGATTTATGTTTTTATCGGCGTATTAGTAAAACTGAAGTTAGAGAGGCTTTAAAGAAAATGAAGGGTGGAAAAGCTGTTGGACCTGATGACATTCCAATAGAGGTGTGGAAATGCTTAGGAGATGAAGGAATTTCATGGCTTACTAAACTTTTTAATACTATTTTGAAGACTAAGAAGATGCCAGATGAGTGGAGAATGAGTGTGTTAATTCCTATTTTTAAGAATAAAGGTGATGTACAAGATTGTGCGAATTATAGAGGTATTAAGTTAATGTGTCATACTTTAAAACTATGGGAGCGAGTTTTGGAGCATAGGTTGCGGCGTGATACTAATGTTTCTCAAAATCAATTTGGATTCATGCCGGGTAGGTCGACTATGGAAGCCATACATTTATTAAGAGGTTTGATGGAGAAATATAGAGAAAATAAGGAGGTTCTGCATATGATATTTATTGATTTAGAAAAAGCATATGATAAAGTTCCAAGAGAAGTGCTATGGAGAGTTCTTGAAAAGAAAGGAGTCAATAATGCTTATATTCAAATCATTAAAGATATGTATGCAGGAGCTATTACTTGTGTTCAAACACAAGGTGGATGGACCAAGTATTTCCCTATTTTGGTTGGGTTACATCAAGGATCAGCCTTAAGCCCATATCTTTTTGCTTTAGTCATGGATGTTCTCACTAGACATTTGCAAGAGGATGTACCTTGGTGTATGCTTTTTTTTAATGATATTCTTCTTGTTGATAAGACTAGAGAGGGAGTTGAAGGTAAACTTGAATTATGTAGGTCAACTTTAGAGTCTAAAGGTTTTCGCTTGAGTAGATCTAAAACGGAATATATGGAGTGTAATTTTAGTAGTAATAGACCTAGTGAGGGGATTGTGACTTTGGGCGATCAAGTCATTAATAAGAGTACATGTTTTAGATATCTTGGATCTATTGTTCAGAGTGATGGTGAAATAGATGGGGATATTATCAGCAGAATTCAAGTTGGATGGTTGAAGTGGAGGAATGCATCGGGCTTGTTATGTGATAGAAATGTACTCCTCAAACTTAAGGGAAAATTCTATAAGATGGTAGTGAGGCCTGCAATGCTTTATGGTGCCGAATGTTGGCCTTTAAAAGAGATGCATAATACTAAGTTAAGTGTGGCAGAGATGAGGATGCTCAGGTGGATGAGTGGCTTTACCCTTAGAGATAGGATACAAAATGAGCATATACGTGAAAAGGTTGGAGTAGCTCCAGTAGAAGATAAGATTAGAGAAAGTCACCTTAGATGGTTTGGTCACATAAAACGGCGGCCTTGCGATGACCCGGTTAGGAGAGTAGAGATATTAGATTTGACTTATGTTAAGAAAGGTAGGGGTAGACCTAAAAAGACTTGGTTAGAAAATATTAGGATTGACCTTTCTTTATTAGATTTAAACGAGTATTTGACTTTTAATAGGACACAATGGAGAAAAATGATTCATGTAGCCGACCCCACGTAGTGGGATAAAGGCTTGATGTTGTTGTTGTTGTTGTTGCTTGGTATACTTGCTGAAGGAATCCAAAATTCTGATTTTGCTAATAACGCCAAATTCAACTTGGTTCCTTCATTTTGATAAGGATAATTATTTTGATAGTACTTTGATTCTTTGATCTTTGACCAGTTGAGAAGATTTCATTCATCTTGGTTACATAAACTTATAAGTCAAAATAACAATGAGAATTGACAGCTTTATTTTTTTTTTCAAACTGGAGGAATGGAGGTTCTCTTACGACCTTTTTATATTGTATTATTGAGCAAGTGGAGCTGCCAGCAACTCAATAATATTTGAGCTTGCTGAATCCGATCACATACACTTGCTTGAGCCCTAGACTTAAGCTATGGAGAATTGTACTTTCCCAACTCGATTCGTTGAAGTTTATGTACTTGGAGTTTTCTTTTGTGGTTTTAATGTCTCAAACCTTCTATATTCAAAAATCCTTTTACAGGATTCTATGGAAATATTTTGGTTGAGAATCACCTCTTTGACTTTGCCATGATCATCTTTTAGAATGGGGTCACTTCAACTTATCTAGGGTAAGTTCTAAGTGCGCTTTTCTTAGCACGGCGAGTAAATTCAATTTTAAGTACCTATACACGACTTTTCTTACGCGTTGAAGAAATATTGCAAGTTCTAAGGTGTACAAAGAATCATGCACGTCTTTTTATGTAACAGTGAGAAATAATATCCTCTAACTGCGGTATCTTCTGACATCGACTATGTACTCTTTTTTTGGTGTGGCGGGAATGCCTAATAGAACCTAAGACACCCAATTATGCGGTATTGTCGTAGATAGGCTGTTGAATTTTTTAGTAAGCCGAGGACTTCAATAGAATAAAAATGAAAGTGACTTGTAGGGAGAATGTAATAAAACTGAAAATGATAAATTTAAACTCATGTATGAATAATATAAATAGTTGATGACTATGATGCACTGACACTTCTCGAAGAGGTGTGTTGTGTTCAACACGATACACATTTGACACCCTTCGGGCACGTGTCGGACACGCTGAAGATGCGCCCAATTTAAAAAATATATATATATTAAAAAAAAAATTTGGACATGCATGTCTTAAATATTGTATGAATTTTTTTTAATATAATTTATTGTATTTTAATTATTTATTTATTTAAAAAAGAAAAATAAAATTTTTTATTTTCTCTCCACAACACCAAATCAATCGTCCACACTCAGTACTTCAATAACATCAAGTCTTTATCCTACTATATGGGTTAGGCTACATGAATCATTTTTCTCCATTGTGTCTTGTTAAGAGTCAATTCTTATTTAAATATAATAAAAAACATCATTTCTAATACTTTCCAACAAAGTATGTTTGGTCATTTCAATATCCATAAAAAATTATAATTTTCATTTCTCTCTAGTAGGTTGCAGCTAGGGTTTTATAACAATGCTCCATGACATCTCAACATCGATGTCTGAAGCTGTTACAACATTAATAATTCAAAACCATCTCAACATCAAATTTTGGTGTTGTCTTAATATTGACGCTCGACACCATCTATTTATACACTCAAAATTAGGGGTGTCAATATTTGACACGACCCGAAAACCTGACCCGAACTGAAAATTTCGGGTTAGGGTCAACCCAAACCCGAAACGGGTCGGGTTCGGGTTCAGCATTTCGACTCGTTTCAAAAATCGGGTTGGGTTCGGGTTAACCATTTGACCCGAAATTGACCCGATTTTGACCCATTTTTGACCCGAAAAGAGGAGATTGACCCATTTTTTACCCGAAAATTAGCAATTTTTTTGTTGGAAACGGGTCATTCGGGTCGTGTCGGGTTGACCCGGACCCGAAGCGGGTCGGGGTTTGGGTTAGGAAAATTGACCCGTTTTTAAAAACGGGTCGGGCGGGTTGACCCGAATAGTGCCGTGTCAGTTTCGGGTTCGATCCGAACCCGACCCGTGATCCGAAATTGACACCCCTACTCAAAATCGCCCCCATATGCCGTTTTATTATCTCATATTTTTCTAACATAATCTTAACATTGATGATTGATGCCCTCTCAATATCGACGCTCGATGCCAATTGCACAACATCGATGCTTGACTCTTGAGAGCATTATGATCTCCTCTCTTGATGTCTGACACATGACATCGATGCCCAACTCTCGACATACTGATATTAATCATTTTAAGTATAAATTATAGTTAAATAACTTATTGTTTCTCAATTATTCTTATTCTACTTATTTAATTTTTATACACTATTTTGAAGATTTAAAAATTATAATGTGGTCTAACCCATATCAGTGAGTTGTATTTTAAATTATTGACATGTACCATGTTCGTGTTTGTGCATCATAGGTTGATGGCATACACTACGATAAATAAAGACATTATTTGAACGGAAATATGACTTACATGGGACTTGTAATGAACCCAATGACTCGTCAATATGGGTGAACAAAACTTTTCTTTTGCTCTTAGAACTCTCTTGAATAATTAGAAAATTTAAGAATGCATTTGGTTAGATGAACTGAAAATAAAACTGAATTAAAACTGACAACTATTTATAATTTCAAAATGATCCCTTGTGGGTCCCACTTCAACAAGGTCCAAGTTACACATGTAAATGAATCTAAATCGTAATGTTTCTGATTAGATTCACAACATGCAGACAAAATGCGAATAATAATGAACTTGAAATGTAAAGTCACAAGCGTGCTTTAATGATAATGCATTCATGTGAACAACTATCACATTGGACAAATATCTCAAACCGTTGTCTTCTGGTGAATAGTCTTCAAACATAGCAAAGTGGCCGAAAGTATTGTCCATCCTGGGTGTACGAGTGACCTAAGTGTCGTATATGCTAAATGCTAAAAAAGAAAGCTCTTGCACTTCCCGTAAACAAACAATATACCCCATGAATGAACAGTGTACCTCGTTAACAAAGATTTTCTAAATAAGACAAACTGGTGCACTCCTTCGAATTATGGGTTGCGCAACTATTTTGATAAAGTGTACAAGATGTATTTAAAAGTAAATTTTTCATGTCCACCGACAAACATATTACTGTTGAGAATGTTGTGTGGATCGAAAATAAGTTGAAATTAAATTCAATATTAAAAGTCATACCAGACTCTTATACGAATATATATATATATATGTAACCAACTCAACCAATAGCAGGCTGCCACCTGTTCAATACACACCACCTAGCTCTATATAAATCATTGCAATTGTTATCTCAAGGTAGATGTAATAAAGAATTTCTTGTTCTGCTTCTATCCTCTTCTTTGTGTATTCCTTATGCTTCAGATTATCAGCTTTCATGGTATTAGAGCTGATTGGCTCGTAGCCTTCGTCCAACTAATGGATTCACCCTTGTCCATGACTACTGGCGAAAAAGTCAGGGAATGCCTGACGATTCCATTCTCCCTAAAGTTCTTGATATCAAATTTCAAGATCATCATTCCCATTGCTCTCTCAAGCGAAAATTATTCATCCTGGAAATCTCAAATCACAAAACTGTTCAAAGCCAACAACTATCTTTCATTTCTCGATCAATCTACTCCCATTCCCCCTCGATTCATTCTTCAGCATGTTGGCAGCTCTCGATCAAATCCATAGTTCCATCTATGGACTTTGATCGATCAAAACTTGGCTATTGCGATCTGCTCTACTCTATATCCCTTTGTTCTTCCTTATGTATTGAATCTTGCGTCGAAATATGGTCATCTCTTGAGCGTCGCTTACAATCCATGAATCGCTCATAATTCATACAACTCAAGAATGAGTTGCACAATCTTTCCATTGGTCAATCTATGATGACTCAATACCTTACCTCAATCAAGACATTAGTAGATAACATTGCCACCGCCGGAGCCAACTTTGATACTGAAGACATACTTCTCTACACTCTTAATGGGCTACCGTCCCAATATCAAGCTTTCAAGGCCTCTATTCGCACGACACTATTGCTGATCATCCTTGACGTCTTGTACTCCCTCATTCTTAGTGAAGAAATAAACCTCTACACGGAATCTGCTAAAGAAGCCAACAATCCTCACATGTCCACCACCCTCTTTTCCTCTCGTGGTCGCGGACGAAATAGAGGACGATTCGTCCAAAATATTGGCTGAGGTCGCAACAACAGCACCTCATCACGACCACCCTCTTCCTCCACTACTGGTAATATCTTCTATCAAATCTGCGGCAAACGTGGTCATCAAGCCAACATATGCTGGCATCGCCTCATTCTTCAATATCCTACAAAGGTTATAAGTGTCTTGCTCCTTCTATGGACAAAGTTTACATCTCTAGATATGTGTCATTTGACGAACACACCTTTCCTTAACTCTTCAATCCACCGCCACTTCCTCAGTCGTTCCCACAACATACTTCTATTAACCCCCAGCTTCTTATTCCCACTTCCCTGACTACACCTCCGCCACCTCTTCATCCTTCCCCTCTGCATGTTCCATCTACAGTCCAGAATTCCTGTCCTACCTCCTCAAACAACCACTCCTCCCCCCAGCTATTTTATCAGTTCCTTCCCCACCATTACCTATTCCAAATCAACCATCCTCCTCTCATCGCATGATCACTAGATTTAAAACCGGTTCTCTAAACCCTGCCAAATTCTTAATCTTCACTCCTCCCTTAACTCTTATCCAACTACCTATGCCGAAGCCATCAAGCATCCTCATTGGAGAGCAGCGATGGCATCTGAATTCTTATCTCTTCAACAACATGGCACTTGGAAGCTGGTCCCACCTCCCCCCAACACACCCATCTTTGGTTGTCGGTGGACTTATAAAATAAAGAAAAATACTGATGGCATGATCTCACGATACAAAAGCTCGTTTGGTAGCCCAGGACTATCACCAAGAATACAACCTCAACTACACAGAAACCGTTAGTTCGGTGGCCAAATTCCCCTCAATTTGTATTCTTCTCACTAGAACTCATAGTTTAAAATTGTGCAATAAGAGGCGCGCTTCTACGCAATTCGTCCCCCAAGAGCCTCATTGCTTAAGATTTATTGGGTCCAGGTGAGGCGTATGCCTCTGTGCTTGTGAGGCGCAACTTGGAGGCTGAATTGTGCAATTTTGAGTGAGGCGCACACCTCATGTAGCCGGGTCTCACACACTTAAGTTCTTAATGAAATAACCTTTCTTCCCTTTTCTTCTTTCGGCCTACCCGAACCAAAAGGACCAGCTTCGCAAAGCCGCAAGTCCGCATGCTAGCTCTGCTCGGCCTCCGTTCCCGCTGCCTCTCCCGCCGGTGAGCTTCTAGTGTCTGGCCACCCTCTACAACAACTCCGCTACCGATTTTAGGTTTTTTTTTTTGAATTCAAGGTAAGATTTATCAAGTTATAGAAAATATAGGATTTTTTATTTTTTAGATTTTTTGTTTGTTTTCGCATTTGTGCATTAGAAAACATGGTTAAAGGCAAGGAAAAGACACATACGTCATTGCGGCGGAACCCTTGGAAATACAATGTGCATGTTGATGTAGGAGGCGGCGAGAAGACATGTGTATTTAAAATACAATTTTTATGATAAAGTGGTGAAGGGAGGAGTTATTCACGTGAAGGAACACTTTTTTGGCTCACATAAAAATGTAGCACCTTGTACGAATGTGTCGTATAAGGTGAAGGAGGAAATTACTGCTTACATGAAGAAGAGTACCACGGCTAATCATTTACAACATGAGCAATTTGATGAAAGCGTCAAACATGGTGCTTTCTACGGGAGCGAGAGTGAAAAGGGCTCTTCGTCCACTATACACATCAATTAAAAAGGCGTTCGAGGCGGACGACTCGAGGCGCGCCTCGAATTGAGGCGGAGGTCGGGCGAACTAAGGCTTAAGCCTCGAACGCTCGGGCGAGGCTTACGCCTTTTTCCACGGAGGCGTACGCCTCACCGCGTGAGGCGTCGAGACGCATCGAGGCAGCGTTTCAAAAGTGAGAAAGTTACCTTCACAGTCAGCGAGCTCTCGTTGTTTCTTCCGATCAAAATGTTGTAGCTTACGATCCGACAGGAAAAGGAAAGTCGTCGAAGGAGCAAAGTCGAACAGCCACGAAGGAGCTAAAGAAGCGACGCGTGCAATCTCTACACCTCCTGTGAAGCAACGAAGCCGAACAGCAAGGACAAAAAGAGAAGATGAAAGGCAAACCGTAGATGCAACTAAGTTATTATTGATTAACTTAGTTAATATAATTTAAAATATTAATAATTAAACAAATTAATTAAATAATTAATAATATAATTAATGCATGAATTAATTATCTATTTTAACTTAACTGAATAATTAGTATTATAATTATTAATTAAATTTTAATATAATTAGCCTAATTAATATAAATTACATTTAAATTACGTTGTATGCTCGGTACTGAGTTGTACATGCTCGGTACTGAGTGGTTCATGCTCGGTACTGAGCGGTACATGCTCGGTACTGAGCGGTACATGCTCGGTACTGAGCGGTACATGTTCGGTACTGAGTTGTACATGCTCGGTACTGAGCGGTACATGCTCGGTACTGAGCGGTACATGCTCGGTACTGAGCGTTACTGGCTCGATACTGAGTGGTACATGCTCAGTACGCTCGGTATTGAGCATATACAACAAGCAGAATTTCAAAATTACTCTTATAATATAATTTTGTTCCGGGGGCGCTGCCCTCGGAAACTCCCGCAGGGGCGCTGCCCCTTGACCCCGCGACCTGACCGGGCAGGTCGAACCCTGCCAGGGGGCAGCGCCCCCTTGGACCCCCGGCAGACTGGTATATTTTTGTATTAATGTTATTTTATTATTGGTAGTACAAATAATTGTTATTTTTGTTATTTTTTGTCATTATTTAAAATTTTAAATTAATTTATTTTAATCGTTTTGAGGCTTACGCCTCAATCCGCCTCGAGGCTTACGCCTCGCCTCGCTTAGAAAAAACGCCTCGATTCCCGATTTCGCCTTTTAAAACCTTGACTATACATAATAGAGGTGTGTGGGGTCCTTTGGACTATTATATGATTAATCCAGGAGAGGATAGAGGACATGCACAGATGACGCCTACAGCTAGTACTAGAGCCGTCAGGTTTGCATGGATATTGACAGATTTTTTTTGAGAATGTCATTCCATTTAATGTTACGACATCGTCGGCTTACTTCAATATGTTGTGATCTGTATGGTTGTATGGGAGAGGGTTGAAGGTACATTCCATGTATGAGTGGTTCATAGATGATGAGACAAATTTGCCAATATCAGACCTGCAGTTAGAGGATCTAAGTGTGGATGTCTTGAGGGGCGAAGCAGATCAAGTGGGCACATCCACTAGTACCACACCACACACATCCACTAGTTATGCAGCACAAGCAAATAAAAGTATCTCACAATTTCTTATGTGCTATTACATTATATATATATATATATATATATATATATATATATATATATATATATATATATATATATATATATATATATATATATATATATATATATATATATGCAATTAACATGACACTAATCATTCTTATTGAACAGGGAAGAGAAGTGGTAACATTGCAGATGATGAAGATTTGACATTCATAGATACAATTGAAGAAGAAGATTCCCTTGAAAACCTATTTAGTGATGGGACATGATTGAATTTTATATATTCTTTCTTATTTGTACTTTGGGAGTCTTGATAGACTTATATTTGTAGTTATGTACTTTGAATTATGCTATGAGATGCATATATTTTATTATTTTCCACTAACTTCACTTTTCATTTAGAAATTTTTATTGTATGATAGACTCTTACTATTATTTACCTGTTAAAATACTTAAATTCTCATTTATGCAATTCTTCGTCCGTGAGGCTTACGCCTCACACCGCCTCGCCTCACAGACGAAAAATGCATCGAGGTTTATTAACGCAATTTTAAACCTTGCTATAGCTGTCACTCATCAATGGCATATTCATCAACTTGATGCTACAAATGCTTTTCTTCATGGCTCCCCTCACGACACCATTCACATGGAACAATCTCATGGATTTGAGGACAACACCTACCCTAATCATGTTTGTCTGCTTCAAAAATCTTTATATGGTCTCAAACAAGCTTTGCGTGAATGGTTTCAAACCTTCTACATGCATCTTCTATCTCTCGGTTTCCACAACAGCTCATCCGACCCATCACTCTTCATCCTCAATCAGAATTCCTTTCAAGCATGTCTTCTTATATACGTTGATGACATCCTTCTTATAGGGAATACTCCCTCTCTTCTTTTGATATCATTTCCTCACTCAGCACTAACTTCTCCATCAAAAATCTCGACAACCCCTCCACTTTCCTCAGCATTTAGATTCTCTCCCACAATAATCAATTTCATCTATCTCAATCTTCCTATTATGCTCAATCCATTCTTCAACAAGTTGCCATGGACAAGTGCAACCAAATTGCCAATCCATCCACCACCAAGCCTTCTACTCCTCTTGATCTCCTTCTCTTCAATCCCACCACATACCGTCAACTCACTGGTTCTCTTCAATACCTCACCATCACCAAACCTTACATCTCATTTGTCGTCAACACCCTATGCCAACACATGCATAATCCTTCTCCAACTCACTATCATCTTCTAAAACATCTTCTTCGTTATATAAAAGGCACACTTTCATTTGGCCTTCCCATTTCCTCCTCTCTCGCTTTATCAGGATTCTCAGATGCCGACTGGGCAACGAACCTCGACACAAGATGTTCTACTTTGGGCTATTGCTTCTTTCTAGGTGACAAACTTATCTCTTGGATAGTCCAATAACAACTGTTGGCTCCGAAAATCCGGCCCCGGCCTCCGCTCGCTTTTCTTATTCGGCGAGAGAGTTTTAACGAACTAAGTTCCGGGGTAAATTTTGGAAGGTAGATGAGTTTGTAGATAAGACACTACCCAAAGATTTCGCCCTCATTTTGTGAGGACTTTATGGTCTGAGTTCTGGTTTCCTATAGGCGCAAGCCCCTATAGTTAATTACCCCTCCCGATCATGGGAGAGAACTTTCGATTAAGGCTAGTCATCGATCAGATACGTAGAATATACGTGTTATCTGGCATATAGTAGCAGCAGCATGGGTTTGGGTGTGAAAACTGGATTTGGATTTGAGAATTTGGAGAGTTTGATATTTAAAATAGAAATTGCACTATCTTGTACTTAAAGCGGATGGTGGGGGAATGAATGATGAGCCCGATCAAGATCCCATGGTTCCGTCGTCCCGGGCCATCGTGGTCCCTGGTCTACTTAGTCAGAGGAGGTAGTCGACCCAACCTGACAGAAGGATCCTTGTCGGCAGCCATGGGTTGCTTCGTCCAAGGGGACCTTGTAGACCGGGGTTGAATATTTGCCTAAGGGGACAAATTTAAATCCACCTTAGCTAACAGAGAGCTTTGTGCCCTATCGATCATATCATATTGATTCATATCTCAAGGATTTAACGTCATTAAGGAGCGTATTGGCTCTGGCCATAACCGGTATCTGTGGTGCCATTTGGCGGCAAAACCACTCGGTTCAGAGGGCCCCGGGTCATAACCGTTTATCCTGCGGTGCCATTTGGCGGTGAAACTGCCGGTTAGAGGACACGTACCACGTCCTTACTGGCAATAGATTGTTTGAGAATGGATCATAGTGATATTTTCGACTAGGCATTTGGCTCTTTGTGAGTTAGAGTTTATTTGAATTTGTCCACCCCGGCAGATTGTTGCGGAGGGTGGATGGGCTTTGCTTTAAGCGTTGGGATGGATAGTTTCATTTTTAAATATATGGAATTTGGGCTTTTTGTGGAGCTTTGGATTTTGGGGATTTTTGGATTTTTGTGGATATTTGAGTGGAATTTGAAAATATTTGGGGAACCCCTCCGGTTGAGATCTGAATTCAACACGGCCATCATCGGGGTGTTTTGGGGTTATTTCCTCTTTAGTTGATTGAACCCTGTCAACTCGACCAAACTGTTGCTCGAGGATCGGGTTTCTTATAGGCTTTGTGCCTTAATTTGTGAATTTCCTTGATTTTAATTGATTGAACCCTGTCAACTCGACCAAACTGTTGCTCAAGGATCGGGTTTCTTATAGGCTTTGTGCCTTAATTTGTGAATTTCCTTGATTTTAGTTGATTGAACCCTGTCAACTCGACCAAACTGTTGCTCGAGGATCAGGTTCTCATAGGCTTTATGCCTTTGTTTATGAATTTCCTTGATTTTAGGCCTTGAAGGCCGAATATGAATGTTGTAGACGCCTTCTGTCTACTTGTATCAGTGTTGCAGATCCGGTGGCGTGGCATTGTAGATTGTGGACGCCTTTTGTCTGCTTTCATAGATGTTGCAGATCCGGTGGCGTGCATCTTGGTGTTGACTCCCGCTTTCTCATTCACCGGGGAAGGATCTTTCTGAACTTTGGAGTCAACGACTGATGATTTGGAAAGAACTCCTTTTAGGATCTTCGGTGTAGCGGACTCGTTATTTTCGGTGTTTGTAGACACCAGAGCAATTTTCTTCTCAAGTATGGAACTAAGAAGAGACTTTGGAACACCCGAAAGTTTGGTTCTAATTTGTTCAAACTTTCTCCCTGATTCTGCCAGGGAGTGTACTTTTTCGTACACCGGGTTGCCTTTGTACCTGACGTGCTTGTAGATTTTGACCATCACTATCGTAGGTGATATCAGTATTTGTGTCCACAGTGGCTCGCTATACTTACGAGGTTCTCACTGTTGTTATCCACAAGTGGTTTGTAGTCATTTGCAGGGGACCGGTTGTATCAACTACGGCCTTTTGAAGGTATTTGTAGAAGACCCATTGCTTCTGCATCATATCCACTCTTTCACCAATCTCGGGTGGTTTGATTGTACTTGTTTGACCTCTTAAGGATCGTCGTAGGAGATGTACTTGTGTCCACAGTGGTTCGTTATACATACGACATACACACTGTTGTTATCCACAAGTATTCATTTGCTGGAGATCAGTCGTATTCGCTACGACCTCCTAGTAGTATTCGTAGGAGAACCCTTGCTTTTGCATTGAAACCACCTTTCACCGATCTCAGGTGGTATTTGTAGGGATCATCGTAGGAGATGTACTTGTGTCCACAGTGATTCGTTGCGCATACGACGTACACACTGTTTTTATCCACAAGTGGCTCGTACATATTCACGGGAACCCATTGTAGCCACTACGAGCTCCTGGAACTGTTCGTAGGGGACCCATTGTTGCCTACATCATGCCCACCTGTCACCAATCTCAGGTGGGTTTGTTGGGTTGTATTTGTTTATAGGAAGGCGGATCCTCCATCATTGGTCTCCCGTATCGCCATCTCAATCAACAGGCGTTTGTAGGGATTGTTGTAGGAGATATACTTGTGTCCACAGTGATTCGTTGCGCATACGACGTACACACTGTTGTTATCTACAAGTGGCTCGTACATATTCACGGGAACCCATTGTAGCCTCTACGAGCTCCTGGAACTGTTCGTAGGGGACCCATTGTTGCGTACATCATGCCCACCTGTCACCAATCTCAGTTGGGTTTGTTGGGTTGTATTTGTTTATAGGAAGGCGGATCCTCCATCATTGGTCTCCCGTATCGCCATCTCAATCAACAGGCGTTTGTAGGGATTGTTGTAGGAGTTCATGCATTGAGGTCTTGTAACGTGCTTTGTGTCACTTTTGACCGAACGAGTGCTCTTGTAATTTGAATTTCCTCGTGTATGATCCGAGTTTTGTTCTTTGCATATATTTGAGTCCGGGTTAAGTCTCATTCAAACTTGAATTCATCAAGTTCACAAGTCCCCACTTGATGTCGTATAGCCTGAGTTCAAGTGCGAGTTCAACTTCTTTGTTCGGACTAGATTCAAGACTGAGTCCCTTCGTGTTCTTGAAGGTTCAAGCTTTTGTTCAAGTCCCCTACAATCCAACTCAATTACTCGCTTGAGTTCAAATTGCTCGAGCCATTAATGTTCAATTTGAGTCCAGAATGCAAGTTCAAGTATAGGTACCCTGCAGTCCGAGTCTTGTTCAAATGATTGTTCAGAGTCTTCTGGAGTCTTTACAGGTACAATTTCATATTTAGATTGACTTGAATTTGATTTCAACTTTGATTTTATTTATTTGGCCTTTAGGAGTCATTTGAGTTTTGTTCATATTTGGGTCCACAAGTCCTCAGTTCACTGTTCAAAAGTTCACTGCTCTTTCTCATTTGATCCAAACTTTTGTTCTTTTGAGTTCAAAACAGGTCCAAGTGTAGTAATATTTCACCCGAAATTTCGGCAGCCTCCCGGCGTCTCCCCCGTTTAGGGGAAAAACTACGAGAAAACTGGGCCTTCCCACCACGGCCAATAAAGGCGTGCATGGTAGGTGCCCTCTTTCGAGGACACATCGACTGTGGTTTTTCTTCCCACCACGGCCAATAAAGGCGTGCATGGGGTTTTTGACGGTACCTGTTACAAGAAGAAGAGCAGTTGCTTTCCCCCCGCCCAGGGGTACTTATAAATGATTCTGGCCGCGCAAAGAAAAGGGTACACCAGGCTCGCCTGGCCTCGCCGTGTGCGTCGAACCGGTTTCCCTCCTACCACGCTCACTAAAGGCGTGCTTAGGTGGTTTGTCGGTCCGACACGCATGTGGAGACATGAAGGCGTGGGTCGCTCGCTTACCTCAACATAGGTGTCGTGCCGGTTGCCCCTCCTACCACGCTCAATAAATGCGTGCATAGGTAGACCGCCGGCCCGACACGTTAGTCGAGATAAGAGGGCGAGGGTCGCTCGTTTACCTTATCGTAGGTGTCGCGCCAGTTGCCATTCCCACCACGCTAAGAAAAGCGTGCATAGGTGGACCACTGACTCGCCACACATGACGAGGTAAGAGAGCGGGAGGGGAGGCGACTGTCCGCCTCGTCGTAGGCGTCGGACTGGGATCCCATCCCACCACGTGCAATAAAGGCGTGTATAGGCGATTTTCCAATCCGTCGTACACGTCGAGGACGGAAGCCTGAGTTTAGGGGGTTATACCTTCGGGAACGGCGAACCGGCGGTCGTCGGCGATGAGAGCTCGCGGATCGAGGGCACTAAGACCGAGGCGGAGGAGCAAGCGCATGTCATTTGCAATTAATTGTTTAATTATAATTAAAGCAATAATTATAATTAATTATAATTAATATTATTTAATTATAATAAATTATACTTAAAAATAATTAAATAATTAATTAGAATTAATAATAGTTAACTAATCAGTTAAATATTATTAATAATAATTAACTATATTTAATTATAATTAATTATAATCTATGTAATTAATAATTAATTATAATGAAATAATAATTATTAAATTAATTGTAATTAAAATTAATTAATAAAATCATAATATCTCTCCCTCACTCTCTCTCGGTTTAGTGGATTATGGGATTTGGCCGAAGTGCGTGAAAGGAAGGGAGTTATCTTCACTTCCAGCGGGCTCCTTGTTCTTGGCTCCGATCAAAATGCCCTGACTTCCGATCCCACAGGAATAGAAAGTCGTCGAAGGCGCAAGGTCGGACGTCCACGAAGGGGTCGAAGTCGACCGGCCACGAGCGAGCGGAAGAAGGTTATCTTCACAGCCGAGCGGGCTCCTGTTGCTTGCGTCCGATCAAAAATGTCGTAACTTCCGATTCAGGAGGAAGGGAAAGTCGGAGATGGAGCGAAGTCGGAGGGCCAGGGGGAAGGGAGATTCGGCTAGGAGAGCAGCTTTGGTCGTGGAGGTAAGGATCTATCTCTCTCTCTATCTCGGCCAGAGGAGATCGGGCAAGAGGCGGAGCTCCGGGCGGCTTTGGCTTCGGCAAGGTAGGCAAGTCCTTCTCTCTCTCTCTCTCTCTCTCTCTCTCTCTCTCTCTCTCTCTCTCTCTCTCTCTCTCTCTCTGCTTGGGATCGGCACGGACAGAGGTAGAGTTCGGAGTCTGGGATCGGTGTCGAGGGAGAGAGGAATCGGATGGAAGAGAGCCGCGAGAGGTATCGGGAGAGGGCAGAGAGCGAGTGAGTGCGAATGGAAGAAGAGTAGTGGGTTCAGCTTCGTTTTATAGAGGAGAACGGGGCTCAATCGAGGAGAGGATTGCAGGATTCGCGCAGGAGTTCCGGGAAATGACGCAAATGGCGCCGTTTTACAGAGGATCGAGCGGGATTTCGGGCTGGATTTCCGCAGGATGCGACTCAAACAACGCCGATTTCAACGGGATTTTGGCAAGGTTTTGAGGATCCGAGGTTTGGTCTGATTTGATTTTTTTTTTTTTCATTACACAGAGGTCAACAGCAACAAACCGTTGCTTGATCCTCCATAGAAGTGGAATACTGCTCCTTAGCTGCTGCTACAGCCGACGTCATTTGGATTCGTTGTCTTCTCTCCAACTTCAATCTTCCCCAAAGTCTACCTTCGGACATACACTGTGACAATATCTATGCCATTGCTCTCGCAAACAATCTGGTGTTCATGTTAGAACGAAACATATCGAAATGGATTTTCATTTCATACGAGATCACATACAGTCCAAGGAAATCATGGTTGTTCCCATCAGCTCGGTTGATCAAACCGCTGATATCTTTACTATGTCTCTTCCTATGCCTAGATTCAACCTTCTCAGAACCAAGCTAACAGTGCAACCCTCACCACTAGCTTGCGGGGCGTAAAAGCCATACCAGACTCTTATACGAATATATCTATAATCGACTCAACCAATAGCAAGTTGCCACCGGTACAACACACCACCTAGCTCTATATAAATCATTGTAACTGTTCTCTCAAGGTAGATGTAATAAAAAATTTCTTGTTCTGCCTCTATCATCTTCCTTGCGTATTCCTTCTGCTTCAGATTATTGGCTTTCAAATATGTTTTAAGAATTGTGCAAGCCTTTTTGGAAGATTGAAAAATTGTCTCTCAAATATAGAATTTTTTTTTTAACATGATGCTTCTCGAGCGAGTTGTTTTGGCTATAAGAAATTAAAAATTAAGGGGTAAATATTAAAGTAGAGTTTGATCAAGCCATTCTGGGTTAAAATTAAAAATTTTGGTTCTTGTTCAAATTTGATTTGAGTAGAGTGCTGAGTGATTAAGGCTTCGTTTGGGAGGGCTTTCTTCCTGCTTCTTAAAGCAGCTTTCAAGTATAAAAAATAAAACTTTTGTACTAAAAAGCTGCTTTAAGAAGCAATAAGAAAGCCGTCCCAAACAAAGCCTAATTTAGAGTCTAACTTCAGGCATCGTAATTAAAAAAAATGTTTTTTAAACAATTAATTGATTTTGGTTCATATACGGGTATATATATCGAGTTGGTATCATGTTAAATCAAGCTAAGCGAACTGTTCATTAGTCGAAGCAAACTAATTTTTATTTTGACTTAATTTAATTTTGATTAATTATCAAATAGTTTTTGAATTTCAAACTTAATTATGAATCCCATTAATTAGTTATTTTTCTTTATTTGAAGTGAACTTATATTTTCTCCATATCTTCCTTTTTATTTCTATTATGTTTAAAATATTATTGACTTGCAAAAGCTATTATCTGTCTGAACTCTTGCAATGTGGATTATTTAATTTCTTTGATCAGGTATCTGGTGCTGATGTCACAATCCATGATCCAAAACCGGGAACGCATGAAGGAACCATTGTTTTATCAGGATCTCAGAAACAGACTAGTACTGCCCAAGGCCTTCTCCATGCCTTCATCCTTAATGGATTATGATATCATACTAATGATCTTTAGATGCCAAAGCATAAGGATATAAGATACTGCTTCTGATGCCGCCTTAAATATGCTAATCAGTATTTCTGTGCTCAGCTGCTTAGATTTTTCGGTATGCGCAGAGACGCTGTTATACTGATTGTTTACAGCTCATTCTAATTGTTTGTTTGATATATTGAAAATTCATTCAGTAAAGTGTGAAGCTAAAGTAACCAAGAAACGAATTTTTAAAATTTTAAAACAGACCAAGTCACTCGCCATTGATCTGCCATGTGGCAGAAGTTGCCCGTTACATGATGACTTGTAAAGTCGTGGAAGTAGCATGCCATTTGGGGACTTTTAATTTTTTTTGAAATATTATTGACTAGTTGTTGGCCAGGCATTGTGTTGTTTCAACGAGCTATTTGAGCCTTCTATAGACCCCCAAATAGCTTCCCCTACTCCTCTGACTGCTCATAAGCACTGCTTTCTTAGAGTTCTTGCAAAAAATGTTGGTTGAAGTCATTGGTGATGAGTTTATTTTCAGCTAAGAGATCTGCTAGTTTTGCTACTTTTGTCTTTTTTTACTGAACATGTCATATTTGTTTGGATATATATATATATATATATATATATATATATATATATATATATATATATATATATATATATATATATATATATATATATATATATATTGTGAAGATGTTATCTCATTGTGTTAATTTATGGTTATATGTTATTTTGAATTCTAATTTTATTTTAACGCCTCTTCAAGCCGAAATGATATGCATGAATTCCAAATTTGTGACTGAGTCATTTATTGCATTATATATATATATATATATATATATATATATATATATATATATATATATATATATATATATATATATATATATATAAGAGTTTGTGACTAAGTCATTAATATAATCTTGGCGTTGGGCTGACATGTAGTGTTAAAATGAATTTATTTGAAAAATAGGAAAATATGGATCCAGTATGTAGGGTTGTGGCACTGGGTTGACAAGCGTTGCAGTGCTAGAAACCATTGTAGCTGCAACATTGAAAGCTATGTTTTATAGTAACTCTGGAATTGACATGCAACAAAGTGGTGGTAGGTAGTTGGGTGCCATGGTTGAGTAATGAATTAGCTTTTGATTATATTTAATATAAATATACCTCACAACCTAGCCCTTCCCCTCTATTCCATTTGTTTGTCGTGGAAGAAAGAAAGGAGAAGGGAAGGAAGATAGGATAGGCGAGAGAGAGGCGAGAGAAAGCTCTCTGAGGATTATTTTGATTGTTATAAGTGACCTTTATTCTACTTTTATTTTTAATGATTCTAAATTTAGTATATTTCTCCCTCTTTAATTTCGTAAAAATGCAATATCTTTTATTTTATTAAATTTTCACTGCGTAACTTTTAATATGTGATTGATATCACTATTTTAAATATTTTGATTAGTTTATATAAAAATTTCATTGGATAAACTAATAGTTATGATTTTATAAAAAAATTAAAATAATATAGATTATCATGTATCTCATAGATTATTACATTTCATACATGATATTGATGCGTAGAAAAAATGATATCATTGAGACATGACAATGTGACATTTGCATGTAAGCAAGAAAAATTTAGATGTCAATATTATAATTAATATGAGTGGTCTTTTTAAAACATAATAACTTGTAGAGGAGGGTGAACTGATGGAATTTTATAATCATGAAATTTAGCATGTAACAGATTAACCGATTATTCTGTTGGGTAGAGAGTGATTACTCTTCATTGATTATTGAAAGTGGTCTATTTAAAATTAAATAATTAATATAGAGAATTCAAAGATATGACTAATATGTGATAAATGGATATATACGACAGATGAATGATGAAAACAATACATTAAAGATGAATATCTTGCCTTGCGGAACTCATATGAATATGCCTACATGATAATATTTCATGATATGATAAATATTAAATACATGATAAGATAAATATATTAATGATAATGATATAGTGATGATAAATATGACATATGAAAGATAAGATAGATTGATTAATTGATGTGATTGAGATGCAATTATACTGATGTTAATATATATGATATATGACGGGCATATAATTTGTATATGATAATACTATATGTGAATTACATGATATGCAGGATACTATTCCTAATGACTGTTATAGGTTCTAACAGATATGTGATTATTTCTTATGTTTGATCCATTAACTTTAGTTATAGATACTGGTTACTTGTTGGGCTATGTGCTCATTATATAGTTTTTACATGATTTTAGGAACGATAGGGATTCTATAGATGGAGGTTGTTCTAGGGCTACCGACTGGACTTTTCTTTTTTACATCTATTGAACTTAATGTTTTCTCTTTGTAGTCACGATGTATTTGTATTGATAGACTATTTTTTGTTGTACATCATTACTATTGTATATATTTTTTTGGGGCTTTGAATCAAGATGTAAATATTGACTGTACCAATATATTTATATTTTTTGTTGTCTATATTTCCTGAATTTAGTTAATCAGCTATGGTTATTGTTTGAATGATAGAATGGTGTACAATACTTTCAATTTAAATTATGGCGCATGACAAAAATGGTATGAGATTAATGATTATTTGAATAATTGAAACTTTGTAATCTTAACTGTTAATTGATTCTATATAGGATAGTGTAGGAGTATTGAGTTGCATTTATACATTCATGAACATAGTTACATATATGTATAAATGCAGTATATGAAACTGAATTTGAACATTATTTTATTATTTGATTGAAATGCATTGCTTTACATGATAGATGATCGATTGATTTATATGTTCATGTTAGAAAATGAATGCATGATGAGTTTGTTATGATTGGATTGATGTAACTGATGACCAGTTCTGCTATGTATGGAAATGTCGAGGAAGATATTTTTATAAAGTAGTGAGATTATAATAACAAAAATATATGAAGTGAATTTATTCAAAATAATATAAAATTATTGATCCAGCAACAATATTGTGGCGTTGGGCTGGCAAATGTAGTGGTGTTAGGGAACCATTGTCGAGGCATTAAATGCTATGTTCTACAGTAAATTTGGGATCGACATGCAGCGCAGCAGTGGTGGGTGGTTCAGCTCCACAACAGTATTGTATTGAATCATTTTTTTTAATATATTTAATATAAATATCCCTTACCACCTTGTCATTCCTCTCCTTTATTCCATTTGATTGTTGGGGAAGAAAGAAAGGAGAAGGAGAAGGGAAGTAAGACATGAGAGGAGAGAGAAAGCTCTTTAGGGCTTCTTTGTCCATCTTCATATTAAGAAAATTATTCTGATCATTATAAGTGACCTTTACTCTATTTTTGTTTTCAATGATTCTGAATTTAGTATATTTCTCCATCTTAAATTTAGTAAAAATATAATATCTTTCGTTTTAGAGAACTTTCAACTTTTTTTTTTTTTTTGGTATGTTATTTATACAATTATTTTGAACCTTTTGACTAGCTTATATTGAGATTTCACTAGATAACCTGATAGTTATGATTTTTCAAAGATAATGAATAATATATATATTATCATGCATTTCATAGATCATTACATTTCATGATGATATTGATGCATAAAGAAAAAGATATGATTAAGACATGATATATAAATGTAGCATTTGCATGCAAGTAAGAAAAGTTGTTGTCAACATTATAATTAATACAAGTTAAACTGTTAAAACATAATACTCTCTACAATAGGGCGGGCCGATGGTTTTTCATTTAAAATAAAAATTTATGGTGTAATCCTGGAAGCAAGCCTATAACCAATTGATTGAATACTTCGATGTATTTAGAGTGATGTCTCTTCATTTATTATTGAAAGCGAATAAGCGTAAATTGTGGATTACTTTAGTTATGTTAAATTCTATTCTTGGTTGTATATTAGAGCTATCATATATATTATTTTGTAACTTTGAATCAAAATGTTAATATTGACTGCAAAAATGTATTTATATTTTTTGTTGTCTATATTTCCTAAATGAAATTAGTTAGTTGTGGTTGTTTATTAAAATGATAGAGAGATGTATAATTCTTTCTATTTAGATTCTAGGGCATGATACTTGGGAGCCAATAAAATACCATTATATTGATTGATTATTCGTCCTATCATAAAGAAAAAATAAGAGAAATAAAATAAAATTTAAAGCTTTGAAATATATGATAAATCAGATTAGCCCTACAAGACAATTATAATAATCTTAAAATAAAGCAATTTATGAAGATTTTTGCCTTCTTGATTGGTATGACCCACCCACCTATCAAAGGACTGGTAGGAGAGTAAATTACCTCATCATTGTCCCCTTGAATGTTGTGATAAATAAATGTCCAATACTGAGATCATTGATTGAAAAAGGAAATATGGTTGATTGGGTTAGTGCTACCCATGCAGAACCGTAATGTGTTACCTTAAACTTGAGATACAACCAAACCTCTACTATTTCCTTAGAGAATGCATTGGTCAATTATGGCTCAACTCTTGTAAGTTGTCGAGCAGATGTTTTGTATTCTTCATCACGCTTCATTTCATGAGTGGGATTTGTGAGAGGTGTTAAGATTAGTGCGTTGTTGTTAGGCTCCTACGGTAAGATGTCAAGTTAGATGACCTTTTAGGGGTGCTCACCCTCCATGAGCACCAAGGTAGCCATCTTAGGGCTTGGATCATTTTTGTCAACCTCTCATCTTATAATAATTGGACTGTTTTGTACTCAGCTTTCTACTAAATTAATCACTCGTGCTTTAATACTTACTACAGGTTCGTTTTGAGGAACAAACCGTAAGATGTGTATGATTGGAATAGCAAGGTATATTTATTAAACATTATTATTATTTAAAAAAAATTAATTTTAGATCCTAAGGGGGAAAAATAATTTATATGGCAGAGACACGTGCTTTAATTAATGTTTTGATGTGTTGGTGAAGATTCCGAAAGGAAAAAAAGGAAATTGTTTTTGGGGGCGTCCACCACATATTCACACTGAAAAACACGTGCTAATACTGAAAGTCCGACTTTGGCATTCAACACGTGTTGTTTGGTCTTACGCGTATCCACAGACCCGCTTTTACTCCAATTAATTAACCCACGCGTTCTTTAGTTGTTATATTCGATCTCTATTTCCTTCTTTATTTCTTTCTTTCTTTCTATTCGGAATCCTTATATAAATAAACTCAAGCTGCATGCTGGCAAGCAACTGCTCAAATTATAAGTTTCTTCTTCATTTCTAAGCCTCCCTTCTCCTTCTCCTTCTCCTTCTTCTTCTCCTTCTCCTTCTCGTCATGGATGACATGGATGCCGACTACGACAACTACTGGGATACCAAGTTGTTCTGGGACGGTGAAGAGCTGAATAGGTAGTAATTAAGAACGCTAATGATTTCGCTCTCTCTCTCTCTCTCTCTGTATCTCTGTGTGTGTGTGGCCCGCCCGGCAAGTACTTCCACGTCCTTAATTCGCTCTCCCTTCATTTGAGGAGCATGCATCTGTTATTCTTTACCAAAAAAAAAAAAAAACATTTGTTATTCTTCAGGGTGTTTCCCGGCCCATTGAATATTCTCTTGGAAAGGGACCTCTCACTCCACCAAAAGTCTGCTGCTTCCTTTTCCAACTGATCCATCAACGGAACTAACTTCTTTTTCTATTTCTTTAGGAAACTTGAATGCGAACGTATAAGTTTAACGCAAATTA
The DNA here is from genome assembly GCA_016618105.1 of Dendrobium huoshanense. Classification (NCBI taxonomy): domain Eukaryota; kingdom Viridiplantae; phylum Streptophyta; class Magnoliopsida; order Asparagales; family Orchidaceae; genus Dendrobium; species Dendrobium huoshanense. Next base: position 87,534,800 of record CM028358.1, read on the forward strand.
AAGATACTCAATATCGCAAAATCTGAACAACAATATCTCTGACTTAATTTTATCAACTAAATTAATTAACCCGGCCCCAAGGTTGTAGTATAATTTTCTAGCGGCATACCTTTAATTAATTTCCCTTAATTCCCTCTGTTTGTGCAGAGGAAGCAGGGACAGGGGAGGCTGTCCTTTGTAGTAGAGTAATTCCCATACTGTTTTCTTGGAAGTGATTAATTTTATCGGATCTTCTTCTGCTTCATCTGTTATTCGATCATTTTAAATACTTAATAATCAAGTTGTAACATTGAACATTAATCAAGCAGCTGGGGTGGACTTGATGAACCTTTCTCCTCCTATGATTCGAGCTCGCCGGAATGCGCCATCTCCCCCACCTCCTCCTCCTCTGCTGCAGCAAAGAACATAGTCATGGAGAGGAATCGTCGCAAGAAGCTCAATGACAGGCTCTACGCTCTTCGCAGCGTTGTTCCAAATATCACCAAGGTGTCTCTAAATCTCTAAAAAAAAAACTTCATGAAATATATGAATGGATTATATTCATGATCAGCCGTTGATCGAATTAGCACGGCCAGTACTTATGATCTTAATCTCTGTGTTTATTTACTTGAAGATGGATAAGGCGTCGATTGTTAAAGACGCCATTGAGTACATCCAACAGCTACAGAGAGAGGAGAAGCAATTGCTGGAAGAGGTTGGAGAGATGGAGTCTGGCCATAGAGAGGGAAAGATGAGTTCCTCCATTAATGATGAAATTGCGAGAGAGAATGAGATGATTAGCCCAAGGAAGAAGAGGAAGATGTCACCAAGCTCACCTGGCGGAGGACAATCAATTGAAGCCTTGGAGGTAGCTAGTAATTAATTAATTTGTTTAATTTAATTTAAGAATTATTAATAATTAATTAGCTTGATGTCGATGAGCAGCTGAGCGTGTGTGAGGTTGGAGAAAGGACATTGGTTGTAAGCATAAGTTGCAACAAGAAGAGACACACGATGATGAAAGTTTGTGAGATTTTTGAGTCTCTGAACCTCAGGATCATCACTGCCAGCTTCACCTCTGTCTCCGGGACCCTCCTTCACACTCTCTTCATCGAGGTATATATTTATATGCGCCTAATTACTAACCATCATTTCTAAAATAATACTTAACTTAATTTTCTACTTAAGTTTTGGGTTTAGGTCATTAATTATCGGCCCTCCGCTTATCACATCTTGGATTTTAAGCACGAGTTTTTCATGCCTTCCAAGTCTTAATTTTCTCTTAGTAAGTCAGGCACAGGCACAGCACTAAGTCACTAACGAACTCGCCCTTTTAACCTACTACGAGGGAGCGGCTTTTCTTTCTTTTTAATCACGTGCTTGTTTTAATTTATTTATTTAAAAAAAAAATTTAGTAAATAAAGTAAATTTATATATATATATATTTTATTCATATTAATATATATATATATATATATATATATCAATCAATCAATCAAAATTAATTTATATATAGTATACTATATTTAAATAATGATTTTAAAATTTTAATTGAGTTTAATTAGATAAGAAGAGTATATATATATTTTTTAATTGTGTATGAAACAAGGGATCTTTATCAACTGACGACTGACGACTGACGACTGACGAGAGTATGAAAAGTTGACATAATTCGTCACGTTTCTTCTGTTGGTCTAAAATTAAAGGTTTTTTATAAAAGTGCACGAAACATGCGTGCTTAATTGTTTGCTCGACTCCAGCTCGTTCTCATTTGAAAGAGACATCATAGTTTGGAATTTAAATGTTCTCTCTCTCTCTTTCTCTCTCTCTCTCTCTCTCTCTCTCTCTCTCTCTCTCTCTCTCTCTCTCTCTCTCTCTCTTGTTTTATTGCTTGACCCTTGTTTTAATCACTGAAAATTCTACAAAGAACAAAAAGCATCTGTTGAAGAACAAAAATATCCTCTTTTAGTGCTTTCAAACTCAGAACAGATGTTTCTATTATGCAGACTGACGAGGGAACCAATGGTGAGGCCTTGAAGGAAAAGATAGAAATGGCTATTGCTGAAATGAATGTTCCAAGAAGTCCAGTGAGCTGCGTGAGCCTTTGAACAATAACGAGTGCTTCTCCTAAATTTATCAAAGAAAAATCACTTTTATATAATCTATACAGCGCTTCAGATAATTCATTATGATCGAAGACACCCTTTCAAGATCTACTTGTCTTTCTATTATAATATGCACAAATATAAGCTAGCATTATTGTCTCAATTGTCTCTTCGACCCAAATTAAGCAGATGCAATGATCGATGCATGTATCCAAATGGTTCTGTTTACAATAATGAAGGCACAAATATTTGTTTTGTTGTCGGAATGAACCTTTTGTAAATTATGATTCATTGATTCGACGCTGAGTTGGGAAAAATCATAAATTAATTGCCTTTGTTTTCATGTTGTTCCAATTTTACTTCATATATCTGCTTCAATTTATTTTCTTCAGAGAATTTGAGGTGGGAGTCCCATAAATTAGTATTAAAAAATAAATATATATGCATGAGAAGAGTTTGTGACAACATCAAATGGATGGAGAACATTTATATTAATTACATGTGGTCTTTAAGTCGATAAAAACATCAAATGGCGACAATATGAAATAGGTCAACACAATCCAATGAATTAAGAAATTAACATCCAACAATCAAAGGTGCCAGATACAAGAGGGTTTTTTTGTTTGTCTAAATCCCAATCAAAATATAGGTGTGAGGGGCACTTATCAGCATAAACAAGTAATAAGGAATTTGATGCAACTACCTAAGTGGGCCCTAAGACCTCTTTTATCACCTATAGGAGAAGAGGCTTTGGGGGGAATTTTTTGAGAAATAAGTAAGGGGCATTTAGTAGAGGATTTTGGGTTGTTTAAGGTTGGAGATTGTTGAGAGTTTGGGTTTATGTCAAATTTGTTTTTACAGTAGTTTTTGTTAGTTTTTTGGTTTCCTAGTGATTGCTAGGAATTGTGGTAGAGGCGATACAATCAACTTCTCTTACTTGCTTGTTTCCAAGCTTTCCTTCTTCATCTCCTTTGTCTTTTATTTACAACTCAATGAACTCATGTTGTATTCCATTGCCTTATTTTGGAGAATTCAGGCGGTGACATGAATTAGAGTCATATATCTAAACTTACATATCATATTAGATTAACTCAAATTTCGACAACATACAACTAAGCCTATACACTTTTTATCCTTGACTATGGAATTTATATGTTTTTTCATTGACAGATGTATTATTGAGATTTAAGATCTTAACATATTCAATATTAAATTCTGAATTTAATTTTGTAATATAATATAATTGAGAAATATATAAGTTGCATCCTAGAATATTCACGACAGTAGAGAAATATAAAGTTTTAGCGTTCTAGCTTTGTACGAAGATCTAGCACACAAACTAGCATAAGGAACACCAGAGTTTTTATGTGGAAAACCCTAAAAAGGGGAAAACCCACGGGGCCTAGCCTAATTTGAATGAATCCACACAAATTAGGCCCTTTCTTACGAGGAAGGCCTGACTCGATGTAGTCAATATACATTATTAGAATGCATTACATGATGGAAGAATCAGTGTTAACGTTAGGTTAACAAGCATAGTTGGTGAGTGATGTTGGTTGGAAGGATAGTGGTTGAGTGACGGCGGTCTAAAGGATCACAGATCCTCAAAACCGTCAGATCCTCGAATCCAGACGCGATACCTTGCCGAAATCCCGCTGCTACAGTCCTATCTCTGAGAACGACGCCGAATCCGTCTCTTCTCCGTGAATCCTGCCCAAATCCCGCAATCGCCTCGATCGAAGGCCCAAATGCGTCGTTAAATACCAGAGCAAAGGGAGTCTTCGGGGCAGCTCTTCTCTCGTTCGCGAATTCCACACGACACGACTCTTCCCTCTCTTCCATCCGCTGCCCTCTTCGATCTCGACTCCAAGCCACGGTCCCGATACTTCTCCTCTCGAGCTCCGATCTCCTCCCAGATCCCGTCGCCTTCTCCCTACAGCCGAGCCCCTCACTCCAGCAGCCCGTCAATCCTCCCGTCCAGAGCTGCCGAAACCTCCATTTCCCTAAGCCGACCTCTCCTCCGAGCTCCACCTCCGTCTGTGCCGACCCCAAGCCGAGAGAGAGAGAGAGAGAGAGAGAGAGAGAGAGAGAGAGAGAGAGAGAGAGAGAGAGAGAGAGAGAGAGAGAGAGAGAGAGAGAGAGACTTACCTCCTCTCCCCGAGCATAAGCCGACCGAACTCCTCTATACCTAGCCGTCCCTTCTTCCTTGCCGTGAGACCACTGCAGCATCGACCTCCCCCTTTCGATCGGACCCGAAGTTAGGACATTCTGATCGGAAGCAACACGAGAGCTCGTTTACTGTGAAGGTAACTTTCTCTCTATCGCGCGCTTCTTCGGCCCGATCCCGTGAAACCAGAGGAAGGAGAGGGAGAGGGGGATTTACTTATCTCTATTATTATTTTTTTAATTGTAATTAAATATATTAATCATATTTAATGATTATTAATAATTATTAATTATAATTAAGTATAATTATTTGTAATTAATTATCTTTAATTGTAGGTAATTATTATTAATTAATTATGATTAATTATTTTAATTATAACTAACCATCATTATTAATCATTAATTATAATTAGTTGAGTTAATTATAATTAAAAAAAATTATGGTTAATTATTATTATTAATAATTAACTGTAATTAATTAAAAAAATAATAAATTTTATTAATTATTTTAATTATTATTAATAATCATTAATTATAATTGATTGAGATTAATTAAAATTAATTATTTTAAATTATAGCTAATTATTAATGATTAGTTGTAATTAAGTAAATAATTAATTATAATTAATTACTTTAATTATATTTAATTATTATTAATAAACATTAATTATAATTATAAAAGAAAAATGTTTCTCCCTCAAGCCAACGCCGTCGACCCGCCAAGGTATAACTTCTAAACCATAAAACTCCGAGAACTCATTTCAACGCATTTGTCGGGACAAAACGACCACCTATACACGCTTTTCTTAGCGTGGTGGGAGGGAGTGCATCCCGACGCTTGCGACGAAGCGGGTGATCACCCAAATTACTTCTTCGAAGTTCGTATCGCCTTGGAAACCCCACATATACACGCTTTTCTTAGCGCAGTGGGAAGGGATCCCGGTGCGATGCGCGCGACGAAGCGGGGATACCCATAAGTACCTGCTTGCGGGGAAATAACTGATTTTCTTGCAAAATACTTTCAAAAAATGATTTTCTTGCAAAATATTTTCAAAAAAAAAAACCCCATACACGCTTTTCTTAGCATGGTGGGGGATCAAAAATACACGGCCGCGGTGTCCTCGAAAGAGGGCACCTACCATACACGCTTTTCTTAGCGTGGTGAGAAAGGCCCAGTTTTCCGTAGTTTTCCCCTAAACGGGGGAGACGCCGGAAGGCTGCCGAAATTTTGGATGAACGCAATGCTACATTTGGACTTGGTTGAACTCAAAGGGTGTTTGAACTTGGACTTGGACTCATGAACCTTTGAACTTGAGAAGACATTGGACTTGTGGACATGATTCAATCTATTTAATTGAACTCAAACCCAAATGAATCATAACTTAAGCATAACTCTATGAACATGAACTTGAATTGAACAAGCTCACTTGAAACTTATGAACTTGGTTTGAACCAAGTGGGGACTTAGACTTGTCATATAAAAGTGAACTTGAATGTGGACCGAAGCTGACAAAGAACTCGAACTACAGGGGACTTGTGCAAATGAACTTGTTTTGAGCATCAATTTGAACAATCAAATGAGCAAGACTTGGACTCAAATGATATTGCTCTTAACTTGAATAAATAATTTAATCGAATAAATAATCAATATAATGATTGACTCGAACCATAATACAAGGAATTCAAATGACTCATAAGAGATTTGAACATTTGAATAAAGTGAAAGAAGATTTGATCTGGGACTATAGTGGGCATGAACTCGAACTGTACAACATCAAGAAAAGCTTGGACTAAACAAGACTATAGCAGAACTTGAAATTTGAATAGAAAGTTTGGAATGCAGTTTGATGCCTAAAATGAAACTTGTAATTTGGTAAGATGATAAAGTCAATCGTGCAAGCAAGAATAAGATAGAGGATGTGATGATATGCTTGTAAGTTTTCCAATAGAATATCGGGGAATGATCACCTCAATAAAAGCGCAAATTCTATTCAACAACATCAAGTTCATCATGCATGCTATAAACCATTCTTGAAGACAGAGTTTACAGACATAGGTTGTCTACAAGCAAAATGAGAAGAGCACAAAGGGATGACATATTTGATGTCAATATAAATATGATCATTCATGATAATATCTACAAACAAATAACCTCAATTGCAAGCAAATACACCAGTCTTCTATAATGCGTGGTGGATATAATAAAGCTCAATTAACTTGCAGCATCTGAACAAAGTGTAGGCAAACAAAGACTCTTGGTGTGGGAAATCCCTAGCATTTCATCTACGAATAATAAGGTTGAAATAGTTTACAAATAGTTGCATCAAGCCTTTGTGGACTATTGAGGTTATTGAGTTCAATGTGGCATCAATAAACTTGAGCAAGAAAGTTGTGATGAACATGTACCAGACTTGTCCCACCTATGATTAATGAAATGGGAAGCGACAGAAGAACACACTTTGATTGCCAACGTTAGTCTGAAGTTCTCTTCAATGAATATCATTATAAGCAATGATGCATAATATCTCAATCAATAGTAACGACCAATATGGAGTGAACAAATGGTGCAAACAGGTGATGCAGATTGCAAGCAAACATCAATTATATAAGTCTACTATACACAATGCAAGTCACTTATAAGGAGAAATGCATAAAAGATCTGCAGTGCATACAATCTCTCTACTAACATAGATGTATGTACAACGTGCCACCCCTATGTAGATACATAAAGACTACAGTAAATGCAGTATCCTGTAGTCAACTTCAGTCTAAGGATGAATACATCTACCTCCAGCAGTAGTGGTTGTATTGTAAAGACCAAAATCACAGCATAATGCATAAAGAATATAAGCTCTTACGAGCTTCTACAACCACAAGCAGGAGATTAGTTAGTGCACTATAATCCGCCTACAAAAATCAACAAATAGTGCACGACAGTCTACCTGTACGAAGCAGCGAATAATTCTATCCAGAAACTGCTACGCCATGCCACCGGATATGCAACATTCATACAAGCAGACAGAAGGCGTCTACAATTATTTCAAAGTACCCCTGCACGTGCACTATAAATTGTATACACATAGGTACACTAAAAGGGGTTAAAATAATTATAAAACCCGCATGGGCCCCGACGAGCGTGTTATTGGTACACATGTGACGTCTAGGGATGCTGCACGGGTTGACAAGTGAATTCAGGTTCGAAACCGATCCTTCTATATGGGTCAATAGAAGTCAACAGGGTTCGAACCATTAAGCAAATGTAAGGTTGTGGCGACCGGTATATTTGCTTTAAAACATTCAGATTAGGCCATCAAGGCCTACAACAATATGAATTCACTAATAAAGGCTCAAAGCCTACAAAACCCGATCCTCTGTCGACAACCCGACAGAGTTGACAAGGTTCAATCCATAAAAAGAAATGACCCCCGAACACCCCGATGATGACCGTGTTGAATGCAGATCTCAACCGGAGGGGTTCCCAAATAATTTCCAATGCCGTTTTAAATATCCAAAAATCACAGAAAACTCTAAAAAATCCCAAAATTCTAAAAAATTTCCAAAATCCCAAAAATATTTAAAAATGAAATCAATCCAGTTATCCACACTTAAAGCAAAATCCATCCACCCTCCGCAACAGTTTGTCGAGGTGGACAAATTAAAATCAACTTCAGCTCATAAAGAGCGAAATGCCTAGTCGAAAATATCACTAGGATTCATTCTCAAACAATCTCTTGCCAGTAAGGACGTGGTATGTGTCCTCTAACCGGCAGTTTCGCCGCCAAATGGCACTGCAGGTAAACGGTTATGACCCGGGGCCCTCTGAACCGAGTGGTTTTGCCGCCAAATGGCACCACAGATAGCGGTTATGGCTAGAGCCAATACGCTCCTTTATGGCGTTAAATCTTTGAGATATGAATCAATAGGATATGATCGATAGGGCACAAAGCCCTCTGTCAGCTAAGGTGGATTCAAATTTGTCCCCTTAGACAAACATTCAACCCCGGTCTACAAGGTCCCCTTGAACGAAGCAACCCATGGCTGCCGACAAGGATCCTTCTGTCAGGTTGGGTCGACTACCTCCTCTAACTAAGTAGACCAGGGACCACGATGGCCTGGGACGACGGAACCATGGGATCTTGATCGGGTCTATCATCCATTCCCCCACCATTCGCTTTAAGTGCAAGATGGTGAAAATTTCTATTTTAAATATCAAACCTTCAAACATTTCAAATCTCAATACCTATGCTGCTATTATATGCCAGATAACACATATCTCTATACGTATTTGATCGACGACTAGCCTTAATCGAAAGTTCTCTCTCGTGATCGAGAGGGGTAATTAACTATAGGGGCTTGCGCCTATAGGAAACCAGAACTCAGATCATAAAGTCCTCACAAAATGAGGGCGAAATCTCTGGGTAGTGTCTTATCTACAAACCCATCTGCCTTCCAAAATTTACCTCGGAACTTAGTTCGTTAAAACTCCCTGGCCGAATAAGAAAAGCGAGCGGAGGCCGGGGCCAAATTTTCGGAGCCCACAGTTTCCAAGCTTTCCTTCTTCATCTCCTTTGTCTTTTATTTACAACTCAATGAACTCATGTTGTATTCCATTGCCTTATTTTGGAGAATTTAGGCGGTGACATGAATTAGAGTCATATCTCTAAACTTACATATCATTTTAGATTAACTCAAATTTCGACAACATACAACTAAGCCTATACACTTTTTATCCTTGACTATGGAATTTATATGTTTTTTCATTGACAGATGTATTATTGAGATTTAAGATCTTAACATATTCAATATTAAATTCTGAATTTAATTTTGTAATATAATATAATTGAGAAATATATAAGTTGCATCCTAGAATATTCACGACAGTAGAGAAATATAAAGTTTTAGCGTTCTAGCTTTGTACGAAGATCTAGCACACAAACATATGAAAGATAGGGGTGTAGCATTCTTAAGGAACACCAGAGTTTTTATGTGGAAAACCCTGAAAAGGGGAAAACCCACGGGGCCTAGCCTAATTTGAATGAATCAACTAGTGTTTGTAGTTGATTACAAATTAGGCCCTTTCTTACGAGGAAGGCCTGACTCGATGTAGTCAATATACATTATATAGAATGCATTACATGATGGGGGTTGGAAGAATCAGTGTTAACATGGTTGTTAGGTTAACAAGACCATAGTTGGTGAGTGATGTTGGTTGGAAGGATAGTGGTTGAGTGACGGCGGTCTAAAGGATCGTAATCAGGTGACAACGATTAGAATGACCTTAGTTGACAAGTGATGGAGGCCGGAAAGATCGTAGTTCGACGATGGTGGTCCGAAGGATTGTATTCAGTGGGAAACTGAGGCCGTAAAGACCATAGTCAGGTGATGGCGGTTGAAAAGAATGTAGTCGTCAGGAGATGAAGATCAGAAAGACAGTAGTCAAGTGACGTAGATCGGAATGACCGTAGTTTGATGTCGATAGTCAGGGAGTCCGTAATCAGGTGATGGTGGTCAGAAGGACCATAGTCGGCAGAAGATGGTGGTTGGAAAGATCGTAGTCGAGTGATAACAGTCGGAAAGACTATAGTCGGCTAGCAATGAAGGTTGGAAAGTACATAGTCAATTGACGGAGGTTGAAAGGATCATAGTCGGGCAATGACAGTCGTTGAGACTGTAGTCAGGTAACGGTGATCAGAAGGAGCATATTTGGTGGGCAACGGAGGTCGAAAAGACCATAGTTAGACAACGGTTGATGGCCTTGCATAAGTCCAGTGAAGGTTGGTGGCTACGTGTAAATCCGGTGTTAGTTGATTGTCGGGCGGAAGTCCAGCGATAGTCGATGGCCAGGCAGAAGTCTGGCGAAAGTCCGATGACGATGGGTGGTCGGGCGATGGTTGAGGAGGGGTCTAGTGGCAAGAGAACTCTAATTTCTCTTCCCTTCCTCTCTTTCTTATATTGCTTCATTCTCCCTACTTAGTAAAGAATGAGGGGTCTATTTATAATTTTCTATGAGTGGCATGGCAAGTAAATAGAGAGAAAATCAATGGCATGTTGGGAGTTGTTTGAATTGACAGCCAATATTGATTCCCTTGATCATGGACTGTTTTTTAAATATTTAAGTGCTTTAATGATGTTAGTATTCAATGATCTTGGACTCGTTCAATTCATCTCGTCGAGCCGCTCGATTCAATTATAAGCATGTCACGTTTAGATGTTATTTGGTCATCCAATTTATGCTTTGAACCTTCTAAATGCGCTTCATGTCTTTGATTTGGAATCATTTAGGCTTGGATTAGGTTAAATTTGGTGTCTTGGGCCCGTCTTTTTGTTACTTTCAGTTCGATTATAAGTTTGTTGAAATCAGAGTTAGGATGGCCCCAAATTTAATTTTGGAAGTTTTCAATATGAATTTGCCTCGAGATTTGTGGTCGATCATAAAAATTATTTGATGATATATCAAGATAAAATTCATAATTACATTTAAATGAAAAATAACAAAATATATAAATAAAAATTTTTTAGAGAGATAGATTCGAAGCTTACGTATGTAATGTGTGTCTTAATTGATCAATTGGTAAAAAAAAAAAACTCATTAACTAAAAATATAATATTAAATATATATTAAAAAATGTCAACAACACTATTTTTTTTTTTTTAAAGAATAGTGAGGGTAGCCGGTGGAGAAATTATTAAGTGCCGACGCCGAACTCCGGAGGCCAATCATAATGTACCATGTCACCTAATACACAGCTATGTATCAATACACAATTATGTATTGATGATGTGACACGCTCTAATTAGCCTTCGGATGTCATTCTGCATGTAATAATTTCTTTAGCACGATGGGATATTTATTTATTTTTTTATCCAACACCATAGTTTTAAAAATTGGACCAGACCGGCCGGTTTAACCGTGAAGCGGTCAGATGTCTAGTTCGATTCAGTTAAAAATTGAATTCACATCGAATTGGACTGACCCTACAAAAACGAGTAACCCAATGAGTTGGTCAGGGTTGGGAAGAACCGGTCGGTTCTATTAAAAATTATTTTTGTTTTAATTAAATATTATTCTTATTATAAATTTGTTATAATATATATTATAAGAATTATATTTATTATCACTATAATTAAATGTAAAAGTTAATATAATTAAATTATGAGATATTTATAAATATAATATAATTAATCTATATGCCTAATTATTTATATATAGGATACAATTTTATTAATTATTTCAATTTAATTATATTATTTAATAATTTAATTATATTGAGAGATAATATATAATAATATATTGAAAAGTATATAATTTTATTCATTATTTCAGTTTAACTATATTATTTAACAATTTAATTATATTGAGAGATAATATGTAATTAGATAATGAAAGTACAAAGTTTAAATTTTTAGAATTATGAGGTTTAAAGTTAGATTGTTATAATTTTTATAATAATTTTATTAATTTTTAATAATATTATTATTTATTACATCATCCTATTCAACCGGTCGAATGATAAAACTCACATTCTCCCAATTTTATGTTAACATCCAATTTACATAGCCTTGTCCAAAACATTACTGGCGTGTTTGGGACGTCTGCAGCTGTCGGTAAAGCATGTTCTGAAGTTACTGTACATAAAGCTACTTTCTGAAGTTATTGTATAGAAAACAATATTTTTTTGTTTGAGTGGTATAACTACAAAACTGCTTTGCTGTAGCTGTATAAGAATAATTTACAATACTAGCCTCATTATACATAAATTCAAACAGTATTTTTTGTTACTATACAGAAACCAAAACATAATCAGAGCATTACAGATATACATCACTTCCGGTTTTTTTGTTACTGTACAGAAACAAAAACATAATAAAAACTATAGAAATTCAAACAGTTTCGGATATATAATCCTCTTCCGGTTCTCATAACCATAATTGCTTTGCTGCAGAACTTCATCCCATAAGACATCAGGCATATGAGAAGAACGAATATCCAAAGAATTGGCAACAAAATGAAGGTCCGAAAATCAGAGCAGTTTAGAATAATGAAAACCAGAGCACTTTTATATAATTCTTATAATGAAAAACTGATATTAAGAAAATCAAAACCAAAGATAAAAAAATTTAAATTGACTGTGCTCTTTCAAAGAAATTATTCTGCTTACATATTCTATTTATCTACGAATCAACTTTTTATACTTGAGTGATTTTGCACAAATATGAATGAATAACTGCATATGAATGGTAAGTTACTCATATGCCCATAGTTTCTAATTCATTTAATTAATCAATGTAGATGTTATTTGTTACCGTAGTTGTATCATTTCCTCAGCACCTTCGACATCTTGTGCCTCATGATTTGTCACATCTCATTCGTGATCTAATATTGATTGACCAATTTAATACTCATACGCTTCTGGAAGTATATATATATGATTGATTCCTATCACAAACATTGAATTATGGATCATCACGAGAGAGATGATGCTGTATGTAGTTATGTAAATATAATCCACTTTTGACTAGATGATGTGTTGTATTTATATAATTTCTAAGTATTATTTATGATTTAAGGAGCAATCAATATATATATATATATATATATATATTATATTTGTTTTCACTAATATTACTATTGATAAAAAAATAGAAAGGTCTGGTGTTGTTATATAAAAGATAAACGAAAGAATTATTATAATTTAGATTTTGGGAAATAATAAATTGGTATCAGAGCATACTTGTTAGAAGATTTGAATTATATACCAGAGCTGTATGAATTAATTATAAGTTGAGTAGATTGTATAGACTAAGGTGCATTATTTTGCATACACAATTGATTAAATATATGAATTATTTAGATCAGACAGAATTGTGAAAGAGTGAACAGTTGAAATAAATATACCAAAGCAAGATGTATCAAATGAGCAACACAATATAGCTCTAGTGTCGTCAGATAATATTATCAAATTGCTCATGGTTATAACACAGGTAATGGGGTGAAACACATAACAAGTCATCTACGAGCAAAGAAGAAGAGTGGGATAAACATTTATAGATATTTCATAAATCGAAGCCCCAATTATTCAAAGGAACTATAGGATCCGAACTTATAGAAGACCATCTACTAAGCATAAAGAAGATCTTTGACAGCATGTAGTGTTCAAAAACTAGAAAGTATCATTAGTTATTTTTATTTTTGAATGAGAGACTGAGAGATGATGGATTAGATAGAAAAGACATGTTTTAGGGGAAAACTAATGCAAAGATTACTTGGGATGCATGTATTCAGTTTGGTGTTTAGGATGTGGTTAGTACCTCCTTCAGTCCAATGATAGGTGCAGGAAGCTTTCATTAAACTCAAACAGGGATGCAAGATAATGATGTAGTATGAAATTGAGTTTATCATTGGCTAGGTATGCTCCTCACTTGATCCCTATTGATGAAGGGCAGTGTTATAGATTCCAAGAAGGGGTGATCATGGAGTTGAGACATCTGTTAGCGTCTAATAGTCTGTATTTTAACCTAGTCAAATAATTTTTTTTTCTAAAGTCAATATAAATCCAAATCATAAACCGTCTTTGATATAGCATTAATATTATAGTAATTTAATTATATAATTTTTATTTTTATTTTTTGGGCTTTGATGAAAATATTTAAGAAATTGACACTTATCGATATAATTGAAGATTTTGAGACTAGCATGTGTCCATTTTCAAATCAATTTCACCATATCTTTTTTAAATAAAACGAACTATTTTATAGATATTTTTTTATAGTTTTTGAAGTCATAAAATTTATATAAATTTTATACTAAAAATTTATTTAATTAAATAATTATATTTACATTATATTATATTATATTAAAATATCTGTTGTCATTAGTTTATTAAATTATTACAAATCCTTTATTGTCTTCATTTGAGCTAAACAAAGAAGGCTTAGGAAAAATTTAGAGAGAAAGAGAAGAGAGAGAGGAAATCGTTGGATTTGGAGGTCACGAAGCAATTTTTGACGGTCGAGCCTGTTCGAAAATTTACTCGTCTCATTGTAAATAACCTTTATCTTATTTTTTATTTCAATAATTTTATATTTTTTGTATTTTTCTGATCAAATTTGTATTTTCGTTACTGAAAAAAGAGAATAATTTTGTATTGATAAAATTTTTGCCGCATAACTTTTTATATGTTACAGAGATCAAAATTATAAACATTTTAGGCTTATGCTTGTTGGAATGAGCAGCTAATAATCAATTTCACAAGAAATCGTCCTAAATGAAATATAGGATAAAGGTAGCTTTATCCTAAGAGTTCAAAGGAGTAAATCATATTCCAAATTAGTGATTCAAGATTAATCTTCATTTTAAGTTTAAGAGACACTATCAAAAAAACTCACTAAGAACTCTAACTTTTTATCTTATCTAACTAACATAGCTAAATTTTCTAACCATCAAAATTTTGAAAAATTTTTTTGCAACATAACAACCCTATATTAACAGGAATAATACAACATTCTTCGGGCACAAGACGACCCCACTACCTTATCGTAGGCTAGTATGTTGGGCTAGTGTACATTGCAAAAAAATAAAATGGAAAAATATATCCATATCAAGGTAAAGATTTTCATGTATACAATACCTAGTACTATATCATCCTAAAACTAGTATATGTGTTCCTACAAAGTTTGGAACACATATATCAAGAAAAACGTAAAAAAATTCTACCACTTAATGCAATCTATCGCCCATATGATGCAATGTATATATGCAATATAAATAAAAGAGAGATATGGTAACATAAAATAAATTTTGTTCATTGATTTATTTTGAAGTTTATGAGACTCAGACTGTGCTTAAAAGAAACATGGTTAGGCTCCACCACAACAAACCTAGGTTCTAACCTACCATATATGTAGAATCAGATACACCTGCTTAGTATCCTTCAAGCACCAAGTCTTCTGTGGAATTCCTAAAGAGATTATTCCCTAAAGGAAAATATATCATCTTTTGGAACACCGCCTGTATATATGTAAGCAAGTATATATGATTCTTTACAACTTTGGACATTCTACAACTCAATCAGGAATTGTATCATTAACAGTGATCTATACCAGTAATAATGATTAATGTTAGTCAAAATATTAGTAACAGTATTGACAATAAACAACATCAGTATAATGCAAGCTACATTATCAATATTAGTAATGAGTAATTGATCAGTAATCAGTATCAATAGTTAGTACTAAGTATCTATCAGATATTCAAATGAGGGTACTTGAGCTTGATCTTGCTCCTGCCCTCATGACTCCCGATTAGTCGCACCTTATAACTCCCAATCAATAAACTTTTCATAACTCTCCTTGAATCACGTGAATCAGTCACCCCGACTCTTTATGACTCTATGAGTCTCTAACTACTTATGATTCCCATTTACTGACTAATGTTAATGGACCACGTGGATCTTAAGAATATCACATGAGATTATCATATCGGTTATCTGTTATCAATTAGTATATTATTTTCCATAAGAGCAGTATCAATACCGTACATCCCTTCAATTAGATCGGTATTACATTACAGTATATATCAATCTTAACAATCATTTCAGCACATATTACATTTCAATATTATCATGTCAATCACAGCACTTCCAGCCCATTTTCAGTATGCTTTTTTCCTACTCATTTTATCCAGGAATTCCTCTACATATTTAATTGGTGAAAATACAATAAAATCATATTAAATCATTCAAAATGATCAAATTTATAACACATCAAATGTTAAAAGCTTATGAAATCAGAAGATAATGTATTTTTTATCAAAATTATGAGAGATAAATTCGTAGAAATCAAAATCATCAAAAATAGAAGTAAGAGCATAGTTATTCATAACGCTTAGAATAATTTTTGCTAAAGGAACAACGAAAAAAAATGAATAGAAATGGGATTTCTCTCTCCTCTTCCTTTTCCTTCTATCCCTCTTCTTCTCACATTTCTTCTCGGCCAAGCAAGAGAGTGAGGGAGTGAGGGAGGCGGTGCAAGAATATTTATAACAAAATATATTAAAAAATACTATTAGTGGCCTAGCGCAGAAGTGCTCAGACCCATCACTATATGTCGAATTCAGAGTTACTGTAGAACAAAGACGTCAATGCTACAATGACAATTTTTGGCATCGTTGTGCTCTAAAACCTAGCGATGCAATGCTCACCAGCATAGCATCATAGTGCTTTAATTCAATTCAGTTTTAATTTTTTTAACGCATTTCATATTTTCTGGTTATTATAGGGGTTTCATATTTTTAGTATGACTCCAAGTGGGGCATCTTAAGCTTATTGGCAACCTCGCTTCTGCAATCTCCCTAAAGAACGTGTTGATAAATCATGATTCCCTCATTCACTTGGGTGAGGGAGTAGATTCCTCATTGATGGTGTTGCGTGGATCTCATCTGCAACAAGAGTTGAAGCTAACGGCCTAGCATTAGATCATAATCTTCGAATTATCAAGTTCAAAGATCCTTCAAGTGTATTCTCCATGGGACCTCCCTTTGGACTCGTTTAAATGCTCATTAGACCATTCTCATGAATCTTTCCTCCATCTCCATTAAATCAGAACGGATTGTAAAATTTCGATTCATGTTCACCAACATCCCTTAATCATGTTTTCCTACTTAATGTAGTGCTCAACATTTGGTCGCTTGCATTAATCCGCACTCACCACACCTAACTGAATGTTGAATCTAATTTTATTCAAGAGCATTACCTTAACTTTACTAACGAGTATAACTAGACAAACTAAGCAAAAGGTCAAGGAAAAAGATAAGGGGTGATTAAGGAGTATAGCTATATAATTCACTAATCTTTGTAAATAGTAAAAATAACATTAAAAAAATCTCATAATTGCCTTTTTACCTCTTATTTATAAAGATGGATGGTAAGATTACGTGAGAGACTACACCTTAAAAAATATATATACATGACTTGATTATTATGGACACATGAATATGACTACATATAAATAACAATATATGGCATTGTCATGAATATTTCCTCTGCCTCCATTAAATCACAATGGATTATAAAATTTTGGTTCTTCATGTTCACCAACCTCCCTTAATCCTATTTCCATGCTTAAGTTAGTGCTCAGCTTTAAGTCACTTGCATCAATCCGTACTCATCACAATTAAGTGAATGTTGGATCAAATTTTATTCATGAGCAATATCTTGACTTTACAAACGAGTATAACTAAACAAACTAAGCAAAGGGTCAAGGACAAAGAATATGGGTGATTTCAGAGTATAACTCTATTATTCACTAATCTTTGTAAATAATAAAAATAAAACAAAAAATCCCCAAAATACCTTTTAAGCTCTTATTTATAGAGATGGCAGGGTTGCACGAGAGACTAGACCTAATAAATTAATAAAATATACATGACTTGATTATTATGGGCACGTGAATAGAATTTAGTGGCTACATATGAATAGCCATGTCTGATATAGCTATGATTGCCTTCGACAATTAGTTATAATTGATACTTCAGATGAGTGCTATGACAGGCGGCTCTAGCGAGGTTGGTAGATGTGCATTTTTTGTAATTTGATTGAAGAACCCTCTAAAGTAGGGTGAGTCGTTCTCTTGGGTCAATTCTCATGAGACGAGTACCTCATTAAATCGAGACTTATTAAGGGTAGTTTCTCAGAAAAGATGTCTAAGATGTACTTAATCAAGCACTCATGGGTCAAACTCTGCTAGGGCAAGTGCCACCCTTATTAGATCTTGTTAGAACAAGTCCTCCTTTAAGCAGGGCACATCTTTGAGCCCTTTGACCATTGCTCTTCTTGGCCAAGCTTCTCTGAGGCAAGCTTGACCGATCCTTACAAGTTGTAAAGCATATTGAAATGTACAAAAGTTACATGTAAGTACTTCAAAATTGAGAGCAGATTCCTTCAAAATAATAAATCTAATTATTAAAAATATATTGTTCTGCGAATGATAGCATAAATAAATTAGTGGAATTTATCAACTTGTGAATTTGTTTAGCGACTAAAGTATCAATCTAGCATCAATTTGACTGACTAATTATAGTAGGCAAGCTTCAATGTTCAGATTAACATAAATAATTAAAATAGGCAGGCGTCATGTTAACAATGTCGTGCATATAATAAGTTATATTTGGAAGACTATATACAAATCAATGATATTACAACATAATTGCAATTAGCACTAGGAACCAATAAGTACTAGGAACAAAAAACTTGTTCTTTGGTGCTAATTAGACGAGGAAATTATCTACCAAATGCGAGACCACGTCAGCGCCGTCTGAGTTCAACCAGTAGCTCTTGACCTGAAACTTTAAGTGATTAGTGAATGAATGAACTAATTATTACAAAATTTCGGTATAGCTTCTTGATTTAGGCATACAAAGTTATTTGATACAACAACATATTAGGAGTATAACCAAGATCTTAAAATTTCATAAAGGTTTCTAATAACTTGAAAATGCATGACCAAGAAAAAGCAGAACATAAAGGTTTCTAATAACTAAAATTCTGAACAAACTCTGATATCAATTGTCATCCCACCTAAGAACCACCTGAGTGACACTGTGAATGGCTGACTAGAAACTTAAAAGGTATAACTTAATTTGGTTTGGGCCTTCAGTATCGACATTCCATTTCCTTAAGTTCATCATTGCTCTAGGAATTACCACGCCATGGCCTCATCTCAACTTAGTACAAGTCCAACTTAATTCCTTAGTCAATCCCAAGTTGTAAACTTCTCGCTTTCATTCGACCGAGAGAAAGATTACTCAGCCACTAGGACGACTACTACATAGAAGAGTTTTAAGTAAATAATACTTAGAAGTACTCATCAACAATAATGTACACTCAGGATTGCGGCAAAGCACTCAAAATGAAAAGAAAGTTCTTGGGAAGGACAATATAGCACTAAGTCTTATCACCTATGCAAACAAATCAAAGCTCATTAGATCACAAATACTCAAGCATACTTGGCCACAAAAACTACTATAACACAGTAAAACTTCGACTAATCTAAGACCAGCCTTGAACTTGCTCATCTTTGCCCAACTCGCCCATAATTAGCTAAATATGCATCTAAGGAAAAAAACTAAATTAATACTTAGTCAATTAAGCAATAACTTGACAAAGTCTATCATTTGCATACATCTCATCCAAATCCATCAATTCAAAGTTCATAAATATATCTTACTTGATTTACCATATTAGCACAATGCATCAATCCTCCAAAGGTCACACTACCAACCAAAAAATCCAAACACTTAAAGGGTCACATTGCCCTATAAGTAAGGTCACATCGCCAAAAATAATATCCATTTCAACTGTAGGGTCACACTACCTATAGTGAATGTCAAATTGCCCCCAAATATCATTCATTTTTTTGCTAAGCAATCGCTTACTCACATTCAACACATTACATGCATTATATGAGAGCTATTAACTAACATAGATGAGCAAATTATTTCAATAACACATCACGCAATACCATCACAAGTTATAAATCCACAAGTCAAAGAGAAGTGGGAGATAATGGGTGCAAATTAGACCACTTAGTGAGGGCCTTGGAGGTCTTGGGTTTTTTTTTCCTACCCAAATAGGAAAAAAAAAACTACAATTAAGTCGTGATCCCCCATCTGAAGGTAGACGTGAAGATTTGGATGAGTAACCTATGTTTCACCCACACTCTCGACCTCAATTGCTTAATCATCAGTAACTCTCATGACTCAAGCGAAATCAATAGAATAGCAACATCCCTCCCTAAGGAATCCAGCTTCTTAGGCTAAATGGTTCATCCAATAGCTAAGGCAATTGTAGGCGTCATTCATCCAGGTATGCTAAGGTCCTTGTCTCATATAGGACACATGACATTCTCTACTAGCACAACTTTATGCCACTATCAATAGCAATGAGGATCATTCCTATGATATATATATATATATATATATATATATATATATATATATATATATATATATATATATATATATATATATATATATATATATATATATATATATATATATATATATATATAACACAACTTTATTCTATTTTCAATATAAAAAAACATTTCTAGAAGACAATATATGAATGGATTATTAGAAAAGTTGATCCTCACAAATAAGCACAACCAATAATTGTTTGTTGATAGCTCTCGAGATCCATCTAACATTATAATTAAGGCTCTATCTACCAAAATATACTCAAATTTGCTCATTCATGAGTCAAGATACTAAAAAAAACTACTTAGAACCAACGAAATACCGCATATTGATTACTTAATTATTCAAATACTCACGATCCAACGATTCGGCCAACTCCAAAGCTAGTAAGAATTACTTGGTCTAATCAATTTATGAAACAGAATGATGTAAGTCAGGTCTAATTGGCAAGTACTTTAATAAGTTGATAATAAGTCAATCAAATAATTATTCAAACATTAAATTCAAAATATGAAAAAAAATTTAAAATAGTTGGCTCACAAACATTACAACAATATAAGAAGAATTCAACACTAGAAGGGCACCCACCCTCTGAACTTCAGTGCCATCAAAAGTGACCAATATCTTCATCTCATCTAAGGTTCATACCTCCACTAAAGACAAACAAGACCCAATCGTAATTGGCATGGCTTATGAGGGCAAGGATGTGCCTCCCCCTAATTGGTGATATCCAAAATTGAAAGAGTTCTTTCAGCCATCTCCATAAGAATGGCTTCTCCCACATTTGAGTATTCACCAAGGTCAATGAGACTCCCCACAAGATTGCCACCTTGGAGGTTTCTCCAAAATGTGATTCCTCGAGGATCAAGAATTTTATGGGAGATCTTGAATCTATTTTGCGGAGTCAGTGCAGGAAGAAATGAAGCAAATGATTCCTCGAGTATGGACATAACAATCACTTTGATATTTTAAGTCTCCTAAACGATGGGTAACATTTTCACGTCAAAGATCTTCACGCTACTGACATTGCAGCCGGCATGAAGAACAAATAAGATTACGTACCATCCTTGGACCTCTCCTAGACAATTCATTCTCCCAAGTAGATCTCCAATAGTTCAAATCATGTTGATCCTTCCTCCATCCTTCTCCAACTCTTCAATTTCTTATTGAGCAATCATTCAATTCCCTGTTGAACATTCTCTCTCCAATTCCCTGATTCACTGTTGAATATTCTCTCTTTGATTCTCTAGCGAGCAACTCTTCATCTCCCTGTTAATCATTCTCTCTCCAATTCTTTATTTCTTGTTGACATTCTTAGTTAAAATTCCAACTCTCCGCTCCAAGTCTCCTCAAGCTTCTAAACTGGTGAACAAAGAAGGTGAAACAAAATTTTGTAGGTCAAGGAAGAGTACTGGAGCCTTCGTCCGTATCTCTCAGGACAAATGCATAAAAGCTATCATCCCATAAAGGATAACTTCAATATACAAGGCAAACTCTAGGCAACTGCTACAATAAAACAATCAGTTTTCAATTCACAATAAGCTGTTAATAAGACCTTCAGAAATATCACACCCCTGTTTCAGACAGAAAACTATTCAAGTACTTGCGCCAGAAAGCACAGATCCCCAAATAAGTTCTACAAACTTCATGTAACTTGGAAATTAACATAGATATGCAACTGCAGTGGATGCAATGGAAAAAATTTTAAACTGGAGTGAATCTTCTTTTTGGGGTTTATCAATAATATCATGAAAGAAGACTCCGCCTGAGTGGAGACAATGAAATCTTAAATAGAGATACAGTAGCATCAATCGATTCAAACAGGTAATCTAAGTTTTGAAGAACGACAGGACATTGCTCTATGAATTCTAGTTGAATCAGTATAAGTACTCGCATACCATAAACTCAGATGTGCCATTAAATATTCCCTATTTTGATGCATTGAAAAATAAACTGAAGTATCAATGGTATGAGAAGTATAGGGAAGCAACTAGGATGATTTATTAATCAAATAATTAAATCCATATGAGCTTCTGAAGCTGAAATGTTAAAAAGCTGGTAGTATACTTTATAAAAGAATGGGGAAAACATTCCTGGCTTTTATGAAAATTGAATGATACAAGATAACCGTATAAACTAAAAATATTCCGAATACACTGAAACGAAGTCATACCTGTATGGTATTATGAGCAATATACCGTTGCCCGCTCTTCTGAAAACTAACATCCACACGCTCCCATGGTACTTGTGTAAGCCCTTGAATCATTGCCTCTGCAATCATCAGACATTATTTTCTAAACCAGTTAACATTCGACTGAGAAAACACTTGGGGCACAATTTTCTCTACGCAGAATTCCACAATTATTATATGGCCTTTAAGCTAACGTTGCATACAATAAGCAGAAGCATATGCTAAGATGACTGTGATATTACTACAAGATTAACTTATTTATGTTTAAAAAGGAAATGACAGTTTGAAAGATTTCAAATATGATATACTCATCAGCCTTAGTGTAAAAGATAATCCGACTGCAATGATGCCATTATGTATAAGAATAGATAAATGCTTGTATTACCTTCCAAGTTGTACTTCTGAGCAAGAACATCAGATGATGCTTCTTCAGCAGCATTCTTGGTTTCCCCTTTGTCAACATGGACAATATGCGGATACCTCTCATCTTCCACAAGCAGATGATACTGAAAACACAGCAAGACACGAGATGGATATATAAAGGGGAAGATAAATTTCTACACATTCACAAAAATAAGAAGATTTTCAACCATAAATACTTTTGGTAACTCCTGTTGACGCCTGATAGAGGATGTTCGCCATCCTACCATATCTTATTGATCCATTAATGCAACAGAATGAATACAACACTTTAAATTAAACAGATGAAGATGAAAGCAAAAATGGAAAAGGATACGATCATAATTTGCATTCGCATAGGCAACCCGACGCTTGAAAGAGCGTAGAGCTGACCTGGCATTAAAGGAAAAAAGTTACCGATTTCCAGTTGATAATGAATTATTGAGGATCTAAAATTTTCTCTTTAGTTGTAAATTCTTGAGCAATCACATCTTAATATGGTCTCATAAGCCATACATAAACTTTATATCTTCACCATCTTCAACCATGCGAAGCAGAAGAGGAGCCCTTCCATCATCATCAGTAAGGAAAAGGTGCTTCCCAGTTCTTCCAACGATCAAATGAGCAGCTTCAGATGCTCTTTGCTCCAAAAAAGGAAGCCCGCATAGTAAAGGAAGCTGATGAAAAAGTTTGTAGTGGGACAGAAAAACATTAGAAACTTCTCAAAGAATGTGGCTAAGAAATCCATTTAAAATGTAGAAGGGAGAAGTATATGATGAAGTAAGTTTCAAAATCTCAAAATGGTTCAAAAAACAAGATTAAATGATTCAGGCATGAAGAAAAACAAATGCTAGAAAGTCCACTAATTCTAGTTCAGACGATATATTAATGAAAAAATATTGCCTTAAGAATATGAAATTGAAAGGACTGCAAGTCTTTATGATATAACACATATAACTGCCAGAACTTCCTTGCATTGCTGATCTTCTATCAAACTCTGGCAGCATGATGCAGTTTGTTACAGCAAAATATATATATCCTTGACCATTTGGCTTCATATCTGGAATTATCTCGACCATTTGGCTTCATATTTGGGTTTGTAATAATGATGTCTTCACATTCAGTTTCAGTGACAAAACCAGAGATCCCACGAGATATAAACTAAAGAGCCACATAATTTGAAACCATGCTTTGCTCTTTTCCTTCAAAACTTTTCATGCAGAGGATCAATGATGGTTCCAAATCATTTTGAAAGGATGATAGAGTCATATCACATAATATTGTCCTTCCCTATGATATTTCCCCTTCATGAGTCACATTCGCCATTCCCCCCAACAAGATCACGTGTGTCTGTAAAGTAATCAAAATGCATCCACATATATATATATATATATATATATATATATATATATATATATATATATATATATGATAGCAAACCTAACCAATATAAAAACATTAATGCTAAAATAAAAATAAAAGAATCATGAAAATAACTGATAGGACTTGATGATCAAAACATCACACAACAATATAAAAAACAGCAACTTACTCCAAATAGATCAAGAAATAACACAAAGAGAATTGTTTTTTTACTAATTCCCAAGCAAAGCAAGACAAGATACAAGTTGATTTTGATTCACTATTCAAGAGGTGAATCATCTCTCCCATAATTCCTAGCAGCTATTAGAAACCCAAAACCTCACAAAAACTTATGCAAAAATTCAAAACATAAAAACCCCAACCCACCATAATCTCCTCCCTTAAACAGTTCCAATCCCCTTGTTGAAATCCAGCTGTTCCCAGTGCAAAGGATCTGACGGACACAAAGATCAATCCGTGGGATGCTCTCATGGATCACGCCATAATGAAGGAACGAATTTAGGAAAGATTTTATTAGAAATTTTTATGTACTTTATTATTTCCTCATTAAGATATCTTGTATAGATCTATAAATAGGGAAGATTATAATGAATAAAGGCAAGCTTTTCCCTCTCAAGTTCTTGATTTTAACATGGTATCATAGCCAACGGCCTTAATTGCCATCAAAGAACGATCCTAGATCGTCGGAGGAGGAAGAGAAAAGAAACTCGGGGCATCCAAGACTTGATCGCGGCCGACCGTATACGCCGGACGGGACGGGCGACTCGATCGAACTTCTGATCGGAACGGAAGATAGTCGAATAGCCACGAACAAGCAAAAGGAGCCACGCGCACAATCTCTACGCCTCTTGCGAAGCAACGATGCCAAGGCTCAACGATCAAGTCTCAAAGAGAAGCCGGTCGGGAGAAACGGCCGAAGAAGTATGCTTGCAGACAGACAAAGGAGCGGACGGCGAGCATCCTGATCTGACAGGGAGGGACGACCGTCGAAGGAGCTAAGCGAATGCTCGAGTTCTTGAGATCGTGATCTTCGTGCATTCCCTAAGCTATCCGGTTCAACTCTTTTAAAGATTCGGTGGCCCGGTTTTATTAAACCGGGAAGGTATTTACAAAAAAAAAAAAAAAAACAACAACCTTCATTGTCGGACAGAAATAAAATTGTCGGAAGCCTTCATTGATACCCAATGTCTGAAATTAATTCCTCCCAGAGCATTGAGCAAAATGAGGAGTCTATGGTGCACCAATGACGAGGTGATCTCCAAAGCATGCAATCTTCCTATCGTCTAAATGGGAAGAACTACCTAAATTTGTATCAATTTGTGAAGACCTACTTGAAAGGGAAAGGGAAAATACACCACCTCCTTGGAGGAGGACCAAAACAAGGAGATCCCATTTTTTGGGCATGGGATGAAGCAGACTCCATGATCATGTCATGGTTGTGGAATTCCATAACTCCAGAAATTAGCGATACATTTATGTTCCTTTCGACTGCAAAGGATATATAGGATGCTACCAAATAGATCTTCTCCAAAGCTCGTGATGCGCTCAAATCTTTGAAATTAAAGTCAAAGTTGGAAACACAAAGTGGGGAGTAAGACCATGACGAAGTATGCCACCCTTCTACAAAATATGTGGCAAGAACTTGATCACTATATATGCATAGAAACTAGATGTCTGGAAGATGCTGCGATCCTAAAGAACTTTATTGAAAAAAATAGAGTGTATGATTTTCTTGCAGCACTAAATCCAGAATTTGACCAAGTTAGGGTTCAAATTCTCGGCAAAGAAAAGACGCAATCACTCAATGAAACCATTTCTCTCATATGCGCAGAATAAAGCCGACGAGGAGTGATGTTAGAACCAAAGGCCGTTGAAAGCTCAGCAATTGTGATGAATAAAGAATCGTCATGGAAGGAGAAGGGTAAAGATTCTTCAAAATTCAAAGACAATGACTCAGTTTGGTGCAGCTATTGTAGAAAGTCAAGACACACAAAGGAAACGTGCTGGAAAATACATGGAAACCCACCAGCAAGGAGTGGAATCAAAAGGGTGAACAAGGAGCACATCACATGCCAACAACACTACAAGTAAGCCGGAAACACAGTCCAGCCTTGGAAAATTAAATAAAGAAGACATTGATAAATTGAAACGACTCCTGGTATCTCTTGAAAAACCAAATGCTTCTTCTTCACTTGCACTCTCAGGTAAGACTCCAATTTCTATTAGTTTAAGTGTTTCCATAAATCATCTAAAGGAATTATGGATCATTGATTTAGGAGCCACAGATCACATGACCAACTCACCTACCCACCTCATAAACTATACTTCTTGCCCAAACAACAAGAAAATCATCACTGTTGATGGTTCTCTTACCACGGTAGCTGGCCAAGGAGACATAATATTATCTCCCTCACTCACCCTGAAAAATGTCCTCCACGTACCACAATTATCCACAAATCTAAAATCAATACAAAAACTTACCAATGACCATAATTGTCAAGCCTTATTTAACCCTACTTATTGCTTATTTCAGGAACAAAGATTGGGGAAGAAGATTGAACTTGCTACGGAGAGAACAGGATTGTACTACCTGGAAGAACCAAACCAATCTAAAAATAATTGCTCTATGTTATCCCTAGTCGATAAGAATTCCACTATTTGGCTTCATCATTATAGACTAGGACACCCATCTTTTGATGTTCTAAGACATATGCGTAGGTGTTCAAGGTTTTGAAGTTTTTCATTTTTTTATGCTTACGCTATGCGTATGCGGTGCTTCTCGAAACTTTTTAAATGTTTGTTTGATATTTTGATTCCATCGGGTTTTCTCTGTATTTAGGGTTTATGAATTTATGTTGAAATTTAAAACATAAACTCTAACTAAATTTGAAGCACTGAGTACTCTATGCGTATGTTGTGCGTACTATATGCGTATATTATGTGTATACTGTGCGTGATAATTGCTTATGTTGTGCATACATACTGCGTGCGTACTTTATGCGTGCGTATAATTTGCTGTCATATTTTCTGAAATGTGCGTTCTTGTGCGTATGTTGTGAGTACTCTATGCATATATTATGCGTGATCGTTGCTTGTGTTGTGCGTATTTTATGCTTATGTTATGCGTTTTTTGTGTGTATCTTATTTACTTATTCTATATATTTTTATTTTTAAAAACTTTCATATATATATGTTCGTCCAATTACCTATCGATGCTATGTTTCAACTTTTCGATCAATCTGTGATAACTTCGCTCAGCAAATTTCTCCTGAAGTCGTGGACACATTGAAACGGTTGAAGATCATATAAATTTTGCAATTTCCTGGGTTTGAGCAAAATGTCCCTCTTATTTATGAGCTGATATCAAGGTGGAACATTTCAAAATAATGTTTTGTTCTAAAAGGTGACTCCATTC
Source organism: Dendrobium huoshanense (assembly GCA_016618105.1). Taxonomy (NCBI): domain Eukaryota; kingdom Viridiplantae; phylum Streptophyta; class Magnoliopsida; order Asparagales; family Orchidaceae; genus Dendrobium; species Dendrobium huoshanense. Next base: position 87,562,411 of record CM028358.1, read on the forward strand.
CTTTCACTGCTGATGAAGTGGCCCTACTTATTGGTCTGTCAAATAAAGGAGAAGAAATATTCTGACTTTCCTTAGCACATATTTCAGTTACATCATCGGAAATTAAGGCAGACATGCTGGAGTTGAACAAGCAAACCCCCCCCCCCCCGAGACTATGTTAAGAACATTTATCATGTATTTATGTTCAAATTTACTTTTTCAACTTAACAACTTCAAAATCTCTCGGTTGCTTCAAAGAATAACAAATAATCCAGATGATTTTTTGTTAATAAACTGGGCTAGTTCAATTAGGGAATTTTTAGTTGGAGAGTTTAATAAGGCCTCCTCCAAGATTTCAAATAAGAAGACAGCAGGTTACATCAATGGTTTTGTACCTCTGCTAATTGTGAGTGCTAAGTGCTAACTGCTAAATTCATTCAAAATTTTATTAGCTCAATGTGAGTACTAAAATTTTCTTTCATCTTATGCAGATTTGGTTCCGAGAGCATACTTTTTTTTATGCTCCTATGTATACTGATAAAAGGCCCCGTTTTTTACGATGGGCTGATGATATTATATATACTACAGAGATGATCACTAACTTATTTGCTAATATAAGAAAAAGACAGATTTATAATGTCTTCCAAGCAGTTTTCCAGGCTGAAATGGATATGGTTAATGTCAAGAAATATCCATCAGACAGCCCTCCATCCCCTGATTCCCCTCATGAAATATCCACCCATTAAAACAACCCCCCAATCTCCCCATCATACCCCACCTCCTCAGCAATACCCCCACCAATCTCCTTAGCAATACCCCCACCAATCTCCTCAGCAAGACCCCCACCAATCTCCTCAGTAACCACACTTAAGTTTTTCTGCTGAATCACTTGAATCTCTACAAGAAAGAATAATCAAATCCTGCCAAGAAACATGTACAAAATGTTTTCTTGAATTTGAAGATAGGCTGAGCAAAAAATTTGAAGACCTAACTGAAAGAGTTAAAAGTTATTGAGGTCAAACTCAATAATTATATTGATTAGAGCAAAATATTTCCTCTAAAAAGATCTGATAGCTACTTTTCATCTTCCAATAAGAAACATAAATCAGATATCCCTCCCCACATCCACAAATAAACCAATCCCACAAAATGAGTCAATCCCAACAGAAATGCAACTTATTCCATATACAAATCCAAATGAACCAATCCCAGTAGATGACATTCATATAAATCCTGCAATTCCTGTTTATGCAACTAAAATAAAAAATTACAAAGGTCTTCTGAGTTTGAATTCTGAGCAACGTTTAAAATTACGCAATAAAAGGCGCGCCCCAGCGCAATTTCGTCTAATTAAGCCTCAAAGCCTACGCAATAAGTTTAGTTTATGAGGCTTACGCCTCAAGTTTAATGAGGCGTGCCTCGCCTCATTTATTTAAGGTGTCGCCTTTTTAAAACTTAACCTAAATTATTATTTCTTTTTCAGTTCGGACCCCCAGTTGCCGACGTGGCGCGCCTAGTGAAATGTCGACGTGACATCAACATTTAAACCCTTGTAAAGGTCGAATGGCGGAGTCGACGTTTCGATTTTCAAGTTACAATAAACTTTCGAACTTTCAAGCATTCACCCGGAAGAATTTCAAGCATTCTTCACTCAGTTTCTTCTAAGATGGCGTCACCCCCAAAGAAAAAGGTAACTTAATGCTATATTTTCTGTTTTGTAATGCGTATTTTATGGTTATGCTATGCGTTGGCGTTCAAGGCTCTCCGATTTTATGCTTATTCTATGTGTATGCATGGCTTCTCCGAACTTTTAAAATGTTTGATACTGTGATGTCATCGTGTTTTCTCTGTATTCAGGGTTTATGATAAATTTATGTTGAAATTTGAAACATAAAACCTAACCAAATTTTAAACATCGAGTAAATATGCGTAGGTTGTGCGTACGCAATGCGTCTTTTATGCGTATACTATGCGTTCACGTTGCTTACTCCATGCTTATATTGTGCGCACTTTATGCGTGCGTATAATTTGATGTATGTTTACTGCACTGTGCGTATGATGTGTGTAATATATGCGTGTAGTATGCGTACACTGTGCGTTACCGTTGCTTATAGTCTGCGTATGTTATGCGTTTTTTGTGCGTATCTAATTTACTTATTTTTAATCTATAATTTTTTACAATTTTCAGATATATGTTCGTCCAATTACCTATAGATGCTATGTTTCTTCGTTCCGAACAAACTGTGATAACTTTGCTCAGCAAATTACTCCTGAAGTCAAGGACAAATTGAAACATTTAAAGATGATACAATTTTTGGAATTTCTTGGGTTTGAGCAAAATGTCCCTCTTATTTATGAGCTGATCTCAAGGTGGGACATTTCAAAACAATGCTTTGTTATAAAAGGTCAACCCATTCCTTTCACTGCTGATGAAGTGACCCTTCTTACTGGTCTGCCAAATAAAGGAGAAGAAATATCCTGCCATTCCTTAGCACATACTTCAGTTACATCAACGGAAATAAGGAATGACATGACGAAGTTGAACAAGAAAACCCCCCCAAAGACTATGTTAAGAACGTTTATCATGTATTTATGTTCAAATTTACTTTTTCAACTTAACAACTTCAAAACCCCCCGGTTGATTCAAAGAATAGCAAATAATTCAGATGATTTTTTGTCAATAAACTGGGCTAGTTCAATTAGGGAGTTTTTAGTTGGAGAGTTTAATAAGGCATCCTCCAAGATTTCAAATAAGAAGCCAGCAGATTACATCAACGGTTTTGTACCTCTGCTAATTGTGAGTGCTAAGTGCTAACTGCTAAATTCATTCAAAATTTTATTGGCTCAATGTGAGTGCTAAAATTTTCTTTTATCTTATGCAGATTTGGTTCCTGGAGCATACTACTATTCATGCTCCTATGTATGCTGACAAAAGGCCCCGTTTTCTTCGATGGGCCGATGATATTGTATATACTACAGAGGTGATAACTAACTTATTTGCTAATAAAAGGAAAAGTCAGATTTGTAATGTCATACAGGCAGTTTCCCAGGCTGAGATGAATATGGTTAACGTTGAGAAATATCCACCAGACAGCCCTACATCCCCTGATTCCCCTCATGACATATCCACCCATCAAAACAACCCCCCTCAATCTCCCCATCATACCCCACCTCCTCAGCAAGACCCCCATCAATCTCCTCAGCAACCACATTTAAGTTTTTTTGCTGAACCACTTCAGTCTCTACAAGAAACAATAATGAAATCCTGCCAAGAAACATGCACAAAACTTTTTCGAGAATTTGAAGACAGGCTGAGCACAAAGTTTGAAGATCTTACTGAGAGTTGGAATTATTAAGGTCAAGCTCAATAATTACATTGATCAGAGCAAAGAAGTTCCTCAGAAAAGATCTGTTAGCTACTCTTCATCTTCCAATAAGAGACAGAGATCAGATATCCCACCCCACAACCTCAATGAACCAAATGAGCCAATCCCACCAAAAGATCCAGTCTTAACAAATGAGCCAGTCCCAGCAGAAATGCAACTTGTTCAATATACAAATCCAAATGAACCAATACCAGTAGATAACATTCAAATAAAATCTGTAACTTATGTTCATGCAGTTGAATAGAAAATTATAGAGGTCTTCTGTGTTTGACTTCTGAGAAGAGAAATTTTGTGCTAGAATGTTTGAAAAAGTTCTCTAAAAGGTAAAATATTGCAACTTTATTTTTGTTTGTAGATCTGTATGCGTATGATATGCGTGTGGTATGCATATTATATACGAGTGTTATGCTTGTGATATGCGTGTGGTATGCGTGTGTTATGCATGTGATATGCGTGTGATATGCGTACGAAATGCGTATTTAATTTTTTTTTTTTTTGCAGGGATGATAGTATCTTGTTTGTTATTAACATTCTTATTTCCATATCTGAGATTGATGAGTTATTAAGTGACAGTTGTTTAGGCAATGAACATTTAGATATTTTTGCCAATATCTTAGATGAGAAGTGTAACCTTATGCCAGATAAGTACCATAAATTTCTATACATCTCTCCAATCTATTGGGTTAGTAACTTAGTATTCAATTTATCAGTTTAACTATTGGATTAGTAACTTAGTATCCATTATTAGTTCTTACATTTACTACTTGCACTTGCAGAATAACAAAGGAAGGGAAAAATTGTTCAAATTGCAAGTCAACCATATAACCGAGCTTTCTGTGACTTCAAACAACATTTTATTACAACCAATCATTGATGTCAATCACATTACTCTTCTGGTTGGTTTGCTGAAAGAACACAAGTGGAAATTTTATGACTCATTGGACCACCGCGTCAAAGAGCATAGGCTTGTTGTTCCAAAAATCATAAGTGTTAGTCTGTTAGATACTTAGATGAATATGAACTCTTAAATTTTTAAAAAATTTACAGAACTAATCCTTGGTCTACGTATATTCAGCTTAAAGCACTATATTCTGACACGAAAGGAGCGTTTGATAGTGATATCAGAAAATGGAAGCTTTCTACCATTAAAGGTATACCAAAACAGTATAACGAAAATGGAAGATTTCTACCATTGAGTAAAAAATTACATATTAAATGATAATACGCATACATTAAGCATAGTACGCACAACGAACTCATAAAATATGTATTACGAACGCACAAATGACGCACAACGAACGCATAGAGTACGCATAACGCACGCATGACACACGCACACATAAGCAGTAAATTTTATTTATAAAATTCTATTAAATATTTTAATTAATATATATCTTTGTTTGTAAGTTACTTTACATTAAAATGATGAAGAAATAAGGAATATGATGTTTATGGCTCTTGTTGGATTTTTATGATTTCATTTTCTAGTCTTGAATATGATACTTGAACAAGTACAAAGGGTTTATGGCACTTGTTGGATTGTAGTTAAGGAAGAGAAATAAGGAATATGATGTTTGAAAGATTGTGTTTAGCAATTGCGTTCAAATATTAGTGTTTTAATTTCTTATTTGTTTTAAAGCAAAAAAAAAATATAAATGATTTTGAAACGTTTGTTAAATAATACGCACAACGAACACATAAAATACGCACTAAGTACGCATAATACACGCACAAAAAAAACACAAATTACGCATATAGTACGCATTAAACACGCACACATTCTATTAAAAGGTTTTTGGTTACTTACATTTAGTATGGAGTATGGACTGAGGGGCCGTGACATGAATAATAATTTTCGTTAGCTGTGGGCTAACGGGTGGCAGATATGGTTGGAAGGGTGGGTATGAATTTTTATGAGTTATTATTTACAATTTATTACTTAGTATTGCTCAACATTAAATTTTTCACTATAAAATGCGGGAACGCTTGCCTTATGGTAACACATGGTTTTTTCAAACAAAGTAATGCAGGCTTGACAGAAAGTTTGATTTTATTACGCCTTACCTTCTGTTATGCCTGCATTACTTCTCTTGTAATTATTTTGGTTTAATATTTTTAATAGAATGATTGATGTATTGTCCAATATAAATCATCTTTGACAACCAAGCCTTCCATTCATTACTACGATACTTATCCTCCTCCCATGAAATTGATGCCAATAACTTGTAAACATAAACATCTCTATCGTGACCAGGTTTATGTTAACAAGTTATTGGCATCAGGAACATGGGAGGAGGATAAGTATCGCAGTGATGAAGGGAAGGCTTGGTTGTCAAGATGATTTATATTGGACAATACATCAATCATAATTCCTGTAGGAAAGTTGATGTTGTTGTCTTGTTGAAGATGTACATTAAGTTCTCTTGTAAAATTGTATTTGTTATAAATGTTCTTTTAATTTGTTCTTATATTTTTTATATTGTACATAGCATGGTTTAAAATTGCGCAATATGAGGCCCGCCTTTGCGCAATTCCAGTAAAAAACACCTCGATGCTTACGCCTCGAGTTTTTTTAATGAGGCTTGTGCCTCAACTTGGTTGCGGCCCGCCTTGAGGCGCGCCTCGCCTCACTGGCATGAGGCTTACGCCTCACATATATATATATTAAAACTTACATAAATCTTGAAGTAAATGCCCGACATTGGACTCTATAGGAGAGGAGGAAGGGGAGAGAGCAGTTCATCATAATGATGATTCAAATGAAGAACCCCTTAGTGATGACAGTGCTGATGACTTATGAGTTTTTATGTGATATGTCATTGCTTTTTTTTTTTTTAAAAACTTGAATTATATGTTAATGAAAAGAATACTAGGATTTTGGAAATATAGAATTTTGAGTTGAACTATATTTCATGTTGTCTTATTATTGGGATATTTTGATTTCACTTCATATCTTATGCTTTTTTATGTTTTATATTATTCACTCATTGGCATATAAAAAATTTATCATTTTATGTTTACACAATCTTTTGATTTTGAGGCTTACGCCTCAAAACGCCTTGAGGCTTACGCCTCGCCTCACGCCTCGCCTCACGAATGAAAAACGCCTCAATACCCGAATACGCAATTTTAAACATTGGTACATAGTCATTAAATGTTCTTTTTTTGTATTTTTATATTTTAAAAAATACGCAATGTTGACGCAGAGAGCACGCACAGAACACGCATAGTGAACGCATATTATACCCATATATAACGCATAGGATACGCATAATGTACGCACAATAAAATAATTAACACTCCCAGTACTCAAACTATATCCAGAAAATTATGTTTTAATAACTATTAATACAAAATCATACATTAAATTACATCTGCTCCAGAACACACAATGTTCACGTAGATTGTACGCACAGAATACGCATAAATACGCATAGAGTACGCAGTGTTCTGCTTTATCGACGGCTCAATATTATATAATATTGAACACATTTATGACGCATATTAAACTCTAAACTTATTTGCTTGGAGGTTTCATCTACTGCGAGACTGCGAGTTGGGTTGTTGTCTTCTCCGTCCGACCAGCGTACGCTTCTGTCCGAGCCTCTGAGGCTGCTGTCTTCTCCGACCTGCATCAGGTCATAAAAAAGATTAGTAAGAACTCGTTTGCTTCCTATTTCTCTCAATCAGGATGGTCAAAAATAAGGATAAGGCTGTATCAGGTCATAGAAAAGATCCAGCATGGAAATATAGCACTCAGGTGGATGTAGGAGGCAGTGATAAAACATATATCTATCTGAAATGCAATTACTGTGATAAAGTTGTGAAAGGTGGTGTGACTAGGATGAAGGAACACCTTTCAGGCTCTCAAAAAAATGTTGCTCCATGCTCCAAAGTTCCTGATGCTGTAAGGGATGAGATAAAGTCATACATGAATAAGTCTACCACATCAAAACATCTTGCACAGAAGCAATTTGAAGATAGAGTTGATGCTGGATCTTACTACGGGAGTTAGCGCAGCGTTAGGGATTCATCTTCTTCTATGAAGCCCATTTCATCTAGGGGTGCTAGAGGGCCTATGGATCATTACATGGTTGACACATCAGAGGATAGGCCTTCTACTACACAGAAGATGACCCCAGAAAATGCAAGAGAGGCGCGGAGAAGAGTGTGTAAGGATATAGGCAAATTTTTCTACGAAAATGCTATTCCATTTAATGTTGCAACATCACCTGCTTATTACAACATGATTCGTTCAGTTGGAGCATTTGGGAGAGGGTTCAAACCTCCAACCATGTATGATTTAAGAACATGGATTTTGAAGGAGTTGGAAAGCACTGATAAAAGCATTGAAGAAATTAAGAAGACTTGGGCCCAAACAGGAGTAACAATTATGTCAGATGGGTGTTCTGATATCAAACATAGAAGTCTGATCAACATCCTCATTAATAATCCTTATGATACTGTGTTTTTAAGGTCAATTGAAGCATCTAACCAGGTCAAAGATGCTGAGTTCATATTTAGAATATTTGATAGCATGGTTGATGAGGTTGGAGAACATTTGGTTGTACAAATTGTGACAGATAATGCAAGTTCTTATAAGGCTGCAGGTAATAAACTTATGGAGAAGAGGAAACATTTGTATTGGACTCCATGTGCTGCACATTGCATAGATCTGATTCTTGAGAAGCTTGGGGATCTACCTCAACATAAAAATGCACTCACTAAAGCCAAGAAAATAACCAAGTTTATTTACAACCACTCTTGGGTTCTAGCTCTTATGAGAAAGTTTTCGAATAAAGAAATTCTAAGGCCAGCCGCAACAAGATTTGCCACCGCATACTTGACCTTAGAGAGCATGCTGGATGCCAGACAACCTTTAGAGGCTATGTTCACATCTACACAGTGGTTGAGTTGTGCTTGGGCGAAGAAGGCTGAGGGAAAAGAGATTAGAAAGATTGTTTTAAATGACAGATTTTGGCAAAGTGTCTTATATGTCATTACAACTACTAGACCTTTGGTTCATGTTTTAAGGATGGTGGATGCTGAAAAGAAGCCTGCAATGGGTTTCATCTACAATGCTATGGATGAAGCCAAAGAGATGATTGCCTCCAACTTAGGAGGCAGTGAGGGAAGCTTTAGGGAAATTTGGAATATTATTGATGATAGGTGGGAACTACAGCTTCACCGACACTTGCATGCCGCTGGCTACTACCTAAACCCTCAGTATCAATATGCAGAGAACAAGTCTACAAACCCTGAAATAAAGTTTGGATTATATCATTGCATGGATCGTCTAATAAGTGATGTAACTGAAAGATCAAATGCTGACTTGCAATTGGTACCTTTTAGGAACAAAGAAGTTTTTTTTGGATTACAACAAGCAAAAGATACAATTGTCAAACGATCTCCAGTTGAGTGGTGGATTCAATTTGGTGATGGGACTCCAGAATTACAGCGATTTGCTGTGAATGTTTTGGGCTTGACATACTCTTCATCTGGCTGTGAAAGGAATTGGAGTACCTACAACCAAGTGCATACAAAGAGGAGAAATCGCTTGTCGACATTGAGGATGAACTCACTGGTGTACATTATGTACAATAGGAGACTCAGAGATAGAAATTTGAAGAAAAAAGGATTAATGGATGATGAAGATCCTTTGCTTTGCGATGATGTGGCATCTGATGATGAGTGGTTTGTAGATGATGAAGTTGAAGTGATGCCGTCTGAATTACAAGATGAAGATTTAAATGTTGATTTCTTTGATGGTCTTAAAGCATCCACATCCACCACAACTCAAGAACAAATCAAAAAAGGTATATAAATAATATAGTTTTTTTTCTTAAACTTTTATTAATGTATTACACTATTATTCATTATGATATTGTTCAAAAATATTTACTATTTAGGGAAGAGGAAGATAACTAATAATGAGGAAGAAGAAGCTGATTGGGAGATATTGGACTCTATAGGAGAGGGGGAAGAGCAGAGAGCAGCTCATCATAATGATGATTCAAATGAAGACCCCCTTAGTGATGACTGATGAGTGATGATAATGCTGATGACTAGTGAGTTCTTAACTTCTTATGTGATATGTTAATGTCATTGTTATTTATCTTGTGCATTTTTATGTTTTATATATTATTTACTCATTAGTATATACAAAATTTATTATTTTATGTTTACGCAATTTTTTGATTTTGAGGCTTACGCCTCAAATCGCCTTGAGGCTTACGCCTCGCCTCACGAACGAAAAATGCCTCAATACCCGAATACGCAATTTTAAACCTTGATTCTGAGAAGAGAAACTTTATTCATGAATGCTTGAAGAAGTACAATCGAAGGTAAAAAAATTACAACTTATTTTATGTTTGAATATTTTTATGCGTATGGTATACGTGAGTTATGCGTATGATATGCGTTACTTATGCGTATGGTAAGCTTATGATACGCGTATGTTAAGCATATTTTATGCTTATTGTATTATATACTTATGGTATGCTTATTATACGCGTATTTATGATACATGTATTGTATGCATATGGTATGCTTATGTTATGTGTATTATATACATATTATATGTGTATAGTATGCTTATGATACACGTATTGTATGTTTATGAAATGCGTATTCAATTTTTTTTTTTTGCAGGGATGATAATATCTTGTTTGTTAGTATCCTTCTTATTTCCAAAGCTGAAATTGACGAGTTATTAAGCGACAATTATTTAGGTAATGAACATGTAGATCTTTTTGCTCTTTTATTAGAAGAGAAGTGTAACCTTATGCCTGACAAGTACTATAAATTTCTATACATCTCTCATATCTATTGGATTAGTAACTTAGTATTCAATTAATCAGTTTAACTATTAGATTAGTAACTTAATATCCATTTCTTAGTTCTTACATAGTTGCATACTTACATTTATTACTTGCACTTGTAGAATAACAAAGGAAGGGATAAATTGTCCAAATTGCAAATCGATCATATAACCGAGCTTTCTGTTTCTTCAAACAACATTTTATTACAGCCAATCATTGAATCCTCGCACATTACCCTGATGATTGGTTTGCTGAAAGAACAAAAGTGAAAATTTTATGACTCGTTGCCCCACCGCGTTAAAGAATATATGCTTGTTGTTCCAAAAATGGTAAGTGTTAGATGAACATGAACTTTTCAATTTTTAACAAATTTACAGAACTAATCCTTGCTCTACGTATTTTCAGCTTAAAGCCCTATACTCTGACACGAAATGAGCTTTTAATAGTGATATCAAAAAATGGAAGCTTTCTACCATTAAAGGTGCAACAAAACAGGAGAACTCTATAGATTGCGGAATGTATGTCTATAAATATATGGAAAGAGTAAGTCTTGAAGGCAACACTGATTGGACTGATAGTACAAATTGACAAGAAGACATCCTAAAGTATAAGGCATAATTTGCATATGAAATATTTTATAAAATATTGAAAAAATGACAGTTTTTCATTCTGTATAAATATTTATCATTCTATGTATAAAGGTTTCTATATATAAACGTTTATGTGTATAAATGTTTATTATCATTCTGTGTATAAATGTTTATTTCTGAAGAATATATTTTTCAATTCTGTGTATAAATGTTATTTAGATTGATTTGATTAAAAAATAATTTATTAAATGATAATACACATAATATATGCATATCATACGTATTGTATAGACATACTGTACGCATATAATACGCATATCGTAAGCAGATAATAGGCATAGAATACGCATAAATTATGCATTATAAATGATTTTGAAATGTTTTTAAATAATACTCATAACGCACGCACAAAAGACGCACATAGTATGCATCATACATGCATATATTACGCAGTAAATTTTATTTATCAAATTATATTAAATGTTTTTAAGAATACACATGACGCACGCACAAAATACGCATATCGTACGCACATAGTATGCACAAAAGACGCACATAATACGCATAGTACACGCACACATTACACAGTAATTTTTATTTATCAAATTATATTAAATGTTTAATTAATATCTATCTTTGTTTTTAAGTTACATTAAAATGATGAGGAATATGTTTAACACGAATTTAAACTTGTTATTACAAATTAGACGCAATGTGATTTTTATGATTTTATTTTTTAGTCTTGAATATGATATTGAACAAGTACAAAGGATTTATGGCTCTTGGTGGATTGTATTTAAAGAAGAGAAATAAAAAATATGATATTTGAAAGATTTTGTGTTTATCATTTGCGTTTAAAGATTAGTATTTGAATTTCTTATTTGTTTTAAATAAATAAATAATTTTAAAAATATTTTTTAAACGTTTTTAAATATTGCGCATAACGAACGCACAAAAGACGCATTAAATACGCAGAATATAAGCACATATTACGCATATAAGATGCATAGAGTACGCATAAAACACGCACAATTCTATTAAATGTTTTAGGATACTACATTTGGTATGGACTGAGGGGCCGTGACATGAATAAGAATTTTTGTTAGCTGTGGACTGACATGGGGCAGATATGGTTGGGAGGGTTGGTTGAATTTTTATGAACAATTATTTATAATTTATTACTTACTATTATTCAGCATTAAAATTTTCACTATATAATGCGGGAACGCTAGCCTTATGATAACTCAAAATTTTTTCAAATAGAAGTAATGCAGGCTTGACAAAAGGTTTGATTTTTTACTTCGGAGCTTAGTCTAAGGTTGCTGTTAGATTTTTATTCTTTTGAGATAATCCTTAGCCTCAAATGAATCCTAAGCCTCAAATGAATCACAATCTGCCAGCAGCCTTAAACTTCGCTCTTAACTCTTAAGTAAAAAATCTTACCTTCTGTTAAGCCTGCATTACTTCTGATTGACAATCATGTATAAACATCAAAGCAAGTTTCTCTTGTAATTATTTTGGTTTAAAAATTTTAATAGAATGTACATAGGTTACAGCTGTTACAGGAATTATGATTGATGTATTGTCCAATATAAATCATCTTTGACAACCAAGCCTTCTATTCATTACTGCGATACTTATCCTCCTCCCATGTACATAAACCTGGTCAGGAGAGAGATGTTTATGTTTACAAGTTATTGGCATCAGGAACATGGGAGGAGGATAAGTATCGCAATAATGAATGAAAGGATACGCAATATTCTGCTTTATCGACGGCTCGACATTATATAATACCGAACACATCCAGCACGCATATTAAACCCTACACAAAATACGCATATATTACGCACAGAGTACGCATGGTGTGCACATTGTATGTCCATATATTACGCACAGAGTACGCATAGATTATGCACAATATAATATTGGACACATCCAGTACTCATACTATAACCAGAAAATCATATGTTTTATTAAATATTAATACAAAATCATACATTAAGTTACAGCTGATCCAACTGCTAATTTACAAATACTTTAGAAGAAGTTTTATAAAATACGCATGGAATACGCATATAATACGCATATAGTACGTCGTACATACGCAGTATATACGCATAAAATATGCACAACATAAAACTAAACACATCCAAAAAATTTATCGACGGCTCGACATTATATAATACTGAACACATCCAGTACGCATACTAAACCCTAAACGAGAGCTGCTCTCTTCGCCTGGAGGTTTCTTCTACTATAAGTTGGATTGGTCCGACCTGCATCAGGTCATAGAAAAGATGAGTAAGAACTCATTCACTTCCTATTTTTGCTCAATCAGAATGGTCAGAAATAAGGATAAAGTTGCATCAGATCATAGAAAAGATCCAACATGGAAACATAGCACTCAGGTGGATGTAGGAGGCAGTGATAAAACATATGTCTATCTGAAATGCAATTACTATGATAAAGTTGTAAAAAGTGGTGTGACTATGATGAAGGAACACCTTTCAGGTTCTCACAAGAATGTTGCTCCATGCTCCAAAGTTCCTGATGTTGTAAGGGATGAGATAAAGTCATACATGAATAAGTTTACCACATCAAAACATCTTACACATAAGCAATTTGAGGATAGAGTTGATGTTGGATCTTACTACGGGAGTGAGCGCAGCGTTAGGGATTCATCTTCTTCTATGAAGCCCATTTCATCTAGGGGCGCTAGAGGGCCTATGGATCATTATATGGTTGACACATCAGAGGATAGGCCTTATACTACACAGAAGATGGCCCCAGAGAATGCAAGGGAGGCGCGAAGAAGAGTGTGTAAGGATATAACAGATTCTTCTACGAAAATGCAATTCTAATTAATGTTGCAACATCACCTGCTTATTACAACATGATTCGTTCAGTTGGAGCATTTGGGAGAGGATTCAAACCTCCAATCATGTATGATTTAAGAACATGGATTTTGAAGGAGTTGGAAAGCACTGATAAAAGCATCGAAGAAATTAAAAAGACTTGGGCCCAAACAGGAGTAACAATTATGTCAGATGGGTGGTCTGATATCAAACATAGAAGTCTGATCAACATCCTCATTAATAATCCTTATGATACTATGTTTTTAAGATCAATTGAAGCATCTGACCAGGTCAAAGATGCTGAGTTCATATTTGGATTATTAGATAGCATTATTGATGAGGTTGGATAACATTTAGTTGTACAAATTGTGACAGATAATGCAAGTTCTTATAAGGCTGCAGGTAATAAACTTATGGAGAGGAGGAAACATTTGTACTGGACTCCATGTGCTGCACATTGCATAGATTTGATTCTTGAGAAGCTTTGGGAGCTACCTCAACATAAAAATGCACTCACTAAAGCCAAAAAAATAACCAAGTTTATTTACAACCACTCTTGGGTGCTAGCTCTTGTGAGAAAATTTTCAAAGAAAGAAATTCTAAGGCTAGCCGTAACAAGATTTGCCACCGCTTACTTGACCTTAGAGAGCATGCTGGATGCTAGGCAACCTTTAGAGGCTATATTCAAATCTACACAGTGGTTGAGTTGTGCTTGGGCGAAGAAGGCTGAAGGAAAAGAGATTAGAAAGATTGTTTTAAATGATAGATTTTGGCAAAGTGTCTTATATGCCATTACAACCACTAGACCTTTAGTTCATGTTTTAAGGATGGTGGATGCTGAGAAGAAGTCTGCAATGGGTTTCATCTACAATGCCATGGATGAAGCCAAAGAGATGATTGCCTCCAACTTAACAGGCAGTGAGGGAAGCTTTAAGGAAATTTGGAATATTATTGATGATAGGTGGGAAAAGTTTGGGCTTGACATGCTCTTCATCTGGCTGTAAAAGAAATTGGAGTACCTACAACCAAGTACATACAAAGAGGAGAAATTGCTTGTCGACATTGAGGATGAACTCAATGGTATACATTATGTACAATAGGAGACTCAGAGATAAAAATTTGAAGAAAAAAAGATTAATGGATGATGAAGATTCTTTGTTTTGCAATGATGTGACATCTGATGATGAGTGGTTTGTAGATGATGAAGTTGAAGTGATGCCGTCTGAATTACAAAATGAAGATTTAAATGTTGATTTCTTTGATGTTCTTAAAGCATCCACATCCACCACAACTTAAGAACAAATCAAAAAAGATATATAAATAATATAGTTTTCTTTTCTTAAACTTTTATTAATGTATTACACTATTATTCATTATGATATTGTTCAAAAATATTTAGGGAAGAGGAAGATAACTAATAATGAGGAAGAAGAAGCTGATTGGGAGATATTGGACTCTATAGGAGAGGGGGAAGAGGAGAGAGCAGTTCATCATAATGATGATTCAAATGAAGACCCCCTTAGTGATGAGTGATGACTGATGAGTGATGACAATGCTGATAACTACTGACTAGTGAGTTCTTATGTGATATGTCTCCCTTATTTATTCTCAAAGATGTGGTAAGTAGCATTTTTATGTTTTATATATTATTTACTCATTAGTATATACAAAATTTATTATTTTATGTTTACGCAATTTTTTGATTTTGAGGCTTACGCCTCAAAACGCCTTAAGGCTTACGCCTCGCCTCACGAACGAAAAACGCCTCAATACCCGAATACGCAATTTTAAACGTTAATTGCACTAGAGTCTCTTGGATCTATCTCCTTAAAAATAAATCTGATGTTAGCATCATTCTTCTCATCTTTCATTCCATGATCAAAAATCAATTCGGGGTTAAAATAAGGAGATTCCGCTCCGATAATGCCAAAGATTATTTCAACCAAACCCTTTCCTCTTACTTCCAGTGTGAAGGGATCATCCATGAGTCCTCATGTGTTCACACCCCACAACAAAATGGGGTTGCAGAGAGAAAAAATGGTCACCTTCTAGCCTCCACCTGAGCTTTCCTTTTTCACTACAATACACCCAAATCCTATTTGGGGGGAAGCTCTTTTAACTACAGCTTATCTCATAAACCGAGTACCTTCAACAGCCTTAGGACTCAAAACTCTAATGGAGACTTTGTCCTCTTTTTACCCCGAGTTTCAAACCCATCAAAATCTTACACCCAAAATCTTTGAATGCACTGCCTATGTTCATATTTACAACCAGGAGAGAGGAAAATTAGATCCAATAGCACTCAAATGCATCTTTGTTGGCTATTCAATTATCCAAAAAGGTTATAAGTATTATCATCCACCCACAAAAAAAATCCTTGTATTTATTGATGTTACCTTTGATGAGCAAAATTCATATTTTTCATAACCTCATCTTCAGGGGGAAATTGAACTTGAGGAAGATGAGGAAAATGAACTAGCACCTCTTGACCTTCCTCCACCACCTCAAACCAATCCACCTGAAACCCAAGATAGGGAAACAAATGACAAAGCTATCATTAGATTTGGAAAGGTTTACTCCAAACGTACAAGCTCAAGCTGTGCTCCAAAGCAGATCCAAGAATCTGAACCATCTACTGGAAATAAGGTAAGCTCACCACCTCCCTTATACCCTATAAACAACTCCATATCCTTCAACAACTTCTCATCGTCACACAAAAATTTTCTAGTTACATTAAAAGATATCCATATTCCTAAAGATATTTCTGAGGCCTTATCTGATAAGAATTGGAAAAATGCCATGAATGATGAAATGCAGGCCTTGGAAAAGAACAAAACATGGGAGATCGTCAATCTACCGATAGGGAAAAAACCAGTCGGCTGCAAATGGGTGTTCTCAGTAAAATACAAAGTTGATGGCACACTAGATAGATATAAGGCAAGACTGGTGGTAAAAGGATTCACTCAAACATATGGCATTGACTACCAAGAAACTTTTGCGCCTGTAGCCAAAATGAATATTGTCCAAATACTCTCACTAGCAGCCAAGAACAACTGGCATCTGGAACAATTGGATGTGAAAAATGCATTCCTGCATGGGGATTTAGAATAAGAGATATTTATGGAAATACCACCAGGGTTTAAAGAAAAATCTGACGATAACAGGGTGTGCAGACTGAAAAAGGCTTTATATGGGCTCAAACAATCACCAAGGACCTACAATCAATGCTTATGACATCTTTTTTTTTTTTTGTCATTCATATAACAATGTTGTTGCTATGAAGATGATTCCAATGTTATGCCACCTCCTATGATTATTGTTGTGTTTATACAAATACAAATGTAACACCTAAACATGTTATAGTTTGATTCCTCATTGATCTTTGTAAGCTTTAAGTAATTCAAGATTCTACCAAATTACTATAGTACAATGATTGTATCTACATGTCCTCATGTTATTTAAATGGGTCAAGGCTTATCATTTATTCTTCTTCCATTATGCAATGTACTTATTGTAATCATGAATTGTGATTTTCCCAAATATATAACTCACCTCTTGATATATGTTAATATTTTTTGGTAGGCTAAGCTTAATGGAGTGACTAAAGGCTAAGAGTGCCAAGAAAGGAATGGTTATGTAAAGTGCATCCATAACTGATGATTACTTTTGTTTTGAATTCAGATGCTCAAATTATTGTTTTGATGGACATAAAATGCATGCAATGTATGTATTTAATTGTAAAATTACTCATGCACGACTATTCTATCATTATGCTACTGAAATTTTTTAATAATGATAGATCGAGGTGTGGCTTGAGAACTCCCATCATCATAATTATATGTTTCCACCTTGATTTATTCAAGCTCCCAACCTAGATCATGACACCTCTCTCTGCCCTTTGTGGTTTATCTATCCTAATGGAAAACTAATAGCTCGATACCCCTCTCTCCTCTAACCTAAGAGTTCATCTCTCTATCCCCTACAGATTCCTGCTCTTTACTTTCTTCAGATGGCATATTCTCTTTCCTCATAGCAAAACTCCTAAATCTTGAAACAATGCCATATCAAAAGCTATCTCTTGGTAGATTTCTGCACAATTCTTTCTAGCTTTTCATGAACTACAGACCTAAGTCATCTCTCTCTCCATTAAGGGTGAATTTAAATCATAGACAAAGTAAAGATAAGGGGGAGAGAAAGATCAAGAAGGAAATCATCCACAAAAGCCCATCATCAAAGTGGCATCAAATCAATTATATTCAGTATCACAAAAAATATGTTAGCATTCAACAGAATAAATAGAGAAGGAAGATTAATAAAATTGAACCCAAATGATGTCCTGGAATTTGTAAATGCAGTCAAATTCATGAAGAAGGCCAATCAAATATTGAATACTAACATTTAGCAATGTGCAAAACAAAATGCAAAATTATTTTTGATCTAACCTGTTTATGACCTCTCGAACCAAGGTGAGGTGAGGCAAATGTTATAAAATTCATAGCTTCTAATCCAGCTATTGTGCCTTGCCAGTTTCCATCTTCCTTGAACTGGTTAGTATTAGCAGGAGGAGAGAACCTATTGGAAGGATCATAAAGCCTACCTATAGCATATCTTGCTATCAAACCTCCCAATGAATGAGCAACAAAGGATATCTTCTGTATACCATCCCGTTCATTCACAAATGAAAGTACCTGCACCCGTAAGAAACAAAATGTAAACATGTATCTCAAAACAATGATTACTAAAAGTTCAGAACAGACAGAATACATATAATTAAATATCATATTGCGCCTATAACATCAAAATCAGCATTTTGAAGAATATCACAAGGTCAATATAAGTTTATATAGGAAAACATTAAGGGGAAGCATACTCATATTTTTTCTTATTTACAAAAAATTGTGGTATATAATTGATAGGAGATATAAGAGAAGTAGAAAGAAACCAGGAGGACATTAAGGCCAGTTATAAATCAAATTCTTCTATATATATATATATATATATATATATATATATATATATATATATAGTAAGGAGGGCTCAGTGGATTGTTGAGTTCGCGGGCATCCAACCCTTGCTGCAGCTGGGCAATCAACAATCCTTGAGGCGGGCGGAGATTTAGCCCTTTTTCCATATTTGCAAAAATCCCAATCCAATGGATTGTTGAGGAAGTGCGACTATAAAGTTAATAAGAAGAGTAGCGGCATAGGAATATTTTAGTAATAGAGGTATTTGGTTGATTCTAAAATTTTCACACTCGCTCACAAGCTAGAAATACATGTTGATCATTCTTAGCTTCAAAATAAGATTGTTGAATTATCATAGATCAAGAGCATTGCTGACAATATATGCAATCTTGAGTTTTATCAGAGTGTAATTTATTTGAATGAAGTGTATATCAATTTCAACATATTTAGTCCAATCATGATGAACTGGATTTTTAGCACTGATGATGTAGCTTGATTGTCACGTTTCATCATAGGTTTTATAGTGAAAATATATAAATCCTAAATAACATTGTTATCAAATATCTTTACAAACACCAAGGGCAATAGCCCTAAATTATGATTCAGCGCTTCTCTGAGTAATAACAAATTGTTTTTTGCTTCAACATGTCACTAAGTTTCCCATATGAATGAGCAATAATTTGATGCAGTACAATCAATTATTGATCTAGCTCAATTAGAATCAGCAAAGATTTCTATACCCGTCATAAACCCTCTTTATGAAGAACAACCCTTTTCTAGATGTTATTTAAGATACCTCGGCATTCCATACATGGCATCAAGATGCACCTTTGTGGGGTTATTCATGATCTAACTAACAAAACTAATACAACAACAAGTATCAGCTCTAGTATGGGATAAATAGATGAGTATTTATACTAACCGTTGGCACCTCTCTTTTTCTGGTGGGTAATCGCCTTTGTCCAATTTTGTTTGATGGATCCATTAGCATGTTTGTGGGTTTACATTCAAGCAATCCAGTCTCCCTTAGTAAATCCAAAGTATATTACCCTAGTTTGACCTATTATTTTCATGCCTAACAAATATTTTAAAGAACTACCATACTTAATTTCAAGTTCTTTTGTAAGAACACATTTCAGCTTATTTTTATCTTCTTTATGGTCACCTGTCAAAATGATATCATCAACATATACATTCAAGATATATATTTACCTTGAAATAATTTTCTGGTAAAAAGCAATGATCAAATGTTCTTTGAGTAATAGCCATGCCTTTTAATTACCCTAGTAAATAAGTCAAGCCAAGTTCTTGGTGATTGTTTCAAGCCATATAATGATTTCTTGAGTCTGCAAATTTTGTTTGTATAGGCATTACCCTCAAATTAGAAGCGATTGTCACATAAAACTCATCTTCTAGATCACCATTTTAGAAAGCATTTTAAAATCTAATTGATGGAGAAACCAATCTAAAATTATAGCAAGAGAATAAATTCCCGGATCGATAATCAATAATACATATTATAGATTTGAGTGAGATTAAAGCCTTTGTTTTTTACATGAATATCCATTTGCAGACATCTAACACCATTCTTTCCTTTTAGAAGATTTGAAAAGTTCAAGGACCATTCCTTTCAACAGCCTGAATTTCTTCAAGAACTACATTTCTCCATTCCAAAATTTGTAAAGCAACTTGAATACCATTTGCATCTTCTTTGATAGAAAGATCAACAGTAAAGACAGAACTTAGGAGATAATTTATCATAAGAGATAAAATAGCTAATTGGATGACTTGAGCTTTCTTGATATAAGCAATAGATATATTGAGATCACCATCAAAATTAGTGTTACCACATTATTGTGAATCGATGTCAGCATTTGGGTCAAGCATTGGGTTTAATTCAGGGAAATTGTTTCCTCTTATGCGTCGGTTGAATTTTTCCAACATCTAAAATAGATCATATGTATCTTATTTGTTGTATGAGATCTTAAAAATACTACAACTTAGGTAGGTTTTAAATAGGTGTAAACTGAGATCATATGGTAGTATTAATATTATCACAAAACTCATATTCGTGGACAGTTGATGGTCTACCCTGCATGTGAGTTTTTTGAAAGAATAATTTTTGAAGAATATTACATCCATGGAGGTGTAGTATTTATTAGCAGTTGAAGAATAACATTTACAACTTTTATGATGAGGAGAGGTAACCATTAAAAATGCATTCTAAAGCTTTTGGACCAAGCTTACTCCTTTGATGAGGAGGAATATGAACAAAGGTAAACAGTTGAACGCTTTGATAGGCCTGGTGGAGACAAATATGTTTGTGAGATAGGCCTGAGTGAGAGCTTAATAATGAGTTTTTTTACTGTAGGACCTTGGATGGCATAAGGTTAACAAGGAATGTAGAAGTAAGAATGACTTCCCCCTAAAAATATTTTGGTACCTTGCTAATGATCATAATTAATCAAACAACTTCTAGAAAGTGTCTATTGTTTCCTGCTATCCCATAAACCCTAAGTATAGATATAAGAAGTTTGGTGAACAATCCTTTATTAGACGAAATATTCTCCAAAAATGGAGTGAAAAAATTCTTTCTCATTGACATTCTTAAGGACATGAATTTGAGTATGGAATTGGGTTGGTATGAAGAATGGAATTTTAAAAAATAGAAATGGTTTCAGACTTCTCTTTCATTATAAAAATCCAAAAGGCTAATGTGATTGTTAGCAAAATATATAAACTACTCAACACTCGAAATATTGTTCACTTGAGGCGGCACACTGGCACCATACATCACAATGGATTGTATCAAAAGGATAGCAGGCTTTATACGGATGACTAGGATAAGAAGTTTGAGTGTTTTTCAATAATTGACAAGTTTCACATTGGGATGCCTCAGGATTTAGGTTGAGAAAGAGGGAAGTGAAGAGGTTTTTAGGCACATAAAAATTTGGATAATTGAGGTGGAAGTGTCATAACATGATGGTGCTTTCGATGGAGGAAGATACATATTGTGCAGTTTCCCTTGCATTTCATTATTGCCTTCATAGTTCAAGAGGTAAAAACTAGCATTTCCTTTGTATTATTAATTATCCTTCTCAAGTCCGTATTCTGAAATTCACAATAAGTAGAAAAAAAATTAGTACTACAATTCATATCTTTGATATTTTTGCTAATTGGTAATAAGTTGTATGAAAGCTCAGGGACCAACATAATTGAGTTAAGAACCATAAAGCTTGTGACATTTGTGATCCCAATGCCAGTAACTTGCAATGTTGACCCATCTATAATTCTAAAATATATAATTATGTAAACAAGGATAAAATATGTGATATAAGAAGGTATCACATTTCATATGATAAAATGCTTCAAGCTCTACAATCCAAGATTGTGACTATTTATTTTAGGCGCTAAAGCCATTCAAAATCATGACTTTTTGAGCAAATGCAACGATGATAATTTCGGTTACACAAGCCCTTGATTTGACTTTGATAGTCGATGATTTGGAGAAGGTTTCTTGGATGCAAGTGTTGCTATGTGATCTTGATTCATAGCAAGAGACAACACAAGAGTGTCTTCTTTCCAAGACCATTTCATTTTTAACCATCATAATGGTTAAAAAAAAAAACAAGGAATACGTATGACTTACTTGAGATCATGTGACTGAGAAAGCACGAATCCAATTTCTTAAGCTTACTTATAAAACAAATATTACTACAAGTAGCGCAGCAAGCTCACAAGATTGCTCACCGAGCAGCCAACTTTCATGTATTGACAACAAACTCATGTCGAGTTGAAATGTTGATTTGCGCTTGGAGGTCTCACTCTTGAGAGCAGAGACAAGGTGAATCATAGGCAATGGTGAAGAAGTGACAATGGCAACATAAGTGCTCAACATGAACATAATGCTTCATAGAGCAACATGGAAGACTTGCGATGTTGACACGCTTATGCTAAGCCAATCAACGACAGAGATCCCTTAAAGATTCAAGGAGAATCACTGATTAGGCACGTCGAGGCAAACTCATGAGGTTGACACGTATTTACGAGATCAAGGAGAGCTCACTGTGAGATTATTCGATCAAACTCATTGGTGTCTCGCATGGGATTGCAAGTTTTTGGCAAGGCGCGGTCGATCGAACTCATGTGAGGTGAGGCTACGAGCAAGCATACTCACTGTAGGATTGCAAGTTCAAGTGAGGCCTGGAAGAGTGAACCAAGTGATTTTAGTGAGGATCTTGGGCGAGCAAATAGTGGTATAAGCAATAGCAATGTCCAGCGAGGAATCCTCACAGCAAACTCAACGAGGACCGGACAAGCAAACCCTCATGGAGAGGGAGTAACGTAATATGAATTGGGCTCTCATACCATGTAAAAAAGCATAAGGGAAAGAATACTCAATTATTCTCATACACAAAGAATGGAGGTACAATTATAAAATAATTTCTTCTATTATAGTAAGGAGGACTCAGTGGATTACTGAATTGGCTGGGCATCCAGCCCTTCTTGTAATTGGTAATTGGCAATCCCGTGAATTGTTGGGTTGGACAAAGATCTGACCCATGTTGCATTTAGAGGAATCCTAATAACATGGATTGCTGAGGTGGCATGAATGTTAGTCAAAGGAGTGCAGCGACATTGGAATATTTCGGTAGTAGAGATGATGAGCTGAATCTAGGATTTCCACAATTTATATTAACAGTAACATTTCCTTGCTTTCAAAAGGTTCTTTTGCACCTGCTCCATTTTTTTGGCATCATTAGGTGTCGTGTTACGAGATTTCGTCAGCCCAGAACAATGTGTAAAAATATGTATTGATGAAAGTTGAGTTATTGGGTGTATAGAATCTCCCTGACACATTCCAAAAAAGTAAGGAAAGAATTGAATGAACTAAAAACAAATACATGCTAGACAACGGTTTATTAACAAAACTATACATTTTTTGGGGTATGAGCTAAAAAAAGTCCTAAGAAAATAATGAAAAGAAAAAAAAAAAAGAGGTATAATTTTAAAAAATTTATAGGAGCTGCTAAGTAGGGTAAGGCCTCCATGTACCTCATCAGCTAACCTCTCACCCATCAAATCAACACCATCAAAAGTCAGTCTTGAAGAATTGCACTCACTGCCTGCTCGTAAATATTAAAGTTAAATAATATGTGCCAAACAAAAGAAATAAATTTAAAAATAAGTGCATAATCCGGTTTCACTGTCTTCACCGTCCACACAGCAGTAGATGGATGGTAGGCTTATCATATAATTTTGCAGCTGAATTTATCCTATAGATAATATATATGTTGTAAAAAATGTTAATATGAGGTTATTGTTGCTTAATCTGCTTTACATTTTACCATCTAAATCTATTACTTCCATATAAAAAAAGTCAAGCAAAAATCAACTATTTAAGTTTAAAGAAGATTCAATCATTAGTTTTGCATTGAACTGCAGTTTTTTTTTCAAAATATTATTCTTCCAACATTCACGTTCTCAGAGAACAAATTATTTTGATCTAGCATGATTAATTTGATGGAGAACACATGATTTCTTGAGGAGGCACTTGAAATCTTAATTCATTCCAATGAAATAAGCAAACCAAAAATTTAAATTTTCAAAGTTATTAAAGGCACTGGCGAATTCAGCACCATGGTTTCCTAATGCCTTACACTCACATAAGTGAACTGACAAACTAAAAAATTTTACCTATTTTAAGTATGAGGAATATTGTTAGAGTATACAATATGATAATCCCCAAAATTAAATCTTAACATAAACAAGAAAAAATGCATTTTTAAGCTGTCATTCCAAATAATATAATGATAAAATTTTGTCTAATAGATCGTCTAAAATAAAGTGCTCACAAGATCCCAAAATTCAAGTCCAAAATAAGCAAATAAAATTTAAATTGCTAGCTTCCATATAGTAAATCTAATATAATATTTATTAATATCCATTTCATCTTCTTCATCACCCTAACTCGCATCCCTATCATTAGATTTGTAGCTTTTCATCTCATAGTATCGATGTGAATGTGCTAAAATATGATAAGAATTTTACATTGTAGAGGTGAGTGCCTAGCACCTAACACCTAGGCTCTCACATAAGCAGCATCTTAGTGATGTCACCCGCCCAGGAAGTTCCTGAGGAGCGGGGGACATAGGCGCTTGCCTTTTATAGCACTTAACATCTCAAATCAAAGGCAATAGGCTCCATACTAGCATAAAACAAGCCAAATGATCTATGATATCAAGTTATGATCTAAATTCATACTAAATGGGTTTAAAAAAAGAAGTATAGACATGTTTTTCATATAAAATAGTGAGGCCAAAAATTAAAGTTTTTTTCAAATTTTAAGGAAATCAAAACTAACTCCACAATTCAACTTAGAGAATATTTCAATTCTATCTATCTATCTATATCCTAGCCACCTAAATCAAGGAGAGAATGATTCCGAGGAATATTTTTTAAGGTATTTTTAAAAAAATGTGATAAACATTTAGATAAGGACGTCTTTTCAAATAATTTATCTAAATACATATGATTTATCTTATCTTTCCTCTTTCTTTCTTTTTTTGCAAGATTTAAATTTTTATGTAAATTTTTTTAATTTATTTATTTAGGAATTAGATGACAACAAATATAGTTTATAATTAGACTTTGAAGAGCAATTGAATACAAATTCAATTCACTGGGCATTAGTCCTCTATTGTATCTCTCTTCCTCACTTCTTCCATACCCGTTAACATGCCAATCCACCTCTTTGTTTTCCGTGATTGCAAGTTTCAGCAATTGCGAATCCAGCCCCTACAATTTCAGCAACTCGCAACACATACCCAGGGAAGAAACCTAAACCTATTGCTGCTGTCTACTCCCTGTTTTGCTGCCAAGGAGTGAAATCTTTCATTCATAACTGTTGAAAAATGATAATGTCAAAGTTATACAACAAGCTAGCATAGAGAAAAGGCCAGTTGAATTGAATACAACTAAACCTTACTAGGTTTTTCTTAACAATTTCTAGTAATCAATTTTTTGTTGGTCTTCTTGCCATCACCAAGAAAGGATATTGCATTTGATCTTATAGAAAAACTCTAGATTTTTAAAAGGCTCTTGAAAAAATCCTAGAAAATCCTAACAGTTCCACGTAGCATTTCACATCATGATTCCTGAATTATTCAATATCATAATATAATCATATTGTGATGTGTTGATTCATGGTCAAGTCGGTATCAAAGGCAATTATTCTACTTGTAGGATTTCATATCATGGGTAATCTAAGTGAATATGAGAGACTAACAAGGATATAGAAGATTCTTGCTCAAATGACCTTGCTTATAGAAAAGTTTCAGCAGTTCCACCCAAGGATGAAATTATCAGTTCATATTAGAGCCCAAAAATCTAAGATGAGTACCCGGGAGGATCACAAGAGGCTAACATAGAATCCTGTGAGTATCCAAGAAGAATATGCAAGTACCAAAGACCAAGAGGCCAGAAAAGATCTAATGATGGAAAAGGTAGCCGATTAAGCAAAAGAATGACAAGAAGAGTTAATAGGAAAATGCAATAGCTGCACGAGAGCAATATGATGAGGGAGGCAATTGTTAATTAGGGGCAAGAAGGTGAAACTTTTGTCAGACCACTTTTGTAGGAGCAATTACCTTTTAAAGAGAGAATCAATGTCTGGCAGGATCGACCCAAAGATGATCGTGCCGTAACAATGAGTGTTATAATGGTTACCACTTGAGAAGGGTGAAAACTTACCACAATGAGCAATTCACACCAAATAGAGGGCAACATCATGCTTGTTGGAGAAATTTTATCATCCTCAACGGATTGCATATTTTGTGATCGAGTACGGCATAAGAAAGATGATATATAACCCCAAAGGGTAAAAATATCATTTTCTTATGAACTCAATAATATAAATTTTAATAGAGCACCCCTATGATGCACCGACACTTCGCTTAAAGAGGGTATGCAGTGTCGGACACGGACACGTGTCTGACACTGCATGGACATGTGTCTGACACGGCATTGGACTGTCGCAATTTAAAAAATTAAAACCGGACATGCATGTCCAGTTATTAAATAATAAAAAAACTAATGTACATGCTCAGTACAACTAGGTACATGCTCGGTACCGCTAGGTATCGCTAGGTACATGCTCGGTACTGCTCGGTACCGCTCGATACATGCTCGGTACCGCTCGGTACATGCTCGGTACCGCTCGGTATTTTTTCATACAAACAGCTTACGAACTTTAAAAACAAACAAAACTTCAAAATTACTCTGACCCTAAAAATTTGTTCCGGGGGCGCTGCCCCCAGAAACCCCCGCAGGTGCGCTCCCCTTGACCCCAACAGGTCAAACCCCGCCAGGGGGCAGCGTCCCCTTGGACCCTCGGCAAACCGGTATACTGTTGTATTCATGTTGTCTTATTATTGAGATATTTTTTATTTCACTCATATCAATTTAACTTGATGTATTCATATGTATGATTGGTTTGTTACAATCTTATCTAGATAAAAACAATAAATAATCAAGATATAAATGAAATTATAATTTCTATGTTGAAGGATAGACATTTTGTATTAAACATCTTTATGTTATAAGCTAAACAAATTATCATAAAATTGATTTATTATTGCTAGTCATTTTTAATTTAATGTCACCTTAATTTATATATATTATATTAAAAAATTCTTATGCCATGTCCACGCCGCATCCGTCCTATATTTTTAAAAAATGTTGTGTCCGTGTCCGTATCGGTGCATCATAAGAGCACCCCTATTCAATATTTGGTTGAATGGAGTTTATTTATTCTAGGGTACGAATGCCCATAAGAGCAAACCTCTATGATTAATTATATCTCAAGCATTTGGTACTCGAGAAAACTCTTGATTAAACTAGTGATTTTCTTCCTTTTGGAAATCATCAAAATATTGTCTAAATGTTTCACCTTAAAATTCATGAAATTGTTATTTAAATATTTAATCTTTATGAATTTCAAAGGAATAGGAATCAACTTTGATTAGAATTCTTAGAATGAGAGCTAAGGAGAGGAAGAGTAGAGTACTTGATTTTTAATAAAAAACTCAAAGATAATCAAAATTATCCTAGACATTACATTTTAGAATCCAATTTTTGTTTAAGTTGACAATTTTAATTTAGAATGTTGCTTATATTCTAATAACATATGTTGGAGAAAATACCCGAAAGGTGGAGGCTTATGAAGTGATTGAGATCAACTTCTACCTCGAACCATAGAACTAAGGTGAGAATTACTGAGGGGTGGTACCTCGAACCTAAATCTAATGAAGTGCAAGGGACTTGCAAATTATACCTCACATGAGGACTAGCCAACCCGACCTCTAGATTTATTTCCCTGCTTGTAAAGGGCTACCAACTAACCCGCCTAGTCGCTTTTAAAATCATGACATCTAGCCTCAATGCTTATGAAGAGTAGGGAGGTTATTTTTATTTACAAGATAGGACTTACAACTTAGCTTTTAGACTAAGAGGTCTGACCATATATCATATTCATAAAGCTAACACAAAGATGATGATTTTTTCTTATCTAATTCTTAAGTGAAGGTTGTTCTGCATGAGACTGTTAGACCGGTCCACTAGGCTAGTCCAACCGATCCATACGTGACCAGCTTACAAACAAAACAAGCAGAACTTCCGCCTCCTGTACACACCGAATGCAAGCTCAGGCCAACCAAGCCATTTAGGAAGAATTTTAGGAGTTAGGAGAAAAAATTGAATGTATGGACTGTTTAGATATTTCTTTTTGGATTGTATGCATTAAATAGTTTATTTTCCTAGGTTTAGGGCATCTTGAATTTGGTTAAATTTCGAGATCTCTGAGGTTTTTCTTGGGCTCTAACAGCATTTAGAGATTTGTGAGAGATGGATCCTCCTCTCAAATACAGGATCAATTATATCTTGTTATTTCCTTTCGTTAGTTTGATTATTGCAATAAAAACTATTGTTTTTCTGATTTTCATTAGAGTTTGGAAAAGTTTTTTCGTTGTTTTGTTCGAAATTGATAGGATTTACTTGAAATATTCAAGTGTTTCCTAACAAATTGGTATCATAGCTATTCAATCCGGACACCCATGGCGGGAAGAAAAGTAAAATTATTAGAAGGCAAGATTGAGCAATTGAAATCAAATTGTGTAGAAAAGATTTCAGATTTGAAAAAGCTATTTTCAATCATCCATGAGAAGACCGATGAGAAATTTTTTATCATGGAGGAGATGATAAACAAGCTGCTTGAGTGGAATCATTACTCTAAACCGACAATATCGGAGGTGAGAGCAATAATACCCAAATACTGAAAATAAATGTAAGTAAAATATTTGTATAGCTATTAAATCAATAACTACTTATTAATAAAGCCACAGTTAATATAATAGTTAATTTCATACTAAGCATTAGTTCCATTAATAGCTAATTAATTTTAATATATTTTCAGAAAATTCCACTAAGGCTTGCATGCATTGGTTGATGAATTCATTACTCTATCCAACGGCTAGCAATGTAGGAAAGATGCTTAGTGGAGGTATGAGTGGAATCTAAGTGGAATTTCTTGTATAAAATATCAGTATAAGGTAATCAGTTAAAAACCTTAAGCTATTTTCCTCACATCCGTCACTCTAAGGGCAGCTGCTGGTTGCATGCTTGAGTGAGGTAAGAAGGGTTGCTGCTGAGAGGGGAAAGTGCTGCTGGACAGAACTCATACAGGCTGCTATGTGGGAGAATTTCAAGTAATCTCAGCAAACCAAGGTAAGAGAAAGCAGGTAGGTGTTGTACTTGTTGAAATTGTTATTTGGCTGAAATTATGAGTTGTTGCTTCAATTAGGCAGTGTTTTTGCTGATTCTTGCTAAAAACAGATAGGAAATGAATATAGTTTTGCTTAATTCAGGTATATGAATTCAAATAAAGGTGGTAGGATTGTTGAAATTTGCTAAAATCAGTGGGTTAGTGTGGAATTCAACAGAGATAAGGGACTGCTGCTATATTTCTGTAAAAAGGGCTGCTGCAGTGGGATGAAATTGAGTAGGAGCTCTTATAGTCAAGGTTGTGAAAACCGGACCGGACAACGAACCGGAAGAAGGAGAGGTTCAAGGTTCGACCGGTTCGACCGGTCGAACCGAGGTCGAACCGGATGATGTAATAAATACTAATATTATTAAAAATTTATAACATTAATAGGATAATTACGTGAATTTAACATCAAATAATATAATTCTAAGAATTTAAATTATATAATTTTAATAAATTATCTTTTAATATAATTAAATTAAATTGAAATGATGAATATATTATAATATAATTATAATTTATAAAATATTTAGTTAATTATATTATATTTATGAATATCTAATAAATTAATTATAATTAATTTTTATATTTCATTATAATTATAATAAATGAGATTCTTATAATATACATTATAACAAATTAAAAATTTTAATATAATTTATAAATATATAATATTAAATTTTAAAAAGTGTAATAAGAATAATATTTAATATAATATATAAATTTATATAATTAATTTATAAATATACATCATAACAAATTTATAATACAAAATTTAAAAAATTTTGCACCCAACTAGCCCAAATTCGTAGCCCAACTAGCCCAAATTTTGGCCCAGCAAACTCAATTTAATGGCTCAATAAAGCCCAAGCTCACATAGCATTCATGTTATCATGTACTCTTTTTTAGTCCCACATCATGAAGGAGTAAGAGATAGTTAGCTTTTGGCTCTATATATAGTTCCCTCTTCTCTTAAAAAACTTGTTTCATGAGGTGATAACCATATATAATGGTATCAAAAATCTCATTATTTAATAAAAAAATTATTTTTTAAAAAATAATGAAGTAAAATATATTATTTATATTTTATTTATCATTAATTTTTTTTTTTTTTGAAACCGGCCGGTTCTTTTGAACCCGGACCGGTTCACCGGTTGAACCGCCGGTTCAGTCCGGTTCAGGCCGGTTCTCTGCGAAGCCGGTTTTTGAGCTGGACCGGATCGGACAACTGGCCAGTTCACGGTTGAACCGGCCGGTCCGGTCCGGTTTTTAAAACCTGGCTTATAGTAGTGGCTAATCAGTGAGGAAAGGAGAGGAAAAACTTCAGATAACACTAAGGTAAGAAAGAAGTAAAGGTAAGAGCTATAATTTTGTTAAAATCAGTAAGAAATATACTGAATTATTAGTGTCCTGAATGGGGGTTTATAGAAAGAAAAGAAATGAGGAAGAGGAAAGTAGAGTGGAGAAACATTGTGAATGAGGAGAAATTTAATAGAGGTTGTTTACAGAAGGATAAGAAGGAAAAGTATTGTAGAAGAACCAATTGACAATGAGGGGAGATACCCAACCGATGCATAAGAAATAGTAAAAAGTTTATATAATTGCAAATTCATATTTATCAAGTTATTATAATAGCATTTCTTTCCCATGATAGCATGTATTTCAATTTGTTTAATTTCTTCACATGTGATTACACATGTAGTTGTTTCCAATATATATAAATTGTTGGTAATGATTATGAAAATATATCTGAAATGAAGGAGAGTATAAAGTGTTTTAAGTTATATGTTGGGGGATAAGCCCGCACAAGTAAATGTGAAAGACTTAATGAGGTAAAGCCAATACTCTCAATTCTAAAAGTTGGGAATTTGAACTCAACCTTGAGTGAGAGAGCAATTCCAATTCTAAAAGTTGGGGAGTCAGATCCATCTTTGAATTGGAAAGTTGAAGGGGCACAAAAGCTTATACCCATCATATGACTTATATAAATGTTCGATGTTGAACAGTTAACAATATATAAAGTAATATTATGCCTTCTTAGATTTCTAAATTAATTATTAACAATGTTATTACTAATTTTTATACATTGCTTGTGTATTTCATTAAGCCTAATTCATTAGCAGTGGTTATATTGCAGGTAAAGGGAAAGATCCCGTTGGGCACTAAGCGAAAAAAAAGGTGACAGTTCTTTTAGGATAAATATGTTTTTGATGTACAAAGATATTTAAAAATATATATGAATGATGGTTGTACAGAATTTTAGGTATATAAGTAAATTTTAAAAGTTTTAGTAGAGCTCTATATTTACTTTGATTATATTTGATGTTAATTAAGGTACATTATATGCTTCTTATTATTAAATATAGAACTTGATATATTGGCATGTTAGGAGAGTCTAAATATATTTTTTGTCTCACTTTATTCTAATAGAAGTGGCTCATAATGGGTGTTAGTAAGAAGAAGCATGTTTAGATTTTTCCTTCTCTGTTATACTCCAGGTTAACTATTAGGGGTTAGGCCATCTAGGGTGTGATAGAAATTGGTATCAGAGCGCAAGGTTTAAAATTAAATAGAAGCATAATTGGATTTAGAAAATGAAGTAGGATGAGATATAATGAATTTGATGTATACAGAGCTATATGTTGAATCAAGGTTGAATAGAACTATGCATGCATTCATTCTAAGGATAAACATATCTGCATAATAGGCTTATTTACTACTTAAAATGATTATGCTTATTATCATGAGAATATATTATGCGAATTATTTATATGTCTACAAATAATTATGTCTGAGAAATTGTCATAAAGAATGACTAGTCAATCATCTAGGTCAAATATATAAACAAGAATGAATGAGGAAAATAGGTCTAAGGAACTTCAAGATAATGTGCAATTGATTTCATAAGTGGTCGATAAAATGACATCTATGGAGAAATCTTCTACAAGCAGTAGACTCATATACGAAAGTGACAGTGAAGTGGATCGACATTTAAAATTATTTCAGACTTTTAAACCACCAGCCTTCAAAGGTGCAAGTGATCCAAGAGTGGCTGAGGACTGGTTGCTAAAGATAGGGAAGATCGTGGAATGATATGTCCTAAAAACAAAAAAGTACCATTGGTAACATTTGTTTTGGAAACAGAAGCAGAAAGATGGTGGCAAGCACAGCATATAATGGGATGAGTTTGTGAAAGTTTTCAGAGATTGGTTCATTCCTCCTTCAGCCAGATTAGGGTTAGGGCGAATGAGATTGAAGATGAAAAGTCTTCATTTTTCCCCATACAGTCGCTTCTGTTCGACGGGGCACCCCCAGCATCTCAAGTTTCCTGCAATCTTCAGGTAATGAGCCATATGAGGCCCAAGATCCATCTCTGACAGAATCAGAAAGCTAGCACTCGAATCAAGCCATCATTACAGCCTATGCAAGACAAATTTTTCAATCTGACTCAGGATTCCATGACAGTTATCCAATACAAAGCTAAGTTCACTTTTTGTTCCGTTATGCACCTCATTATGTCAGCACCCAGGAGAAGTGTCACAGATTTTTGAGAGGCCTTAGGGATCAGTTGCGACTCGCATTAGCAGCTTTTGATATCAGTGAATTCTCAATCTTAGTAGAGAGAGCTAGGAGGAATGAAAATAAGCTGAAATTTTCTATGCACGGTTTTGATGCATTCATATTTTGGCTTTTTTTGTTTTGATGTAATTTGAATATTAGTTGTATTTTATGTTTTTTTTTTATATGTTATACAATGATGGAGAACATCTAATGATCATGGTAGGATGTGCTTGGGCATGGCAAGTCTTGGGTTTGCTAGCATTTTGGGTCCTTTTGTTCTTTGGGCTGTTTGCTGCCCCTCAGTTTGGGCCTCTTGGCTAATATCGGGTTGGGCTTTGGTTGCATTGGTTTTGAGCTGAAAACTTGAGATCTTCTTGGTGCTAGCTTATTAATGCATGAGCTGATGTTTAGCTTATTCTTTTGGAGGAGTAATTTCACTTCTTAGCTCATAAATTTGAAAAGGTATTCTTCTTTTAGCTCATTATGTGGAGTGGAGCTTGCCTCTTCCCCTTCTTGTGTCCCCTCGGTTTTTCCCTTATGTTGCTCCCGTGACTAGTTGTTGGGTGCTGATTCCGGTCCCCTGTGCTGGCTTTTCAGGTTCCTCCCTGGTTGCTTTCCCGTGGTTGCCCCTACCCGATTTCTGTTTTGGCTTTTCGGTTTCTTCCCTAGTTGTTTTCCCGTGGTTTCCTCTATCGGGTTCTTGTGTTGTCTTTGGGAGTTGTTTTGAATGTTGGTCTTCCTCTTCCCCTTACCTGATTGGTTTGGTTGGAGGTGGAAGTTGGTTGTTTGGTTCCCCTTTCTCTCCTATACATATGAGGTGTTTTTGTCTTGGAAGGTTGTTGATTAACTTGAGATAAGTTGCTAAAACCTAAGGGTTTCTTCTCTTGGAAAAGCTTGAGAGCTTGTTCCACCTCTTCCTCCTCTCTATTTCGTCTTGGCTTCTAACCTCTTATTCTCTACGCAAGTTCCACTTCACTTGTATCCTTCTTCTTGAGCTATTAGGAGATGTTTGTTAGCTAATTTGGAGACATTTGCCGGAGGAGTTTGGTTGGACGTTAGACCTTTCTTGCTGTGGTGGATCCTTGGTTTGCAAGCCTAAGCACTTTATCATATTTTTCTTACTTCTCGTTGCATGTAAGGAAACCGCTTGGCGGTTGTTCTAAGAATAGTATTTTTATTTTATAATTTTGTTTCATTTGATTCTACTTTTTGTTTGCTTTAGTATTTGTTTGGATGTTTGCATACTATATTGAATGGAGTTTGGTTTTCATTTGTCCTAGTGTTTTCCTATTTGAATTTTCTTTCTAGTTTGCCTGCATCAGGTTTGGAGCAACAACAAAAGGTAAAAGAAAAATATTTGAAAAGGATGATTGATTCAAAAATAAGAAGTCAAAGTTGGAGGATAAGCAAAGACAAAGTCAGCTTGAAAATGTTTGTGTGAGCAATGTGGGAAGCGGCATTTTGGGCAGTGTTTGGTGGGGTCTGGAAGATGTTTCAGATGTGGTGAATTAGGACATCGCAAGGTTGATTGCCTTTAAGAGAGAAGAACCAATATCAGGCCACAAGGATATCAAGGGTATCAAGAACAGGCACAATATAAAAGATATTTGGGAGATAATCATGCAGGAAAAACTCAGTTGCAAGGAAGGCCAGTAGTGCAAGGAAAACCACTAGTTCAATTAAAAGGAGAAGCATCAGATGTTAAAGGAAATCAACCTGTGAAAGGTAGAGTATTCGCCATTACACCTCAGGAGGCCAAGGATTAAGAGGTGGCAACATGTATAGTTGTGATTGCTAGAGCATCTCATTCATTTATTTCTGAAGAATTCTATTTTGATTTATCAATTGAGACTGCATGTTTTACACCTTGGTTGTTATGATGCCAACGGGAGATAGTTTGCATGCCAATAAGATGTATCTTATGAATTTGGATATTCAAGATTACAAATTTCCAACAGAATTGATTAGTGTGCCAATTAAAATATTTGACATTATCTTAGGAATGGATTGGTAAGTTAAACATTTTGCTATAATTAAATATCAAAAGAAGAGAATAAAATTTAATTTATCAAATGAGAAGACATTTTATTTTTCCGGAGCAGTTTGGACAGCAAAGGAGGCATCCGGAGCACCTTGGACAGCAGTTTGGAGCTTTCAAAAGACTTGGACAGCGAGCCGGAACTTGGATTGGAGCGCTAGGACAAACCGGGAGAGGTATACCACTAAAACTTAGTGAAACCTAGGGTCTCCCAAGGCCATTGATGTGTGGATGACGTCCCCAAGCCATAGGTCCCTTAGAAACTTCATTTGCTTGCTTCCCCAAAACCCATGTGTGCTGCCTCTCCGTAAAACAGCGGAAATCCAGTGATTTCCGTTTGTTTGCTCTCTTGTGAGAGCCAAAGAGGCATGCCGATACGCATAGGGTCGTTGGATTGATATCCAACGCCCTCCAAATGCATGAAATAACATCATGTTGCTTTCCAACGCCTTCACCTACAACTAAACCATAGGATAGGTGATTACATTTGATTCAAAATTGAATGTCGAGGTGTAGAATTCTTCTCTAAATGTGGCATAGTTGTTTGTCCCCTAGATTCGCATGTTATGACAAAACTAATGAATGCATGTAGAAGGTTTATATTACTATGCTTCTTTTGGTTTTCCCCAAATTTATTGGATGTTCAAATGTGCATTTTAATCACTTCATGAAGTGGTGGGGTCTTTCATGAACATCTATGGTTTATGTTTTAAATCCCATAACAAAATGATTAATTGAAATCACCTTTGAAATCTCTCCGAATTTGAAGAGCCAAATCAAGTAAAATTTCAAATTAAATGCACTCATTCCTAAGTTTTCCTTAGACCATAGCAAAATGATCTTTAGGACCTATCCATGAGCATTCAAGTGATGGTTTACTTGCATGCCTCTAGATTTTGTTAGATAACATCAAAGGTTGTCTTCCAAACCTCCTTGAAATCGTAGGAGTGAGTTATCTCCTCCAAATGAATCCAAAACATTCATTCAAGCTATAGGGAATTCTCTTTCCTATGTTATTCTCCCCTTACATGAAATCTCATATTTTCCTAAAAGAAAATCCTACAAATGTCATGTCATAAATCTTTGAGTTTGGGACCAAATCCTAAGCTATCTCCTTCATTTGTTGAGTCACAAAATCAACAAATGAGCGTCCATCTTCATTTACTTGACTTCAATTAAGTGAATGATCATCTCTCTTTGAATACCAAATATTCAAAGAGAATCCTTGAATTTTTGTAATTCCCAAGTTACATAGTCTTCCTTCAACCCCAAAGTTGTAGGAAATTTATCAAATCACTTATTTGTTGGAACACAAACCAATGAGTAATCATCTAAATTTAGGACTCGAATCCTAGTCTTCCTCATTTGCTTAGCCCAAAGTTGAGCAAATGATAATCTTCCTTTGAGTACCAAATGCTCAAAGAGACTTCACCATTTACTTAGCCTAAATCAAGTAAGTGGTCCTCCCTATCCTCCAACTTACAATTCATAAGTTGTATTTCATATCTCCTTTCCTACAACTCAAAAATTGTAGGAAACAATCTCATTCTCTAAAGACTCCAAATTATGAGAATGTGCGTGCCCTCTTTGAACACCAAATATTCAAAGAATGTTCATGGGGTTGTAGCTTCCAAGTTGCATCCCTTCTCCTTCATCCCTCCAATCCAAATTAGAGGAGTGAATTCCCCTCTTTGGACAACAAATGTTCAAAAAAAACATTCATTGATTTGCAACCTCTAAAGTTGCATTTTTCCTCTTTCCTACAAGTCAAGATTGTAGGAGAGTACCCAAATCCGTCTTCATGCTCCCAAATCCCAATTGGGAGGATGAATTCTCATTTGAACACCAAATGTTCAAGGGTATTCATGATTTGCAACCTCTAAGTTGCATTTCTCTTTCCCTTTCCTACAAGCTAAGATGGTAGGAGAGCATCTAAACCTATCTTCATGCTCTCAAACCCAAGTTGGGAGAATGAATTCCTCTCTTTGAATACCAAATGTTCAAAGAGGTTTTAGAAGCTTGCAACCCAAAGTTGCAGCTTCTCTTCTCCTTTCTACAACTCAAAAGTTGTATGAAAGTCTTATTCACTCAACTCATATTGTGTGAATCAGTCTTATTTCAAATCATCTATTTGTTGAATCAAAATCAACAGATAATTCAATCCAAAAATCATTTATTTGTTGAACCAAATTCAACAAATAATCTCATGTCAAGCGGAGGAATCAAAATCCTAGCTTTCCTTAATTCTCCTAACCAAACTGGATGAATAAGTTCCTCTCTTTGGACATTCAAGAATCCAAAGAATACTCGATGTGTAGGCCAAAACTACACATCATTCCCTTATGTTTGTTTAATCCGAACTTAGCAAACTAAATGCCCGTCATTGAACATAAAAGTTCAGTGACAATTCCTCTTGATTTGTAACCCCAAAGTTACAAATCTTTCTCACTTATTGAACCAAATTCAATAAGTGATTCATCGTTATTTGCCTAATCCAAATTAGGCAAATGAAACCCAACTCCTTTAATACAACAATTCAAAGAGTCATCTTTTTTTATTTGTAGCCTCAAAGCTACTAATCTCCATTCACTTTTATAGGTTCCAAAAGCCTTAAAAGATGTAATACCTAGCTCAAAAGCTATAGGTTCTCTCTCCTTCAACTCCAAAGTTGTAGGAGATTTCCCCTCTCTTTAGCTCCAAAAGCTAGAGGGAGTTCTCCTACATTTAGCCCAAAAGCTAAATGTTAAATTTCTATCTTTCTCCTTTTAGCTCCAAAAGCTAAGGAGAATCCCTCAACAAGTAGCCCAAAAGCTACATGTTGGACACCCTTCTTAGACCCAAAATCTAAGTGCTCTCTTGCATTCAACCCAAAATTGAATGATCTCTCCTACGACATTTAAAATGCTAAACTTGTAGATGTTCCTTAGGAGTTATCTTTTCTGTTGAAGTTCATCCTATCCTATTGGATGAATTTCACTAAGTCCTAAGTGAAGCCCCTAAGGCAAGTCTATCTTACCCTATTAGATAGACACTTCTCTTATCCAAATATTAAGAGAACTCCAAAAACACCTAAAAATTACTTAGGTTCCCTTTTGATACAATGATCAATCATCTCCCCCAAAAGGTGAGATGCCTACATCATTGTATCTTAGGATTCATAAGTAACAGGCTTGCCCAAAAGCAAGCATGTGGTTACTTTATGGGTTCTTCATAACCCTCCTAAATATGAAACACTTAAAAATCAAATAAAATCTTTAAGTCACAAACAACTTAAAGTGAAATCACCCTTGGATAAAGATTAAACATCTTCCTTCTAAAATAAAATCAAAGACCCTTAGTGTGACATGCTACACAAGCCTCACACACTTAGGTGCACAGCCCCTTAGGCATGCTAGGATTAGGATTTTTCTTTTCTGCGCATGTATTTGATGATTTGGTGTGATTTCCCTTGGATTGTCTGTGTGTGGGCACTTGCCCTTAAATGGATAGTGTAGAAATATATTTGTTCTTCTTGCAGGTGGCCATATCTAAAAGGGGGTGCTCATAAATAATAAACTACTTGCATGACAGGTGCTGCTTAAAACCCCCCCAAAGATGTGGCCAATAGGGTAGAAGCAGATGTTTAGCACTCTAAGTGCTAGACAAATTTTAGATGTAATGCTTTATTATATATAAACTGCTTCTGACTTTATTTTGCAGGTTTGAGTTTTTTTTTGTTTCAAATATGTATTTGATAGAATTAAGATGTGTAATCAAACTTGTGGGGGTCTGGATCAAAAGGAGGAGAACCAAACGGATGTACCTGTGGATGGTGAGGCCTGAGGTTTACTTGGAAGATAAAGCTTCAATACCCCACAAGTATAGTCTGTAAATTTGACTGGGTTGTATAATGGCATGCAACTCAACTGCCAAATCTGGTTGTAATAATGTGGACTCTCTTTACATTTCCTTACATTTGATATAAATAAAAGTATGTTTGATTGTTTACCTGATTGTGCAATAGAAATGCATCTTTTTTCTAGGTTTCTTTCCTTGCTTTTGTTTGGGTGTGGCTTGGACTTTTGATGCGGTAAGCTCTTAGGACAAAAATAAGATTTCTACTCATTAAAGTATAATCAATCTAAAATTTGATTTAGGCTCCACGATTTTCTAACAAAAAGAAACTTGCATGGCTCCCTTCAAGGAGCCAAGTCTTCCAAATTTAAAATAATCATACATAGCCCAAAGCATGTTGCATATAGAAAGCCCTCACTTAAGGACTAGATAACAAAAGTCTTTTTCTTTATGAGTCAGCATATGCATACCTACATGCATAGGCATCTTGGCTTCAAAGCCAAGTTATAAGACCTACCTTCTAAATAAAAACAACCCTACCACTCTACATTTGCATTGAGACCGGATGACATGGTTTTAAAAGCGATTAGGAGGGTTAGCTGGTAGTCCCTTCCAGGCGGGACAATAAATCTAGAAGTCGGGCAGGCTATACCTCTTGTGAGGTGTAGTTTGTAAGCCCCTTTGCACTCGCTAGATTTAGGTTTGAGGCACTACCTATCGGTAGTCCTCACCTTAGTCTTAGGGTCCGAGGCAAGGGTTGATTTTAAATCACCCTATAAGCCCTCATCTTTTGGGCAATTCCTCCAACAAGTGTTGTTGGGATGTAAGCCCTAACCTTCTAATAAAAATATCAACTTAAACTAAAATTAGATTTTAAAATGTAAAGCCCAACATAGGATAGTCCGAGCACCTCTGAGTTTCCCTCAGAATCAAGTGCTCCTACTTCATCTCCTTTAGCTCTCATTCCAAAATCTAAATCTAAGTTGATCCACTCCTCCTTGAAATTCCTAAAGGGCCAAACCCTTTAACTAAAACTTTCTTGGATTTCAAACAAAAACAAACTTTAGTCAATGTCTAAAATGACTCCAAAAAAAAAAAGCAAAACCACTAGTTTAATCAAAAGTTTTTCCAAGCCAAAACTTAGGATGTAATTAACCGTAGGGGCTTGCCCCTATGGGATGTCTGTACCCCAGAAATAAATAAACCCCGCTCGACCAAACATCGAGTGGGGGAATCTCTGTTAATAATTGTAAATTTTGTTATTGAGTTCATAAGGAAATGATATCTTTATCCTTCGGGGTAATATATCATGTTCTTATGCCGTACTCGATTATAAAATATGCAATCCGTTTGAGGATACAAAAATTCTCCAACACCAAAAAATCCTTAGTGAAGAAGATGAAGCTAGTCAAACAACAAAAGCATAC
Organism: Dendrobium huoshanense; assembly: GCA_016618105.1. Classification (NCBI taxonomy): domain Eukaryota; kingdom Viridiplantae; phylum Streptophyta; class Magnoliopsida; order Asparagales; family Orchidaceae; genus Dendrobium; species Dendrobium huoshanense. The sequence goes on from CM028358.1 coordinate 87,602,688, forward strand.
ACTATTTGAATATATCTTCCCAAGTTGCATATAATATTCAAAATTTTCAAAATTGTAAGCATGAATTTTTTTTTTCTTTTAATATACTCATTTCAAAATTATTTTTATTAAATTTTATTTAGTATTTCAAACATTTTAATATACATGTGTATATATACAAATTCATTCGATAGTTTATCTAGTTAATAGTTCATTAACATCTAATTAAATGTTTATTGTTATTAACAATTAACTACTATAATTAAATTGCAAAGTAATTATGTACTGTAGCAATTCCACTAAAACAAGCATGCATAAAGCTGATGGGATCCTATGGCTGGGAACGGCTCAAAGGTTTAGTGGAGTTAGGAGTGTTATTATAATATTAATAGTGTGATTAGTTATGTTCTGTTGAAGCATTAGCATTTCGCCTTTTCCCCACCCATCCCTCTCTGGACATCGGAAGCAAGCTGAGAACAGAGGAGCGAGAGCTGCTTGCTGGGGTTGCTGTTGTAGGCTGCTGTGAAGGAAAATTTCAGAGAACAATGCTGACGAAAATCAAAAAAGGGCTACTTTTATTGCTGAAATCTGTGAGAAACATGCTAAAATTAGTGTGTATTGAAACCAGTGTTGCTGAAATTTAGTAATTTCTGGAAATCAGAAGCTTGTTGTGCAGGAGAGTTGGGGAAAACTGCTACAGACTGTTTCTTGTTGTGACGGGCTGTTGTTTGTGGTGAAGGGAAAGGACAACAAACAAAGGTGTGTGATATCTCACCGAGGAAAAAATAGGGATTTTTTACCAAATTCTTGTCTTTCGAAGGATTGACGGGATTTGGCCGACTTGCTAGCTCCCATCCTTACTTCCAATGAAAATGTCGAAACTTCCGATCCGACAGACAAAGGGAACATCATCGAAGGAGCGAAGTCGAACAAGAACGAAGGAGCCGAAGAAGCCACTTGTGCAATTTTACACCTGCGAAGCAATGAAGCCGAATAGCAACGACGATGCAAAGGATTTCTTCATTGAGAGATTTTATAATCCGCTCAATCCGAGCGGGATTCTAATTCGCACGAAACAGGCCCCGTAATAAATGCCTAATACTTCGGAGGGTTTCCTTTTGTTCCGCTCAAAATTAACCAAACAACCGAATTTAATAAATACGTGTAATTATTTTACAATACACTCCTAATTCTGCATACCAAACAGCCTCTTAGGAAGTTAATTTAGCCCCAATTGATAAATTAGGGCTAAAATTGAGCCCAAATTGGACTCGACTCAAACCGATTAGTGTCGGTTTGGGCCTGAGTGGATCCGATCAAGTTAATTTTGTGAAATTGAACTCGAATCGGTGCCGGATTGCGTCAAATTGGCTCGACGGTGTTCAATTTTGATTGATTTGATTTAAATTTAATTAAATTGGATTTAATTTAATTTAAGTGGATTTAATTTAATTAAATCGGGGTATTTCACTTCGACGACCTTCGATCGAATCGATCAGGGTTGGGTTGATGTGAAAATGTTTGTCAACATGAGGTGGTACATTACATGCTTCCTATTGTTAAATATATAACTTAATATATTGACATGTTAGGAGAGTCTAAATAGATTTTTTTACCTCACTTAATTTTGACAGATGTGGCTTAGGATGTGTGTTGTTAGCCTATTTATATTTTTCCTTCTCTGTTATACTCCAGGTTGACTATTAGGGGTTGGGCACACTGGGTGTGACAAGAGCATCGTTGCTAGACAAAAAAATGTGAGTAACCCTAATATAGGGATAATGAGGGTGAATTAAGAGGTGGAAATATTGGGGGAAGAAGAGGGGATGACACTTTTGGAGCCACTTCCAAGGAGAGAAAATGGTGAAGGAGTGGGACTTTTAGTGGAGTTGTAGAATTTGGAAGGAGAAAAGGATGGGAAGAAGATAGAAGCGCCAGATATGATTCTACCACCCCTGCAAAAGTATCAAGAGGCGCTCCAGCAAGTTCAAAGGTTGAATCCTTTGTGGGAATGCAAACAAAAACTTAATTTTCAATAAACATAGACAAACAAAACCATAAAACTCATACTACTTTAAACTCACATTAAACGAGACACTAGAATACCTTACAACTTATCAAAGATTTGATAATAAAAAGACAAGTGCAATGGAAATCATGGATAGAAGAAAAAGATAGAAGTCCGAGACGAAATAGAAGAAGTAAGGTAGAAAAAGATAGCTCGCAAGCTAAATAACCCGCAGGTTATAGTGTCCAAATATTCTTCACCATTCAACATTCTTTTCCAACAGCAAATCAGCCCTATTTATAGGAGAAAAAAGGTCCAAATGCAAAGAGGGGAATTAAACAACCACTAGCAGGAATTCCAAAGCCCAGGAAAACCGAATATTCATGGAAACAACAGCAGGAATTCCAAAATCAGCTTGGAAAATCAGCAACTGAAATCTGCATGGGAATCACAAAGCAACCAACCAATATGAGCCAAGCCCATTAAAGAAAATAGAGTCCAAGATTATATACCCACTTAGCCAACAAGGAAGCAAAAATAGAAAATATAAAAACTAGCTTTGACTGCATCAATTCTCCCCTGGAAGAACCTCATCTCTTGATGAGAATACCTCAGTAACACGCTGGAAAATATCTGGAAGACTACATTGCTCCACAGCTCCAATCCAAGAACTATCGGACAAAGGACGTCCACTCCATTTAATTAAGAATTGTTGATGCATTCTTTATCTTGTTTGGTAGTACGAATATCTATGACATCTTCAACAAGATCATCATATGCCTTAATTGGAACGAAAAGTGGCATAGACTCTAAATCTATAGTATTATCATTAGCAATTTTATGCAAAATAATTTTATGAATTTTTTCTAGAATTTTCATTTTTTAGCATGAAAAAATTCCTTCCCAGTTTCCTGAATTAAAATGTCGTACTTCCTTCGGATCTTTTTTATTTTTCTTATCTTCATGCCTCTTTGCACATAAATATTGTTGTCTATGAATTTTGAGAAGTTGATTTTGTATGGATCAGTGGAACTTTCCTGAAGAGGTACCCATTCTGTTTTTTGGATTTATCCTCTGGAATCTAATAAATAGTTGGCTGACTTTCTTGTTTGCCTTCAACTTCCTTACAGGCCCTTTTATATCTTTCTCAATTTTTCAAGCTTTTACATCCAAATCAACTTTTATAACAAAGCTTCTTATTTTTTATCTTTTCTTGCACAATTTGATTCCACCACCAACTATTATTACTATTAAGGCCTTTTGCTTTTGATACTCCAAACAAATATTTTGCAACATTTTAAATAGCACAAGTTATTTTTTTCACATAACATTAGTTTCCTCACGCACATTCAACATCTCAAGATCTTGAATCTTACTCTAAAAAATATTTTGTTAGTATTTTTTAAATGTCCCATATAATCTTAAAATGACATTTTATTTTATTTTTCATATTCCATCCCTTCATCTAAAAATTCAAAGCTAATAAGCAATGTTAGGTACATAAATTTTCACTTCGAATAACTTTATAATATTCACAATCCAAACGATCTATTTATTTTATAAGAAAATAATCAATCTAAGTTTTCTTATATCCATTCTTATAAGTGACGACGTGCTCATCTCTTTTCTTAAATAAGGTATTAGCAATAACAAATTATAAACTAGAGCAATATCTAATATGATCCTACCAACTTCATTAATCGCTTCAAATGCATAGCCACTATAATTATTTTAAAAATCTTATATCACTTTACCAACATGTCTATTTCAACCCCTCTAAAAAAACTCTTTCTTCAAGAGGTATATTTCGTATTAATTTTTTTGAGTCATTCCAAGATTTTATTTTTAAGCACATACCTAAACCTACCTGAGTATAAACACTTACAATGTTAATAACCTTAACATTAATAGTAATATTTAAAGTTTTACTTATATCTTCAATTCTAATAATTTCTACAACATTATCCTTTAAATTATTATTTATAATCACACCTACATCATTTCTGGTACGACTCCTACCCGAATACTATAATTTAAATCCTAAATTATAAATCTCCTTTAACCTTCTCTCAAACTTATTTAATTTCATGAATTCATATAATATTTATCTTCTTATGAATCATAATATATATTAGTTTGCTAATGGATCAATTGAGCCTGTCTAGTCGATCAACCCGAACCCAGCAAGGGGGTCCTACTCGAATACTATAGTTTAACCTTCTCTCCAACTCATTTAATTTTTTGAATTCATATAATATTTATCTTCTTATGAATCATAATATCTATTAATTCTATTAATTTGCTAATGGATCAACTGAGCTTGTCTAGTCGATCAACCCGAACCCACCAAGGGGGGTCAGTCTAGCTGGCAAGCAGAAGAGCCATGAGTGCCCCAATAGTGTAGGCTATAGGCAAGGAGAGAGGGGGGCTCAAAGGGTATTAATTCTACCATTAATTAGACCCCGAGAAGGTGAGGGTCATTGTTGAATGGCCTGTCCCACAGAACATCCGGGAAGTCCGCAGCTTTCATGGATTAGCCACCTTCTATGAGAGATTCATTCGAAATTTTAGCACTATCGTATCTCCTATCACTAATTGCTTAAAGAAGGGTGATTTCCACTGGACCCCGGCGGCCACTACAGCTTTTGATGAGATCAAGCAAAAGATGGTGGAAGCCCGAGGGATGAGACTTCCTGATTTCTTCAAAGTCTTCGAAATAACCTGCGACACTTCTATAAAACCCGCAAAATGCCATTTTAGACCTCGCACGCTTTTCAATGCGTCGCGATGAGTTTTAAGTGAAAATTTTGAAGTTAACGAAATTTGCCGAAATAATTTCATAAAATTCTACGCAAAATTCTATGAAATTTGATGTATAAAACTTATATCTAATTTTGCTCAATTTAAGAATTAAAATTCATATAAGTATCTTAGTACCCATAATACCCTTAGAGGTTATTAATGCTTGGAATGTTTAAGTGAGGGCTTTTTAGTCCTTTGGCCATCTAAGGGAATTAAAGGGGAACGAATTCATTCGGTCCCCCATTATGTTCGTTCGGCCGAAACCAAAGAAACGCAAGGGAGAGGGCGGACGGGTGAGGGTAACGGACAGGCGGCTCTGGCGAGTTTTCCGGCGAAGAAAGCTAGGGAAATTGTAGAGGAGAATAAGAGGAAGACTAAGGTATGCTTTATTTATGTATTTCTCCTTTCCTCATAAAGTTTTCCTAAAATAAAAAATCTAGGGTTTGAGGGGAAACATTGATTTTCTTTAAGAGAATGTTAGGATAGGTTTAAGAGATAATTTTATGCATGGGAAGGAATGAGGCTTTTTCTTCAAAAATGTGGAGTTAGAAAATTAGGGTTTTCTCTAAAGTTAGAATTTTTTGAAAGTGCTTTTGCAAATGTTGTTCCTAAGGGTCCTAAAAGGGTTTTAAAGAAAAGAAATTGAGTTTTTCTTACAAAATGGTATTTTCTTATTTTCTATTTTTTTAATCCGAAAATAGATGTTATTTTAAATTAATTTAAGTTATGGAAAAAGGTTATTTTGGTTAAAATAAGTAATTATACAAAATTATAAATTTTTAGAATATATTTTGCTTTATGTGATCATTTGGAGAGAGATAGAGAAAGAACTTAGGGTAGTTTAGGAAGATAAAGATAACCTTTAGAAGTTTTATAGGAGTAGTTTCATTAAATTTGAGAAGATTAATTTTAGTCGTTAAATATTAAAATTTATTCTTATAGGTGTTATTTGTGGTGGTCTCGAAGGAAGGAGGATTAGCAAAGAGAAATCAAATTCCTAATTTCTAGTAAGTATGCATGGTTCTTTAATTACAGTAATGTCTTTTGTTTCCTTCAAGTTATATGATTTGATAGACTAGTCATGATTCTTTACTCTTATTAAATGATTGATCATGCAAATTACATGTTATATTTTATGGCATTATATGATAAAGTTTATATATTATATGAAATGAAATGATATGAGATGATATGAATGTTATATTGAATGCTTGTATGTGTATGCTAAATAGATGGAACTCACCCCCTTATGGTACTAGCTGGGAAGTTGTACTCGTGTACGTTAAAATGGTAAAAGAAATGAAAAATGAGTACATTTATGGTACTAGACGGTGGCTCCTGTAATGGTTGTAATATATACAAAATGAGAAAGCTAAGTATATTGATATGAATATGGAAATGAAAATGAAAGATATGATTTTATGATATGATATGTTTAATTGCATGTTTTTAGAAAATTATTTTATGTTATGTTCATATGAAATGTGATATCTAGCATATTATGCAGTTTGCCTTGATTACTGTAGTTTAGAATTGTGTTTTACTTACTGAGCTTCACTTAATTTTAGTTGTTAACATTTTTCAGGTAAGCTTAAATTAATCAAAAAAATGAGTATAATGAGAGAAAATGTTTATCGTAGAAGAGGAGCTCCTGAGGAAAGGTAACTTTATGAATATTACTGATTTTTTGTTTATGTGATTTCAAATTTGATGTTTTAGAGGGTCTTTCAAATGTTAAGGTGATAGTTTTAGAAATTTGATAGTTTAGTCTACCGTCCGATCTCCGTTCCAGCCGCGCCTATGCGAGCTCACCGAGTTGGGTCGTGACAGCTTCTGGGGTTGGAATTGGAGGAGTTCTCTCCTAGGAAGGTCACCTAGTAGCCTATTTCGATGAAAAATTAAATAATATTCGGCAACTTTATTCCACGTATGACAAAGAGTTTTCCGTTGTGATACAATCTCTTCGTCATTGGCGACACTACTTGCTCCCGCAAGAGTTCGCCATTTTCTCAGATCATGAAGCTATGCATTATATCAACTCCCAAAAGAAGTTAAATGCACGCCACGGTCGCTGGGTTGAGTTCCTTCAGGAGTACACCTATACCCTTAGACATAAGGCAGGAGTTGAGAATAAAGATGCGGATGCTCTCAGTCGTCGTATGATGACTACTACTGAGATGAGAGCAGAAGTCATGGGATTTGACCAAATAAAGATGGACTATTTGAAATGCCCCGACTTCAAGGAGACCTACTCTCTCTTATCCACAAGCAGCACGCATCTTGTAGACGATTTCCTATTGGAGGATGGTTATCTTTTCAAAGCCCAAAGGTTTTGTATCCCTTGCATCTCCCTTACGGAATTTATTGTTAGGGAACTCCACGCTGGAGGCCTTGCTAGGCACTTCGGCTGGGACAAAACTATCGAAGCCGTGGAGTATCGCTTCTATTGGCCCAGCCTAAAGAGAGATACCGATCGGTTGATTAGTCGGTATCACACCTGCCAAATGGCCAGGCAACGTAAACAAAACACAGGTCTGTACACTCCTCTGACTGTCCCTAGTTGCCCTTGGCAGGATGTTAGCATGGATTTTATCTTAGGCCTGCTCAAGACGATTCGTAGGAACGACGCCATGTATGTTGTAGTTAATCGGTTTTCCAAAATGGCGCATTTTCTTCCTTGCTCCAAAACATCCGACGCCTCTCACATTGCTAAGTTATATTTCAATGAGTTCGTCCGTTTACATGATTTACCCAAAACCATTGTATCGAATTGGGATGTGAAATTTATTAACTATTTTTGGAAAACCCTTTGGATGAAAATGGGCACTAAATTACAATTTTTCACTGCCTTTCACCCACAGACGAATGGTCAGACCGAGATAGTTAATAGGAGTTTGGATAATCTGTTGTGATATTTGGTTGGTGAGCACATTAAGGACTGGGATTCCATTTTGCCTATTGCTGAGTTTGCTTATAATAATTCTATTAACAGAACCACTGGCCTAAGTCCTTTTGAAATTGTATACGGGTTCAAACCTAGACAGCCGCTAGACCTTATACCCAAGTGTTCTAGGTATATGATTTCTGAGTCTACATCAACATTTGTATCCCATTTGCATGAACTTCATAAAGAAATTACATGACATGTCTATTATTGAGTTTGCTTATAATAATTCTATTAACCGAACCACTGGCCTAATTCCTTTTGAAATTGTATACGGGTTCAAACCTAGACAGCCGCTAAACCTTATACCCATGTGTTCTAGGTATAGGATTTCTGAGTCTGCATCATCATTTGCATCCCATTTGCATGAACTTCATAAAGAAATTGCATGACAGATTGAAAAGAGCAATAATTATTACAAACTATATGCGGATTTAAAACGAAGATTTAAAACTTTTGAGGTTGGTGACTCCGTGATGGTGCGGATTCGTCCGGAACGATTCCCGTAGGGAACAGTTAAGAAGCTGCAAGCTAAGAGTATTGGACCATTCAAAATACTTAAGAAAATCAATGATAATGCTTATGTAGTATATCTGCCTGCATAATTTAACATCAATCCCTCTTTTAACATAGAAGATCTAGTTGCATATGAAGTTCCTGATTTTAACCCACCAAATCCACTCATATAGCAACCTTATATGACCTCACCATGTGAGAACCCAAACTACCTCCACTACCAAATATTCCCAAATCACCCATGGTAGAAAAGATGGACTCGATCTTGTGTGATGATATCATATCCACATGGGACGGTGGACGAAGGAGGTACTTGAACAGGTGAAAAAGAAAGCCCGAGTTGGAGGATACTTGGTTGGATCGCGAGGAGTTGCAGCAGATTGACCCAGATGCATTAGAGATCTACGAGAGCAACAAAGACACTCAATGGAGTCAAGCTTTCTCCCACCCCGGGAGAATGATTGGGACATCAGATCGTGGAAGGTTTATCAGAGACATGGACGTCGATCTACGGCCACGATTGAGTCATTGTATTTTTTTATTTGTTTTGTATATTTTCTTATTTATGATGTCATATTGTATTTGCTTTATTAGTTTTCCCGTTGTATCATTTTATTAAGGGAGGTCGTATGTAAGCCCTACGGGCATTATCGTCCTTTATATTTGAGTCATTATAAGAAGCTATTTATAGCCCCTTATTCTTCTTTGAAAGTTAATGAATGAATGATGAAAAAAAAAATTTCCGTGCTTTGAGTTCTTGAGAGAGCTTGACAAAGGTTGGAGAGAGATTCCTATGAGAGGGAATTGGATCACCCACCAATCTTGGAAAAGTCCGGATTCGTGGTTAGTTTTGAAGTTCTTTCTCCTTCTTCCTCCTTCCTCTCTTTTCCCAACGACCATCTCCACCACCAGCCAACCACAAGCTCTTTTACCCTTGGACCTTAAGCTAGTATATCTAGTCTCCCACCTCACCCGACCCCACCCCGTCTCACCCAACCCCACCTCGTCTCACCCAGATCCGGCGGCAAACCCAGGCAAGCCGCCGGCCCCCCTTGTGTTTTCCCCCTTTGGCTTGTGTCAAACTTTCCATTTGGGTCTTTCTAGGTTAGGAAATTTATTTAATTCAAATTCAAATTTAATTTGAATTTGAATTATTTCCTAATTTACGAATCCTATTTTTGAAAAGTTTCCTAATTGAATTCTATTTGAATTTAAAATTCAAATTGGATTTAAATATCCCTTTTTAAATATTCAAATCCAAATCAAGCAATATTAATTGCTCTCCCTAAATCCCTCTCCCTCCCGCTGGCCCCCCCATCCCATTAATGCCTATTGATTTCTTTCCTAATTGCTAACACCTCCTTTGGGAAGATTTCAAATCTTCTTTCCCCGTCTTCTAGCCGCCCCCACCCTTTCCTAAATACATCCAAATCTATTTCAAATAAAAAGGGCTTAATTAGAGGAACAATTACTTGGATTTTCCCACCTCCTCCCAAAATCCGAACCTAAATTCTTCCCCATCCTCCCTCATTGGGCCGGCCACTCCTTCCTTCTCTTCCACTTCAACTCTTGGGAGAAACTTCTTTCTCTCTTGTGGAGTTCTCAAGGAAGAAAACAACGATCGTTGTCCACACTTCAACCTCTCGAACTCAATGAATGGCCGATTCGGAGCTTGACTACGGCCTCTCCTACAACGAGCAAGGATTTGTTTGCATCTTGCACTCGACCTTCTTCGATGTTAACCCGAAGAACATCGACCACACCGTAGAAGAGTACGTGGATCGCATCTTGGATACCTTCGTTGAGGCTATTGAAGAGCAACTTGGAACCGTCGAGTGGAGGATTACAACCGATCATTGACGAAGATTTCTAATCTCTCTTTTCTTATATTTCTTCAAGTCTAACCCTCCTTGTGATTTGATTTCAGTCATGAAGATTGCATTTACCTAATTCTGCTAAGCTTAGTAAACGTAGGGAATTGAGTGTACTTCATTTTCTAATCTTATTGTTCTATTAGGAATTTTCGTTGAAAGCTGCTACTTTTGCATGATATTGGTTTCCTACGTTATTTTGATGATCCAAAGCTCTTGATATTCAACTTAGCCTAAATAAAAGTGATCGTTCTTAGTTTTGATTCATCGTTTTATTTGCTAATAGTTCTATTTGTTATTTCTCTAATCAATAAGTTGTGCAAGCTCTTAATAAAACCATTGCAAAGCATTGTAAGTCATTTAATACACATCTGAGTCCTCAAATTTGGTTTAGCACCCTTCTAAAGGCAAAGGCATGATCATTTACTATTTTAATGAACCCAAATTATATATATATATATATATATATATATATATATATATATATATATATATATATATATATATATATATATATATATGAACTCTTGTTTAGGAGCCTTCTGTTCTCATGCATGATGCTTTGGAGCCGCTTCCAAGACTTCAAAAATTTTATTGCATGAACTCTACGATTCCTTAGGAGTTACATCATCCTAAATAAATCCTAGGATTATCTGAATCAAATTGAGCCAAACCCAACTTGACTCAGCCTATCCTTTAGCCCCCTTACTTGGAGCTTCTTTGAGCTCGCATAGAGATTTCCAAATAACCTTTAAAGAGTTCAGGAGAGCATTGGAGACTCTTAGAACCAAAACTTAAGTCCCATTGACCAACCTATTGAACCAAAATTAACTGATGATATTCGCAATGATAGAATCCCAACCCTAGCTTATTTCATTTGCTTAACCATTTTAAACAAATGGACCTTATCCTTAATACAAAAGTTCAAGGATCCCTCGATGTTTTGTAATCCTAAAGTTATAAATCATCCCTCATTCCTATAGTCCCAAAAAGTCGGAAAATTCTCCAATCCCTAATTTAGAAACTATAGATTGACCATCATCCCCAAAGCCATTGGTCTCTCATCACCTTCATTTGCTTAATCTCCAATCAAGCAGATAATCACCTAGCTCAAGGTCCCTAAGTCTTAGGTCTTCCTATTAGTCCCAAATCAACTAGTAGCCTCTCTTTCTTTAGCCTCGGTCTCATTTATTTTTCCCAATCAAGTAGATAATCTCTCCATCTAAACCAAAACTCTACAATTTATCACTTGGCCAAACCAAGTGATTTCCTTTTTTCATGACATTTGAAATATAACATTCTAGGTGCAACTTACTAATTAGGTGAATTGCAACTTACTAATTAGGTGAATTTCACAAAGACCTAAGTCAAACCATTAGGAAAGTTTGTTTTACCCTATTAAGCAAAAACTTTTTTATCCAAACACTAAGAGAACTCTTAAAAATACCTAAAATCACCTAGATTTCGGTCAATGAAATGAATATGTTATTCCACCCCAAGTGAGGGTGAAATGTCTACTTCACTGGATCTTAGGATACCATGAATGACAGGCTTGCCCCAAAGCAAGCAGAAATCATTCCATGGGTTCTTTTTAACACTCTAAAAACCAAATAAAAGTTTTCTAAAGTGCTCCAAGAATTATTGTATTTCTTAAAAAATGTTCTGGCACTAGCATTAGTTGATTGACTGATTGAACTACTATTATGCAAAGAAGTACAAATAGAAGTATAAACTTTAAAATGTTTTCTAGGAAACGTTCTAAAGCACCGTTCAAATTTTTTAATTTCCAAATAACTAGACCTTTTTCACAATTGATGGAGCAAACATTCTAAAACTACTATTAATCAAATAAGTAGAAGTAGAAAACATAATGTGATGCTAAACAAAACTATAAAGCTAGTATGAGGCCATTTCTAATGATTATGATGTTCAAATTTCATTTATTTAATAATTTATTCCAATCATGTCGTCTGATTTGATGCAAACTCTAAAGGCCTAACTGTAATAGTCAGCTAATAGTATGAAAAATCTATTAACATGCAAAAAGAAGCCTACAAGTCATCCCTTGGTGAAATTAAACTTTAAGAAATAAATTTCAAAGCCAGTACAAAGTGAATATAGCATATTTTCAATGGAATTTAAAAAGAAACTCACGATGGACAATAACTTTATCAGGATGTTTCTTGATGAACTGTTCCGCAGCAAACCTCCAGTCTTTTGCACTGCAAAGAAGCAAAAGAAAAAAGAGAGACAGGAAATTTTAGGGCATAATGTAATGAGAAGTTTAATGGTTATTTTGAGGCATGATGATTTATAATTTATAGGTTATTAGTGTTTATTACACTGTTATTAGATCATAGATCATTAGATGCTTTGGTATTCTATAAATACTCTCCACTTGAGAAGGATTATACCAAAACAAAGATGAAGAAATTGAGCTAAGGCTCACTTCCATTCACTCCCCCCCCCCCCCCCCATTACTACCTAGAGTTGTGGTCATCCTCCAATTTCCTTCTCATACCTCAAACTATCTTTTGGGAATTCATGCAAGCTCTGAGTTTCATAGTTGTAATGAATTTTCTATGGGCTACTGTATTGTTATTGTTTTGGCTTGTAATAATGATGCTCTTATTGAGACTCACCACTGTCCGGTGCTCCATCCATCCCACACCAAATTCCTCTTGATGCCCCTTTGTACCTTTCCCGATTTCCCCTTGCTTGCTCTCACATCCCTATAGCTAGATATGCATCGTCCAGTCATGAATCACTCAATCTAGAGACTTTGGCTCCAAACAACCATCTACATCCCAAAACTTAGAGTATACAGTGTATTTTGTCTCATCTCAAGGCAATCAATGGTCATCTTGCCAAATCTATCATTTGCCTCCACTCATGTCTTGTCGTCTGGCCCAATCCATCCACAGCTCCCTTGCCCTTAAAGTCATTGTGAAAAGGTGGATAAAAAATAAATGTAATGAATGGTTTAGTGGGTTATTGGGAGTCCTAATAGTTTATAGGTTGTATGGCTTATTAGGTTTTTATTAGGGCATTTTGTGTATTTGTACTCTATAAATACTTTCCCTTATGAAGGATTAGAGAAGGCAAAGTTAAAATACTGAGCTAAGGCTCACCTCCCTCACCCCTCAATGCTACCTAGAGTTATGGGAATCCTTTAACTGCCCTTCTACTTCCCCAGCCTATTTGTCAGGAACACCAAGCCGTGTGGTTCTCTTCACCAATGCTTGCTCATTTTAAAAATAAAAATTCAAAAATGATGTAAAAGCAATAGCTTAAGCAACAACAAGCTCAGCCAAGGCTTTCAAAATAAGTATTTTGACACGAATTGTGAGAAATCCATCACTCCCACAAATAAAGCAGAAAAAAGGCTTCGCAAACTAATTTCTGGTGGAACAGCAGAAAAGACCAAAGCATGTGAAATAAGAGGAACGAACGAGCAATTTCATGAAAACCATGCAGAATCGTAAGATACCTCCCAACGAGTCCATTAACCATGACGACGAGGTGCTCCGGGATCCCTCTCCTGGTCGACGAGCCTTCCATACCTTCAGCCCAGAGATCCTCGCTGCGCTGAACAATCACCACATCACCCTTATTTTCCGTCTTCATCATTGGAGACCGAAAGCAGCCCATCCACTTCGCCGCAACGCCGTCAGCCGACGTGGATCGCGCGCGTGGCCGCAGCTCTGGGCAAGACATTCCACCCGGTTGGCGGATCCTGTATTGACCAGTTATACCAAAAGAAAAGGCCGAAGGAGCTCCGGCGGACAGCATTCGTGCTCTGAGGACTCACTTGTGTTTAAGGGAAGAAGAAAGAAAGCGGACGCATTTCGATGAATCTTAACGGAACTTTTGGTGTTGGGTTCGGTTTGTGAGGAGATTAGAGAAACAAAAGTGGTGAAGATATAATTTCTCGAGTTCGCCGGGTGTGAGGGAAGACAAGGAGCCGCCGCCTTCTGAGGTCCAGCCTTCTTGCGGACTCTGCCGACAAACTTGCCCGGCTGCGGAATATTGTTGACCCCGGATTGCAATAAATTTTGAGCCCATGCTCCTCTCAAATATCTCTACTGTTTATATTTTTAAAAATATGATTAAAAATTAATTTTAAATTATTTCATTCTCATTTATATTCATAAATTATTTATTAAAAATATCTCGAGAATAAATTTTTTTTAAAGTTATTAAAATTTGAATATTTATTCGAATGAAAGTTTGAATCTGATAAAAATATTGATTTCAAATCTTAGTTTTAAAATACTAGAGTAGGCACAATCATAGTTCAAACTTGAGGAATGTGTCCAGGAGCTTGTTAAGAAATACATCGCAAGATTACCGACATGCGACCTTGAAGTTATTGGTTTACATGGTATGATTGACTGCATGTGAGGAGAAGAGTTCACAATTGAGTGGGTGTTTACTTGAAAGGCATCACGGGGCCATTAGTGTGTGACATTAACATTATTGGGGAGTCATCACAAGTCAAATTGTGTGAGAAGAAGACGAGTCCATGTTTGAATGAGAAAGGCATTGCAGGATTGCTCGTGTGCAATCCCAACATTGTTGGGAAAGCAACACGAGCTAATAGCATTTGAGGGGACGAGAGATTCATATTTGACAAAGAGAGACATTGTAGAACCACTTGCTTGTGAACTCAAAGTTGTTGGGAAGACATCACGGACTAGTGATGTAATGACCCTCATTTTCATTAAATAAATGATCTATTAATGATCTAATAAGAAAGTAATTTTTTAATAAGAATATGATATGATTTCTTGCATAAATGATTTTTTTAGAGCGTTGCGGCACTATGTTCGTGAATGGAGTGGCACTACCCTCTTTGTATTGTAGCATTTGGATTGAGCAGTGTAGCGAGGATGGGCTCTCTTTGGGAGAGTGTTTGGCTAAGGAGAAGAAAGGAGAGAAGGGGGAGAGAAAAGGAAAAAAGACGAGAGAGAAAGTTTGCCTCGAGTTATTTTTCTCCATCTTTGCAGTTGTGAAAATTTCTCATCTCATGCTAGGTGACCTTAACCTTACTTATATTTTTAGTTATTTTGATTTTAGTGTTTTTCTCTCATAAATCTCATAAAAATGTATTATCTTAGGTTTTAGCAAAATTTCATCATGTCACTTTTGATATGTTGTAGATGTCTTTATTTTGAATAAGTTGATATGATCATATTCAAATTTCACTAATTAGCTTTGCATATATGACATTATACCTAAAATGATAAGAATAAGGCACATAAAATATAATTTAGGACAATTTCATCTAATCTGATATATCATGAATCTACTACTATACACCTGACATGACATGCATAGCTAATAAAATGCATCTAATTTGACTTATATTTTGACATGATTTCTAACATGCAGACTAATAGGCATATTAATAAGCATACTGAATATATATGTTACAATTCATAATATTGATATGATTTATATATTATTTTAATTGTACTAGATATGCACATGATATAGGATGTATGTTATATTAATGATAAAAATATGATATGACATATGTGTGTATTTACAAGAAGGCTTGCTGGATATTTGACTAATTCAAGTTGGCAAAGATATATTACCCTGTGTAGAACGGTGAGCTGTCAAACTTTCCCTTCGTGATATAATTCTAAAAGATGAGATTGTGGGTCTCCGAAAGGATTCCGCTCGTGTGGTTCGAATGCAAAGGGTACGATCACACTATCCCGAGGGACAAAATGGTCGTATGCCTCTACACTCGACACAAGCAGGCCGATGGAAGAGCAGATGGAGTTTTAGATACGATTAGCCATGGAGGATAGCGACTTTCACCTACCAACCTCGATGGATAATAATATCTATAACCCAAAAGTTCACGAGATTTCCCCTATTCGATACATCAGCATCGAATTGGGTTTATTTGATTGTGGGGATCGGTTTCCTACGGGCGCAAGCCCCCGTAGTTAATTACATCCTAGGCCTTGACCTAGGAAAACTCTCGATTAAGGACGATGCATTATTCACTTCTTAATTTGGTGCACAAAAAGAGTTCCTAAGTTCTATTCCAAAGAGTCTCTTCTATTTACCCTTAGTAATGATTAGACATTTTTGAATAGATAAAGATGTAATTAAAATTTTGAGTTTAGAAGATCAAAGACCAGATTACTATTCTAAGAGAAACGACAGACTCAAAACACAGATGAAAGGAGACACACTGAGAGGTGTACAACCTGGACTTATGCTTGCCTGGAGTGAGCTGCCAGCTAACATCCTAAACACAATTAATCGCCCTATATGTATACAAGATAGGAAGGCCCTATCCTAGGGAATCAAGGATTTGTAGTTTAAAAGATTTCAATCAGGGACTCTACGATATGCAAAAAGATGTACCTAGCGCCATGTATGATGCATGAAACAGATACGAAATATCCTTAAGTCTACTGATGTAATGCATGTATGTAAGTGAAATACAATGTGAAGTAAGGTGTGTAAAGACAAATGCATGCATGACATCCAGAGTACAGAAAAAGTAAATAAACACACCCTAAGGGTACCCTCCAGGCAAGGTACCCGCACAGAAAATCATTCAAACGGTGCCCACTGGCACAAATAGGTGGCCTACTCTACAGGCCTAAATGACCCTAATGGTCTCTAAGGCTCACAAAAAAAAAGAAAGAAAAAAGGGGGGTATCGTACCCAAAACCAGAAGGCCAAAAACCTAGCGGTGCCCACTTCGTGTGGGAAAACGACGATGCCCAATGGCACAAGTAGGTGGCCTACTCTACAGGCCTAAATGACCCTAATGGTCTCTAGGGCTCACAGAAGGGGGCAAGCTTTGACCTATAGGGCCAAAGCTTTGTCAGTGAACTAACCTAAGGCTGGCTACCTAAACATGCTAGAATACCTACTAACAAGCAGTGTGTGATGTGAAGCAGTTCGATATATAACTAAAAAAAATTTACTTTACAAATTGCAGAAATTATACCTGACTGTATGTGGCGCTGCCACTTAAAAGCTTATAAGCAAATTGCTCCGTTTAGCTCCTGACATTAAGCTCCAATGTACCTCGCAAGAAAAGATAACAGAGAAATATATATATGAGCGTAGATGCCGTTCAGAAAAGAAATACAGATAAATAACAAATATATAACTAACAGGAAATTGAATAAAGCTAACAGGAAATTTAATAATTGCATTTATAGAGCATGTGTACGTAGTAAACACTGAACAATAAAAGAAAGACATTGGCCTAACCTAAAACTAGTAGTCGTGTCCTAGCAAATCAATCTAAGTTTGTGTATGTTGTGTAGTTTTGGATGGGTCCTATGTAGGGAAGTTTAATTATGATTGCTTTCATTTGATTTGTTAAAGGTTAAAAGAGAAATTTTAATTTAATTTTAAATATTAGTATTTTAGGATTGATTTTAGAGATTTTATTTTTAGTATTTGATTGATTACCACCTTTGTTTCACACCGAGGCCCTGAGGTTTATTTCACCCTCATTGGGGCTAACTTAATAGCCTCGTAGGCCTGGGTTACCCAGTGGCAACCAATTTTTGTTGAATTATTTGTTGGTTATAAATTAGAAAAGAAAGGTATATTAGGTGATTTATTATCGATTGATGTTTGGTTCAAATCATTAATAACCAATTAAGTTTAAAGTTTTGTCACTCCATCGAATTCATTCGTGGCGTTGTGCCACCATGCTCGAGGAACCAGGCCTCCTTAGGACACTTAGCCCCGCAGCTCGGAGTAGTCCATCCAATAAACTTCATCTTTGGAGTGATTGTTATATATTAAGGGGTTTGTTGACTGATTTTAAAAGATTGATTTAAGAGATTTAATTTTAGGATTTGATTGAATTATTCAATAGTTACAAATTAAAAAGGAAGATGAATTAGGCAGTTTATTATCAATTAAGGGGTTAGATTAATTAAGTTTGCTATCAACTGGTTCGTGGCGTTGTGCCACCAGGCTCGAGGAACCAGGCCTCCTTAGGACACTTAGCCCCGCAGCCCGGAGTAGTCCATCCTAAAAACCAAGTTGATATAATTATATTAAAAAGTTTGTTGATTTGTTTTAATAGATTAGTTTGATGTTTGATTGAATCTTAGGTGAGTTAGTAGATTTGGATTTTAGAAGATTCTTAACTTAATGAATTTTAGTTTAGATTTGTTGTCCTAACTCAATCTATATCTTTTAAATTTTAAGTTCGTTATGAGTGGATTATTAGATTTGTTGGATCTAATTTAAGTTTTGTATTTTAGAGATTATGAAATATTAATTATGGTTCGAGTACAAATTAAGTGTTTTAGTGTATTTGTTAAACATTAAATTAAGATTAACTTTCATTGGTTAATTATTAATGAGTTAAGGAATACTAGATCTAGGAAAATGTGTCACTAAATTTAAGTTTTAATGTCTCTATCCTATAAGGAGCATGCACCCTAAGTCTATGTTATCTAAGACTCGATTCTTAATTTTTGTCCTTAGATGTCACTAGTGTTATAGGAAACGAAAGGAGATATTTTTCTAATCCTTCTAGACATTCATACATGTATTAATAGGTTTAGAGATCTATGAGTGAAATAAAATAATAAGTATGAAAGTAGTAGAAATGCAAAAAGAACGAAAGCTATAAAAATACCAAAAAAGAAAGGAAGAAATGAGAAGACAAAATAATAAAGGAATGTGGGCATTTTGTTATTGAACATACTTCTTCGAAGCCAAGCATGCCTCTAAAACACCCTTCACTCTTATTCAATATTAAAATGAATAAGAGAGAATGGGTTTTAATGCCATTTAATGTCCCCACGATCCAAGTAAAGCACTTGATACAGACCCAACTCGACTACACAAACTATTCTCTACTAAACTCAAAGCAACAAGGGAAACTCAAGTTCCAAAAAAAAAAAAGAACTAAAACAAAATATCTTTCTATCTATCACATTCATCCAAATCTTAACTTTAGAAACAAACACTAATGAAAGAGAGACAACCTATGCAAGATAAATCACTTCATCCAAATAAGAAAAATCTAGCCATAAATCCACCTCATTAAGGTCTCGACCCCAAAGCAATATCTTATGAAAAATTCTCCAAAATGAAACAACACATAAAGCCCCTTATCAAAAAGAAAAACAAAACACCAAAAACTCCTTCTGACACAAAATCGATCAAGTGCTTTTTAAGTTTGGCGTGGGGCGAGAAATGGAAGGTAGATTTCTCCTCTCTGTGCGAATGGGAGAAAACCATCCGAGAGAGGGGAGCCGGAGCGGGTGAGTGAGGAAGGAGAGAACTTCGGTTCTCTTGGGACCATTCCAAACCCAGAGAGAAGGGGGAGAAAAACGAGAGCTAGGGCATGCCCATGCCGAGAAAGGCAGCCCGCCCTTTTTCATCCATCGTCGCAGGAGCTTTTTTGCACACGAATAGAATTTGCTCGCTGCGATAACGGCAGATTTCGGTTCTCAATACAATCGGGGCCATTGGATCAAAGGGACTGATCTAGAAAATAGTTCAAATTTCTTTAAAAGCATATTGGCACTAAGTCAAAACTAATTGGGTTAATTCATGTCAAACTTGGGTTTAAAATTGAACTCGATTTGACTCAAATCAGGCTAACTCGGGTTCGATGCAGGTTGATTACACTAATTCAATAGAAATCAAACTCGAATTGATGTCGATTCGTATCGAATCGAGCTCGACGAGACTCGATCAACTCGCTCGAATGTGCTCGAGGGAAAATCAAGATAAAAACGAGGTCAACAGAGATGACAGGCATAATGAAAGCTTGATTAATATGATATGATATAATACGCCGACTTGCAATAAGTGACAACATTTCATATGAAGTCGTATGACTTATGATCGATGACACTGATGATTAATATGACTTATTCCTATAGGTTTGGCCTATAGGGCATAAGATATCTAATATAGGAGAAATATCACACGAGCTAGATGTCTTGATTTGCATATCATTGCATGATATGTGCACATGACATGATTTTATATGGTCAAATTAAACATTACATGGCATGATAATTGCAATTGTACATTACATGACATGTTTGATACACAAAACAAGATAAAGGATAAAATTGATACATGTATATGATAATAATACATTGGTTTATGATATACATGAATTGAACTGATATGATATGATATTCATATAAGTAGACATACTGATATATGATACTATATAATAAACACACTTATAAACATGAAATGATATAGAAATAACATTTATAAAATAAAATTGCATACATTGATAATTAATACAAAACAATCATGATCATGATACATTGACACTAATAGAGCATATATGGTGCATTAATAATAAAAATAATAATGGTATTGTTTAGATAGCAAATACGTACCAATTTGGTTGCTAGTACATTGTAAATGGTATAGCCACATAAATGGCTTATAGAATTCATTGATAAAATTGACACGATTGTATTAATTCATATGATAACATTTCACATAGCACTTCACATGATAAACTAGGATAGGATTGAGATCATTATTATTTATCTATCATATGTTTATTATTTGTATTGATTGACATTGTTCATACTAATTGATATTATTCATATTGATCTAATTTGAAATATTTCATGCATATTATTTCTTTTTATGTGCATTGAATGCAATTATAAGTTTTATCTGACCTATTAGGAT
The DNA here is from genome assembly GCA_016618105.1 of Dendrobium huoshanense. Taxonomy (NCBI): domain Eukaryota; kingdom Viridiplantae; phylum Streptophyta; class Magnoliopsida; order Asparagales; family Orchidaceae; genus Dendrobium; species Dendrobium huoshanense. The sequence continues at coordinate 87,623,494 of CM028358.1, forward strand.
TGTTAACTTATTATGTGATCTACATGTTTTAAGGAAGGTAAGGTCATAGTGGAGTGAGGATTGATCAGAGCCTAATATGGGTATTTCTTTTTTTTTTTTTTTTGTTAGGTTTTTCCATTCCTTTGTAATCATGGATGTATTTTTTGTTAGACTGACATGATGGTATCAATGATTATTAGACATGATTTCTTAGAATATATGATATGTATATGATGATGTATATAAATGATTTTTTTTTTGCATATTAATAATTATTGGCTATGCGTGAATGATTAGAAGATTAAAGATACAATTCTTTTCAAATCAGACTTTGGCAATTTTGATCCTCACCCTGTCCAAGTTAATATATTACAACTACAAATTAAATAGAGTCGGGGTGTGACGAGTGATGGTGAGGAGAGGAAAATTTCACATTCAATCAAGGAAGGTATCATAAGACCATTTGCATGTGAGCTTGTTGAACTATAAATGTGTCATAAGATAATACCAATTATACTCAATCAAAATTGATATTAAAGGCGGTTGTTGAATACAACATTTAGCAAAGTTATTCAAATGCCTCGGTCATAATAAAATCATTGAACTAGTGCTCTCTTCTCAAGTCAAGCTCGACCAATATGTCCAAACACTAAAAAATAACTAGAAAAGCACTCACGTCATCAAACTGCAACACGATGAAAAAGATAAATATTTGATGCGATGTCATGCAAAAATGCACAATTGATGCATTTTTTTAAAAATTACTAATAAATGTATCTCATTATTTCATATTCCTAAAATAAAAGCAAAATAAAAGCAAAAATGTAATTCAACACTCACGAGCGATGGATAGTATATATATATATATATATATATATATATATATATATATATATATATATATATATATATATATATATATATATATATATATATATATATATATATATATATATATATATATATATATATATATATATTGAATCTCATACCGCTTCAAAATGTCATGAAATCCACTCCTCATACAATATATGTCATGGGAAATCCCATTTTGATATTGGTATCATACGAGTTTATCAGTGAGAGTCCCATCTTCACACATAATGTCCCTTCTATCCCTTTCACTTAAAAAACAAAAGCTAAATACCACACATTACCCATATCTCAAGGTCTATTTTCCTTTTTTTCTTCTTTTCTTAAGCAAAGTTGAACACATCAATGTTTCCTTTACCACATCATACATCATTTCTCTCCCAATAACTCATAGGCTCTTCTTCCTCAAACTCCCTCCTTCCTACCTTCATCACGTTGCCATCTCATGCTCTATCACCCTAAAAAAATAGAATGTGACCACACATTTGAACTCTCTCTCTCTCTCTCTCTCTCTCTCTCTCTCTCTCTCTCTCTCTCTCTCTCTCTCTCACACACACACATACATCTTCAATTTTTCTTGGTTGATGACAATCTTGCTGATTGTTGAACATCATTGCCTCTCTTCTTGCCTCCATCTTCGCATACCTTTGTCTCAACCTCACGCCATCTCCCTCTTTCTTCTCTCTACCAAAATTTTCATGTGAGCCTCCTCTTTTTGTTAATTTTGTGTTTGCAACCCACAACCTGCAACAGTAACAATCTTCTCAAGTTCTTTGTTACTTAATATTGCTTGCTAGTAGGATCATGTATCATCGACATATACATTCGGATCTAACCTATATATATATATATATATATATATATATATATATATATATATATATATATATATATATAGAGAGAGAGAGAGAGAGAGAGAGAGAGAGAGAGAGAGAGAGAGGGAGATGGGGGAGTGGAAGAGGGAGAGGGGGAGAGAGGAGATGTGGGTATTCATTCTCACAATTTCTTTGTCATCTCGCATTATCATTGATCACTTGGCACAATATATAAAGCAAAAGCCTTAAAAGTGAGTACAATTATGCATTTTTTCAATGCATTGAGGAATTTTGAAGTCTATGTACCAATGCACATTGTTTGAGCGAGATGAGAATATTCATGCTTAAGTACTTATGCCCATTATTACAATAGAATTTATCAATCTTGCATATTTCTTATGCAGGTAATGAAGGCCTATGCATGCTTTTTTTAAGTGTAGTACGTATGAAGTCCCCTTATCGCAGTGTCTCATGACACCAATTATACCCATTTTTTAAAGCATGATGGGCCAACTCAAATCCCCATAAACTTTGACTACACAATGAAAATGTGGGAGGTTGTAGTAAACTTGACTAAGCAAACTCATAGAGAATAATCAAATGAAGCTCTTTAAAAACTTATAAGATAAAATTAAAAGAATAACATATAAATTAAGAGTTAACTTAAAAAATCATAAATGTTATATAAGCAAAGTTTGAACATGGAATTGAACTTAGGGCTTACATGGAACTTGTAATGATCACTGCAACTTGCTTAAAGTAGAATTTGAACTCTATTACTACCCTTAGTGTGAGACCTCCATATTTAGAGTCATATTCAAACCAGTCTGACTCGACTAAACGTCAGGTAACCAATTAACTATCTGTATTTGAACTCTTTTGATCATGTTTGAGAGTGTTTGCGTACATGTGAAGGTTGGCATGTGTTCTGTATCAAATACAAGCAATGTTTCCAGTCCTTTTAATTTAAGAACAATATTTTTAATCTTTTTTGTTTGAGCTATTGATTTATGTTTTAAGCTGTGATATCCTATTGAGTTGTGTTAGCTCACTCCTACTTTTGCTTCCTTTTCAGGTCGAGGAAAAGGTAAGGAGTAAGCTGAGTAGTTGATAGCATGCTGTAATATGTATTGTAGGTATATTTTGGTTATTTCAGCTTTGTAGGCTTAGCTTTTATATTTTTGTTGTCTCTATTATCAAGCTTATATATATATATATATATATATATATATATATAAGTGTAGTTTTTTCATCACTTCTCCAACTGGATCTTAGAGTTAATTTTGTGTTCTTATCGCGATCGTGCACGGTATGACCTACGTGGTATTGGGTCATATTAGGTAGTGTTGTGACAAGCGTTTTGGTATCAGAGAATAGGTTGCAAAACAAATTGTAAACGAGCCATATTATTGAATCTATAGAAGAGTGAGATAATTTTGGGCAGTTTTGGTGCTTATTTTGTTTATTTTTCTTGTACATGTGTCACATATAGTTGTGTTCAGTGCTTCTGAGATGGATTAGCTAGATCCAAGTATGATTAATGGTTAGAGCTCTAGTCTGACAACTCAAGTTTAAGGTACAGCTCCAGTAATTAATTTTGATGTAGTTCCTTGTATTATAGGTATAGTAGCGCAGCTGGTAATTGAGGCTCATATATGAGTTTTTAATTCCCAATCTGAGGATATATACAAGTATTTGATAAAAAGTTAGGAGACTGCAGTCTCTCAAACTCTTAGGTGTTATTGAGCCTAGAGCGGCCAAGGATTGGCTAATGAGAATAGAGAAGACTCTAGATGAGATACATTATCTTCTTGAGAGGAGAGTTACATTAGTTTCATTTATATTAGATGATGAGGCAAAGCATTAGTAGCTTGGCCAATAAAAGGAGAAGTTTCAAGGTTGTTTATATACCCTGATTACTAGGGAGGAGTTAATGGAGACATTCAAGGCATGATTTGTACCTCCATATGCTAGGAGACAACTACTATATGGCTTTACTATTAAGTGTTTACTGATTTATTATCACTATACAAATTTATTGTTACTAATATGGGTTTACTAATACTGATACTGATGCTGAATGATATTATCACTAATACTTATATTAATATTACTACTAGTATACTATTACTATTGATATTACTATTATTAATTCACTATATTATTTATTGATTGACTAATTATATGATATACTAAGCATGTGATTATGATGCTGCACTAATACTGATGTAGAATGTGATTACTGTTATTAGTTAACTGTATTGATATTACTACTCACAGTTTACTACATTGATAAGATTTACAATAGCCTTTACTAATGCTTTAGTTTTATTGATATATATGATTAATTGCTGATTTTTGCTGATTGATAGTATTGATATGATGTTTGTTTTATGGTTTTGACACATATAAATATATAATAGTTTACTGGTTTTGATACTATATTGCTTTATAGTTTCTTGTACCATACTATTTTACTATTTATATAGTCTACTACTACTTTATGTGAGTTTTACTATTTTTGTATTAATTTATGATCATATAACTATTATTTATGTTGAACTGATTAGACATGCATACAAATTTTTTTCGTGTTTTGGTTCAATTATAGGATTCGGTGACCTGTTGAGTTATTTAGCACATTATATATGAACGCCTTAATGATATACTATTAAAATGAAATTAATTCATAGGGTTTTTAATGTCACTAAGTTTTCTAGGTTTAAGTTTCATCCCCATTAGATTGGGGAGAATTTTATGTAATTTTTTCTAAGCTCTCTTAACCAAACCTTAAGTTTAATTCCCCATGTGTCCCTACTGTTCAAATGGGTTAAAAAATTTTGTGATCTAACCCTTGCAAGAACGTAAACACACCACATAAAATTTATGAACTAAATCTACATGCATCAGGAGAATTAAATTTTCAAAGTTTTTGGTTAATAATTACCCATAACTTTAGAAATTCAATTAGAAGCTAAGGTTATCACCATGGCTAGAGAAAAGAAAGGGACGTAGGTAACATAGCCTTAAAATGAAGAATGGGGAGGTGCTTTTATGGTTTAAAATACATTTTATGCAAAGTTATTTAAAATAGAACTTCCTAAGCTAGTGTTTGAGAAATACCTTGATAAGATGTTTCTCAAAGGGTGCTTGATGGCTCCTTTTGCTCCTTGAGTCCTCTAGCACAAGTTTGATGAAGAGGTCTAGACTTGACAAAGCTTGGATTGCAAGTAAAGTAACTTGGATCGATTTGAGCTTGGATGACCTAAATCTTACCAACGATGGCCTTTTACCAGTGGGGTTTTTCTTGGGGATTGTGGAGGAGGCTAGGGGGGCCAAACAAAAAATGTTTAGGGGTTTTAAGGCTCTTGATCAAAAGTAATGTTAGAATGAGTGATTTTTTTTCTTACCCTATTTCAACCTCTCTAAGCTAATCCAATGTCTAGAATTTATTAGGGAGTTCATTTAGATGCTTTCCATGTATCCCCAAATAGTTTGAAGTTAAGGAGGTGATCTAAAAAGGGAGAAAATGATTGGTTGTCCCTTTTTAGGCTAATCAAATGGTTATGGTCTATTTATAGAATGTTTAGGATGTTTCTAGATTAGTTTTCAAAGGTTTAAATAGGTTGGCTTGGAGGGAAAATGCAAGCTTTGGATAAAGTAACCATTTGGCTATTTTTATGAATTTTGACTATGTTGACTAGTCAACATTGGTCAAAGCAACTAGAATAGACAATGGAAGGTCTCTAGAGATCAGTTGCATGAGGTTTGATGGGTTTGGCATAAATGACTTAGAGTTTGAATGGGTAAGACCATTATATATATATATATATATATATATATATATATATATATATATATATATATATATATATATATATATATATCCTTGCAAAGATAAGGGTACATATGTAACAGAAACCTAAGAAATAATATATATATACATATGTACCCTTATCTTTGCAAGGATATATATATATATATATATATATATATATATATATATATATATATATATATATATATATATATATATATATATATATTAGGGTAAGAATGATGCATTTTGGTATTATATACCTAAACACCTTTACCTATACATGCATACATTCACAAATTTTATTTTCATGCAACATATACTAGCCCAGCACACAAGCCAATGGCAAGGAATGTCGAGCTTAAGGATGGGGCTATCGTATTATTCCCTACTCGTATAAGGTCATAATGCTACCATATTTTTTTTAGAAAAGTTTGACTTATAATTTTTTTAGAATTTTAGATAAAACTTAGAGTCTAGGGCAAAACATTTTTAATCTACATTAGCTAGGTGTATTTAAAAACTAGAAATATTATAATTTTTTTATTAAAATTCTAAACCTTAATTCTTGATTTTCATTTAAATAATAGCCATCTACTCAGAATGCATTAGACCTAAAAGCATAGTTTTAAATGTGTACTTAATTAGGTGGTTAGCTGTCCACTCCAAGAAAGCATAAGTTCAAATTTTCATACACTTTCTATCCACCTTTCCAAGAGAACTCTCACGATCATTTAATGAATTGTAAAGTGAAACACTAAATTTAATTGTGTATAAAACTATAAAACCTAACTTTATATAATTTTAGAGTGTTTCTAGGTATTCATAATCTAAAGCACTTTCTACCACTTCTTCTATTGACTCATGAAGAAGTGATTAATACTAAAACCATTTCAAATTGGTAGATTTCAATATTCTTAAATCTAAAGAAGTCTAGTTGCCACTTTAATCGAAAGTTTTTTTCTTTTGAGATTTTTTTAACTATAGGGGCTTGCCTTTATAGGGATCCTAGAACCTAGTAAAAAAATAAATAATGGGAAAATTTTTTGGAAGTAGATCAAAGTGTTATTCATGGTAAATTTCATTTTCAAAATGATAAGTGAATGTCATGCTTATCTCTCGAGATTAATATTATATTTCTTATGCTGAATTTGATTATAGAAATAAATTTATTTTTATCTTTACATCGATGCTCAAGTATTCGTCCATTTTTTGATATAGTATGTTGTTAACTATACATAGTTGATTAAAAAAAGATAAATTGAATCCGTTGGCACAATTAATTTTTTCCACATTGACATACAATTGCATATGTTTTGACATGATCTAGCAAGACTAATGAAGTGAAACTTCTGCATTCATGTATTTTATGTGATTCTAAGACTAGAGTATAAACATAAGAGTTTGTGGTATGTCCAAATCTAATAAGAAAGAATTTTAGGATATAACATCAAATGGCTAAGGAATAAATAGATCCCCATGTTGAAAGTATAGTGGGTACACAAAATTGAAAGAGAGACCACTTGAGAGAAAAAGAATTCTGAAATGAGATAGTTATATCAAGATTTATTTCATTGATCTTGGATTTGAAATGTCGAGGATGATATTTTTCTAACAAATGGGGAATTTTAATACCTATAGTAGCATAACACAGTTGCACCTGTTCTGACATGGTCTGGTAAGACCAATGAAGTGAAAAATTTTTCATTCATATCTTTTGCATATGTCTGTAAGTGTTTTGTATGCTGAGTGTGTTTGAATCTATTTTGAAATGAGTCCCTATAGTGTGTGAATGTGTATAAAGAATCTTGAAATTTTCCCTAGGAGCTCTACAAAGTTGGGTTGGGAGTGCCGCGACATTGAGCTCTCTATTATATTTCTAAATTTTGAACTAATGTTGTAGTGCTGGGGTTGAGCATTTTGGCGTTGAGCTCTCTAGCATGGGAACACTGCAGTGCTGCAGGGTCGAGCGCTGCTGCACTGGGTCAAATTTTAATAAAAATATTGAAATCTATTTGATTTTATCAAAATTAATTAAAACCCCTTTTGGCCCTTTAGAGGGAAAAAGGGAGAGATTTTAGAGTGCTAAAGTGAGATTTTGGCGACTACAAACCGTTTTCTACTGTCAGCTCAGTTCAAGAAATTATCTAGATCAAAGTATGTTACATTTTACCTCTCTTAGTTTTCAGAAATATAAAAAATTAAGATTTTTTTATTTAAGTTAAAATTCTATTGAGAAAAAAATGAGGATAACTTTATACCCAGAAAACTTTCACCATGTAACTTTGTTTATGTTAAATATATAACAATTTTGGGAATTTAGATAAATTTTTAAGAAATTTTTATCATGTAGACTAAAAAAGGTGTGGTTTTTAGAAAATTAGGAAATAATTATGATCCTAAAAAAATAAGGTTGTAGTACACTTAAAGCTTAGAGATAATGCTTGTGGACCTCCGAAAGAGCACTGCGCGAACGGGTCGATTGGAAGGGACAGATTGGATCGCGCATACGACTAACCATTGAGGATAGAGGCTTTCACCAACACGCTCCTATGGGTAGCAATATACACGACCTAGTCACGGGTTTCCCCCATCCGATGCAAGAGCTCGAATGGGGTTTAGTAGATCGTGGGACCGAGTTTCCCACGGGCGCAAGCCCTCGTGGTTAATTACATCCCAGGCCGGAGCCTAAGAAAACTCTCGATTAAGGATCATACATTATCCTCTCCTAAAGTGGGATCGGCACAAGGGTATAGACTAGGAAATCCTACTCAAAGGGAAGAAAGGTTCGAGGGCTGAATCGATATGCGTTGCTCAAACCAACATTCGGAGGCTCTAGGGTACTAGAGAGAAACTAGAGAAAATCAAAGTCAAACATCCGATCACATGCGTGAGAGAATGATGGAGGTGGCGTCATCCTGTGACGCGGATAAGTAGGATTTATAGTCTCTGAAAGGAAGGGACCTACCTACTATTTAAGGCATACTACGAGACTGAATGTAGTAGCCTTGAATCTTAAATCTAGTTTGGACTTAGTGTTCGACACACACTAAGACCAGTGTCCTAGCTAATGCGATGCAAAGATCTGGACTTATCCCGGCCTGGATTGGAGGAGCCAGCTAACCACCTAATCGCTTCAAAACCATGCTATCAGGTCAAATATGAAAGATGGGTGGGAGGTACAGTTTATTGGAAAGAGGACCGACATCTAGAGAATTTCCTAAGTGGTCCTGGACATATGTTAGGTGAATGCCCCTAACTAATGCAATTAAATTTTAATTAAATTAATTTCTAATGCAATGCATGCTAGTTGGAATGTCAGCTCATGAATGCTTTGGATTTTAAAAACAGGCTTAGTATAAAAATAATTTTTAGAAAAGACTGGGTCTCCCTAGGTCCGGCACTTCATCCTCATAGGCCAGATTATCCGGACTCTACCCGCAGGCAGGGAGATGTCTCATAACAAGGAAAGAAAGATGCAGTAATATACATGCGACCCCGGACGATTTCGGCAATTCCCTAGGTTTGTTGGGTTTCTATGTTATTTAAAACTTAAATATTAAATTTTGGTTATGAGTAGAAAAGATTTTTGCAGTCCTTAAAGAGCCTAACGAAATCCAGGCAAAAACAAAATTGACATGCAAGAAAAGAAACCTAAGAAAAGCATGCAATTTCTACTGCGCAACCAGGAAAGCACATCAATATAAATCCCAAAATAAATCATCTAAATGTTCATAGGCAAACTGCCCTTATTACAACCAAAATTTACAGAAAATAAAGTGCCCGGGCACCACTGCCAAAAACCCGGATTTCTAAGCCTATGATAGACGCCAACAACTTTGAGTGGGATATTGGGTCTTCAAATCTTTAGTCTCTTGGATATCTTCTCCCTGGACTTCTTGGATCTCTCCTCATTGGACTCCTTAGATCTCTCCTCCTTGGACTCCTTGGATCCGTCGTGGCTTGAATATCCAAACGAAGAGACAATTCCCCCAGTATGGGGGTATTGTCTTTTCTCTTTGGATATCTAAAGCCATCCAGCTCGATCTTCCAAATGGAAGAAGAATCTCCCCTTAGGGATGCATTCTTCTTTTAGAATTCGAGCTGGATAAGAATATCTAAACTCAAAAGTTGTTTTCACAACTCTTAATAATTATTACAAATTTTACATGAATTGAAAACAATAAATCTAAGAATTTCTGCAAGGTTATCCTAATAAAAATCATCCCAAGCAGTTTATATGAAAATAAAAGTGCTAACACCATTGACCTTGTGCCAAGCCATGCTCTTAATTATGAGGGCTAAGCAGCTCCATCTGTGCAGTTATAATTATTAATTTTAGCCCTCATTTTTTATTTAGGGGGAGCTGAGCGAACACCTGCATAAAACATCATTAGAAATCAGGATAATGCTCCCCCTTTTTATTAGCTTGAGCATGGCCACCTGCACGGAAGAACAGTATATATATGGCGCTCCTAACCTATGGGTAAGTGTAGCGCTCACATTCAGAGTGCAGAAAAAGTAAGCAAACACATCAGCAATTTCAAACAGCATGCAGTGAAAACTACGAAAAGCTCCGGCACACAGCAGAAAATAAAACCCAGCGGCCTAACCTAGATCTAGAAGTGGTGCCCTAGCAAACCATTCTATGTATGTGTAAGGCTAGTGTGGTTTGGATAGATCCTAAGTGGGGTAATTAGTTAAAATTGTCTAAAGTTCAGGTCTGTTGTAGGCCAGAAAAGGAAATTTTTGTTGAAATTCAAATATTAGTGAATTAGAGTGTATTTTAATTATTTCAGTTTGTTGATGAGTTTTAAATGCTAAGGGTGATGATATTTGAAGTTAAAGTTATATTAGCCAATTTTGAAAAGTCCCGGGTCCTCCTAGGAACTAAGCTAAGGGTCCAAAAAGTCACTATCAAAAATAATCTAAATCTGGGTCTCCTATCACCTTAGGAAAATACTAGACCTTAATACGAGTAGTTAGACAGGTAGTAGGCTGAAATCGGAGTTTTTTAGGCAAAGCTATGAATTTTCCAAGTTTCGGGCCCTAAATGAACTACGGTTGACCAAAAAGTTGACTTTCTAATCTGGGTCATTTCCTGAAAACCTAAGATTTTTAATAAATACTAGGCCCTAATTGGAGTCTAATGCAAGTGAGTTTACCTAATTTGGAGTTTTCTACAATTAGTTATGGATTTCTAAAGATCAGGGTATTTAATGGAATTTCTAAATTAACTAGGAAAAGGCTAATTTTACTGTTTTGATCCAAATGAGCTTCAAACTGATTGGAATCACTCCCAAAGGTCATGAATGACCTGAGAAAGTGATCCCAAATATTTGGGGAAAATTTGGAATTTTGAATAATTTATAATGATTTATTAGGGACAAAAAGATAATTTCCACCTATGGTCAAATTATGGGTCAACCTAGAGTCAAACTAAGGATCACTATTTATCTAAAATCAAGGATCAGATTCTGGTCAGTTCAAGATATTATGGGTAATTTTCTGACCTAAGGTGTATTTATTGTAATTTTCGGAAGGTCTCGGGGCCTTATTTAACAGGTTAATTAGGGTTGGTTAACTAAGGGGTCTAAAGACTCCTAAAAATCCCTAGAAAATTCTGGGAGGTTTATTATGTCACTAAGTTAAAGTTTTGAGGTTTTCATGTCAATCAGGGATCTATCCTAACTCCTAGAAAACTTCTAAGTTCGCTAGACGGGTCATTAATTATTGTCCTTAGGATGTCACTACGTTATGTGGGTTTGAATCGAAGTTTTAGCTAACCCTCAAGATAATAAATGCATGGGAGTACAAAAATGAAATAAACACACCATGTCCTTAGATCTAGGAGAACCTAAGCTAAGTGCTCGCGGTGCGACCTACACATGCAGTCTACGAAAAATAAAAGGACAGACACCTAATGAAGGGATTAGTGAATGATTGGAACTCAATCACCCACTAATCCACTCCCCCATAATTGCTCTTCATTCATAGAACCTATGTCTAAAATTTCATCGAATAGCGGATCTCCCAAAATCAGGATTTAAAGTATATATAGTTTTAAAATACTTTAAAAATACTTAAAACTAAATAGATTTTTTAAGGAAAATAGATAATTAAAAATAAATCAATTTGTAATGAAAAGATATATGGGAGACCTGCTGACCACTCAATCGATACCTCGCAACGATTCGAAAATAGTTTGTATCTTGAAAATAATTATTATATTAATATATAAATATCAAAATACCCAAATAATAGGATCAAAACAGGAATCTATTCATACAGCCAAAATCAGAGGCTGGAAATGGTTTCAAAATAAAATACACATTTTTCTGAAAAGATCGAGGGGTTATACGCAAAAATCCGATTTAAAATGACGAAGATACGATTTTTCAAAGTTTAAACACATAATATGATATTTTCCAAATAGTGTCCTTTTACTGTTTTGGACATATCAGAAAATCTAAATAGACCTTTCACCCAAAAGTGATTTCAAACTGTACAGAATTCCAGATACACCCAAAACAAGGTGCTGTGCACAAAAATCCGACTTAAAATGAGAAATCTACGCAATTTCAAAGTTTAAAGACAATAATTGAATAATTTTAAAATAATGCTGTTTACTGTTTTCAAAAATAATTGCAGACAGATCCAAAATTTTTAAGTAAATCTAGTTCCAGAATATGCAGAATCTAAATACGTTCAAAACAAGACGTTGTGCGTCGATAGCGGATTAAAAACGAGAAATATATGGTTTTTGCAAGTTTAAGTACAATAAATAGGTTTAAAAATAACTTAAGATAAATAATATTTATCAATAATTATTAAAAATAGAGTAAAATAATACTTTAATACTTATGAAACTCAAAATAATCTAAAATATATAATAATAGCAATATTTTAATTATTAATGATATTTAGATCATTTAATTAATTATAATAGTTAAAATAATATTTAATGATTAGAAAATATATATATATATATATTTTTAAATAAATATAGTAATATAATAATAATAAAAAAAAGTAACAAAGAATGATTAACATAAAATAATTATTCATATTATAATTAAAATAATAATATTATAATATAATAGTAATAAAATAATCAAAATAATATTTTTAAAATATCACTTTTTACTATTTTTTAAATAATTAAAAAATATATATATTATTTTTATAAAAAAAATTTTATGGTGTAGGGAATAAAAATACGATCAAAACGAGGTATTGTGCGCGAAAATCGGACGAAAAACAAATTTTCTATGATTTTTTAAAGTAAAAATAGCTTAAAATACATTTAAAAATACTTTAAATAATATAAAAAAGGCGGCGGCGGTTCCGGGCGTGACAAATGGCGGCCTCTGGTTTGTCCCGACAACCGTGACCAATCATTGCCTGGCGGTGCGATGATTGCGCCGCCGGCAATGATTACCGCAATGATTGCGGCAATCAACCGACGGGCCCGCCGATCCACTTAGCCACGTCGGCTTGCACCGACCGCCGTCAGATCACCCGCCCTAAGAAGCGGACGGCTCAGATCGAGTCGTGCCACTAAACGATCCGCGGGATCGTCTAAACAGTCAGACGGATCCACCGTTCGACCGAACCAGACCCGTTGATCAGAGATCCGACGGCCCAGCTCTATCCTGCGCATGCAGCCGGCCGGACCGAAGGCTTAGGGAGATTTTCGCTTCGTTCTCTCAAACGGCTGGACGAAACACAACGAAACTTTTGATCTAGCTTCTACTAGTGAAGAGCATTCGTGGGGGATATTTTATTCGAATTAATATGCACTAATCATGGCGCTAATTAACCCTAAGTGTTTCTAACTAGGGTTTGCGATATACCTCAATCCACACGGTGGATTCGGGAGTTCTTGGGCTTGTTGGACTCGTGGACTCTCCAGGAACGATTTCCTAGTTGACGTCGAGATCCAACGTACGTTTGATAGGCCGGGATTCGTCCTGGAACGCGAAACGTCTCGGGTTCACCGAAGGATCGCCGCCGGTGGGGTCTGGACGTCGGGATTTGGTTCGAGAAAGTGGAGGAAGTATGTGGGAGCTCTCACAGAAAACCTCCAGGCCTCAGGAGGTCTCAAGCAAGAGCAATTGTCAAAAGATCTCTAATTGGACTTGATTTCTCCTATTTAAACGCCCTAGACCTAAAGTAAACGACCAAGATTAAATCAGGGGTTAATTAGGAGGGAAATTAGTTTAATCAGGCTGTGGTTTTAAATTCAAAACGAAGGGAGGAGTTATCATGCAATAAAAACCTTTTAATTCTCTCAAAATAGGCTATTATGACCTATTTAAGACTCAATTTGACCAAGTTAAACTTTGACCTGGTCAAATCAGTCAAGAGAGTCAAAGGGGAGGTGAGATCAAGCCATGTAAGGGTTTGAATTGATTAGAATTGGAATTAGGACTCAAAAGGACCAAATAGGTCAACCAGGATGACCCAAGGCTCGGGTCTGGACTCAACAGACTCAAATCGACTCATTGAACCCATGGGAGGGGGTCTTGGGGTTTGACTTGGTCAATTTGACCAAGTTAACTGTCCAGGCCCGAGTATGGGCAAAATCGAGGTCAACAATGCTCTCAATATTCCTTGATAATTTTGTGATATTATAAAACTATATAGTCCTACTCATTAGTTAATTATGTCCCTTACCGTTAAAACATTTTATAAAATTCTAAAATTGGTTTATTTTCATGTTTTTTAGTGCAATATATTGATAGATGTGCATATGTGCTTAAAATGTGGATCTATGTGTGGTGGAAGTTCTAGTGCTAAATACACATAGAGTTATAAGGGTCTGAGTTATTAAATATCTAAGACGTGTAAAGCATTGAGAGTCGTACGGTATATTTTCTGATATAATAGCATAGTGAGTCATAAGGGCTTATTTTTTATGGGAGGTATAAGAGTGTGAGAAAATTTCATTATTTTTCTATTTTAATGTATGAAGTGCTTGTTTATTTACTTTTAGTGCACCATTTACCTTATTTTAGTTATTTAATTATCTACAATTAATTTTATGCTCAATATGATAAATTTTGATAAACTACTTTTAAATTTATTTAAATGCATCATTAGTGAAACGTTTGAAAATTTAGATAGATGGGCATGACCTACTAAGTTGTGTTGGCTCATACATACTATACAATCTATTTTTGATCGAGAAAAGTAGAAAATTTTGGTTAAGTAACTGAGGATTCAGGGTCTAATTTGTTTGAGTCTATAGAGGTATTTTTTTATTTTTTATATAGTCATGACTATTTATTTATTTAGTTATTCTATTTTGGTTTGTAGTCATATATTGTAGTATAAATATTACTGTTGCGTCCTGGAATATTCGCGGCGGTAGAGAAATATATAGTTTAACATCTTAGCGTTGTACGAAGATCCAGCACACAATCAGATAAGTGAGATGATGTAGCATTCATAAGTGACACCAGAGTTTTTACGTGGAAAACCCCTGAAAAAGGGGGAAAAACCACGGGGCCTGGCCCAGTTTGAATGAATCCACTAGTATTTGTAGTCGATTACAAATGAGGCCCTTCCTTAGGAGAAGGCCTTGGATTGATGTAGCAAATGTATATCATATAGATTGCATTACATGGTAAGAGTTACATATATAGGTTTGTTTGGCCTGAAAGACCGTAGTCGGCAGGAGATCGTAGTCGGCCGGAGACCGTAGTCGGCAGGAGACCGTAGTCGGCAGGAGACCGTAGTCGGCCGGAGACCGTAGTCGGCCGGAGACCGTAGTCTGGTGATGGAGGTCGGACGGACCGTATTAGGCGACAGTGGTCAGAAGGACCGTAGGCGGTAGGAGATAAGGAGTCAGGTGTTAGTCCCAGTGTCACTTGGAAGATCGGATGTTGATGGTCTGGCCTTGAGTAGGACGTCGGGTCTTAAGCAGGACGTCAGGTCTTCAGCAGGACGTCGGGTCTTCAGTAGGACGTCGGGACTTAACGTCGGGCCTTGAACAAGATGTCGAATCTTTGGCAGGACGTCGGGTCTTCAGTAGGACGTAGGAGCTGAACGTCAGGCCTTAAGGTGGTGGTCCGGCGAGGTTCTGCGGTGGTTCGGCGAGGTTCCTGCGGTGGTCCGGCGGTGGTCCGACGAGGTTCCTGCGGTGGTCCGGCGAGGTCCTGCGGTGGTCCGGCGGTGGTCCGGCGACTGCTGAGGAGGAGCTCCTTCCTTCTCCTCTTCCTTCTCTTCTTGCTTGAGTTTTTTCTTATGAGAAATGAAGGCTCTATTTATAGATTTTCTGGAGTGGCATGACCCGTAAATAGGCATGAGATCAGGGGCGAATAGGGAGTGGTCCAATGGACGGCCGATATTGAATCCTACGATCATGCACCGTTCATTGGACATTTAAAGGCCTTAGTGATGTCGGAATTCTATGATCTTGGGCTCGTTGGATTCGTCTCGTCGAGCCCTTCGATTTGAGTATAAGCTCGTCAAAATTGGAGTCCGTTTGGTAACTCAAATAGTGGTTTGAACCTTCCAACAGCGCTTCAGATCCACGATTTGGACCCATTTGGACTCGGATTGGGTCGAATTTGGTGTCGTTGGGTTCGTATTTCCGAGACGCTCAGTTTGACTGTAAGCTCGCTGAAATCGGAGTTCAGGTGCTCCCAGATTTAATTTTTGAAGTTTCTAACTTGATTTTTGCCTCGAGATTCGTGCCCGATCAAGTTATTTTTTGCATGACGTATCAATTACGATGAAGAAAAAGAGTTTGTGGATGAGTTTATTTTATGCTTACTAGAAGTTAATTAGAGGATATGCTGCCTACTTCAAATTTTAAAAGGAAGAAATGGAACTAGTTCCTCGAAACTTAGATCTTGGGCTGGCCTAACCCAATTCAACAAGTATGACATATTTGTTTGTGGGTCATATTGGGTTGGGTTGTAACAATTCCAACATTATATTTTGTGGTATAAATCTTGTTTGAACATTTTTTCTTTTACCAATGTTTCAAATAGTAGCTTTTAAATTATACTTGAAACTATATTTAAACCAGGTTTGAACTATATTTAAATTTGGTTCAAATTCGTTATATATTGTTCAAATAAACTTCACATTTGAAGTTATGTTTTAATCATAGCTTTCAACTAGAAGAATTAAATTTGAATATAGGTTCAAATAAGGCTCAAACCCTATTCCACTACAGGAAAACCCGCTATTACCGGCGGATATAATCCGCCGATAACATGTGAAATCCGACGGAAATTTTGGTTTCCGGCGCACTTTCCGGCGGAAAGTCGTGCGCCAGTTTGGTTCGCGTCGTTAAAGAACTTCCGGCGTAAAATACTCCGTCAAAAATGTTTCCGGTGGATTTCCGACCAAATTTCCGCTGGAAAAATATTTCCGTCGAAATTTTAATACGCCGGAATTCCAAAAAAAAAAAAAAATCAGTGTAATGACCTGCCTTCCTCCGCCTGCCTCGCGAACCGCCCGACCCGCCTACCGAGTGAATCGACCCGCCCCCGCCTGAACGCCGGACCCGCCCCTGCCTGAACGCCGGACCGCCTGCCGCGTTGCGCCCCCCTGCCTTCGGCGGGATTCGAACCGCGCCAAAATCTTCTCCCACGCGCGCTGTTGCTAACTCCTCTGAAACCAAAACCTGTATTTTTTGTTACTTTTATATTATTTAATCTATTACCTATTAATTATAAAATCAGTTAATTTAATTTAACAAAAAATTTAAAATTAATTAACTTAATCTAACAATATAAATAATTTTAATTTTTTTTTAAATTCAGGGTTTAATTTTAAATTTTTTTAAATTCAAGTTTAAATTTAAATCATTTCATTTTTTGTTATTAAATAATTAAATTATAATTTAAGTTATTAAATTCAATAAATTTAGTTATATTTTAAAATAAAGAATATTTAATTTTTAATTTCCGTCGGAAATCCGCCGGAAATTTCTTCGGGAAAAATTCGTCGGAAAACCAATAAAAAATTATGTCGGAAATTCGTAGAAAAAAATCCGCCGGAACTCCGCCGGAAAATCCGCCGGAAATTTGTGACGAATTTACTTCCGCCGGAAGTTCTGTCGGAAATTAGTTGTTTTCCTGTAGTGTTCAAACTTCATTCAAACCTTGTATGATTATTTGTTTATTCAAACTTAGTAAACCATGGTGTTTAACAATTACTTCAAAGTATGGGTTCCAAACACTATTTAAATAATGTTTAAGCTTTAGTTTTTAACCTTAAAATTTTCATTTTCTTTTATGAAATTGATTTGTCTTAATTTTTTTTTTTAATGTATATAGATGTTTAGACTTATCATTCATCTAGAGAGACATTACATTGCAAGAATAATATATAGATCTACATTGATGGAGAAAGTCATCAAGCACTTTCAAGAGCATGGACTTTTTGAGAGTTTTAAATAATGTTCCGCCAAGCAGCTCTTCATTCTGTCAAACCTGCAACTCTACGAAGTCCTAATTCATCATTTCTTCTAAGGAAGGTTGAAGATGAAAATAATGATGATTACTCCAATGTGCTTAGTATTAGAGGCAATAACACATTTTTTTGAATTTCTGAATTTGAGATGATCATTATAATGAGATTTGATGAATTTTCTTTTGGGGTAAATTTGAGGAGATCAGCCATGCACAATACTAGCCGAAAAATTACTTGAATAATAATAAGAACTTAAAAAATGTTGATATTAAAAAAGGCCTTCAAGGTGTGCATAGTTAGAAAAGATATTTGGATACTAGGACATTGCTTTCTCATTGATGGCTTACTCCTCAATCATGAGATGAATAGTTCTATGTTTACTAATATATTAGTGATGGTTGAGGAAGTGGTAAATTTTTTCAATATGCATGAAGAAGAATGTCATGGGAGACGACACATAAGCGGGTCAGCATTGAAGGGAATGTTTTAAAAATGAAGAAGAATACAAGAAAAAAAACCTTAGCTAGTACACAATCAATGGACATGCTATCTCATAACAACAATGGGCTTATAAAGGCATTCCAAAGCTGCCGTGCTGAATTGATTGGATAGAAATCTCTCAAGATACTGAGTTGGAAGAGTAACAAAGTGCTCACTATTTTTTTTTTGCCATTTCTGAAAATGAAGATATATTTTATATGCATTTTATATATTTCAGATGGTTCTTTATGTTAACTAGTATTGAAAAAAAATTTAAATATCATAATGATTTATTATTTTTGTATGTGATAATTAGCCCTACACCAAAACATAAAGCTGGTGAGGAAGATTTTCTAAGTTAAATGCACATGCTCCTCATTAGCCTCTCCCAATTAGTATTGTAAATGAGAAACATACCACCATACTTTTTTGTTGAAAAGTGTGTGTCACGCTCCAGAATCTAAATTGGAAGAAAATTTTCTTTTATATCTATTTATACAAAAATCAGAGTTATCTAATTTCATCTATTAGTAATTGTTGCGTCCAGGAGTTCGCGGCAGTAGAGAAATATAAAGTTTATCGTCTTAGCATTGTACGAAAATCCGGCACGCAATCAGATAAGAGAGAGCGTTTAGCATTTATAAGACACCAAGATTTTTACGTGGAAAACCCCTGAAAAGGGGGAAAAACCACAGGGCCTAACCCAGCTTGAATGAATCCACTAGTATTGTAGTCGATTACAAATGAGGCCCTTCCTTGGTGGAAGACTTTAGCTTGATGTACATCTTATGGAGTACATTACAAGATGTAAATACAAATGATCACTATTGACATGTTCACTTTGTTAGAATGACTGCAGTCGGTGGGCGACGTAGGTCAGGAGGACCGTAGTCAGCTGGCGACGGAGGACTATAGTCTGTGGGCGACATAAGTCAGAAGGACAGTAGTCAACGGGTGACGGATGTCGGAAAGACTGTAGTCGGCGGGCGACGTAAGTCAGGAGGACCGTAGTCGGCTGACGACGGAGGTCGGAAGGACTGTAGTCTGACGACGAAGATCAGTAGGACAGCGTCAGGTAGAAGTCCATCAATGGAAAGAAATACATCTTCGCATAGATGTCCAGCAAAGTCTGATAACTGGTAGAAGTCCGGCATCGGGTAGAAACTTGGCGAAGAGTGAAGGTCCGACGTCGGGTAGAAGTCTGACGTTTTTGGTGGCAGAGGAGAACTCCGGCTTCACTTGGGCGGAGTTTCGGCATCATGAGGGAACTCTGTTGTTAATTGGGAAGGATTTCAGCATCACGTGGAAGTTGTGCAGAATTCCTGTGTTTCCTGAAAATCCGACAGAGTTCCGGCGTCTTCAGGCGGCAGGAAGAGCTCCGGCGGTGGTCGAGGAGGTGAGGAATCTCCTTTTCCCCTTTCTCCTCTTCTTCTTCTCCCTCTTCACTTAAGCCCCCTTTGGTGTAGAATGAGGGCTCTATTTATAGTTTTTCTGGAGTGGCGTGGCTCGTAAATAGGTGTGAGATCATGGGCGAATTGGGAGTGGTTTGAATGGACGGCCGATATCGAATCCTTTGATCATGCACCGTTCATTGGACATTTGAAGGCCTTAATGATGTCAAAATTCGGTGATCTTGGGCTCCTTGGATTCGTCTCGTCGAGCCGCTCGATTCGAGTATAAGCTCGTTAAAATCGGAGACCGTTTGATAACTCAAATTGTGGTTTGAAGCTTCCAACAGCGCTTCGGGTCCTTGATTCGGACCCATTTGGGCTCGGGTTGGGTCGAATTTGGTGTTGTTGGATTCGTATTTCTGAGACGCTCAGTTTGACTGTAAGCTCGCTGAAATCGGAGTTCATATGCTCTTGAATTTAATTTTTGAAGTTTACGAACTAATTTTGTCTCGAGATTCGTGTCCAATCAAGATAATTTTTGCATGACGTATCAGTAATAAATAACAAAAAAATAAATTATATAATTCAAAACATCAATACCCACACACACACACACATATATATATATATATATATATATATATACATATATATATATATATATATTCATCCATACAAAAATAAATCATATACAATACTCAGGAATCATATAATCAAAACATATCATTTCATTCCTAAGTACATAAAAAAAGCTAAAATAAAAAGAAACATAATTTGAGGAATCCTAATAAGTCTCAAATTCCCGAACCTCTTCCATGGCCCGAAATCATTTATAATGAGCTAAACAAACCAACATTCACTAAAATCTTATAACTAAATTCAAAGTATGATAAAAAAGTAGTATGCATATCGTCGATCAATTCATAATAGTAATAGTTATATGATTAAGAATAAGTACAAAAAATAGTAAAACTCACATACAATAACAATATAATATGTAAATAATAAAATAGTTGGTATGAAGACAATAAAACAATACAGTGGAGAAATCAGTGAACTAGTACGGGTGTTGAATTGATAGAACAATCGTCGTATTAGTACAATCAATTAGAATAAAAATCATATAATGTGGTAAGACTAAAGTATTAGTAAATACTATTGAAATCATATCAATATAATAAAATTATATAGGAGTATACATGTACTATTCATGTATTTTATATCAATATCACATTAGTATATTACAAGCTCAATATATCATTTATTTAGTATTAGTACCGTGAATTAGTAGTATCAAATAACATCGATGTATAGATCAACAATAGTAATAATCCAATGATAAGAGCAGTACAATAATGCGGTAATAATAAATCTGTAGTAACAATAAATATGTACAATAATATAAACAATGCCACAATAACAAGCTTTCCAATATATACACTATAAAAGTAAGAAGTTCTAACTTTCACGACATTTTTTAATAATAAGTAATTAATAACCGTTTGCTTGGTAAATATAGTTATTACTATTTACCTATCGACACATAATAACTCATCATAACTCTCAAATCGTTATATTGTCGTATCGTTGTATTAGTAGAGGATAACACTTGACTATAATATTTAAAAAAAAGCTCATCGGCCATCATCCTGTATAGGTTAATCAATCTCCAGCTAATGGGTTAACCAGTATTTACTTATCTTTTACACACACACACACATTATTATCATATTACTATATCAGTAATATTGATGAGCTATTACTCAAACATATATTCATATTTATTTTTAATGTATTGTTGTAAATAAAGTATAATTGAGCTTAATTTAGAGAGTATA
The DNA here is from genome assembly GCA_016618105.1 of Dendrobium huoshanense. Lineage (NCBI taxonomy): Eukaryota > Viridiplantae > Streptophyta > Magnoliopsida > Asparagales > Orchidaceae > Dendrobium > Dendrobium huoshanense. Next base: position 87,645,122 of record CM028358.1, read on the forward strand.
AAAATGTCATAATGGTAGGCAATATAAAATCCCACATAACAGAAAATTCATATTTTAAAAAATTAATAAAATACTAAAGATCGTACATAACAATATTTTGAAGATTTAATTAAACTCAAATAATATTCTTAGATGTCAAATAAAATTTTGAATTGGCAAAAAATTCCCACATTTTTAAAATTACCCTGCAAAAAATTTCAAATAAATACTCAACACGTTCATAATCTCAATCTCTATAACACATAAAAAAACTACTCATTGTTCGGCAACAAAAAAAAAATACTTATTTTTGGTAACAAAAAAATAAAATTGACCAAAAAAATCCAAAGAATATCAAATTATTGAAATAAAAAATATGGTAATCATTGCTTACAATGAGACAACAAAATCTCCCAACAAGGCCAACTGATAAAAATTTCTCTACGGCTTTCAAATCTTAGGCTTCGTTTGGGACGACTTTTTTACTGTTTTCTAAAACGGAGTTTTAGCACAAATTTTTTTATTTTTGTACTAAAACGCCGTTTTAGAAAGCAATAAAAAAGCCGTCCCAAACGAAGCCTTAATTTCCTTTTTCTGCCTATTTTTTTCTTACACTTCTTTGTTAGTCAATTTGATTTAGGGAGAAAAAGGAACTGACTAGTTATGATATTTATATTAAAACAATAGTACAATATTATATAAATATATAATTTAATTAATTTTCACTATAAAATTCATATAAATTATTTTGGAGCTCCAAAATTATAAATTTCTTTTCATAAAATAGCCAATTTTATTTAAAAAATTTTGGTTAAATTGGTTTGCAAAATGGACACATGATGGTCTCAAAACTTCAACTTGTACCGACATGTGTCGATTTCTTAAAAATTTACACCAATATAAAAAAAAATGAAAAATTAGTATAATTAAAACACTGCAATGTATATGTTATGTCAAAGGCGATTTTTCATTTGGATTTATAATGGCACTTAAAAAAAATTTGATTATATCAAAATTTTGGTTATTGTAATGTGGTGGTCGAGTTTTGGAAGCAATGGAGGTGCAATGGAGGAAAGAATCAAAATAAGGACATGACTTCATCTAGTTAGTTCATGACCTCTTTGAGTCAATTGTAAAAACTTTTTTGCTATAGTTAAAGAATTGAAGAATAATTAACTCAAAATTAAGCTAAATTTAGATGCTCTCTTTGACTTTGTCTAGAAAAGGATACAAGCGAAATTTTCACCCAACTTAGCCCTGACAATGAAACCATTATTAATGCGATGACTATTGAGGGTGTTACCATAGAGACCTAACACATTACTCCGCTTATTCAGATTGCAAATGTATTGGATCAATATTGTTGAGCTTGTAAACTAAAAGGATACATAAGGAGATTAATTATTAAATAAATATAATGCAGGGAAGTGAAATATAAGAAGAGACCTTAATGGAAATAATTATTTTAAATTTATGAGTATTACGTGTAATGGTGTTGTGGTGGAACAATTATTACGTCCTCCGACCGGACATAGAGGAACGTCCGGTCGGAAGTCAAATCGCACAAAAAAACGAGAAATACCGAGCAATACCAAACAATAACTTGGAATACCATCACGTGAAGACCCAATACCGAGTTCTACCGAGCTATACCGAGCAATACCAAGTTATACAAAAGTTGTACCGAGTTTTTCCTAGAAAAAACTCAGGTACAACTCGGTATTGCTCGGTATAACTCGACATTGGTCTTCACAGAGAGGTATTCCTCGTTATTATCAAATAATACATAGCAATACCGAGCAAATACCAAGTTTTTTGATGGGATTTTGCCTCCGATCGGACATTCCTCTACGTCCTTACACCGGACCTAATAAAAGTTGTGGTGAGCAGCAATGCACGCTTAGCACAAGTATTGTGATAACTCTTGAAGAGGAATAAAGGGCCAATCAACCCCTTAAGTTAGGTTGATTTATAGATGAAAAGTAGTAAAATCAAATACTTTTTGCGTTAAAAATCTAGAAAGCGAAAAAATCATGAGGTCTGATCCAGATAAAAAATCTACTATATCTAAAGATACAAGATACAATATAGTTTAGGGTTTAGAATTATATATATATATATATATATATATATATATATATATATATATATATATATATATATATATATATATATATATATATATATATATAAATAAAGATACAAGAATCCTTACGTCATCACAGTTGAAGAAGTATATGACTATTTGATAATAAGATGTTTGTTTTCTCTTTTGCTAGATTACAAAATAAAAAAATAAAAAAAATAAAATGATATTCACAAGTAGATATTTGAAACCCAATAATAGAGTTAAATCTTGATAGGAATTTGAAGATGACAACAATGATTGTTGTTTGTGGCAATAGCTAATGATGGTCGTCGACGCCGATAGCTAAAAAATACAAGAAAACTCTCAAATTCTCTCTCTTCTCCTACCTCATATGAAGAACGAGGTTTTATTTATAGAAAATCTCCAATAGCATTTTGGTAATTTGAATCAAAATCCAAAACACTCTATTATACGATTCATATCGCTTCTCCTCATCACAAAATATTTATTCAATATTTAAGCGCCTTGATGATACTAGATTTGAGTGATTTTGTGTTCTTTCAAATCTTCTCGTCCAGCCGTTCAATTTGATTATAAGCATGTCAAATTTGAAAATCATTTGTCCATCTAATTAATATTTGAAGTTTTCAATTATATTTTAAATATTTGATTTGAGCTTATTTAAGTTTGGATTAGTCCACTCTTAGTATAGTTGGATTTATCTTATTGCGACGTATAATTCAACTTTAAATTTGATGAAATTGAAGTTAACATTATCCTAAATTTAAATTCCAAATGTTCTTCATTTAAAATTCTAGCAGGAATGTCCCAAAAAAAAAAAATAAAAAAAATTCTAGCAGGACATTATAAGTAATTTTAATAGGATATCCAATATAATTTTAATAAAATTTTAAGAAAGAACAAGCATCAGCAGAAAAAAAATCCTGACACAAGGAAGATGACACGCAAATTCTAAGTTGCCCAATCGACATCAATATGGAGTTATCAGCTCTCAGGCCAAGCTCCGCCAAATGGCTCTTTTCCACGAACCCTAAACCTACCACTGTTCCTCGGATCCTAATGAAAAGATATAGTGGATGGAGAATCCAAGCTTCCATGGCGGATTCGGGGGAATCTTTTCAGAAGCACACAAAAATAGTCACATTCCTTGGTAAGGGAGGCTCTGGCAAGAGCACTGCCGCTGTTCTCGCGGCCAAGGTATCATCTCGTGGTGCTTTTTCTTCTTTCTGTTGGTTCACGTTTTATCTATATTCTTTATGCCCTTTAACGAGCTACATCTAATCTGATTTAGTTCTCTTCTTTTTCATTTAAACATTAATTAATACTTGATAAACTAATCTATCCTTTTGTCATTATAAGAGGTTGAAAAATATATACTTCTTACTGTAGTACTTCTCATTACATTGGCTTTATACTTGTTTAAAATATATGCTTGCTTAAAAATATATGCCCTTTCATGAGCTACCCCCGGACTCCAATACGATGCAGCCACGTGGCGGCCTGACGACCCGACGATCCGACTCGATGAAATTTTAATATTTGTCGCGTCTTCTTCAACTTACCGCTCGGCCCGACGACCCGATATGGTCTAGACGGGAAAACTGAAAAGAAACGCGTCAATATCTAGGGTTTAGGATATTGGCGGACTATTTTCACCAACTGAGATAGGATTTCTATTCAGAATAAAGTTGAGAAAGAAAAGAGAGAAAGAGAAAGTAGCTATGAAGATGGAAATTGGTTTGGAGGAAGTCGAATTTTGCGAGGAAATGGAAGGCGTTACGCAAAACGTCCATGAAGACTTATCGTAGCAAAATACGAGATATAAGTCGGGGATATTATCGGTAAATTTTAAACTCCGAAGAGATTTTACTATTCTTCATTTGAAAATATAAAATTTTTAAGGGTTTAGGGTGTATCGTTCAAATCTTTTTTGGTCCTCTGAATTTATATTGCTCTACACATGCTTAGATATAAGTTTGGAATATGTGTGCAAGTCCATATAAAAATATAATTTGATTTGTATTATTGTTGTGTATTATCACTATTGTGTGCCGCTGCTATGTACCACTGCTGTGTACCGTTGTTGTATACCGATGCTATGTACCACTGTATTTTTTGTGTACTGCCATGTTTATATCAGAATGTTAAATAAGTTTCTCTTATGCATAGGGTGTTTATAACTCAGAGAAGGAATTATATGATATGTATTATCATATACTCATAATATTGATTTTAGTGTTGCAATAAATATCACAATTACTAGCCTAATTCAAAAAAATAAAATCCAAAGACTTTGTCTGTTAGAAAGTTGGATTTATGAAGGGTATTAACTTAAATTGCCAATCAAAATATCTTAAATCAAATACCAGAACAGGGTGTCCCATTATGATTAGATTTTCAGTGGATGAAGATGGAGTTTGGATGGTGCAAAAATGCATAGAGAGCCACATTCAAGAATTAGCTAGGCCTGAAGATTAATATTTGCTTAGATTATATAGGAATATTAATGATTAGAAAGTATCAATTCTTAAATTAATGACAGATGCCAGGATAAGAACCGTTGATATATTTACCTACCTAGTCGATGAATTTGGAGGTTTAGAAAATATTGAATTCTCTAAGAGGAATGCATATAATTATATTAAAAAATAAAAGAGAAAATATTGAGTATGAGGACACTAATTTTCTAATTGAACTATTTAAAAATCGACTAGTTGATGACAACATGTTTGTATGAGACGTCCAAACATATGAGGATGATAAATTGTTGAATTTTTTTGGGTTGATGAGTTGGGGAGAATAGATTATGATTGCTTTTAAGATGTAATAATTTTTTATATTAGTTATATGCTTAACAAATATGATTTAACTTGTGCACCATTTGTTGGAGTCAATAATTATTTGCATAATATTCAATTAAGGGTGACTTTTTTATCAGATGAGATAATTGAATCATTTATCTGGTCATTTAGAATATTTTTACGAATAGTGGGTGATAATCATTTGATGACAATATTTATTGATTAGGATTAGGCAATGGCTAGGACAATAGAAGTTGCATTACCTCAGACAGACCATCGGCTGTGCCAATGGCACATCACCAAGAAGGATCCGTCCAAGGTGCAGTGCTTCAATAGCAGCAACAAAGTCATAAGCCTTTTTTATAGGTGTTTAAGGAAGTGTGATTTTGAGGAAGAGTTTGAGAGAACCTAAGCTGAAATGATCACTAAAGGTGAACTCCACAACCATGATTGGTTAAACGAGCTTTATAGAATCATGAACAAGTGGTCAACAACATTTAACAAGAATTGTTCTAACATTGGTATTCTTTCAACACAGCGTAGCTAGTCCACTAACAATATGTGCCATGACATTTCAAAGCCAACAAATTCTATAATTGATTGTTTTCTGAGCTTAGAGAAGATGATGAAGTGGAAAGAAGAAGCATGAGTACCTGTACATCCTGAAGTTTATCAAATAAATTGGAGACCTCTACTTAACTGTACATAATCTTATTGTCCCAGTGAAAAAAAACGAGGTTTGGATTATTATCCACTGGTGCATGGAGTGTTGTATGCTCTAGAAATCAAATTTGCATGAAAAAAGGTTGTTAGCCAATAAAATAAATTCCTAGAATGGACAAAGGTTCTAAAATGTTGGATGCATTCACAATTATAATATGTATAAAGCCATTCATGTATCCCAATAGTTTGCGTTTGGCAAACTTCCTGGCAATTACATCGAAGACGGCCACTTAAAAATTTCTAATGGATGCTGACCAATTGTAAGATAAAAATTAATCTACATGACGAGCCACACTAAGGATCCTAATAGGGGCTCGATAGTTACGTAGTAGAAAGAAAAAGTTGGACAATAATAAAATGATAAATTTCTTCACAAGCTTAAGAAGTAGAGTTGATTCGTCCAGACTGAGCATCTCATATTTGATATTGTTTGTGGATTTCCCAGTGTTTATGGCACTTCCCAATAGGGGTGTCAAAATTGGGGTACGGGTCGGGTTCGGGTCGAACCCGACATTGACCCGCTACTATTTGACCCCACCCGAACCCGAACCGTTTTCTCAGATGGGTTAGAAATTTCATCCTGGACCTGACCGGTCGGGTTTTCGAATTGACCTGACACGAAACCATCTACTGTCTCCACACGAAACCGTCTGATTCCGTCTCTGCTCATCGAAATACTGTCTGTCAACGAGCACTCTTCTCCATTAAAGAATACCTTGTAAGGATATCCGTCTCCATAAGGCACATTAATCCCTAGTGTCTTCAACTTGGTGAACAAGATCACAAACTGCTGCTTGGCTGGCAGTTTGGGGTCAATCGTTGGATTTCATCCATCCACTTCTTCCATCAAATAATTATATTTAAATCCCGGCAGGCCCTGCATGAAGATTGTATCCTTCCCTCGCCGTCCATCCCTTCCCATAGTCAGTATTGATAATTGATATGCCAATTAACGCTCATGCCATAGAAATCACCGTAGGGCATCTCAGCCCAAGCCAACGCCTTTGCACTGCGGTTATCAAAGGGAACGAGGAGGGCGTCGAGAGGGAGGAGAAGAACGGGGGCGTGGCATTACAAGTGCAAGACAAGCTTGAGGTCGGGCAACCGCAGGCGCAGGTTTTGCAAGGGACGGCGAAGTCGTTATAATAAGCAGAGAAGGAGACGCAGCACTTGGGCATGGAGTTCTTTGGGGAGTGCGAGGCTAAGGCGAGAGCCGTGAGGGCAGCAACCATTGGCCAACAGGCGTGTGTCGTGCGGGGTATGGCAGTAAATTGGCTCTGCGGGCAAAACTGGGTCAAAATTGGGTTAAAACTATGTCTGTAGGTTGACCCAAACCCAACCCAAAATTTGAAACGGGTCAAAATCAGGACCCGAACCTGACCCATTCTTAAAACGGGTTGACCCTAACTCGAAAAATTCAGGTCAGGTTCGAGGCAGGTTTTCGTGTTGTGTCAATTTTTGATACCCCTACTTCCCAACTCGAATTAGTTTCTTTGTTGGGCAGCCTTAGGATTAGAGAAACTTCATCTGAAGTGAATGGTAACCTCCGGCCCTTGATGACGAAACACTGTTTCCGAATATTCCACATTGACAAAAACATGTAGACCAGAAGAATATTCTGACGAAAGCGATGCATTAATATAAACTGATGAATGTGCAGTTGATTCATTCTATCCACAAATTCTTAGCCAAATGTATCAACCAAATGATCGCATATTTATCTGAATGTCGAAGTTCTGCAACAAAAAAACTTATCTTTGAAATATATCCCTACAAAATTAGGTATAGTGGTTAAGAACAAAATGTTATCAATTTCATCAAAAGGTACACATAAGCGATACACAGCATCTATACATAGCGGTACACAACCACAGTACACAACACTTAACATGTATAGAAAATGTACTAAAAATATGACCTAAAATGTTATATTAACTTCATCATACGATATAAAACTGTAGACATCGATACACGCGATACATATGGGTACACAATAGTACACAACAATACAGAGTATACAAAACCTATTTCCCAAATACATTCTGAATACGCATCTGTGAGAAAATATTTTACAGCAACATGCAAATGTTCGAAATCCTAAACCTAAACCCTAACATGACATTTACAAAAATTAATACGGGACATTTACAGAACAAATAGAACTAACAAATTTAGTGAAAAAGTACTTTCTTGGTAATAAAAAATTGATCTTAGTCATGGCTTCAGCAACAAAAATCTCGAGCAAACAAAAGGAGCTTTGGATGCAGATGAAGAGCGCCTGAGACAACAGAAATTGAAACACTACGGTCGATTTTCAATTTTCCACTGTATGGCCTCGGTTTTCTTTTTAGTAAAAAGTAACTTTTGGCGTCTGGATCAAGTCTGGTCGTCGAGCCATGCGGTAAGTTGAAAAAAAGACGCGACAAATATTAAAATTTCATCGAGTTAGGTCATCAGGCTGCCACATGGTTGCATCGTATTGGAGTTCGCACAGAATAATTTCTCAATTCTTAGGGCTTTTGTTTGCCTAATTTATCCCGAATTTAAATAGTTTTAACATAAATTTTGCTTACCTGTCATTTTGTACAAAATGAATCCATCTTTATTTTAAATTCCATTTAAACCCTACTTTGATGTAAATCCCGGATTTACTAAATTCGGGAGTTCCATGGGTTTACGAGATTTATAAAGGGGAAGTTCCGCGCTTACCTATGCTAGCAAGCTCTCGTCAAGACTTAGTTTCTTCTCTTACTGACAATGATTAGAAAAAGTGCAAAGAAGAGGTGTATCTAGTCCAAAAATCACTACGATGAGTAGGAAATTTTTTAGCGTGTATCGATGAGTAAGAAAATATTGTAGGTTGAAGGAGGAAGAGTAGAAGATGTTGATGGAGGAGAGGTTAGGATTCTCGATTATTTTATAGAAGCCCTTTAAATAAATTGTTTAGTTTTTCCCATAAAATAGATATAAATCTCTTAATTAAAAATAAAATTAGTCTTAATAATTAATTTTAATTAATAAAAAAGTATTTCTTAAAAATGATATTATTTACAGTTTAATGACCACATAAAAATTATTGTTTGAAATTAGCTTAATAATTTACTAATTAATAATTAGATAAAAAAATCAAAATAGTTCCTTGACTCTTTATGTATGACCAAAATGGTCCCCAACTATATTAAATTACCATTTTTGTCCTTTAAGTCTCTAAAAAAGAATCAAAATAGTCCCATAGTGAGACTATTTTGGTTTCTCTTTAAGGAGTTGACAGATCAAAATGATCCTCTAATATAATTGGGGAGTATTTTAGTCATACCTAAAGAGCCAATGGATTATTTTGGTCATTTTCTCTTAATTATTAATTAGATTATTTAAGCTAACTATGATTTCTATTACATTTATTAATTTCATTATTAATAGTTATTATTAAAATCCTATTTGAGCTAACAAACTTAAAATTTAAAATAAATAGATTATTTGTTGATCAGGCAAATTTAATATTTGTCATGTCAAATAGTTTTCAGGATTTAACTGTCTCAAGATTTACTAAATTTTACTTGAGTTCAATCCTAGTTGTGGCCAAACAACCCCTCAGGGAGAAATTATTATGATGGACTAATATGTTAGATTACCACCATATCTAGTAAAACTATTAAACATAGGTTACAATTTTCATGTTTTCTTCAAGAAAAATTAATTTGCTTGGAAACAAATGTAGAGGCAAAGCCCTTTATTTTATTTTTTGTTTTTCTCAATCACAAAATGGGAAGGTATTCCAACCATGCCAATATTATATTTCCATTTAAATCAAGTAAGACGCAAAGCTAGAGGTGTAGACATGCACTACCCTTGAAGAGATTGTCCTTCCAAATGAACTCCTTTTGAAGGGCTCGACTACACTACCCTTGAAGAGATTGTCCTTCCAAGTTACCTCCTTTTGAAGGCTCTGGCTACACCACCCTAAATGGTTAAGAGTTTCCTAATGCATGGATTTTTTTATTGTAGCTTGTATTGATATACTTTTTTTAATGTAAAAAGATTTAAATGAGAATTTGATTCTTAATAGGACCTAATGGAGAAAAAAGATAAATGTTTTGCCGATCCCACATAGTGAGATAAAGGCTTATTGTTGTTGTTGCAGTATGCATTGATTATTTTGAAGAGGGCATACATGCACAACCCTTAAGGATTAGAGTTTCCTATTCAACTAATATGACACAGCATGTTTCCATGTAAAGGAAAATTGGGAATTTTAACTCAATTTCTGTCAATGAAAATAGGTGATAGTAGTATTTAAGCCCAATTGATAATGAAACAAGCTTAAATTTCCAAGAATTTCAACTATAATTTGCAAACAAATTAAATAGCCAACAAACAAATTGAATTCCATAAAAGGATTTTTGACACATCACCTTTTGACTAAAATCAAGAGCATTAAACTAGAAGATAAGATATTATATAGAAGAATTAGGAAATGAATGAAAAAACCAAAATAAAGAAAAACCAAACCATATATTGGTACAGGGAGATGACTTCCTCTGTACTGAAGTGGTTGTACTTGTACTTTATTTTAAACAACAATAACAACATCAAGCATTTATCCCACTACAATGGATCGGCTACATGAATCCTTTTTTCTCCATTATGTCCGGTTAAGAGTCAAATTCTCATTTAGATCTAATAAAGAAATGTCATTTCTAATATTTTCTAAACAAGTCTTTTTAGGTCTACCTCTGCCTTTATTAACATAGGTTAAATCTAATACATATACTCTCGTAACGGGTCATCGGAAGGCCGTTGTTTTATATGACCAAACCATCTAAGGCCATTTTCTCTAATCTTATTTGCCATTGGAGCTAAATCAACTATCGCCTTTCACTTGTCTAAGTTCAACGCTGCGCGCGGTGGCGCCCTTTTCCCTAAAGATTTTGGGGACAGAAAATTGTTCGGTAATATTCTCACGAAGGTGGGCATTTACCCAAGGCACTTATATTCTGAGTGATTCTACGTGAAATAGGGATTGGAAGGTCTTATACTTTGTCACTTTCATTCTCTACTTCTGCATTGGGACTTTCTTCTCTAACGCAATCTTGTATGCTAATTTCATATCCGCTCTCTAAGAGTAAAGCCACTCATCCACCTGAGCATCCTCATCTCTGTAACACTTAATATTATGCTTCTCTTTTAGTGGCCAACATTCTGCGCCATAAAGCATTGCAAGTCTAACCACCTTATATAATTTTCCCTTAAGTTTGAGTGGTACTTTTCTATCACACAACTTACATTACAAGATTGAAAGATGGAAAAAGAAATTTAGTTCCAGACAAAAATTTATCAGTTAAACATTTCAGTCACTATTTATAAACTCCTCATAAATGCTAATATAAGATTGACAAATAATTAATCTCAATTAAAATTTAAATTTATTCCCAAAACAATCTATCAATCATTCAATTTAATTTTGAAACTTCAAAAATCATCCAAAAGATGGCTCTCAAACACATACATGCATCCTCTATTTACACCAAATCCATCCAAAAACTCCATGGTAGCCAATCTTTCAAGTCCACATGTTTCTTTAGCACAAGCCCAACCCGCACTTACACCTCCAAGCCCTTGCAAAAAAGTACGCTATACCATTTCTCCTTTTTTATTATTTTGAAATAATTCCAAAATCATTGCTTCATTGCATCAAATCCACACTAAAGAGAAGAAAGAGAAAAAAATGAAAAAGAAAAAAAAAAGGGAAAAACAATGTTGTTTTCTTTGATTCTGAGGGAACTTGTTGACACATAATATAAAGTCCTTTTTAACATCTATTTTTATTAGTTGGTTGCTAACTTGTTATGACTTTACACCTAATCAATTGGCTTTTTAAGTAACTTTTCTTTGTTTTATTTACCCATTTATAAGAGAAATATAGAAAAAAAATCTCCTATCAATTCGGAATATATTTAAAATAAAATATAGATGAATTTGGGCACCTCATCTTGATTGTAGGATTGTCATTGAGATATGCCACAATTCTTCATCTTGAGAGCTACATTAGGCTACATGAACCAGGGTGGCTTGAGTCATGATGCCACCATAAATGATAAGCACGGTTATTCAAGTGTTGTGGCATAGTATAGTTGGTATTAGGCTGGTGTGATTGAAGGGAACTTAACATGTGATTAAGGGATTACCATTCATTAGCACTATGTCGCAGGTCATTATCATCATTGTTGTTGTTGTCCTAAAGATTAGTTTCTATATATCTAGGACATATATGGTTGAATTTATTTGTACCTTTATGTTGTTGAGTTTTTTATGTTTCATGATATTATAATTTGGGCTTACATATGTTGTACAATTTCTTATATCATAGCCCATAAGGGGATTTTATATTATTTGGCTTGGTGGTAGGTTGATAGTAATATTGTGTATGGTAATGTTGGTAGGTATGATAATAATGTTATATATGAAAATAGTAGATAGGGTTGATGGTAGGTTTGAATTTGGAGGGTGGTTTGTATAATTTGGTCTCTTTTGCATTCCTATAACTAGGCAGTACTTTTAAGCTAATCTCTTAGTTTTTAACGAAGAATTATTTTTTGAGTTTTCCACCATTTTTATGTGTTTCCACTCCTAAGTGAAGAACATTTAACTTTGTCTTGGAACGGTTGATCTAAAGCTTGCATTTGTTGTAGGAGGTTGACTCAATGGTGGAATAACCCTTGAGATAAGCCATGGGAGAGGTTGGCCAAGCATTGGTGGCAAGCTTAACCCTAAAGCTACTCCTTTGAGTTTCAAATTAGGGTTTGGCATAGAGGGGGTTTTAGGGCATGAATCTACTTGGGAGTGTTAGGAGAATTTTAGGAGATGTGTTCTGGAGTTTTCAGTGGAGATATAAAATGTTTAAGGATGGGTAAAGGAAGACAAACTCAAAGTGCCTAGTTTGGGTTGATTTTGACTAGTCTTGGACACATATATTGATAGCGCTAAATAGCCCATGCCATGACGCATGGTGTGGCGCAGCCTATGTTGCAGCAAGACATATACGGCGACACGGATAGACACAATACGGATACGAGACACATCAATTCTTAAAAATATAGGATATGGGTACGGCGCGAATATGACATTATAATATATAAATCATACATAATTATTAAGAAAGTAATCAAAACGTAATATTTGAAATGACAAAAAAAATTGAAAGCAACATCATTTGTTGTATTGTATCTTATAATATCAAAATAGAGGTAAGCATTAAATATTTCAATGTCTAGTACAACAACAAAAATAAAAACATAAATTGTTTAGCACATGAAGTTTCAACTATTCAATAGAAGGAATGATAGGATTAGCTTCTTTAGTGGTTTGTTTTTGAACTTTTATATCATCTTCAATAAATATCATAACTTCCAATTCATGCTCATCAAGTAAAGATTAGCAATTTCTAATATTCTCATATTCTCAAGAGATTCAAATCCATCTCCAGCAACATCCCACATCCTGTTGTCTCTTTCCATATAAGTTGGAGTTTTTTTTGAGAGAAGCCGAATGTTTGTATGCACATAAACTAAATCTTTAGTTCGTTGTGGAGTAATTTTATTTCTCTTCATTGATTGGATGAATGAGTATGTGCTCCAATTTCTTTCACAACAAGATGAGGATGAAACTTGACCAAGCTATTTTATGACGATTGTTTGAAGTAGAGGTGCTGAAACTTCATATATAATCCACCACATTTTTGGATCAATTCTCCACCTATCACGCAATGACTCTTGGTTACCAAAGGCCTCTAAATAACCAAAAAATTTAGTAAGCTCAATATTGACACTTCTTCTCTTCTCATTTGGAAGATAACGCTTCAAACATGTCTTCCTCATATTTGAAATTTTTAAATATTTATGTGGAGAAATTATTTGAGGATCCTCTTAAAGCCATTCTTTAGTTGAATATCTTCAAATAACATTAAAAGCAAATAATAAAAAAAATATTGAAATTACTAAACAACAAATTGTGAATTAATAATGAAAAAATATTGAAATTTATCTGGGATTTAGTGAGTGAGCCAAGCAATATAAAGGTGTATTACTTTTGCTCAACCTATCTTCTAGAATAGCATAAATAGCATCCCAACAGCTTGAGTCTTCATGAAGTGCCTTCCTCTCATGTCTATATATAATTTCTTTTACTTTAGCTAGCATTTAATCTCACATATCATAAATGAGATGTAAACAAGACTTATCCGTATCAGCTAATCTCAACATCTCATAAATTGAATCTATGAAATTTAAGATGTATTCAATCTCATCCCACCATAAATCATCTAAAAGCTTCTCCTTTACATACCTAGCATTTCCAACATCATCTTCCCTATAACAAGATTATCGGTGCTACTAACTTGATCTTAGCAATGATAGATTGTTGTTGAGGACTACTTCAACTTATCCTTAGATTGCCACATACTTTAAATCCATCACTAGTTAGACAATCTATAGCTTTTTATTTCTTTTTCTTAATATGAATTAGACATCTAATGTGGTGTACTTTATATGAGTTTGAATCATGTCTCATTTATTCCGTTCTTGTGGTTGTGCTCAATAATAGTATTGTGGTTGTGCTCAATAATAGTTGCATGTTTATTATTGCTCAGTCCCAAGTAATTGAAGAACAATCGGTGTAATCATGTAGATGCATTCATCTCTTAGTAGATTACATTCCTCTACATTACATTTGGTATTAGAATAAATGTGTTTCCTTAAGAACATCTTGTTATGCATTGAATTGTATTTCTTGCACTAAACTATATTAATAGGTTCATTAAAACTAACTTATAATTTTATAAAAAATAAATGAATATTTCCATATCATCACAAGGTTATTTACTCATATAATTGTCTTCCATTTCATTGTAATAGCGTTTCATTCAAAGAAATATTTTTGCTTATATCAAAATATTGTATTTTCTCTCTTGTGATAACTCTATATATGTTGGTCATATCATTGTCATTTCTCATTCAAATTTTACATATGAATACTCTATTTTCATTAGGTTGACAAGATCTATAACTTCGTAGAAGATCATTTTCTCAAAATTGACAATCTTGGCTCTCAACAATGACAAAACCTTAGAAGAAGTAATAAAACCTACTATAAAAATATCACTATGCCAACTTTTAGTGGACAAAGATAACAAGATCAAACTTCAAAATATAGCTATGACGATTCTTATGCATGTTTACTAGAGAAATTAAAATGCTCATCCTTATGCAATAACAAACCTATCCTGAATTTTAAGATAAGTTTGTGGCATTAAAGCATCGGATTAGTAGGACAACACCACCCATACCACAACCTGATCCAATTCTTCCACCAACTTATTGATCCCATTTCTCCTCCACATCCTCCTTTTCCACTTCCCCCAATTAGATCTCACTATCACTCTCTTAGTCCATGTGCTATGGACAAATTTAATGATCATCATGTGATAGACTGACCCAAGGACTGGTCCAATCAGGACCGGTCCAATTTTTTAAGAGTCAAGAACAGGGAAGTTCCATCCCCATGCCTTCCGCCCTTGATGGTGGGGTCCACTTGCTTGATTAAGAGGAAATTAAGGAGGATTTAGGAGGGAAATTCAAATAGAAGGGGCTGTTTTGGGATTTGACTTAATGTTGTATGCTTAAGCATGTTTGGAGGTTAGGGTTAGACTTTTTATTTCTGCTTTTGCTGTAATGTCTTGGTTCTTGGTTTTTGCTTGGGCTTTAGTGGCGTCTAGAGATTTGGGAGAGACGGATCTTCCTCTCCAATAGAAGATCTATTGTATCTTGTTATGCTTCTTCATCTATTATCAATTAAAGAAGTTCTATTCTAGTTTTCCTTCCAAGTTCTTCTCAAGTTCTATTTTGCAGAGTGCTGAAATTAAATTTCAGCAAGAGCGACTCTTGTTTTCTACAAGCATAGTCTAACAAATTGGTATTAGAGCACTTTGATCTTGGGTACCAATGTCCGAAAGGAAAGTGGAAGGGTTGGAAGGGGAAATAGGCCAAATTGAAATCAGATTTTGCGGAGAAATTTTCAAATTTTGAAAACCAATTTGTATATGTCCATGAAAAGATGGATGGAAAGTTCGCTGCCGTGGAAGAAATGCTGAAGAAATTGCTTGAAGTCAAGCCTAAAATGATGACATCAGAGACAAGGGAAAATTCTAACATCTAAACATATGCACTTTTAAGTTTCAGATCCAATGAATTATGTTAAATCTTTTTAAGCATGAGGGATTGCTCCACAACAGTCTTGAGATTCATCTACCTCTGTAGAAAAGAAATCCCTTCATTTTTTTGATAAACATAAATTTGAATAGACAATTAATGTGCATATAATCTTGGTTCTAGTCGTCTTGGCTGCCACATATCAACCCACTATTAAATCCCTCTCATTTGAGGTGAGTATTCTTTTGTCTAAGTTTTAGGATGTTTGTTTCGAACAACCTCCTGTGAGCTTCTCCCATTAAGAAACATCCAATATGCTTTATAGTTGATTCATGGATCTTTACTCTCCAATTTGCTTCACCATCATATGAGGTGAGATGCAGAGCTTAATGACAAGCTGATGACATATTATCTAGAGGTTTTAACTAAGAAAGTTTATTCGCATGTGCAGTCCCTACCCTTCTTAACTCAAAGAAGGATGGTATATATACCCTTCTTAACGCATGTCTAGTGCATACTCTGATGTCTATGCATAGATACTTGCATTATCAATAAAATCATTACTAAGTATATGTTCTCAATACCTTAACTTGATGAAATGCTACATATGAAGGTTGGTACAATGGTTTTCTCTAAGGTCAATCTCAGAAATGTCTTGCCCCGGCCCGGTAAGCTCGCATAGGCGAGGCGATAGCGAAGGTCAAATAGTAAAATTTAAAACATTTCAAGTAACATCTATAAAGCATATCCAAATATAGAAAAGAGCCCGTAAAGATTCCAAGTAACATTTTTTTTCTTATTCTTTTATTCAAAAATCAACATGTACATAAAAAATTATTATATAAATGGATGCCCAAAAGTCTAACTATCATATGCTATCATATGCATCCATCTAACATAAAACATCAAAATACCAAAAAAGAAACCTGTCACCTGTCGTCTCCCTACGACGGTAAGTATACGGCTGTCTATCCGTCATTCATGATTAACAAGTTCTTCTGAAATTTTTTCATAATTTGGATGAGAAACTCAATAGGTAAAATGTTATTCAATTAAATTTAGAAGTAAGGTAAAAAGTACAATATGCATGCCAATATTTCTATTTCTAATTAAAAGAACAATAAACTTGCCTTTATGTAATAATTAGTGTGCATATGACCCTATGTCATCCTATATGTCCTTTTACTTTGCATAAACCTGAAATCTTTTACATTATATATTTTCATTATTCCTTTGATGCTCTTTGTGATTATAACATAATAACAATTATGCATCCGTCACAGAAGTATCATTTTGTTTTGTACTGATCATGTACACTTTCAATTGGCCATTCATTTACCATTTGCTCCAAAGAGCCCTTTACCCTTTGCTCCGAAGAGTCATTTACCAATTGCTCTGAAGAGGCCTTTACTATTTGATACTCCGCATCAACATACACATTCAACCATTCAATATGTATTCATAGTGGGATATTAACACATCATTCATACATATGTTCTAATGCTCATATATTTTTCTACATAAATACTTATTAAAGGAGACATAAGCTTTGTAAACTATCCACAATTATCACACGAGGAAAACACAATTGCAACATTATATTTAAAGATATATTAGGTTATCTACATGAGCAAGATATATAGTATTTAAGAACATGCCAAGCTATTTATATGAGAAATGTACATTTGTATTTAAAGAATGCTAGGCTAATTGCATGATATTATAAATAATATGCTAACATTTAAAAAGAAAATATGATAACGTTTGAAAAGAGAAGAATTATCTGAAATTAAAAGAATCACATTTTATCTCATTATGATGTGAAATTCGCCGTTTGCTCTATTGAGGCATTTCCTCTACCACATCCAATATCTAAAAAAAAGTAACATTGATCGTCACATACTTTCTTAATCCCTAATTCATAAAAACCCACATAATTCATGTTCATATAATTTTATTAATTGTCAAGTATTATTAACATTAAGCCTTAATTATTAATTGTCATAAACTAGTTTTTCGAATTTAATTAAACCCTAATTCTCAGCATTAAAACCCTTCATAGGACTATTTGGAACAATAATAATTAAGACATCTTTATTGATTGGAAAAACCCTAATTTCTAGAACTTGAAAATTTTTCATAAAATTTTAATTTAATCCCACAAGAAGCCTTCTAAAATCAATATAAATCACTTTTGCGAAAGCAATTTGAAAGAAAAAGAAAATTGGAGGAAACAATAATTTTGAAATCTTAAAAGAAAATTTGGAGAAAGCTAAATTTTTATGGTTAAAATTATTTTCTTAACATTCCCTATCACTTTCTTTTAAAAAATTCAAGTTTTGAAAAAATCATAAAAATCTCTCATAAAGAAATCTACAAGAAGAATGAGAAATCTCTTAGGTAAATCATACCTTAAGCTTCCGTTAATCTTCCTCTTGAATTTCCCCAAGGAGGCCACTGAAAAACCGTTGACGTTGCAGCCGCCGCCGAAGCTCCTAGCCGCCGCTCCTCCCTCTCTCGTTCGCCCCCCTCTTTGTTTTAGCCGAACTCACAAGAAGTGACCGAATTAATCAATCCCTTAAGCTCTTAAGGGAAATGGGAAAACAAATGACGTATGTGCCCTTAGGTCTAAAACTCCTCTCAAGAGCTGTGAGGGCTATTAAGTAATTTATACTTAAGTAAACTTCGCCAATTTTGCATAAAATTCTTGCGAAATTAGGTATAATTTCTTTCTATCAAAACGATCGAAATTTTGCATAGAATTTTATAAAATTATCTTCGTCGAATTCCGACAACTTTAAAAATTTGACTATTTTCGTTGCAGTGCGTCGAAAAGTATGCGATGCTTACGATTTGTATATTTATCGGGTTTTACAAGGAGCATATGCCATCAGATCCATGTGCGAGAAAGAGATGAAGGAAAAAAAAACCTTTAAGACAAAGTATCACTTGTGTAATTGATTGTTATTGCTATGCATCTTAGCAATGCTCCAAGCACATTTATACGAGTGATAAATTACATATTGAGCTCCTATATATATTGGGAAGTTCCGAATGTATTTTGGTGATTTTCTAATTTTTTTTGTTAGATTATGAGTGATTATGCGCATTATTTTTGACAAGTTTTTTAGTGCTTCCTCGAAAAAAGCTATGTATTCATTTGAAAAATTATTTATTTATAACTACTTTAGTGATTTTCTTGTGATTCATATTTTTTTGCAAATGACTTTTTGCCTAGCCTGAGAAAATCAGGGCAATTTAAGAGATGGCCTACTTTGAACACAATGTATGATGCTCGTATTTTTCATGGGTTAGCCACCTTCCATTGAAGATTTATTTATAGATTCAACTCTCTTTTGGCTCTAATCACAAGAGTTAGAAGTCATATCATTTTGAGTTAAAGAGTATGATCCATATGATTTTTCTTGAGAGTTAAAGAAGTTTATACATTTGCCAATTTCATCTAGCTTGAGCCTTGTTGATATGATATGACCGGCCTGTCCTTTTGGGTGGCCTTCTTTATTCCTACCATAACTTGGTGCTTTTCGTGGAGTTTTCAATATTTTTTGCCATTTCTTATAGTAGTTGCATCATGGATTGCTTTTGAAAGAAGGTTTTTGCTCTTCTTTAGTGAAAGAGTTGATTGCAATAAGTTCCTTTTTTGGGGTTTAGTGGTTGTCATGATAGATGTTTAGGATATCAGAGCATTAAGCATTGCCGTCCTTTCTTCTTTGACTTGAATGAGAGAAAATCTTATTTAGTGATGATAGATTTACTCTGGTTAAAATTTTGACATGAACTTGATCGAAGTTATTATTGAGTCCTTCAAGGAACTAAAATACATTTCTCTTTCTTGAAAATTATTGCATCATCATCACAATATAGATCTCGATAATAATATAGTTCAAACCAATAAACCTTTATTGAGAGTTAAAGAAGTTTTTGAGTTTGCCAATTTCGTCTAAATTGAGACCTGTTGATTCGATATGACAAGCCTATCCTTTTGGGTGACCTTTATTTATACCATAGCTTAGGTGCTTTTCATATAGATTTCAATATTTTTTTTAATGTTTTATTTCTTCTTATAGTAGTTGCATCATAGAGTTAAAGAATGGCAAAAACATTCTTTAAGGAAAGGGTCAGTAGCAATAAGTCCCTTATCTTGGGGTTCGGTGATTATCATGATAGATTTTTAGGAGATCGGAGCATTAAGCATTACTGTCCTTTCTTCTTCGACTTGTATGCAACAACAACAACAACATCAAGCCTTTATCCCACTACGTAGGGTAGGATACATGAATCCTTTTTCTTTATTGTGTCATGTTAAGAGTCAAATTCTCATTTAAATCTAATAAATAAAGGTCATTTCTAATATTTTATAACCAAGTCTTTTTAGGTCTATTTCTACCTTTCTTAATATAGGCCAAATCTAATACATCTACTCTCTTAACTGGGTCCTCAGAAGGCTAACGTTTTATGTGACCAAACCATTTAAGACAAATCTCTCTAATGTTATTTGCCACTAGAGCTAATCCAATCTTTTCACATATATACTTTTTTCGCATTCTATCTCTAAGAGTGAAGCCACTCATCCACCTGCATCCTCATCTCTGCAACACTTAACTTAATATTCTTCTTCGACTTGTATACAACAACAACAACAACAAGCTTTTATCCCACTATGTGGGGCAGGCTACATGAATCTTCTTCGAGTTGTGTGAGAGAAAAAAAAAAATCTCATGTATTGATGATAGATTTACTATGTTTAAGATTTTGACATGAATTTGATCGAAGTTATTTTTGAGTTCTTCAAAGAATTAAAATACCTCTCTCTTTCTTGAAAATTTTCGCATCATCACAGCATATTATCTTGAGATCTCGATAATAATACAATTCAAAACAATAAACCTTTACTATATTAAAGTACTCAATAACATGAATGGTACTTTGCCTGGTTATTGAAATCCTAATTTTGATCTCTTATATGATGGTAACATCCTTCACTTTTGAGTACATTTGTTTGATGGTGTTCCAAACTTTTTTTTGGTTGAGACGAATATATGTGACCTATTGATATGAAGTACCATAATATTTTATGACCATATTATGATCATGAAATCTGTTTCAACCTAAAGTATACATTTTAGGTCTTTCACCTTAGAAGGAAAAGATGATGGATCTTTCTCTTTTCTTTTAGAAAGGCGTTCACAATTTAAGACTATTCAGATTTCTCTCATTCATGTGATGAGAGGTTTGTAGCCCTTGAAGCTCTCCTTTAGTCTGATTTTTATTATTCATGATGGTTGACTTCTTGGAATGAAAGTTAAAGAAACCAACTATAATGAAGAGAATGATGCATCTTGACAATTAGGGAGAAAAAATAATATAGGTTGGAAACAAAAATCTTAGATTTTGTTATCATAAACCCTAAATCCTAAACCATTTAAAAAAGTAGAAAAGTTACTTTCAATTTTATTTTTTAATTCTATACAAGGTGTGGAAATATTTATAGATTTCTTCAAAAAACTTATAATGGAAATAAATCAAAACAATTTAAAAAAAGGAAAAACATCCCAAGAGGGGTCGACTGCTAGAATATGAAGATGTGACACACATATTGCAATCTATGGATCATGAGAGGATCGATCCAACTGTTAGAACTCATAATCTGCGTGTTCAAAGATTCCTACTAAGATTAATTGATTTGTGTGTCCCATGATCCTTCAACATATACTTTATCTATTACAACGCATTATGTTTGAGCTTGATTCATGTCACTTATATGAAGTTTTTTCCCTTGTATTTAATCATATTTTTTCAGCTTTAATGGTGATACATAGCCTTGGAATGATTCATTATATTTCTCTTTTGGATTGTAAGTTGTTTGCTAAGGAAGGACTGCAAACTTGTTTGGTAATTCATTCACAAGATATTACGATTGAGCAGCTGATGGGTTGCACAATCGGAAATTCTCCTACCATGATTTCTGAGAATCTATATGCTGTTCAATTGCAAACCAGTAAGGTAATATGATATTTTCTATATGTTTTAACTGGTCAGCATAGTTGATATTATGCATGAAATAGTTGATGGTGATTATCAGGAATTTTTTTCTTCTAAAAACTGCAGATGCTTCTTGAACCTCTTGATCGAGTGAAGAAAGTAGATGTTCGTATGAATTTAACTCAAGGAATTCTTGAAGGGGTGGGTATGCAAGTAGTAGATTTATGTTAGTCACGCAAAGGTTTTTCTAGCTTCCTCATTTAGGCTTTGTTTCTAAGATGGTTAAGGGTGAAGAAATTGAAGATAAGTAGAGGTTTTTGAAGTTTTAGTTGTGACTGCGCTTCTGTGTATTTCAATGTCTTTTATGCCCTTTTGCCGTCCTTACCTAACAAGACTTCAAACCTGAATTGATTCGTCCATGTACTAGGTAGTAGGAGAAGAACTTGGTGTCCTTCCAGGGATGGATTCTATTTTTTCATCATTAGCGCTTCTAAAATATGGAAATTTTCTTGGAAGTGGGAGGAATTACTCAAAGAAAAAGTTTGATATTGTTATATACGATGGTAGCAGTTCTGAGGATACATTGCGATTGGTTGGTGCAACTGAAAGAGTAAGGTAGGGGTCCAATGTTTGTGGGAACCATGTATGGAACCTTCTTAGCTTAAGGATATTTTGACGCTGCAGATGTTATCTAAAATATATTCGGAACCTGGCTGAGAAGACAGACATTGGAAGACTGACTTCACCCTCGTTCTTGAGGCTATTCTATGAATCCGCTATGCCTAATTCAGGGTCTGTTGAAGGCAAAACAAGTGCTGATATATGGAATGAGATTGAACAAATCCTAGAGGTCTATTTTTGTGTATACTGCTTATTTCTTTTTTTTTTTTGGATGAATACATATTCTTTTGTTAAGCTTTAGAATTAATGTTTGAATAGGATTAAATAATGCAGGAAGCTTCAGCCTATTTTTATGACTCTTCAAGGTTTAGATGCTACCTTTTAATGGACCCAATCAGGCCGTTGTCAGTCATATCTGCTTTACGCTATTGGGGTTGTGCAATACAAGCTGGGACCAAAATTTATGGTGCATTTGGCTTTGCTCAAAAGTTTTCCTCTGCCACGCAGGAAACCACGGAGAAAATGTCTCCTTTGTGTTTTGCATTGCTTCCATATATTTCCTCGTATTCCTCTTTAGATTGGGATGTAACCCTCAAATCTTTCAGGAAAGATGCAAGCCACCTACTTCTTGGCAGTACTATTTCTCTTCCTTCGTCAGTTTTATTTGATCGCAAACAAAAGTCTGTTACCCTTTTCCTTCCTGGCTTCAACAAGTCTGATATCAATTTGTACCAGGTAAATCCATGACATTTACTTAACTTTTCGCTCTTTAGTGTTACTTTTTGACTGATTAAAAGCACCGATTAAATGGTCCTAGTACACAATTGATTTGCCATGTACTGTTCTTTAAAACTATTTATAAGCAAAATATTTTCTGTTTTTTTTCATCATTTTGTAGTTTCTCCTCCTCGACTTAATGGTATAATGTGTTTGTTGATTAATGCCATTTTCTGAGGAGAAAGTTGCTGTGATATGAGATATTTAAGCTTCGTTTGGGACAGTTTTTTTACTGCTTCTTAAAACAGCTTTATAGTACAAAAATTTTAATTTTTGTACTAGAAAGCTGTTTTAAGTAGCATTAAAAAAACTGTCGCAAATAAACCCTTAGTATATTAGTTTACGAAGCATTAAGGTACTCCATTAAGCAGTGCTTTCAATAATCAGATTATTGTTAACAAATATAATTTTGAAGCATAATTAGCTTGAAAATTAATTGCCACTAATCATTAATGAGACATTAGCGCAAGCTAAATTAAAAATTTGTAGAGATCTTAAATGGAGAAATAACATATAGGAGGATTAAAAAAAAAGCCATCCATTCTGCATTCACTCCTGGGATGTCTCATTGAATGTCAAATATATGCGCAAAATAGTATTGATATATTATGCAACACTCAATGCAATGAGTGCGTATTAAATAAGCCAGCATCAAGTAGTTGGGATAAGGCTAATGACGAGGAGGATATAAATTAAAAAGAAGGATACTACAATGATTCTAATAAAGCCTTCATTCATTTTTAAATTCTACTTTCCCGTGGAAAGTTAAAACTTTTAGCTTGTAATCCACCTTGTTGCTTGAATTGTTATCACTATGATAAAACCCTCAGGTTTCGCATGTGGAATGGAGAACGCTTATTAAATTGAGTTGAATGGACAATCCAATGACGTTTTATTAGGACCAGCAAGCAGTATATTGTATGGGTGCAACACTATAGGTGTGTTTCCAGCAAGAATTTCATTTTAGTGGCGCAGAACTTCTGATTTTGGACCAAACTTTCTCTAATATTATCTTCCACTGGAGCTACTCCAACCTTTTCACTTATATGCTCGTTTTGTATCCTGTCTCTAAGAGTAAAGCCACTCATCCACTTGAGCATCCTCATCTCTGCAACACTTAATTTAATTTTATGCTTCTTTTTTAATGGCCAATATTTTGCACCATAAAGCATTGCAAGTCTCATAACCATTTTATAGAATTTTCCCTTTAGTTTAAGAGGGACTTTTCTATCCACAACAAGCCCGATGCATTCTTCCACTTCAACCATACAACTTCAATTCTAATAATAATGTCCTCATCTAGTTCACCATAACTATGAGAAATGTACTCAAGATTTCTAAAACATGTACTCTTATTAATGACTTGATAGTCCAAAGTCACAATGATGAGTACATCGAAGATCAACGGCTACGATCGTGTCTATTTATTTTGATGTATTTGATTTGTTATTTGTATTTTTTCCTTTCTACCCTCACTTGAGGGCTTTGTCTTATGTTTGCCCTAGGGGAAAATGTGTCTTTTATTTTCCTTCATGTATTTGGCTATTTAAGCCTTCCTCCTCCTCTTGGAGAGGGGATGATGAATATTGAAATGAAATTTTATTTTTCTTTGCTTGATCTCTAAGTGAGTTCATGGGAGGAGAGACCCAAGGTGTGGACAATCGCAATACCCGTCAACCTTTGGAAGAGTCCAAGGTTCGCGGTTTTATGATCTCTTTGTGAGTTCGTTAGCTTACTTTTACCTTATTTGTATTTTGTTTTCATCTCCTTTCTCCCCCACTCACTCCACCACCCCTTCCAACTTCCCCACCACCGGTGGTTCAACCTCCTCCACCCAATTCATCTTCTAGCTCCACCACCAAAATCCCACCCACCTACCTAGCCTCAACCCGCCACTAGCCGCCCCCCTTCCCCCTTTGCCGCCGGCCACCATCATAATTTCCCCTCATTATGATGATTTCAATCACCATAATGACTTCCTAATTTAGCTCAAGCATGAGAGGGAAAATTTGAATTCATTTGAAATTCAAATTCGAATTTCAAATTCTTTCCATATAGGGAATCCTAAATTAGGAAAGTGCATAACTCCAAGCTTATTTGAATTTCAAATTAGATTTGAGTTGTCATTCTCTTTCCTAAATGACATAAATTGATTTGGAAGTTACAAATCCCTCCCTCTCTCTCTTGAAACCGCCGGCCCCATTAATGGGTATTATCCATTAAATGCCAATGAAACCTAAGCCTTAATTGGATTTGAATTCAAATTTTCAAATTCAATTCCCTCCAAATTCACTTAAATCTGAATTAATTTCAGATTTATTAACTTTCCCTCCTCTCCTTTTCATCTAAGCTAATCCCCTCTCAATCAAGCACTTGTTGTCTTGCACTTTTGGGAGATTACAATGTGCTGTCCAGAAGATTTCCAGCACCCTACAGCTGCTGTCCATGGAGTTTTTGCAAAGATCAGGGGCTGTCTTGCTGTCAGGATACTCCTGTTTGATGTACTGAAAGTTCATGGCTGCTGTCCTGAAAATTTCGGCTAGACGAGCTGCTATCCTGCTCTCCTAGAAACTCCGGTTCGCTGTCTTGAAGCCCCACAGTTGCTGCCCAAAGGTTCCAGCAGGTTCCTAATGCTGTGTCGCCATCCGGAAGGCCTCTATTTGCTGTCCAGATTTTATGGAAACTGCGGGGTGGCTGTCCAGAACTTTCCAACGTGCCAAGATTGCTGTCCAGAGGATCCTGAACCTCTCTGATGCTGTCTTTCCAACCGAACTACTGTCCCCTTTCATTTCAACCTTCCAACGACTTACCCGGAGCTCGCATCTCTCTTGTATTTGGGTAAACTCTTCACCCGACTCTTTTATCTTCGATGTTGCTTCTCAACTGTGGTCTTAATAGATTCATGACGATCACATTAATGCTTCACCGCTAAAGCCTAGTAATTAGAAGAGTTGAGTGAGGGATCTCTTGTAGTGACTAATCTTATTGTTAGCATAGGGATTTATTGTTGAAATCATCCACGTATGCAACGTTAGATTAAATTGATTGTTTTCTGATTTTAACTTTTATGCACGTGATTCATCCTAAGCTCGTCTTACTGCTCTTAGTGACTCGTCCACCTGTTCTAGCAACGTGTTTGTGTGAGTTAGTATGTTGTGTGTGTGTGTGTGTTGTAGTCTGTTGTCCTTCTAAGTTGTTGATGTTTTAATTTTTTTTTGTAAGCTCGTGATTCTTGTCATTCATCATGCACACCGAGTCTCTTGCATCCACATTTGCATCTCATCTTCAAGAACTGCACAAGGATATTAATAAAAAGAATAACCAAAGCAATGCCAGTTATAAAGTTACTGCCAATCTCAAGAGACGGTTCAAAGAATTTGATATTAGAGATTTTGTATTGGTTCGGATTCATCCGGACCAGTCCCACAAGGGACCGTTATAAAGTTATATGCTAGAAGCGTTGGACCGTTCAAATAACAGCAGAAAATTTTAAATAGTAATGCTTATGTGTCAGACCTTCATGAAGGTTTTAACATTAATCCTATGTTAACATTGAAGATCTTGTAACCTTCGGAAGTCCAGTGTAACCCTCATATTCCACGAAATAATGAGCCTTGTGTGAACCCACCTGGTGAGATCCCCAGCCTAACTCCACCCCAAAATTGCCTAATTTACCCAATACATAGAAGATTGAGATAATACTTAGCGATTTCCACTAGAGATGATGGTCAACAAATGTATCTAGTTCAATGAGCAGGGAAACCGGAAACGGAGAACACATGGGTTGATCGTGACGAGCTACAGCGAGTGGACCCCGACTTACTAGAGTGGTACGAGAGCTCTATAGATGCTTACTCGATGGGGTCGAGTTTTCTCTCACCTGGGGAGAATGATGAGGACATTGTCAGCATTTTTTGACACGTGTACCATCAGGAGACGCCGGAGATCGACCGCTACGATCATGAGTTTTATTTTGAGTCATTTCATGTAGTAGTTTATGTTATTTTCAGTTTTTTTCGCTTTTGCACTTATGGGTATTTGGTCGCTATTGTAGCCCAAGGGGCATTTTAGTCTTTTATTTTCTTTGTCATTTGGAGGCCTATATATGACCCTTTTCTTATGTAATAGTTAGTTTTTTGATGAATGAAAATTTGTCTCTTATGTTCTCTTTGTGAGTTCAACCTTCCTCGATCTCTTAGTGAGTTCGTCGGAGAAGATAGATCTCTTTGTGAGTTATAGATTTTTCGCCAAACTATTTTGTCTTCGAGAGTTCTAAATTTTCGCCAAGTTATTTTCGTGTAGATCCGGATTGAAGAAAATTGAGGTGAGTGGATTTTTAGCAAATCAAATCCCTTGAAATTCCCCTCCTCCCTTCCCCTCACCCCTTGCCGCCGCCTTCCCTTGAGCCGCCCAGGCCGCCGGCCTACAAACCCCCACCCGCCAGCCAACAGCCGGCCAGCAGCCCGCCGGCCACCCTTTGGACCCCCTTGCCGCCGGCCCCCTCTAGCTTCCCCCTTTGAATTTTGAATTCCCCTATCTTAATGACTTTCCTAATTAAGCCATATTAATTTGGAAATTTAATTAAGAGGAGTTACATATATTTGAAATTCAAATTCAAATTCCCTCTTACTTTCATTTGAATTTGGGAGTTACTTATGATAATTAATTAAGAGGAGTTACACATGTTTGAAATTCAAATTCAAATTCCCTCTTATTTTCATTTGAATTTGGGAGTTACTTATGATATAATTAATTCTGAAATTAAATGTCAGATTTTATTATGCTTAATTAACTCCTTGTGGTCCCCACTCATTTAAATTCTCAAGCCTCCTCACCACTATACATGGCCGACCCCTCTCTCCTCTCTCTCCCCCATTAAGTCTCTTTTATCCACCTCACCAATCTTCATTAATTGGTATCTCATTATGGATCCAATTAATTAAGATCCCAAACTTACTTCTCTCCTAATCACCTTAATAACTCCACAAATTCAGCCCAACTCTTCTCCCCATTTCCACCCCTCTCCCTCATTGGATTAATTTGAAATTCAAATTAAATCCCTCTCCTAAACCACTAAAATCTGATTTTTTTTTTCAGATTTCATGCATTTGCCTCTTAGCCCCCACCATAGCCGACTCCCCCCATCTTCTCCTCTTTTGCTTCAACAAGTGGTCGGCTAAAGGGCTCAAGAAGAGAGTTCTCCACATCCATGGACGGCCGATCCCGACTTCGACCACGGCTTCGTCTTTGAAGATCAAGGAAGAATGGATAAGACGTTGGATGCTCACTAGTCATCCCATGGACTACCCGCCACCGGCTACCACTCCAACGGACTATACTTTGTGCGCCATTTGTCTCCTAGTGGCATCGCTCGGTTGCTCTCAATCTTCCTCCATTAAAAGTGCCACAAACAAGAGAGTGAGTGAGAGACCCAAGGTGAAAAGTTCTATTTGTTAATTATGGATTATTGTTTCTCCCCATAACATTACTCTCTAATTTTATGTTGTCAATTTGATCTTGTCTCGTTAATCTAGTTTTAACCACATGCCTTACTTAATTTCGACTTGATAATTCTGAAAACCTAACTTGGGTAAGCATTAATTCTATAACTAGCAAAGCTTTAACAGTCTTATATTAAAATCCCTAAGCAGTTCTTGTTTCCATGCATTACGTTTCACATCACACAATCCCCCTGCTAGGTCTATTACTACTAAAATTACATTCCATATATTCGATTTTAGATATACCCAAACAAAAACATTTAGACTCTAAGGTTGACCTCCATAATTCAAGTTTACCTTTAACTCCCTCTCTAGTCTTTTCAACATGAATTATATCTGTGCAACTCGGGCTTCCGAGTTTATGATTTTGATAATAACAAATATTATTGATTATCTATTTATTTATCATATTATTTGTAGTGCATATTTATTTGTGTGTTTTGTTTATTTGTTTTGTATGTTTGTTTATTTGTTTTGTATGTTTTTTTATTTGTTTTGTGTGTTTAATTTTTATTATATTTTAAGCATAATTTCATGTTTTCGTTTCTTTATTTTGTTGTTATTTTGTTCTACAAGTACTTTAATTTTATGTGTTATTTTATATTTTCTTTTTGATAATATCAAAGGGGGAGAATGTATCATGGTTGGTTGTATTTATGTTTTATTTTTTTAAATTTTTTGTTATTTTGCTTTAAAATTTATGTTTTAAAAAAAATGCTTTATCCTATTTTTTAATGTAATTCTTTTAGTGAGTGAGAGTTTAGGAGAAAATTTTTTTAATTTGCAAATTCAACAAATATTATTTGTCATCATAAAAAGGGGGAGATTATTGCAACTCGGGCTTCCGAGTTTATGATTTTGATGATAACAAATATTATTGATTACCTCTTTATTTTTCCTAATATTTGTAGTGCATATTTTTTTATGTGTTGACTAATATTTCAGATACACAATGCACAATTCTTTGAAGATTCAGGGCTCAAGATTGGGTAGAATAAGTTATATTAAATGAGCATGTAATTTTCATTTATTTATTTTTTAATTTATTGAGTCAAGTCCTGTAATGGTGTATGTTAGCTTGGCAATCGTGCATACACACACAGGGGGAGTAAAAATGATTTTAAATATTTTAAAATTTTTATGCATTGTATTATACGATATGGATCGTACTATACGATATGGTGTTACAAAAATTAATTAAATATTTTAGTTTTTTTGAAAAAATATTTTTGAAATATAACTAATCATATAGTACGAACACCACATCATGCTGGACGATCTATAAGCCCGCCGTCCATTAAATTAGGCAAAAATTTGAATTTGAAAAGTTGTTTTAATCGTATGATACAAATTTGATCGTACTGTACGATGTTTAAAACTTTGCCTAATTTAATTCTATGATTAGTCAATTGAATTTGCTTAATTTTGATATTCTGATCGTACTATACGAACTGGATTATACCATACAATCAACATAAACTATTTTGGTCGTGCCATGATTTGTCTTGGCCGAACTGTATTTCGGTTTAACTAATCGTACTATACGATTGGTCATTCGTACTGATGATCGTACAACAACAATATACAAAATGAACTGTTTGTACTGATGATCGTACAACATGAATAGACAAATTGAATTATTCGTACAATACTAACTAGTGATCGTACAATACTAACATGTCAAATTTAACACAACGTACAGGACGATCCTGAGATCATACTTTACGATCTTTGATGGCTGAATTGATTTTTTAGGGTTTTTTGAAGCCCTCTATTTAAGTTTTCTCATAAGACTTTATAAGTGTCTTTGACAGCCATTGTGTCTTCGTTCTTCTAGATAAAACTTGAAGAGAAAACTTGAAAGGGAGAGAAAATGGTGGAGTTTGAGAGGGAGAAGATCTTTGGAGGGGGATTTGAGGGAGTGTGGAGGGGATTTCACACGTTTGCTTTAGCAAGCTTGCACCTTAGTACCATCAGATTCAAGGTTCGTCTTGAGGGAAGTTTTGGGAAGAAGAAGATCTCTTTGGTGTCAAAGGACTCGGCTACTCCGCCGCACTGGGGAAGGTGGAAGTGATTTTATAAGGGCTTCTCCGCCTAACTGTGGGAGCTAAAGGAGAGTCACTAAATGTTTAGTACAATACTCGGAGGGTGCCTCCGGGGAGTGGACGTAGGTCAAAGTTTGACTGAACCACTATAAATCTGGTGTGTTCTTTCTAATTTTATTTTTAACAGCTTTTTTTTATGTATTTTATTTTATATTATAACTGCTTGGTTGAAAATCTGTGATTGATATTATATTGTATTGATTAAATTATCATCACAATCTTTATAACTTTTGATAAGTGTACTAGCTTTCACATTAAGTGATAATGTTGCTTTCGTATTAGTGTGTCTTATGGATATGTGGGCTCCGAAAATTCGGCCTCGGCCTCCGCCCGCTTTTCTTTTTATTTGGCGAGGGAGTTTTAACTGATAAGTTCCGAGGTAAATTTTGGAGGCAGATGAGTTTATAGATAAGACACTACCCAGAGATTTCGCCCTCATTTTGTGAGGACTTTATGATCTGAGTTCTGGTTTCTTATAGGCGCAAGTCTCTATAATTAATTACCCCTCCCGATCACGAGAAAGAACTTTCGATTAAGGCTAGTCGTCAATCAGATACGTAAAGATACGTGGTATCTGGCATATAGTAGCATCAAAAGATATTTGAAATGATTGGAGAATTTAGGAATTTAAAGGATTGAGAGATTTGGAGATTTGGATGGTTTGAAGTTGAGATTTGATATTTAAAATAGAAATTTTCACCATTTAGCACTTAAAGCGGATGGTGGGGGAATGGATGATAGACCCGATCAAGATCCCATGGTTCCGTCATCCCGGGCCATCATGGTCCCTGGTCTACTTAGTCAGAGGAGGTAGTCAACCCAACCTGACAGAAGGATCTTTGTCGGCAGCCATGGGTTGCTTTGTCCAAGGGAACTTTGTAGACCTGGGTTGGATGTTTGTCTAAATGGACAAATTTGAATCCACCTTAGCTAACAGAGGGCTTTGTGCCATATCGATCATATCCTATTGATTCATATCTCAAGGATTTGATGCCAAGAAGGAACGTAACGGCGCTGGCCATAACCGGTATTTCGTGGTGCCATTTGGCGGCAAAACCACTCGGTTCAGAGGGCCCCAGGTCATAACCATTTATCCTGCGGTGCCATTTAGCGGCAAACTGACGGTCAGAGGACACGTACCACGTCCTTACTGGTAGGAGACTGTTTTGAGAATGGATCCTAGTGATATTTTCGACTAGGCATTTGGCTCTTTGTGAGCTAGAAGTTTTTATTTTTGTCCACCTTGGCAAACTATTGCGGATGACGGATGAATTTTGCTTTAAGTGGGTTGATGAATTTATTTTATTTTAAATATTTTTGGGATTTTTGGGATTTTGAGATTTTTGGAATTTTCTGAGATTTTGGGTGGAGCTTTGGAGTATTTAAAATTGACTTTTGGGAGACACTTGAAAGTATTTGGAAACCCCTCCGGTTGAGATCTGCATTCAACACGGCCATCATCGGGGTGTTCGGGGTCATTTCTCTTTTATTGATTGAATCTTGTCGACTCTATCAAATTATCGATAGAGGATCGGATTTCGTAGGCTTTATGCCTTTGAGAGTGAATTCTTTTACTTATAGGCCTTGAAGACATAATATGAGTGTATTAAGACAAATATACCGATCATCGTCATCGTATATTTGCTTGATAGTTCGAACCCTGTCGACTCCTATTGATCAACATAGAAGGATCGGGTTCGAACCTGAATTCACTTGTTAACCCACGTAGCACTCCTAGACGTCACGTGTGTACCAATAACACGCTCGCCGGGGCCCATGTGTTTTGATTGTATACCCTCTTTTAGTGTACATAAGTGTGTACAAACTACAGTGAATGTGCGAGGGTATTTTGGGATATTCATGAAACACCTTCTGTTCGCTTCCAAGAACATCGCGGATCCAGTGGCGCAAAGTAGCAGCTTCTGAATGGAGTTGTTCGCTGCTTCGTACAGGTAGACTGTCATACACTACTCGTTTCCTTCTGCAGGTGGATCGTAGTGTACCAACTAATCTCCTGCCTTATACGTGTATATGCTTGCACTTGTCGTATTCTCCATGCATTTTGTTGTGGTCTTTGATCTTTTCAGTACATCCACAATTGCTACATGTATGTAGGTAGATGTCTTCATTTATAGGATGAAAATGACTTCAGGATACTGCATTTACTGAAGTCTTTCTGCATCTACTCATAAGTGGCATGTTATACATACATCCGTATTTGTAAAGAGATTGTATGTATTGCAGATCTTTTTGACTAAATGCTCCAAGTCATTTCGATTCAGTCATTCCTCTTCTGTGTGTATTTGAAACCCTTTTAATGTGTATTTTCTTGGAATCAAACTGCCGTGTAGGTTGAAGATCCTTTGTTGTAGCATTGAATTATTGCAACTATGTTGTCCTCAAAAGTAGTTTAGTTCTATATACAAACTTTTTATCCTCCAAGATGGTTTACAAGATACACGGTGAATTGGATATCGATCATTTTATTTAAATTGAGATGATCGTTGTAGGATAACTATGATTGCTCAAATAGGCTTTATACCAAACTGGGCCTTTCCCGTTAGGGGAAAACTACGAGAAAACTGGGCCTTTCCCACCACGCGCAATAAAGGCGTGTATGGTAGGTGTCCTCGGACGAGAACACCACGTCCGTGATCTTTGTTCCTCCCACCACGCGCAATAAAGACGAGTATGGGGTCTTTGACGGTACCTGTTTAAAAGACACAATTTGCTTTTCCCCCCGCTCAGAGGTACTTATAAGTGACCACGCCTCGCCGTAGGTGCCGCACCGGGGTCCCATCCCACCACGCGCAATAAAGGCGTGTATAGGCGGTTTTTCGGTGCGCTACGAACGCCGAAGTAAAGTTTAAGTGATTGCTTGCCTCATCGTAGGCGTCGGACCGAGGTTCCATCCTACCACGCGCAATAAAGGCGTGTATAGGTAGTTTTCCGGTCCGCCGCATACAACGGAAGCAATAATCTAAGTTTAGAAAATCCGTACCTTCGCGGGGTTGTAGATGTTGGCACGTGGATCGAGGCAAGAGGAGAGAGAGGCACTTTTTTATTTCTATTAATTATAATTAATGTTAATTAAATAAGATTAATTAAATAATCATTTTTAATTAATTATAATTAATTAAAATAATTAAATTTAATATAATAAGTTATAATTAATTTAGAATTAATTATAACTTAATTCACATTAATTAATTCTAATAAAATATAATTAATTAACATTAATTAATAATAATTAATTAATGAATTTTGATTAACTAAAAATAATAATTGTAATTAATTATATTTAATTAATATAATTATATTAAGTCATTTATAATAAATAATAAAAAAAATAATTAATTAATCCCTTGGCTTGGCGGATTCAAGGGATTTAGTCGTGGAAGCTCGCGTGAAGGGAGAAAGTTACCTTCACTGTCGAGCAGCTCCCGTTGTAGCTTCCGATCCGACAGAGGGAAAAGTCGTCGGGGGAGCTAAGTCGAACAGCAGGAGCGGGCCGAAGAAGCTCGCGAGAGGGAGAAATCACCTTCACAGAAAGGAGCTCCCGTCGTTGCTTCCAATCGGGCTGGAAGGAATGCCGTAGGAGAAGGCAGTGGGGTTCGGTCGGAGGCGTCGGCTTCAGGTAGGTGTTATCTCCTTTCTAACTCTCTCTCTCTCTCTCTCTCTCTCTCTCTCTCTCTCTCTCTCTCTCTCTCTCTCTCTCTCTCTCTCTCTCTCTCTCTACCGACGGGAGGTCGGCACAGGCAGTCGGGATTTGGTCGGAGCAGTGAAGGGGGACGAGAGAGATCGAGAGCAATGGATTCGCGTCTGTGGGAGTCGGGGAGAGCAGGAGGTCGTGGATCTCGGTATTTAACGACATCCTTTGACACTTGACCGAGGCGAGATGCGGGATTCGTGGGAGGCGATGCGGATCGGCGCTGCCAGCGCCGAATAGCTGACATTTCAGCAGGTTTTGAGTAGAATTTATGGATCCAATGGACAAGGTATGATTTTTAGCTTCTTTTTTGTTTCCTTTGGATTTAGCATGCAGGTCAACAGGATAGTTCATTGAGGTCTAACAACCTCCAAGAACTTTCAATACCTTCAGCAAAAAACATGCACTAAGGTACATTCTCTTGCAAATGTCTAGTGAGAATATCTATGACTAAAACAAAAAGATATGAGCTTAAGGTTGATCCTTGATGTAATCCAATGGAAATAGGAAAAAACTTGGTCAACCACCTTGTGTTTGAACATAAGTAACAGACCATGCATACATATTCGTAATGATTTGAATATAAGCATTATTAACCCCTTTCTTTTTTAGAACTCTCCATAATACTTCTCTTGGAACTTTATCATATGCTTTCTCTAATTCAATAAATATCATATGTAGATCTTCTTTATTATTTATATACTTCTCCATCAAATCTCTCAATAAATGTATAGCTTTCATAGCAGACCTACCTGACTTGAAGCCAAATTGATTTTGAGAAACATTAGTATCACGTCGTAACTTATACTCCATAACTCTCTCCCATAGTTTTAAAGTATGCCACATTAACTTAATTCTTCTATAATTCACACAATTTTGTGCATCACCTTTATTCTAAATACCCTAAACCCTAATATTTTTGAATACTTATATAATTTTAATTTCCAAATAATGTAGTAATAAAATTTAGGTTATTAGTTATCAGTTTATTAGCTGTAGCCGAACAGACCCTCACGTAATCGAAGCCCCAAAGCCTCATGGATGCTCGAAGCCTCATGAATGCACCTGATTCCATGTTTCCGCACATACTTCTACCTTCTTTCACGTGATTTCGGCTGTTGTTCGTCCCTCATATTCCTTCCTTCCACCGCTCCTTATTCGTCCAGGTGATTATGGTCGTCTTCATCCATCCGTTGCTTATGGAACTAAGAGATTCCTGCCGTCTCCCTTGATAGTCGACTCATCCAATTCCTCCAAAGTCAAGGGTCGTCGTTAGGTAACAATCTTCTTCTTCTTCCTTTGGTCAATTGATTTTGATCAACTTGCATTTTTTTATTTAGATTATAAGCTCAGGGAAAATGCACCTACTACAAGCAGATTATAAGCTTAGGGAAAATGTTAAGTAGAAGAAATAAAGTCTGAGACTCAAAATGAAGGAAAATATCTGTGTGGGCAAGGTCTATTTTTCAATTTTATAACTTTTATTAGCAACAACTTGTATGTACTTTCTTGATCCTCTCAATATACTTTACATGCAAAGTTATCAAAATTCCTCTATCAATCCTAGTAATATTTACTTTATTTTATATGCTTATTATTCTGTTTTATTTTGCGTCGTGTTCAAAATGGCACGTGCCGTGTGCTATGCGCCATGGTTCCACCGAGAACTATGCGCCGTGATGGGCTAGCCATTCACTATTGACAAATATGGGATATGACAAGCTTATCAATAACCTTTTTTTTCTTATTAGTAGATAAATTATATCAAAGCTTGATAAATCCAAATGGATCTGTAAAGAATAAAAGAGAATTTAATCTCTCTTCTTCCTTTAGCGGATGAAAAAGCTTTGAATAGAGAGCTTTACAAAACACGGCTCTATCTTCAATTAGATGGTTTTGCATTTTTTATGAAGCCCCTGGAATTTGATTTTTCTTGTGCTCCATGAGTCCAGTCTGACTTTTAGGCATGGCACGTCTTAATTGGATCTAGCTTATGCTTGAGTTTAGGCTTGCAATTTGACCAGATCAATTTGATGCTTGAACCTCCAAGATCACCTACGGATGCATGCCATGCCTTGAATTCCCATCAATGCAACTTTGGGAGTTCTTTAGAGGGATTGGTGCCTCTGGCTTTGTTCCTACATTTGCTAGAGGTTTTTTTTCCACTTTTTAGCATCACTTTTGATAGCCTGTTTTAGTTTATGGACTCTCGTTTCCTTTACCGGAGCATCATAGATTGTACCAGAAAAACTGCAGTGGATTCAAATAACGGTCACCTTTTTACCCTGAACAACACAAAAGAGGTAGAGCTTTTGCTATCACTTGTGTTTTTACTATTTATATCTAACTAGCTATTTGCATTTTTTGCTTTGATTACTATCATTCACTGGTTTTATAAATGATACATTTTCTTTAATGGCATGAATTATTTGAGTCACTTGCCTATCTTGTGGTTTGTGAAAGATTGATTAATTTGGACGCTGGGATATATATAATATATGGTGGTTGGTTTTATCTAGTATCAAACTCTGCTTTCTTTGTTTGACTCCATATACATCTTCTTAATACAGTATAGAGGGGGCACGGAACTTCTGATAGAAGCAGGGGATCAAAGACGCATCATCCAATTGCCTCCAGCTATGCAAGGAAAGGTTGCAGGTGCTAAGTTCATTGAAAGAAATCTTGTGGTTACGCTGAGGTAGGTAATATTCCTTGTCAATGTTTTGTAGAGTATCCAAATTGCGATTCTGAGAAATGCCACTCGATATGTTTGATCAATCATATTATTTAATAAGCTTCTTATTATCGGGTCTACGCTCAGGAGGGAAATGCTAGAATCCGATCCCATCGGGTATATACTTAAGGAAAAAATGGTGTTGATATTCAAATTTAGTCCATAACGATTTTCTAGTGATTGATTTTATTTTGAAATGAGTATAATAAATGCTAATCAATCAACTTATATGTTTCACTTATCTCAAAAACAAAACAGGGAAGCAATTTTAAAACTCATCTTGATCCAATTTTGTTTATTTTTTTATTTTTTATTATGAGTGAGGCAGTCAGTGAGATGATAGTGTTCTAGACCTCCAACTCATAATTTTTGACTTGATTTTTGATGCACTCCAGGATCGGTAGCAATAGGAGACTCACCTGCAAAAGAACTAAAACAGATGCCGAGCAAATGGAACAGTAAAACCTCAGGCGACACACACCTGGGATGAACTTCAATTGAAGAAGTGTAAAAAGTTTTTAACAAAAGCCTCCTATCCCACTTTCTCCTGCGGATTATATTTTTTCCCCGATTTCTGATATTAACTATAAAATGCTAAAAGTAGCTTAACAACTAAAAAGGTATAATAGTACTACAGATAACCGAATAGGAAAAGGTGGAGGTGGGACTGCCATATAACGGAATGTGGAGGTGGTCTAATCATGCACTGCATTAGTCCTCCCCGACATCGGAAGAGCTCGACTCTGACGAGCTTATTGTGATTGGGGACTCATCGGGTTTGTGGTGTGTGTGTGTGTGTGTGGGGGGGGGGGGGGGGGGGGGGGGGGGGGGGGTGGGTAGGTACTGCCACAGGTCAGAAACATTGAAGGTGGGGGATGTAGTGTATCATGGTGGCAACTCGACGGTGTAGGCGTTATCGTTGATCTTGGCAACAATGAGGAGCAGATCAATTTTCCGGCGGCTCAGTCTAGAGTAAGTACCCGGAGGCAGGGGTTGGGAAGTTTAGTATAAACAATACTAAATGGAGTCTTACCAGTGGATCGGTTCACCATAGAGTTATAGGCGAATTCAGCCGTGGTTAGCATATCTTCCCATTGCTTCGGGTAATCCTGTACTAGGCAGCAGAGCATACTGCCCAAGGTGCGATTGACCACTTCCGTCTGTCCGTCGGATTGCGGATGATAGGTTGAATTGAGATGCAAATCGGTGCCCAATCTTTTCCATAACTCACGCCAGAAATTGCTAATAAAATTGACGTCTCTGTCAGAGTGAGGCACCTTGGAACGCCGTGAAGACGCACAATTTGATGAAAAAAAAGATGTGCAATGAAGGGCGTTCGAAGTCTCTTTACACGAAAGGAAGTGTGCCATTTTAGAAAAAACGATCGACAACAACCATAATTGAATCGTTACCTTTTTTTGTTCAAGGTAGGTACTGCCACAGGTCAGAAACATTGAAGGTGGGGGATGTAGTGTATCATGGTGGCAACTCGACGGTGTAGGCGTTATCGTTGATCTTGGCAACAATGAGGAGCAGATCAATTTTCCGGCGGCTCAGTCTAGAGTAAGTACCCGGAGGCAGGGGTTGGGAAGTTTAGTATAAACAATACTAAATGGAGTCTTACCAGTGGATCGGTTCACCATAGAGTTATAGGCGAATTCAGCCGTGGTTAGCATATCTTCCCATTGCTTCGGGTAATCCTGTACTAGGCAGCAGAGCATACTGCCCAAGGTGCGATTGACCACTTCCGTCTGTCCGTCGGATTGCGGATGATAGGTTGAATTGAGATGCAAATCGGTGCCCAATCTTTTCCATAACTCACGCCAGAAATTGCTAATAAAATTGACGTCTCTGTCAGAGTGAGGCACCTTGGAACGCCGTGAAGACGCACAATTTGATGAAAAAAAAGATGTGCAATGAAGGGCGTTCGAAGTCTCTTTACACGAAAGGAAGTGTGCCATTTTAGAAAAAACGATCGACAACAACCATAATTGAATCGTTACCTTTTTTTGTTCAGGGTAGACCGAGGACAAAGTCTAAACTAAGATCTTCCCAGATAGAATCAGGGACGGGTAATGGCAAATAAAGACCCGTGTTTTGGGCACCTCTTTGAAACTTTGATAGATTGAGCAACAATCAACAAATCGAAAAACATCACGGCGAAGTCTCGGCCAATAGAACCTGCTTTTAACTTGAGCCAGGGATTTGTCACGGCTGGTATGGGCGGGAAGAGCTCGGCAATGGGCTTCCCGAATTAAGTGCTGTTGCCAAGAAGATACAGAAACACAGAATAGATTATTGTGAAAAAGAAAACCGCGGCGAATACAATAACTTGATACAAGTTGGCCTTGCTAACATTGAGTTCAGATAGTTCCAAAATCAAGATCATTGGCATATAGTTCTTGAATGCAAGTCAATCCAGTAAATTCCGTTTGGAGTTGAGTCAGCAAGATACTTTTTCGGCTGAGTGCATCATCAACCGTGTTTTGCTTACCAGATTGGTGTTTGAGGAGAAATGAAAACTTCTGTATGAAAGAGACCTAACGAGCGTGCATCCGGTTCACATGTTTTTGACTATTTATAAATTGTAGAGCTCTATTGTCTATACAGATCACAAATTCCTGATATAAGATATATTGTTCCCACTGTTTAAGAGCTTGAATAACCGAATAGAGCTCTTGTTCATACGCCGATCAATGCTGTCGTGACGGACATAATTTTTCGTTGAAATATGCAACGGGGCGACCCTCTTGGGATAGAACAACACTTATGCCAACCTCGGATGCGTCAGTCTCCACTGTGAACAGCTTGTCGAAGTAGGGGATAGCCAGAACTGGGAATGAAGTTAGCGCCCTTTTGATAGCATCAAAATTGTGTTGCTGTTGTTCACTCCAATGGAAAGTTTTTGATTTCAGGCAATCCGTAATCAGACTCATAATATACTGAACCCCTTAATGAACTTTCGATAAATATGAGCAAGGCCATGAAAGCTTCTGTCTTCGAAGAAAGAGCTTGGAATGGGCCAATTTAAAATGGCATCAACTTTAGCGGATTCATATGAACACCATCTTTGGACACAACAAAACCGAGAAAAAGAACATGAGAGGTGGCAAACTCACATTTTGGGAGGTTGAGAAACAGTCAATTGTCTTGTAAGATGATAAAAAGTTGTCAGAGGTGTTCAATATGCCCTTCCAAAGAATCACTATAGACAAGAATATCGTCAAAATATGAAATACAAAATTTTCCCCAAACAGGCTTGAGTATATCTTGCATCATCCTCATAAAAGTGGAAGGTGCATTACATAATCCAAAAGGCATTACACGCCACTCGTAGAGTCCCAATGGAGTTTTGAAGGCCGTCTTCCATTCGTCGCCGGGTCATATACGGATTTGGTGATAACTACTACGCAAATCCAGTTTGGAAAACACTGAAGCTCCGGCCAACTTATCAATGAGTTTTTCAATTCTCTGCACTGGAAACGATGCTTGACAGTTATTTTATTGATAGCTCGGTTGTCTACACATAAGCGCCATTCATTTTTTTTTCTTAGGAACAAGTAATGCAGGGACTACGCATGGGTTGATGC
This sequence comes from Dendrobium huoshanense, assembly GCA_016618105.1. Lineage (NCBI taxonomy): Eukaryota > Viridiplantae > Streptophyta > Magnoliopsida > Asparagales > Orchidaceae > Dendrobium > Dendrobium huoshanense. Next base: position 87,685,977 of record CM028358.1, read on the forward strand.
TGGCCTGAATAAGCTGTTTACTCAATAACTCTTCAATGATGCTCTGCATAATTTGTTGGTCTGTTGGATTGAGCCGGTAATGTGGTAGGTTTGTCAAAGAGGCATTAGGGAGGAGGTCAATTTGATGTTGAATTTTGCGCAAAGGTGGAAGAACTGCAGGGAGTTCAGGAGGGCATAAATCCCTGAAATCCTCTAGCAATTGCTCAGTAGCAGCAGGAGCTTGAGCACTAGGCAAGTTCGTGGAGTCGGTGACCACAAGTGCCCATAATGTGGATGAATCTTGCCAAGTTAGTAATAAATTTGGACCGGAGACTAGCTGCATTACTGAGGAAGGCAAGGTATTGGCAAGCGGGAGCTTGTTTTCACGGGGTCCTGGTAGTAATCTGAGGCATTTGCCTTTCCAATCCAAGGAATATGCATTGGCTCGACCATCATAACTAACACCAGCATCAAACTGCCAGGGTTGACCAAGAATTAAGTGACAGACGTCCATGTCCAAGACATCACACAACACCTCACATACGTACTGTTGTTCGATGGAGAAGGTAACTTGGCACATATCTGTAACTGGTATGTCGATCCCCTTTTTGACCCAGCTGATTTCATACGATTGCGGATTCTTTGTAGTTTTAAGTTGAAGTGCTTGGACAACGAAGCGAGAGATGATATTCTTTGTGTATCCGCTATCAATGAGAAGGTTGCAAACCTTGCCATTAATAATGCACCGTCGCACCGGGTCTTGAAAATGACATTACATTGTGATATACTAGCTTGACGAGGAGCTATCAATAACTTCTCGAGGACACATACTAACTGTTCACCATCATCTCCTTCAATATCCTCATTCTCGGCATCATCTTCGGGATTTGTATGAATCAGTGTTTCACCCTCTTCAGTTTCTAGCAGCTGATCTTTCAAATATTCAAGACGTCACCTTCTCCAACGTACAAAGACTAAAAAGTTAAGAAAGAGGCTTTTGTGGCTACATACTCCTACCAAATTGAGCCGAAAAAGCTTGAAATCTTTCGACAGTATGAAGCTTAAGGTTCGAATGGGTGGAAAAGGTTTGATCTAACAAGCCCAAATATGGCCGGATCGCTGACAGCTCCGTCTACTCAACAAGCCATAAAAAAGGCCGTAGTAGCGAAACCCCCTCTTCATTAACCCGTTAGTAAGGACTGTAGGAAGAACGAAGGCCAATTTGACTCGACCAGTTCAAGTGATCGTAGTCCACCGAATTCTCCAAAATGGCTGGAGAATCAAAGTTCCAATGGGAAGATGAGTCTCGAGCAACTGCCGAATTTTCGTAGGCTCCAAAATCTGCAACTATAAAGGATGACTCTAAATCTGCCAACTTCAGTAAAATCGGCATTGGGAAGTGCATCTCTCATAGCTCAAGTTTGAAGCCTGAATGGGTGTAAGAGGTCGGATCTAGTAAGCCCAAATAGGGCCGAATTGCTGGCAGCTCCATCTACTCAACAAGCCATAAGAAAGGCCGCAGTAGTGGAACCCCCATGTCAGCAACCAGAGGACGAAGAGTTGTCAAATCCCGACTCTCATGATCTGATGAACTCAAGTGACTCAGATTAAAGTATTCTTAAGTGGTTAAGGATCAATATACTATATATATTTGGTACTATCAGTCGAATCCAAAACCTGCAAATTATTCAACAAATCCACAAAGCATGAAGCGAGGATCAAAAGAATTTTTCTTCAACAAGTTCGCCAAAGCACAAAGCAAATGACCGAAGAAAGCTATCCCAAAGTTCATGAAAGGCCTATGGCTGACTAAGAGGATTCTGTCATCAACAAGTCTGCTATGCACAAAGCTCTGGACCGATGACTTCTTGCCACCGACCTAGTACAAACTTAAATGGTTTAGGTCACCGGCATCTATCCCTTCATCAAGCTCGCCAAAGCTGGAAGCAAAGGGCAGAAGGTCTACAAATTTTTTGACAAGTCAGTAAAGACAAATCAGATAACCCTTCACCAAGTTTTCTACTCACAACACTAGGAAGAAGGAATCAAAATCTCAGGACTCAAGCCAAAGCTATAGAATGAGTTCCTTGGATGACATCTATAAATGTCCCTAAAGACTGAGGGCATTTTAAATATTTATTTGTGTCGACATCGCGCTGCATGCTGAAATATCCAAATAAATATTTAAAATTTTACTAAGATACAACCAGATGATGAAAGAATGTGGAGCAAATACAGAGAGGCTATGAATTAAAGTGACAATGGTGTTAAAAAGAGAACGAATGCTGGGGATTCTATCCACCATTATCAATCTACAAGGCAATGCTCTGGGGACCCAAATACGAAGTGCTACATCACTATCCTGGGGGTCCCTACTCGACTAAAAGCAATGTGTCAACCATCTATGGATACATCTAAAAGAACTATGAAGAAAGAGAAATTAGTGTGACATCCAAATAAATTTTTGAAAATTCACTAAAGGAAAATCTCAGCATGACATCCAAACAGGTTTTAGAGATCCACTAAATGGAAACCCTAGTGTGACATCTTGAACATAGAGATCCACATGGTCAATCAACATACAATAAACGTGGTTCGCTCTAGACTCATACCACATTTGTTGGGGGGAATTTGTTGACCTGTGTACTAAAAGCAAAGAAAAAAAAAATAAATAACTCACATACCTGTCGGACATCAGTGTCAAATCTCGCACGTCGCCATTTGCACGATCGAAATCCCTAAGATCTCGCAACCCCGACGTCCGCACATTCGCACATCTAACATCACCTCAGCCACGACTTACCTTGTCTTTAAAACGAGGATGAGGCAAGAGGATCGGTCTCCTCTCCAAGATACGCAAAGAACTTTCTCCATTTCGCGCGCTTCCTTAGCTCGCGGCTGTGCGACTTCGTTCCTTCGACAACTAGTCCTTCCGATCGGATCGGAAGTGGCGACAATCTGATCGGAAGCAAGAACGATAGCTCGCGGCTGTGCGACTTCGTTCCTTCGACGACTTCCTCCCCATCGAAACGGAATTTACGAAATTTTGTTCGAAAGCACGGGAGCCCACTTGCTGTGAAGAAAACTTTCTTCCTTTGGCGTGCTTCTCGGACTCCCTTCGTGGCTGTTTGACTTCGCCCTTTCTATTGGGTCGAAAGTTAAACATTTTGGTCGGAAGTAACCATAAGAGCTCGCCGTCTGAGAAGGTAACTCTCTCCTATTCGAGCGTTTCCTCGGCCAAATCCCTAAACCCGCCGAATCGAGGGATTAATAATTATTTTTTATTTTAATTAAAATTAATTTTAATTAATTACAATTAATTTTTTTAATTATAATCATTTTATTTAATTATGGTTATTATAATTAATTATAACTAATTTTAATTAAATTAATTATAATTAATTTTAATTATAGTTATAATTAATTTTAATTATAGTTATAATTAATCATTATTAATTAGTTATTTTATACATTCATATTAGGCCTTCAAGGCCTTTAACAAAGAAAATTCACAAACAAAGACATGAAGCCTGAGGAACCCTATCCTCTGTTGACAGCTCAATAGAGTCGACAAGGTTCATCCACAAAATGCAAATATCTTCAAATGAATGACCCCAAACATCCCGATGATGGCCGTGTTGAACGAAAATCTCAACTGGAGGGGTTCACAAACACCTTCAAATGCATTCCAAGCAACACCCAAATACCCATAAAATCCAAAATTCCACAAGTTATGAAATCCAAAAATCTCAAGAAAAATCCTAAAATTCAAAGATATTTAAAACTGAAATAAGCCATCAAACTACTTAAAGCAAAATTCATCCATCCTCCGCAACAGTTTGCTGGGGTGGACAAATTAAAATTTACTTCAGCTCGCATAGAGCTATTGCATAGTCGAAAATATCACTATGATCCATTCTCAAACAATCTCGTACAAGTAAGGATGTGGTACGTGTCCTCTAACCGGTGGTTTTGCCGCCAAATGGCACTGCAGGATAAACGGTTATGACCCGGGGCCCTCTGAATCGAGTGGTTTTGCCGCCAAATGTCACCACAAAATATCGATTATTGCCAGAGCCAATACGTTCCTTATTGGCATCAAATCCTTGAGATATGAATCAATAGGATATGATCGATAGAGCATAAAGCCCTATGTTAGCTAAGGTGGATTCAAATTTGTCCCCCTGAGGCAAACATTCACCCCAGGTCTACAAGGTCCCCTTGGATGAAGCAACCCATGGCTGCCGACAAGGATCCTTCTGCCAGGTTGGGTTGACTACCTTCTCTGACTAAGTAGACCAGGGACCACGATGGTCCGGGATGACGGAACCATGAGATCTTGATCGGGTCCATCATCCATTCCCCCACCATCCGTTTTAAGTGAAAGATGGTGAAATTTCTATTTTAAATATCAAATATCTACATTTTTTACTTCAAGCCCATGCTGTTACTATATGTCAGATACCGCGTATCTCTATGTATCTAATTGATGACTAGCCTTAATCGAAAGTTCTCTCTCATTATTGGGAGGGGTAATTAATGATAGGGGCTTGCGCCTATGGGAAACTAGAACTCTGATCATAAAGTCCTCGCAAAATGAGGGCGAAATCTCTGGGTAGTGTCTTATCTACAAACCCATCTGCCTTCCAAAATTTACCCCGAAACTTAGGCTTCGTTTGATTCGGTTTATGCTTACATAAAAAGGAGTTTTAGAAAAGGAGGTTGAGAAAAAGCCGTTCAATAAAATGGAAGTTTCAATAATGAGATATGTTTGACTAATATTTTTAAAAGTGCTTATTAATACTTGAAAGTAATTTTAAATTGTTTGTTTAGGAGTTCTGCTTTTGAGATTTTATTATTTAATACTTGAAAGTAATTTTAAATTAGTAATTCGCTTCCGAAACTCCGTTTTGTGACCGAAGAAGCAGATACGAAAAGAATTTTGTAACCGCTGAAAAAACGATGTTTATTAAAAAGGAATTATTGTTAAGCTTTGATTCCAAACAATAAATATTAATTGATTTCGGCGTATTCAAACAGAAACGGAGAAAAAAAGCCTTATCAAACGAGGCCTTAATTTCGTTAAAACTCCATCATCGAATAAAAGCAATCATACTCGGGTGGAGGCCGGGGCCGAATTTTCGGAGCCCACAATACTATACTACATTTATACTATAATATACTATAACTTTACTATAATATACTATATTATACTATACTTATAGTATACTATAACTGCACTATACTATAACTATATTATACTATACTATACCTATACTAAACTATACTAAACTAAAATTATAATATACTATACTACAACTATAATATACTATAACTATACTATACCTATATTATACCATACTATAACTATACTAAACTATATTTGTATTATACTACACTATAACTGTACTATATTTCAACTATATTATATTTATATTATACCAACACTATACTATACTACAATTATACTATATTATACAACAACTATATTATACTACAACTACATTATTCTAAGCTATACTTATATTATACTATATATAAACTATAATTATATATATTATACTACAACTATACAACACTAAATGACAACTATACTATACAATACTATAACTATACTATATTATATTGTATTTGTACTACACAACAACTATATTATGCTATAATTATATTATATTTATACTAACAAGTATACATATATTTTAATATATACAATACTATATTTATACTACACATATATTATAATATACTATACTACAACTACACAATACTATACTTATACTACATTATACTATATTATACTATACTTCACTAAACTATACTTATATTATACTACAACTATATTATACTATAATTATACTATAATATACATGTATTATACTATACTATACTATACTACAATTATACTAGATTATACTAATAAGATGAATATTCTCGCCTCTTAACTCATCCCTACCATGGGATCCTATCTTGAATTCTCAAGGGAACACAATGAAATTGAAGGAATAATCACCCTACTAATTAATCAAACCAAAATATGGTATATAAAAATCCCAAATCTCAAAACTTATAAATAAATATAAATCAATATTAAGTCAGTCAAACACAGTGTTGGATTGATGATAGTTTTCAACGACTCAACAAACTATTATAGCTACGAAAAAAAGGACTATTGAGAACTGGAGACCTATGAAATAAAACTAGGTCTTGTTGGAGAGGCCCTTGGCCGCCCACTTCAAGGTGAGATTAGACTAGGATTTTGTGGAAGGAAAAAACACGTGGACATGTAGAGGATGATATAAGATCTAAGATCCTACATGAAAAAAAAAAAGATTGCATAAAATAAAGATAATAATATTACTCACTAGAGATCACCAAATCCTTTCAAGTTATGGCCAACCACTAAACCTCCACCTTGGAATAAATTCTAGAATTTTCATCAAACATTTACCATTAGTTCATTCAACAAATCAATACATAAATATGTCCAAATATGAAAGAAAACAAAGTAGGGAGACAATGAAGGGGTTGAGCCCCCTCATTAATTGAGGAGAGAATTATTGCACCACTCCCCTTTGACCGGTCATACAGTCATGAGAAGAATAATTTATGTGCTTAATTACATACAATTCATTATTTCCCTAATATAAAAACAATCTCTTCTAACTAAATAAACTAAGATCCATGACAACTCAAGAAGACAGATCCATAAGATCTTGATGAAATTCATCATCACTCCCACCAACATCAGGCATCAGCTAAACCAAAGGCAATAAATTTTCATTTTAAAAATTCAACTATGAGCTAAATATTTAGTGCCTACGAACTAATCCTAATTAAAAATTCTCTCTCATGATTAGGCAGGATAATTAATTAGAAGAGCTTACAGCTATAAAAAATCTAGGATTAGATCATAGAACCCTCACAAAAAGGAGGACAAAATCTGTAGATAATTTCTTATTTACCCTCTAATTTATCTTCAGCACCTTTGACTCAAAGCAAGCTCTCTAAAAAGAGCCAAATATGATTTCAGAAGCCCACATTCAAATATAGGATAATTAGTCTTTCATTAAACACTTTAACGCAATATTCTCATCCATAACCAACACCCTACCGAACGACTTGCACATTGTAGAATATTATTAAATACTATCTAGTTTCTAACTACGAAGGCATCATTGCCTACTCAATTCTCCCTTTGAGTACACCCGTAACCCAACTTCTGACGCACCTGTCCTCTCTTCATATGAGATGAGGATAGCGAGGCCTAGAAGTAGCAATCTGCCGACTCATTGAAGATTTGAAGTAATCATATGCTTTGATCGATAGCCAACTACTAGATACGAGAGAGGTCTTGCTAGCTTAAAGATATAAACTAAGCTAAAATCCCCCCTATCAAAATAATGCCAAATCAATATTGACAATGCACATATATGATTGAATATGCATTCATCTTATTCCAGTAATAGCTATATAAGGAAATACCAGTAAATTATTATTAAAAACAGCCTCTCACCCACACTTTTATCTTTGCAACGGAGCAGCTGTGGGTTGTACATACACTTCGTCAAGTCATCTTATGAATCTCATAGATGCTTAGTAGCCAATAGTTCGTAGAACTTCAACGATAATTAAAAACAAAAGGAAAATCAAGTCATAAGTAATTTTATCTTCAGCTTCAATTTTTTAGCAGCATTTTTATAGCCATAAGTTTAACAAAAGCATATTTTACCAAACAAGTTTGTTTTCAAAGCATGAATCATGACGAGTAATGTCCTTGAAGATTAAAGTTGAAATCCATTAACATCAAGTGGTGAAAATTTTAGAGGATTGCCCAATGTGATACAATAAAATATTATATTATACAAAATGATCTCATCGTCTTTAAAAGAAAATATTATGATACAAAGGTTGCACAGACTCGAACTAATAGATGGCATGATTGATATATATTTCCTTGGAGGAATGGTATTAACAACCAGCTTATGGTTACTTTAGACCTATTGAGACTCGAGATTATTAAATAGAGAAGATGATGATTTTTGTTATCTTGTCCAACATTATGAATTTTTTTTTTAAATAAGGATCATTATAATATATTTTAGGTGGTCATATGAATGCTTTAGTATGCCTAGTTACTAGTGGAACGAGGGAAGGATGCCCCACTGGTGCAAGAAGCCTTGACCTGTAGTTACTTCAAGGACCAACAAACCAAGCACAGCAATCATGGCTGCCCTGCCATTCCATGTCTCTGCGCTTCTTGTCCATCCCCATTCCCAAACTAGCACCGGTGGAGGAAGTTTTTCACGCTTGGTGTCATAGGCAGCCAATAACTCTTCTACGCTCCCAAGGGGTACCAATGACTGCAAAATATCAACATTTTATTAAACACTATACCGACATCCATAACACCTAAAATGTTATTGAAATACTCCTTAAAAATCAATGTCTTAACTATTTATTATAGGTTTGAAAGTATCGGTGTTTCCAGCATTCTGATCTGGCATGTTAAATCATGAAATTGCCTCAAGAATTGATCTTTTGAGGCAATTCAATCACTTAGAAGATCTCCATCGCCATTGACAAAAAAAATATTTATAATATGAAAGCTGTAAATTGGCAGAACTCACCATAAACTTTTATATATTATAACAGTTACTTTCTCAGTTCATTGACTAGATTCTTAAGCTTTCAAGAGGAAAACAAATCCACACATAATAAAACACCTACTATGATAATAAGGATCACTTTTAACTTGGTGAATACAACCCTTTGATACCTGACGAGCCTCAAGATTGGAGACGGCCATTGCTCCAACATAAGGAAGGCTTTCTATTACAGCATCAGCAAGATCAGCAATGAAGGTAGGTTCACATCCTAATGCAGGAACCCGTCCCCAGTTCCTAACACCAGACTTCATAGCCAACTCTTTGTACTCGACATCAATTTCTTCAAGAGTTTCAATGTGCTCACTTACAAAGCTGAAAAAATAAAAATATGTTTGGAGAAATAAGACAGTTCAAAGCAAGTAAAACGTGCAACCTTCCCATGCTTTCAGATTCTGTCAATATATTTCGCTGATAGAAATATGTTTGCTTTCATAGGCACATATATGCAAGTCATTCAACTGTTCACAAATTTTCATAAGATTTTTGGTTAAAAGAAACGTGAACAAATAAAATGACCTCTCGCAATATTATTTTTGTGGATTCATAATTTTTTTTTTGTATAATTCATTTAATATCATCCTCATGTTTCATTCTAGATTTTCATAATATCATAGTTTCATATTAAAAATTGTAAATAAAATATCAAACATCTAAATGGGCAAAGGGTTAGCAAACTAAATAAGAAAGCCAAAACTTAAATTAAAGAAAAAATAAAAATAAAAATAAAAAAACATGTCATACCTTATCGGGACAGCCAGAAGGCTTTTCACCCCTTTCTGTCCAAGCTCAGCAATAGTCTCATCAGTGTAGGGCCTCAACCATTCCACAGGTCCAACACGACTCTGTATTCCACTAAAGAATTTAAGCAAAGCTAAAAGGATATGTAAATGAATGCTTTCAGTTTTCCGCGTTTTATTTCCACAAAATAAAACTATTAAGTTTAATTCAAGACAGTTTATGGCACTATTAGTGGCCAGGGAAAGCTATGGTGAGTGGATGGCTCCAACTCCTACTTCCCCGACCCAGAATTCTTTTAATCCGCCATGAATTAAGTAAAAATAAATTTACCTAAACATAACGAACCTAGAAAATATTAAAGAGAAAAAACCAAGAAAGACATGGAGCTAGAGTTAAAATGTTATTTCGTCTCTCCAAGCATTAGGGTGCTAAGGAAAAATGTTATAATGCAAGCCAAAACGCTACTAGATAACTCCGATTAGCAGACAAAAATAACGCAGTTATGTCTAAATGTCTAGTAACTATGAGAAAAAGGGCAACAGAACAACAGATTTGAAGGTTATGTTCCAAAAAAAAAAAATATCAGCCTTAAGGGGCCTTTTTCTGGGAAATGTGGCTAACAGAAAAACTACAAATGGCCAAATGAGAAGTTGCAAAGCAGAAAACTGTGAGCATTAAGCCATGTGAATTAGTAGTTGATGATAATATAATGAAGTTGAAACGCAGAAACATGTTCCCTATATATACATCAATCCATAGTAACCATCAGGATTACTTCAAGAAAAATCAACATGCAACAATGATTAGGATGATCACAAAGCATGCCTAGAGTATTTGTGGCTTGGAGATGGGCATATAGGTGAAATAACATGAACATTCAAGTTGATATGTTATGGACATCAAGCTCTAAGTTTATGTACATATTAATATTCTTAAAGTGTTTTTAGTGTCAATGTATTGATCGTATCATAATTACCAAAGTTAAAAAAAATAAAAATAAAAAAACTTTTAAATGGTTAAATAGCTCACAAACATTACTATACAAGTCTTGGAAAGTCAAGGGTGCAAATAGTCTATTCCTTCCAATTTGGACTCAAACAACCTCATATGGCTGAAATCACAACTAAGCTTCCTACCTATATATCATCAAAAATCCTTTTTATTTATTAAATAGTATTTGTTGTCTTTAAAACCCATCAAAAATCCTTTTTATACAAATACTCATTTATTACCAGCATAATTCTATCATTAAACATTCCCAAGCACTCAATTTAAAAGCATTTTTTTTTTCTTTTGAGGAGAGGTTCTTAAATATAATCTCAAAGAAAGCTTTACAAGCATAAACAACCATCAGTAAAACCCCGCATTGCTCCCCATCTTAGCCAAGCATTTCTCTCATGCCAAATGTTTTTATATAAACTCCCACGATTAAAAGGAACATGCTGTGAAAACAAGTATTGCTGTGACAAACATTGCCCACATTGCTCCCCATCATAAAATCCTTAGAATGTTAGTTTGTCTCTCCAAGCATGAGGGTGCTACGCCGATTAGCAGACAAAATTGTACTGCATAGTTTATGTTTATGCGTTTCTGCTTTGCAGCTTCTCATTTGGTCATTTGTAGTTTTCTATTCATCAATGATGAACCACATTTCTCAGAAAAAGGCCCCTTAAGTCTGAATTTTTTTTTTGGAATCCGTTGTTCAGTTACCCTTTTTACATGATTACTAGATAACCATGAGAAAACTACACAGTAAGGTTCTCATTAAAAGGGACTTTGCAACTTCTCATTTGGCCATTTGTAGTTTTCCATTCATCCATGTGCTGCCTCTATCCTGATTGGAAAAGAAAAAAGATAGCAAATATATGGAGTTTCTTTTTTTGATCCTATACGGATGATCCGATCCGAAAGGACCATGATTGGGAATTGTTTGATCGTTTTTCTCCGAGGAAGAAATGAAACATAATCAACTTGAATTCGGGACAGCTATTCGAAATCTTAGGGAAAGACTTGATTATTTGTTGAGCCTTGTTGACTCCTATTTATCTGCTTAGGAGAATCAAGTTCCAATTTGGATTCATCATTTGACCCACACAACATCCCTAGACGTTACGTGTGTACTCATAACATGCTTTCTGGGGCCCATGCGGGTCTTATGATTATATATGCCCCTATGTGTATCTATGTGCATACATATTACAGTGCATGTGCGGGGCATTGCATGCAACATTAAGGGGTGTCTGACTGCATAAGTGACTATTATGTGAATGAAATTGACAATTTGGTGAGAACACTCCAAAACTACAACATTTTGCTTTTAAAGTTTTGGTATTAACGTAATCTTCATCTACGCAATTGGAGTGCATACAATTATGCACACGAAGGGGAGAAATCATCTAACAATATTAAGAATGAAGTCCTTGGAGTACATTATGTGCAACAAAAGACTTAGAGACATAAAAATGAAGAAGAAATGGATGCAGGATGAAGAGAATCCTTAAATTTGTGAGGACGTGACATCAGATGATGAATTGATTGTAAATGATAAATGGTTTGTAGATGATGAAGTGAAAGTAACACCATTTGAATTGCTAGATGAAGATTTGAATGTTGATTGCTTTGATAGTGATAGAAAAAGACCATCTACATCCACCACAATCCAACTACATAAACAACTAAAGAGAAAAGGTACATAAAAAGAATTTATTTTTTGAAGTTCTTTCATTTGGAGTATTACTCTCATCTTTATATTGATAAAGAAGAAGAAAATAAATAAAATAGATGAAGAAGAAACAAATTGGAAGGCATTAGACTCCACAGGTAATGAGGTAGGGAAGAGAGCAATTTATTATGACGAAGGCTCAAATGAAAACCCTCTTAGTAATGACAACACAAATGAATTTTGATTTGTCATACTATTTTTATTTTTTTAAAGAAATGAAATGTATATGAGTAAGGAACTGAAAAAGAATGAATATCAAGTTAAACTTGATGATATAATGATAATATGATATTTTTATGTTGTTTAGTTATTATGATGTTTCTATTTGAATTCTATTTAATGCAATTTATCACTTATGACTTTACGACTTGAGGAAATTTTTGTTTCATATATATATGTCAATATGCCCTGCGAGCAATCTACTGGGCCCGTACAAGCCCAAGGGTGTAAGTGAGTCAAGCCGTGAAATGGCTTGTGAACTGAGCACATCAGACTCGTGAACTAAGCTCATTGGACTCATGAATTGAGTGATCTAATGGCTCGTGAACTGAGCTTGATAAGATAATGAGCTAAACTTGAGTCTGGCCCGACTTGACTCATTAGATCGCGAACCGCCTCCTTTAGAAAATTTTAATATAAAATATACTTAAAATATATTAGAATTTAGAATTTTAAGTACAAAGTTGTTAAAAATATTTAAAAATAATATTTCACTTTCTTAAATTAAATGATTCTTTATTTCTTTTTTATTTCTCATTATTTTTATCATTTTATTATAATAATTGCTTAAATTATAATCATTTTCTCTCTTTCATAATAAACAAGTCGGCTCGAACTCATAGTAAAAGCTCGAGCTCAAACTCGATTAATCAAATCAAGCTCAAGACAAGGGTGACTCGAGCTCTGCTTGACTCATTTACACCCCTATGCAAGCCAGACAAAAAAGTCGAGCGTAAAGGGAAGAGTGGGTTTGATCATAGAGGAAGGGGAAGGGGGTTGTGGGGGTTAGAGGGTGGCTACACCTCTCTACACCATGTTGTAAGGGAAATATTTTGTTGTGTATATTCATTAGAAGAATACCTTAAAAATAGAGCATATAATTTTATGAGGATCAATCAAATTAACATACACCTCGTACTACATCTAGTTAACTTTCCAATATGGATATTTTCCTACACTAGCAAAAGCATTGTCTATCGCAGAGTTTTAATACTATTTGCTAGGTTTTGTTGTACTAATGTAAGAATTACAGTGTCACTGCACCGTTATACTCACACACATATATCATAAAATCATACTGTTTAGCTGCTCTGTATGCAAAACTATTGTTGTTTCTACAATCAACCGGTTTGCAAAATCATGATCAATTACAAGGTATTATCTTGCTTGGTATCATGTAAATCTCTCCCAGCAAAATTCAACATCAAGTTTGCATGTATTAGTATTCCTGTGCTTTCTAAACTCATTCATTTTATATTTTGAACACTGAGGACTGCATCTAGTTTGGCTATTATGTTAATTTAGTAGTTGCTATCAAATGCAGTGCACACAGCAGCAAAAGAAATTGAAAGCAAAAAATTTAAAATTAGAATTATGACATTATTAGCAGAAGCAGTTCATGACAGGATACTCTTCCTAACTGCAGATCCGTCTAACCAAATAGAATCTAATAAGAAAAAATCTTGCCATCAGGTGTGTTGTGGAGTATCGGAAAAAAAGAAGAAAAAAAGATCCATTTAATAGCCAAGTGAATGTATAGTAAACCATAAGCCGATAACCTTGCTATCTCAAAAATTAAAGTTCAAAGGTATAATTTTCAGGTAGAAAATCCTATAGAGAGGACAAAAATATCAAAAAAAAAAAAAGTTAAGGTTTTGAAAATCAAACCGGACCGGCCTATTTGACTAGTTCAACCATGAACCCATCATAGCCAATTTGATCCTCACGAAAGACCAACCCAATATCAAATCCGTGAGAACCGGTTTGAACTAGCTTTGAACCGCTAGTTCAACTGGTCAATCGTTGAATCGGTCATGATTTTAAAGAACCAGTTGGTTCAATTCATAACCATTTAAAATAAATTAATTTAATGTAAAATATTTGATAAAATATTAAATTAATTTAAATATAACACATTTTATTTAATAATGAGTTAAAATTTTTATAATAATTATCTATCCATTAAGCACCAATAATTCACTTATTCACTCACATGGTCCCACCACCCCATATGAGCTCTTAACCCATGAAAATAGGAAAAGCTATATAAACAACACAAGATAAAACTCCCGAGTGATGTGAGACTAAACAACTAGTTGATATTTCTTCTTTAAAACATATACGTTATATATTTTTAAACAATTTTTTTTAATAATGAGAATAATATTTATTTTATTTAATTATATTTAATTGCTTATCTATTTCATATTTTATTTTTTAAATGTACATTATTAAAAATTAATTTTTATCTATTTATTAATTTTAAATAATCTAACAATAATGTTTATAGATGTAAAATTCTAATGTGAATTTAATATATAATTTATGGTTTTAAAATTTATCTAAATATATAACAAAAATTAACAATAGTTTGTAATAATTCATATTAAATTTAACATAAATTAGTAACAATTTAAATTAAATTTCTATGTTTATATATAAACTAGATTTATTTTTAGTCACAAATTTATATCATTATATAATTATTATATTATGTATTTTTTATTAAATAATTATAATATTTATTACCCGGTTCAACCCCGATACAATCCCCATCGAATCATTGAACCTTGAATGTCTCATATCACCAATTCGATATCTGATATGATTTTCACAACCAAAGAAAAAGCACGTATAGAATACCAAAAAAAAAAGAAGTAGAGCACCTGGTAAGCAAGTGTGTAGGCATTAGTGATATGTCGTCTCTCTAATTCTTCCATGATCAACTCCACGCACTCCTCCATCTCTGCTTTGTATGGATCCCCAGCTTCTTCAACATATGCAAGTGGAACTCCATGGGCACTAAAGAATATCATAACCTGAATTTCAATCAACCCACATTGTGAGCAAATGAAGTTTGTCAAGCAACATGAGATATTTATCGGAAGTATGAAAACGAATCAATGATACATCACAACAGGCAAAGCTCCACATAACTCAAATGCATAAACACAAACTCCTTGTTATCTCTTATAGTTCGTGTTTTCCAGTTTATTAAATTCACATACAAAGCATTGTCCAATTTTCTTAAAAAGTCTTATCCAATTGACCCTCCTAAAACAGGCAACTTTTCATATTACAAATGACAAACTCCTAGTCAAGCGTATAACCAAACTGTGTTTAAAATAGGAGAGGTGTCCCTATAACCTTCACCTATATGCCAATTAACAATTCAACAGGGCCTTACACCCTACGCTGCATTATAATTCCCACAAAAAATAAATACAACAACAACAACAACATCAAACCTTTGTCCCACTATGTGGGGTCGGCTATATGAATCCTTTTTCACCATTGTGTTCGGTTAAAAATCAAATTCTCGTTTAAAACTAATAAAGAAAGATCATTTCTAATATTTTCTAACCAAGTCTTTTTAGGTCTACCTCTACCTTTCTTAACAAAAGTCAAATATAATACCTCAATTTGCCTAACCGGGTCATCGGAAGGCCTCCGTTTAAATGTGACCAAACCATCTAAGGCAACTCTCTCTAATCTTATCTTCCATTAGAGCTGCTCCAACCTTTTCACTTATATGCTCATTTCGTATCCTATCTCTAAGGGTAAAGCCATTCATCCACCTAAGCATCCTCATCTCTGCAACACTTAACTTAGTATTATGCTTCTCTTTTAATGGCCAACATTCGGCACTATAAAGCATTGCAGGTCTCACCACCATCTTATAGAATTTTCTCTTAAGTTTGAGGGGGACTTTTCTATCGCACAACATGTCTGATGCATTCCTCAACTTCAACCATCCAACTTGAATTCTGCTGATAACATCCCCATCTATTTCACCATCACTTTGAACAATAGATCCAAGATATCTAAAACGTGTACTCTTATTAATGACTTGAACGCCCATAGTCACAATCCCCTCACTAGCTCTATTGCTACTAAAATTACACTCCATATATTCAGTTTTTTATCTACTCAAGTGAAAATCTTTAAACTCTAAAGTTGACCTCCATAATTCAAGTTTACCTTCAACACCCTTTCTAGTCTTAGAACATCATCAGCAAAAAACACCACAAAAAATAAATAAACAAATAAAATAAACAAAAACAAAAACAAAAACATATAAAGATAAAAGTTGCAGATGTATCAATAGGAGATGGACCTTTTGACGGCTCTCAAAATTTTCCAACTCTTTTTCAATTAGATTTGCCATGGCTTTAATATATCCTTCACGCTGGTACCATGAGGGAATGACAGTATGCTGCATATTGACTAAATACTCATCCTCCCTTCAGAAATACAACAAATACATAAGATTTTCATTTTATTTTAAAAGCATCATAATGGCATTTCAACCTTAAAGTCACGACCTGAAAATACTCTCTAGTAAACGAAGACTTGAACCACTGGTTGATATTGAGAATTGTGGATAAAGAGGAAGAACGACAAGTTTTGTGATGCCATCCCTTTTGATCTGCAGGAACAAAATCGTTAAGTTGCACAGTATCTTGCCATTAATTTGCACGGAATTTAATTTACTATGATATATCGCCTAGAATGTTAATGTACAGACAAATTTGAATTTCAAAACATCAGACGCAGTGAAATCTAGTCTGCAAGTAGAGATATTTCCAAAAAATTAGCTGGAACAGCGTTGATTCCTATTAATTAGGGATATTTCCTCATCCCAAAACTAGAAAACATATGAATTGCGAGCTGAGGCTACTAAAAAATCCCATAAAAAATAACCTGTTCTTTGTAACACTCAATCAGTAATTGTATAATGGGGAAAAAAAAAAACTTTTTTTTTTTAAATTTCACAAAATAAAGCTATCTATTATTTGCATTACAGGGAAAAGTCCAAAATAATACTCCAACTATTTATATGCAAAAAATTTACACTCACAGTATCACACTTAATCAATTTAATCTGCCAACAATAAAAAATTTCATAAATAGCCCCCTGGGGGACCCAAAAGAGCTCACAAGCTCTACTAAAGATGAGAAAGAAGCCAGGAGCGACGCTAAGGAGCTTCATAATGAGATTCTAGAGAGATGCTAGAAGTGAAAGACCTCGAGCTACTATCACTTAGGCCACTTGACCCAAGGACTCAAAGACGGTTTGTTCAAATATGCATTTGGCTTACAGCAGTTGAAGACTCTTGCTGAGCTATTTGAGCTGGCCAACAACTATGTAAATGCAAATGAGTACAACAGAGTGGTCAAATCTTCCTAAGGCACTTGCCCCCACATGACCGTTGCAAGGAGAGAGCAGCTATGGAG
The DNA here is from genome assembly GCA_016618105.1 of Dendrobium huoshanense. Classification (NCBI taxonomy): domain Eukaryota; kingdom Viridiplantae; phylum Streptophyta; class Magnoliopsida; order Asparagales; family Orchidaceae; genus Dendrobium; species Dendrobium huoshanense. Next base: position 87,703,539 of record CM028358.1, read on the forward strand.
AAGAGAAGAAGAAATATTTTGCACTAGGGATAGGAGAGGCCAAAGAGATCTACCACCGCACTCGTCATCGTGTTGAGCACTAGAGAGAACACATGCAACCAAGGCCACAGAATTATTGGACCGCCAATGCCAAGGGTGGAAGAGCCTCCACGTGCTACTCACTCATATCTGGAAGAATTTGCCAGCTGATCATCTACCTACCCTACTTACACTCCCTTGAGAGTGTCAATGGCCGAGTTAGTTGAGGCAATCCAAAACAAAGAGTTCTTGAGGCACCCAATGCCTATGAAAGCGACTGCTCACACACGCGATACCTCAAGGTATTGTATTTTCCACAAGGAAAACAGCCACGACACGGAGTGTCGCCACATGCAAAGTCTAGTAAAAGAATTGATTAAGACCAGTAAGGTGAGTACATGCTCACTAAGCTAAGGCGGAGACTAGCGAAGGCATCCATAGAAGGAAGGGCGCACGAACAAGTGTTTACCTGTTCAGTCCATATCGCTGGAGTGGTACCCACCATCTTGGGGAATGAGCGAGCCGACTTGGCAAAGAGTGCGAAGAGGCTACGAGCTTGAGAAGCAAACTCAGCATCTACCGCATGTGCTCCAACAGTAGACGTTGCCCCAATCACCTTCAGCAAAGTCGAAAGCCAACCAGAGGGAACCAACATACTGACGCTATCGTCGTCACCATGGTGATCGTCAACTATCAAATTGGAAGCATTCTGATAGACAAAGAGTTCTGTAAATATAATTTTTAAATATATTTCTGACAAGATGAATTTACTTGCCTCTCAGCTCCCTCCTACTACAGGACCCTTGTAAGGCTTTTCAGGAGAATGACATGATACAAAAGAAGTGAACGCTCTGCTTGTCACTTGGGGAGAAGGCGACCATTAGTATACAAAAATAGTTGATTTCAACATTGTCGACACCCCTGCCACCTACAACGTCATATTCGACAAGTCGTCATTCCTCCTTACCCGTTCAGTTAACCAAAACGGCCAAGGAGGAATAACGACTCACTGAGTCAGTAGTCAGGCTCAATCGTTTCATCTCCTGACTGGGTGAAAGGTGCTCGACCTTCTTCAAGGTACTCAAGAATGCAAAGTTCCCTTGGAATGAGGACAATGAAGCTGGCTTTCAATAGTTGAAACATCTCACCTTGCTACCTTTACTTCAAAGTCCGTAATAAGGCGCAGACCTATTATACCTAGAGGTAAGTGAGGACGTTGTTAACTTTGTGCTTATTAAAGAAGAGGGAGAAAAGCATGCGAGCAAGATGTTCAAAGGTGCAGAGCAAATGTATCCCATCATGGAGAAGTTCGCATGGGCCCTTGTAAGCTTTGTCAGCCAATTGTGACCCTACTTCCAAGCTGATGCGGGCAAATATCCGGGGGATGGGAGACTCGAGGACCTCCGCTGGCGAGACGACGACAAACGCTCGTAATAAGAACGAACAAACTCTTACATTTCAAATCTAAAACAGACTTAAAAATTAAAAAAACAAAACTTTCAACACAGATTAAAATTAAACGTCTAACAAACTTGAATCTAATAGTAAGACACCCTAAACTTGCTTCACTTAGAGACGAAGGATACAGATGGGGTGGTCACTTGCGAAGAGACGAAAGAGGTTAGAAGCCGAGAAGAAGGGTGAAAAGAGCTCGCAAGATTTCCAAAGGAGGTGGAAGAAGAAGGTGGACAAAGCTCGCAAGCTTCTCCAAGAAAATCCGCAGATTTCTTTTCAAAAATTCATATTTCACTCTTTTAAAACAATACATAACCCCTCATATTTATAGGTATGAAAGGGCAATACAAACAGACACTTAAATAAATTTCCACAAGAACCCAAACATCACAAGCCATGGAAAAGCCCCCTTGTTTTTCACGGCAAAACAGCCCAGCCCAGGAAACCGAAGAAGCAGCCACGGGAACCCAAGAGGCTATGTTGCACGGATACTCCTATTTACGAGGCATGCTGTATCGGATACGTGTCGGATACGGATATGCCTCCGATACGGCACGGATACGACCTTGCCGTGTCCGATTAAAATATTATTTAAATTTGACTGGACACGCGTATCGGATACGCGTGTCCTATTAAAAAAAACACTGAGCCACGATTTACCCTTTTCGTTTCGACTTTGCACCGTTTCCGCTCAATATCCATATTCATTTATGCGGCTGAAACATTTCAAAGAGCTAGGTCTTTCGTTTCCACACACGTGTTCATCTTCTTCGTTATAGTTGAAGGAGCGGCTCGATGACCCGAGCATAAAAGCAAACAGGATCATCCTTTGTCGACAAAGAGGCTTGACGACGCGAGCATTAAAGTCGATAGGATCATCCTTTGTCGACGAAGCGGCTTGACAACGCGAACAGTGAAGGCGACGTGAGCAGTGTAGGTTCGTTTTCTTCATCGTTCTTCGTTTTCTTAATCATAGGCTCGGTATTGAAACTTGGTACCGCTTGGTACCGAACGTTACTGGAACTCGGTATTGCTCGGTACTCGGTACCGAGCAGTATTAGAACTTAGTACTGCTCGGTATTGGAACTCGGTATTGCTCGGTACTACTCGGTACCAAGCGGTATTGGAACTTAGTACTGCTCGGTATTGGAACTCGGAACCGCTCGGTATTGGAACTCGTATTGCTCGGTACTACTCGGTATCGAGCGGTATTGGAACTCAGTACTGCTCAGTATTGGAACTCGGTATTGCTCGGTATTGGAACTCAGTATCGCTCGGTACTGTAACTTGGTATTATTCGGTACCGCTCGGTATTGCTCGGTATGGAGGGGCACCGAATGGTACCGAGCGGCACCGAGAAGCTAAAATATGCTCGGTATCGCTCGGTATCTTTCCATAAAAACAACTTTAAAAATAAACAGCACTTCAAAATTACTCTTACAAAAAAAAATTGAAGATAAGCTCATTTGTTGAAGATTAGTGGTCATGGAATCAAAGTTTGCCCGAAGATAAGCTCATCACAAATGACTGAATTACAAAGAAAAATAAGTGAAGCTGAGCAAAAGAGTAAAAACTCTCAAGAAAAACTCCAACTTATATGGAAGGAGACAACAGGATGTGGGATGTTGCTGGAGATGGATTTGAATCTCTTGAGGATATGGGAATATTAAAAATTGCTAATCTTTCACTTGATGAGCCTGAATTAGAAGCTATGATATTTATTGAAGATGATATAGAAACTCAAAGACAAACCACTGAAGAAGCTAATCCTATCATTCCTTCTATTGAATAGTTGAAATTTCATGTGTTGGGCAATTTATCTTCTTGTTTTTGTTGTTGTACTAGACATTTCAATACTTAATGCTTACTTTTATTTCAATTTTTTTGTCATTTCAAATATTACACTTTGATTACTTTATTAATTTTTATGTATTATTTATATATTATAATGCCGTATCCGCGCCGTATCCGTATCCTGTATTTTTAAGAATTGGCGTGTCCCGTATCCGTATCGCCGTATCCGTATCGGTGCAACATAGCCAAGAGGCCGCACGGAACCGAGGCGCCAAAAGCCACGGGAAGGCCCCCAGTTCGGAAAACCAGCAGCCACCGTGAGAACCAAGGATCCATGCACGGAAAACAGCAGCCAACCATGGAAGCCAAGGAGCCACGGCATTGAAGAACAAACTTCCTTGGGATTCCAAAAGCCATTTTGGAATCCCAAGGGACAACTTAAATTAAGACATAAAAAACTATAAAATTACATTAATTAAAAGATAACTATGAACTAAAACTTAGCTAATAATGAGCTAACTCTTAGTTCAATAAATGAACTAAAGACCAGCTCATAAATGAGCTAAATTCCAGCTCAAATTTTATTGAGCTTGTAAGCTCAAGGGAAGTCAAAACCAACTTATTTTGGGTTTGAGTTGACCCCCCCTTTGCCTACATCACAAGCTCATCCAGTTCAAGTAGTGACTGGTCATCCACTCAAATCTATGCTAACCAAGCCAATCACTCAAGAAGGTTGCTCAAGTGGTTGATGGAACTAAGTGAGTTCCAAATCACTTACATCCCAAGGATGGCCATCAAGCTCAGGCACTCGCCAATTTCTTGCAGATTTTAATGATCAGAGCACAAGGTCGGAGGTAATGACTCCACAGCAATACTAGACATGTTATGTGGATGGCACTTCGATAGAGCAAGGGGTTGGTGAAAGCATAATTATGAGCACTACCATAATCACCATTACCTAAACAACAAGTATCAAATTCTAAGTTACAAATAACTAAGCTAAGCAGAAGGCTCTACTTGCTAGCATGTGATTCGCCTCTGGGGTGGGGGCCACTCAGTTGATGGTATTTTCCGATTCACATGGACAGCCAACCGTACAGATTGCGAGGCTAACTATCGAGGAAGAGGAAGTTATGCAGAACGAGGTCAATTATCTTTTCGAGTTTTTAAGATATTCCACTTCATTGATCAACCATCCACTTCATTAAACCACTTCATTGAGTACTTGAAGATGGGGACTATTAATACAAAAGTTGGTCGCAGTTTGCTGACTAGAGCCTGAAAGATTTTTTGTCACTCACAAGGGATTTGCTTCAAGTTCACATCAGTTCACCACCTGGAGACCAACAACCAAGTTGAAACTGCCAATAAGATAATCCTGGATCTCCTAAGGTGGAAGGTGCAAAGGGTAAATGGGTGGAGACACTTCCCTCAATCCTTTAGACACTTAGGACAACCCCATTATCAATGACTAGGCATATGCCATTCTAGTTCTTCCACGGCGTCGAGGCCCTACTGCCTCTCAAGTTCAACCTACACAATCAGTGTATGGTCAATGCCGCTAACTATGAAGGAAGAGAATTCACAGAGTGCAAGGCAACCAATGGCAACGAATCTATTATAAGAGTTAAGGGTGAAAGCCGACCTCAGGCAGGAAGAGGTGAAGAGAAGAATGACTAGGTACAACAAAGGGAGAAGACCTTCCGACCTAACGATCTCGTTGTGAAGAAAGCAGATACGATAACTCACAACTTAGTACTCAGCAAGCTGGCAAGTGCCTAAGAAGTACCATACATCATTAAGGGGTAGGTCAAACCATGCGCCTAAAAATATTCACATCTCTCTATATCTTTGTTCTATATGAGAATCATATAACTACAAGCATAATCATAAAAAATGCATGAGGCGCTCACCCCGATTTCCAATAAAGCTTGAGCGAGTTTCTAATGAAATTAAGGACGAGAATTCATCAAAGCTTTTAGATACCGATTATGCACTAATGAAGCAAGATCTGGGAAGCAAGTTAAACTACTCCCTAAAGGAGAGTCAAGCCCCCCAAGCACAAAGACCTGTAGACGAGCCAAAGCCCCCAAGTGAAAGAAAGTCGCCGCTCAAGATCAATGTTTAAAATTGCGTATTCGGGTATTGAGGCGTTTTTCATTCGTGAGGCGAGGCGTAAGTCTCAAGGCGTTTTGAGGCGTAAGCCTCAAAATCAAAAAATTGCGTAAACATAAAATGATAAATTTTTTAAATACTAATGAAAGAATAATATAAAACATAAAAAAGCATAAGATATGAAGTGAAATCAATATATCTCAATAATAAGACAACATGAAATATAATTCAACTCAAAATTCTATCTTTCCCAAATCCCAATATTCTTTTCATTAACATATAATTCCAATTTTTAAAAATAAATAGCAATGACATATCACATAAGAACTCATAAATCATCAACACTGTCATCACTAAGGGGTTCTTCATTTGAATCATCATTATGATGAACTGTTCTCTCCTCTTCCTCCTCTCCTATAGAGTCCAATGTCGGGCATTTACTTCAAGATTTATGTAACTTTTAATATATATATAGCGTGAGGCATAAGCCTCATGCCAGTGAGGCGAGGCGGGCCTTAAGGCGGGCCTCAACCAAGTTGAGTCGCAAGCCTCATAACAAAAACTCGAGGCGTAAGCATCGAGGCGTTTTTTACTGGAATTGCGCAAAGGCGGGCCTCAAGGCGAGCCTCATATTGCGCAATTTTAAACCATGCTCAAGATAGGTCCACCCGTTATTGTCTAACAAGTATCTACAATGCGTCAGAATTCAAACACCTTAATTTTTTATAGAGGAACTTGCTCAACTTAGGCAAACCCATTATCATATTACTTATTGAGTCTCATCAGTTCTTTGAGATTCTTTATCTGCACGATAAATTCACACAACATATGGTAAAAACATAAGATAAAGAGAGTGCTCAAACAAGATAGAAATACAATAATGATAATAGTTATAAAAAACACAACAAAAAATTTTCTTTCACTCAAAATAGGTACATATACAAATGCCTTTAGGGGGCAATACATAAAGAAGCTACAAAAGGGAAAGCATGGTTTAACAGCTGATCCACTCACCCCACCTTTAACTTTTTCTTCTAGGTGCTTGTGGTAAAGAAATGACATCACAAGAGGGCTTTTGGTAGGAGTCTTTTCCTCTAGAAAGAACTCAGTCTCCTGCCCTGTAGCGATGCCACAATGTCCCCAAAGGTGTTCGTTCGTGCTCAATATCATCTAATGAGAAGTGTCAGAAGAGATGGCAAGAGAGCAGTCCCGTTGCTCTTCAGCACATTGGTGGAGCTACTCGATGACTCACCCCCCACATTAGGTATTCCTCCATATGATAAAATGATTTCTAAAAAAATATTGTTGCTTTTGCCTTTCCCACTAATCACAGGCCGAATCTTTGGCAGCATGCTAGAACCTGTGACTATACCAATAGTCGCGAGATCAATTTGCCCACAAGTCATACTCTTTATGGAGACCTTATGAGTAGTTGCTAGCAAGGTTTTAAAAGGCGAAATCGGGAATCGAGGCGTTTTTTCTAAACGAGGCGAGGCGTAAGCCTCGAGGCGGATCGAGGCGTAAGCCTCAAAACGAATAAAAAAAATTAATTTAAAATTATAAATAATGACAAAAAATAACAAAATATTATGTCAACTATGAATTTGAAGATTTGTTTTAAGATAATATTACTGGAATACAAGATTTAAAATAAACTCACTTAAAAATAAAACATCCCCTTAGGATCAATACCCAAAGCAGGCTCGTCATCACTTTGATTGTCTTCAGAAGAATCTTCATAATTAATGTCAAAGTCATCCTCAAACTCTTCTTCATCTATAATATTTTTTCCTTTATCTCCTATATCAGTTAATATTTCATTAGCTATAAAATGAAACAATAGTAACATACAAAATAATTCATTATATTTAAGAATACCTTTGAATTTTTTTGAAGCTTCAATCTCACTTTGTTTCTTCCTTTTATATACTTGGGCAGTTGCTTCATTATCTTCTTCATTGACATGAGTTTCTCCTTCTACTTCAACTTCAGAAACATCAGCATTCTTAGGAGTAACCCATTCATCATCAGATTGTAACTCATCAACAAGCAAAGAATCAATTTCATTCTCAATATTTCCTTGATTCTGCAATTTGAGATATCTATCTTTTAATTTTTTGTTAAACATAACATAAACTAGTTTGTTCATTCGATCTGCCGCCAATCGATTTCTCCTCTTTGTATGAATTTGATTGAAAATGCTCCAATTACGCTCGCATGCAGAAGCCGAACATGTTAGGCTAAGAACTTTAACTGCAAAAGCTTTTAATTCAGGAACATCATCTCCAAACTGAGCCCACCAACGTTCTACATGAAGATAAACATAGTATTTTATGAATATTGGTTGAAGTAGAAGACTTGAACATAAATATTAACATTAAAATTATAAATACTCAAACTATAAACATACCAGGAGATCGTGTTTTGTAGCATGTTTGTGCTGCTCTAAATCCAAACATTCCCTTCTTCAAATGAAAATCCTCAAGTTGATCATTTACTTTAAGGTAGTTTTCTTCAGAAAAGAGTTTGTCCATACATGCATACAAACCAATTTTCACCTCTTTGTCAACATGAAAATCCTTATCATAATGAAATTGGGGATTTAAATAGTACGCAGCAGCATGTAAGTGTTGGTGTAATTGTCGATCCCACTTTTCATCTATAATATCCCATATTTCTTTGTAGGCACTTTCTTGACCTCCCAATTCTTTTGCAATATCTTCTTTAGCCCTATTCATTGCTTCATAAATAAATCCCATAGCCGAGGCCCTCTCACCATCAACCATTCTAAGCACCTTTACTAATGGTCCTGTTGTCTTCAAAGCATAATTTGTACTGCGCCAAAATGAATCGTCTCTCATAACAATCTTTTTAACTTGCTTTCCTTTTTGTTTTTTGGCCCATGAACTTTTATCCCACTCTTCAGAAGCAAACATTGCTTCCAAAGGTTGTCTTAACTCCTTGAATCTCTGTAATGTTAAATATGCAGTAGCAAATCTTGTAACAGCAGGTCTAATAATTTCCTTGTCAGTGAATTTTCTCATCAAGCCAAGTACCCAAGAATGATTGTATATAAACTTACTAACGAATTTAGCCTTAAATTTGGCTGATTTATGTTGAGGCAACTGTCCCAACCTCTCAAGCATCAAGTCAATACAATGTGCAGCACAAGGAGTCCAGTAAAGGTGAGGCCTCTTCTCCACTAACATTCTTCCTGCAGCTTTGTATGCACTTGCATTATCAGTAACAACCTGTACTACTAAAGCATCTCCCACTTCCTCCACAACTTCATCCAACATTTCAAACAATAATTGGGCATCCTTTACAAAGCTTGAAGCATCTACTGATTTGAGAAAAACTGTTCCATATGGATTGTTGACCAAAAAATTAATAATACTTCTATGTCGAATATCTGACCAACCATCTGACATTATTGTCACCCCTGTCTCAATCCAAGTCTTCTTAACATCATCCACCATCTTTGAAGTTGTCTTGACCTCCTCATTCAGCATCCAAGTTCTCAGCTCATACATGCTTGGAAGTTGTAATCCTCTTCCATAGCTTCCAACAGATCGTAACATATTGATCCATGACGGACTCCTAACAACATTAAATGGAATCCCATTTTCATAGATGAATCTGGCGATATCCAAACAAACTCTATTCCTGAGTTCTTTTGTAGCTGTAGGAGGCTGAATATACTGAGTATTTATATTTTCGTCGTTATCAATATTTAGCATAAATCTATCCATGGGCCCCCGACTGCCTCGGTCAGAAGAAACTAGATGGCTTCCAGTACTGGAACCTTCATGCTGTGATCCATAGTAAGAAGAGTTTCCTATCATCTCTTCCATATTTCTTTGTGTGACCTCCTTTGTAGTGGCAAACTTCTTTAAATAATTTATACATTCCTTCTTTACCTCATCAGGAACTTTTGCACATGGTCCCACATTGACATGAGTGCAAGCTAGATGATCCTTCAATCTCTTGACGCCACCAGTTATCCGCTTCTCACAGAAATTATATTTCATGTAAACATATCCCTTCTTTGCACCTTCGCCTGACACTTCAACTTGAGTTCCATATTTCCATGCAGGATCTTTCCTTCTTGTGCCACTAGTCATGCTAACAATAGGATATATTTCAACAATTATTTGTACTACCAAATACCAATAATAAAACATGAATACAAAAATATACCAGTCTGCCGGGGATCCAAGGGGGCGCTGCCCCCTGGCGGGGTTCGACCTGCCCGATCAGGTCGCGGGGTCAAGGGGCAGCGCCCCCGGAACAAAATTATATTATAAGAGTAATTTTGAAATTCTGCTCAATACCGAGCATGTACTACTTAGTACCGAGCGTGTACCGAGCATGTACTACTCGGTACCGAGCATGTACCGAGCGTGTACTCATGTACCGCTCAGTACCGAGCGTGTACCGAGCATGTACTGCTCAGTACCGAGCGTGTACTCATGTACCGCTCAGTACCGAGTGTGTACCGAGCATGTACTGCTCAGTACCGAGTGTGTACCGAGCATGAATTGCTCAGTACCGCTCAGTACCGAGCGTGTACCAAGCATGTACTCCTCGATACCTAGCATGTACTGAGCGGTACCGAGCATGTACAATCTGATGAAGCGAGACATGAAGCAAATAACGGGAAGAAAGATCGTTACCTAGCCGTGAAAAAAGAACCTTCGATTACAGGAAGCTGGAGAAGAAGAAGCGAGACATGAAGCAAATGACCGGAAGATTACGGGAAGAAAGAGAAGAAATAATTCGTTACCTTCGATCACCTTCAGTTATGTTCGAACTCGACCGAACTATGGTCGTCAAAGTCGACGGAGTTCGCCTTTCAGTTCTCACCCGAAGCAGAAGCAGGTATGTTACCCTAATACTCGACTCTTATACGACTCTCACCGCTCGGTCTATATACTGACAAATCGAAGCGGTGCCTCGTTTCGCTTCGAGGCGTTACGAACCGAAGCCTACGCCCTGTGCAAAATAAGCGCACGCTCCGCCGAATCCAACGAGGCGTAAGCCTCAACGCGCAAATGCTTCGCCTCGCCTTGAGTCGCGTCTCAGTGCGTACGCCTCTTCCGCCTTTTTAATCGTTGGTTGCTAGGAAGTATGTGTTTCTAACCAGCCTCGTATTTATAAAAAAGCTGCAAAGGTATTGACACGTCATCACCAGTAAAGTGACCCGAATACAACAAGCAACGATGCAGGGAAAAGAAGTGAACATTTTCATAGACACGTAGTAAAAATTGATTATTAGGCACACTAATTTAATGTTCAAATAATTGGCAGCAACGTTTCATACTTACCCAGTTAGTTTAACTACTCACCAGAAAGGTCAATTGTCAAATTCCCACAGCAAACCCGCCTAGTCACTATAGGCCGAATCCCCCTTTGCGACAAGATCCGCAATAAGTAATGCACAGGTCCCCTATAAATGGTGAGTCTTAGTGATCATGCAATAAAGGCGATAGTAAGTACTTAATAATTGTGAACAATCTTGTAGGACAACTCCATTTGCAACAAGATCTGCAATGAGTAGCGTGCAAGTCCTCCTACAATCAACAAGTCTAGGTGGTTACCTATGCGAACACCACCATTCTAGCATGAAAGCAATGAGCCTACTATTATTAGAGTTAAAGCCAACTCACACAAACCGAAGCAACTTTACATAATTATTATTAAATCTGCTTGGCCGAGTCAAGGACTATCTCATTAAACATTATCATGGCTATCATACTATCTAGTGAACAATACCAAAGATCCAAATAAGGCCTAAGCACAACACTATTCTCGCCAAGATCTACTGTACTCGCAAAATGACTAGTCCGACTTTTGTGAGCCGCAAGTTCGACAAAAACACACATCTCTCATTTTTAATATTTAATAAGTTATTACATATTACTTACCAAGTTGTTATTTATGTTTAACATTGACGAGTTAAGCTTATTATCTCAAGAATATATTCTTCATTGTCTTATGGTCAAGGACATTTATAATTTTTGTATTCTTCTTTGTTTAAAACTATAAGTTTTCTTTCCGTGGACGAGTGCCCTTACAGTAATCTAAGCGTGAGTGCTCATTACAAGCATGCACTATAAGTAAAGGTGAATCCAAAACTTAGAAAATTTTCTTTACTCAAAAAATTCTTTAAAAGGTTTATTTGGCCAATCGGCCAAAAGAAAAAAAAAGGTGTCACATAGCAAATTGGGTTTAGGCACCAGCGCCATCCTCCTCGTCTGAGTCCTCCTCTACTCACTCGTCAGAAGATCGAGTACCTTTGCCTTCTTCCTCACGAAGGCAACAGAGCAAGTCAGCACGGTCCACGTGACCACACTTTGTACCACCACAAACTTCGCCTTCCAGTCTCAAACCTTATTCACGAGGCCCGTTGCCTTTATCACGGTCAACAAGAACTACACAAATCTATCTTGTCTCCTTGTCAACGAAGATATAGTGATGCAATCAAAAATTTGGGAGAGGGCCCCAAATTTTTGATCACAAAAAATACTCTTTCTAGGATCTAGAAAATATCAAGAACTCATAAAACTAGACAAATTAAAACAAACATAAAATTTTTATATCATATAAAGACTTACAAACTTTTGACATAACATTAAAGATGCTTACAAGACACTTAGAAATACAAACACCCTACAAACGATTCTAACAAGACAAACACCTAAAGTTGCATTTCTTGTTTGAGAAGGATACAGGTGGGGTGTAAACTTGCGGATAGAAGAAAGAGGTTAGAAGCCAAGAAGAAAGGTTGGAAAGAGCCCGCAGGATTTCCGGAGGGGATGAGAAAGAAGGGTGGAAAGAGCCCGCAGGATTTCCAAAGCCAACCCGCAGGTTAAAACTTCCAAAAATAACTTTTCATAACTTCATATAACATATTTAAATCAACCCAAAACATCTACTATATATAGGCAAGAGAGAGGAATTTTAACAGCCTAAAAAACCTTTCAAATCCCCATATTGAAATAATAGAAATGAAAGGCCAAAAGTCATTTTACTGAATTCCCAAAAGTCTCAGCAAAGGCAAGCAAAAAGGCCACGGATCCAGCCAAAAACAGAGCCAAAGCCACGGCTTCAACACAGGAAACCAGGAGGCATTTCTCGAGTCCAGCAGAAATCCCAAACGACATAACAAATCTCAAGGAGAAGGCCACGGTACCAACAGCCAAGCACAGGAATCCAACAGGTAAGTATCGGGACTTCAGCAACCAAACAGCCATCACTTTTAATGAGAGAAAGGGGACCACGGGACAGAGAAACCAAAGCAGTCGTGGGAGGAAAAACCAGCAGAAAACTGCAGCAGCCCAAGATGCAACAAGAAGAGGAAGAGGCAAGTTCCACTCACCTAAAAGCTTGCACCTCATAATGAATTTAGAGCTAAACATCAGCTCATAATGAGCTACACCTCCAAATGATAATAATGAGCTTGCACCACTAAAATTTCAACAACTAAAGCTCAAAACCGAAATCAGCCAAGGCTCCCATAGAACTAGAAAACAGCCCAAAGGATAAGGAGGAGATGAAAGGACAAGTTAATGAAGAGCAAGGAGAGGGGGAAGATGAAAAGATACAAGGCAAGAAATTAAAAGAAAAACTCAACTTGTGTTGACCCCCCCTTTGTCTACATCATATAGCAAAACAGATTCAAATACCACTGCAACTTGCGCTCGCACAGGTACGAGGCAAAGGAGATCACAATCGCCATCGAGTTCGGAAACATCTGAACAAGGATGATCCTGTAATAGTTCAGTGCTTCTTCCAACTCTATGCACAGTGAGAAGTGGAGACCTAGCAGGAAATGATCACAAGGCACGACCAACACATCATCAACAAAATAGTTAATGTGCTCACTCGCCTCCACCGATCTCACAGAAAAGTTATCGTGCCCAAAGCAATAAGCACGATACGTGAAGTCAGCAGCCGCATTAGGCGACCTCAACTTTGACAATCCACATAGGACAAAAAACACCCCAATACACTTGTAGAGAGCAGCCACGAACTCCTCGCTCTATCTCCCTCTAGGCACTCACAAGTAAGGACTCACAACAAAGTAAAGCCTAAAGGCAAGTGGAAGATTTAGATCTACAATTGCATCCACGGGACCCTACCTCACCTATTTATAAGAAAAACGCCGTGAGCAAAACAGAGACAACGATCAAATCACATCAAATACAAAGATCTTGCTTTTCTATCTCCATCATCACAAGAAGATTCACGCATCATTCCTCCAACTCATCCCAAAGTCACTAGCAAGCAGCAATCTACTGCCCATTCGTCGAGTCAGCTGCATTGCTTGTTTAATTCGAATCATAAGCTCATTCGAAAATTTTCAAAGTCATTCACTCAATGCACAAGCGGTCACTCATTACTTGTAAACTCAAAATTTTCAAAATAAAGGTAAGCATGAATTTGTTATGCCGGTCCAGCCTGGACCGGCTCATCCTGGACCGGCCCAGCCGGTCCGGGCTTATGCCCGACGGAAGAAGGCGGAAGGGAGAGGGGGAACCGGGGTGGGGTCCAATTGATTTCAAATGGAAATTAAATGTTTTTGGAGGGAGAATGAAGGGTAGAGAAGTCCTTTTGCTTTTAATTTGAATTAGAGTGTATTAAATAGGGGGTTATGAGGAGAGGGGTTTTTATCTTGCATTTGGAAATTACTTTGGGTTCTAGGTTTTCTTGCTTGGGCTCTCGGCGTTGCCGGAGATTGTAGGAGAGTTGTTCTTCCTCTCGAATTGAAGAACATTGTATCGGGCTTTGGTTTTGATTGCTTACTAGTGGAATACAATCGTCGCTAGTGTTTTCCTACAAGTTCTTCCCTATTTCCGCTGTTTTTGCACTATTTGTGTGCCGATTTGGGTTAGGTTTGCTTGCGAACTCAAGTATTACCTTAGGGTTACTTGCGAACTCAAGTATTTCCAATCAAATTGGTATCAGAGCAAGATCCGGGCGGTGGAGGGTGGTTTTTCTCCGATTTTCGCTGCAGATTTTTGCTGATTTTTGGAGGATCCGGAGGCATCTCGTCATTTCCCATGGCATCTAAGCGAGTAGAAGTCTTGGAGACCGAGATGGGGCAACTTAAGGCGGATCTGGATGAGAAGATGGCCACATTGAGCGAGAATGTGGAAGGGAAATTCGTGGTATTGGAGGAGATGATGAAGAAACTGTTAGAAGGGCAAGCAAGGGCGGTGCCGGGGGAGGAAAGAGGAGAAGGGAGTGGGAGCAGGGGAAAGGAGAAGGTGAATCCAGACGAGGAAGAGGAGGTGGAACTGTTTAACAGCAGTGGGAGGATGCCACCTCGGGAGTCCATCAGGCGAGAAGAGCATGAAAGAAGGAGAGACTTCAGGGAAGAAAGAGAGGATGATTGGCGTCGCCGACGGGCCGATCCAGTGGACCGGCCATGGGGGATCCCGAATCACCATGGCGGAGCGCGAGGGGAAGATGGCTATCGGCGGCCGAGGAGGGATGATGAGCCCCGATATGGAGAGAGGGGAACTTGGGAAGACCCCATTGCATGGGACCGAGGAGGCCATGGGGGGAATAGGGCATACGGGGTGGACACGAGAGCCAGAAAGCTGAAAATGCCCGTGTTCGAAGAGGGAAATGTGGATGAATGGATCCACAAGGTGGAGAGGTATTTTGCGGTGAATGGCCTGATGGAGGAGGAGAGATTGATGGCGGCTAGCATGTGCTTGGAAGGGGCGGCTTTTGCATGGTTCAAATACATGGATAAATGGGATCCGGTGAGGACTTGGAGGGACTTCAAGGAGGCTATCAGGGAGAGATTCAGGGGGGCAGCCCATGGGAGATATCAGAACAGTTCTACGCCCTCACTCAAGAGGGAACAGTGGAAGAGTACCGGAAGAGATTTGAAAGTCTGGTAGGTGACATGGAGGGATTATCAAACAGCACTCTGGGGGGAAACTTTATGAAGGGCCTTAAGCCAGAAATTAGAGATGCGGTGAAGGTAATGAGACCGAGGGACCTGAGGGAGGCCATGGAGTTGGCTCAACTGGTGGAGAACCAGAAGACCAACGCCCGAAGTTGGCGGAACAACCACGCAGTGGGTCCTACCAGGACAACTACCACTTACTTGGCTCCAAAAGGGCCAACCCCTAGTGTCCTTAAAGAAAGTGGGAAGGAGAAGAGCGGGGTGACCAGATCAGCTGGGAGTTTCAAGAGATTGACCGAGGAGGAGATGCAGGAGAAGAGGGCCAAGGGCCTTTGTTTCAGATGTGAGGAGAAGTTTGTTCCAGGGCACCGGTGCAAGGATCGCGCTCTTCAGGCTCTCACCGTCTATATAGACGAGGCGCCTGAGGAGGGTGATGCTTCTGATGAGGAGCAGATTGATCCCCAGTTGGAGGTAGCCGAGGTATCCCTAAATTCTGTGATGGGATTCACTCCTAGCCATACGATGAAGGTGAAAGGGAAAATCCTTGGGAGGGAGGTAATAGTGTTGATCGACAGTGGAGCCACCCACAATTTCATATCCGCTCAGGTAGCGGAGGAGCTGGGAATGGAGCCTACTGAGACAGGCAGTTATGGAGTGATGATGGGGACAGGGAAGATTGAGTCCAGCACTGGGATCTGCAAGGGGGTGGAGATGAGACTACAGGAGATTAGGGTGGTGGAGGACTTCCTACCCCTGAGGTTGGGTAGCACAGACGTCATTCTGGGCATGAAGTGGCTACAGACCTTGGGTGAAACCAAGGTAAACTGGGGGACCATGGTGATGGAACTGATGGTAGATGGAAAGAGGGTGAAGTTGAAAGGGGAACCAGGATTATCCAGAGCTGGAGTGTCTCTCAGGTCAATGGTGAAGATGATTCATGAGGAAGGAGGAGGGTTCCTGGTGGAGTTGCAGAGCTTGGAAGACCGTCAGGAGGAGGAAGACAAACACATTCCTGTGTCAGTTCAGCCCTTCCTGAAGGAATTTGAGGATGTGTTCTGTTAACCTGCCGCCGTATAAAACAAAACAAAGAAAAAAAAAATTTTCGTACCTGCCCCGCACGTCGAGCGCCGAAATCTTCACGTCGTTCGCGTAAATCCAGCACGTCGTCGCCGCTGAAATCGCGAATATCCCGCGACCGTCATTTTCTCCCACGACCTCGCACGACCTTGTGTCGTTAAAATGAAAAGAAAAAGGAGGCATAAACTCCCCCCCGCTCTTTTTTTTCTCATTCCTTCACTCCATTTTCTCTCTCGCTCTCACTCCCTCTCCCGACGAGTTCGCCTGCCTAAAGGATCGGAAGTTACCACATTTTGATCGGAAGCCGGAGCGGGAACTCGCTTGCCGTGAGGATAACTTTCTACCTTCCGTGCGTTTCTTCGGTTCCTTCCTGGCTGTCCGACATCGCTCCTCCGTCAACTTTCCCTTCTTATTCGGCCGGAAGTTACGACATTTAGATCGGAAGTTACCGCATTTTGATCGGAAGCAACTCAGGAGCTTGCGGCTGTGAAGGCTCCTTGTGGCCGATCGACTTAGCTCCTTCTGCGACTTTCCCTTCCTGTTGGAGCGGAAGTTACAACATTCTGATCGGGTGCAAGAAGAGGAGCTCGCTGGCCGTGCGGGTAACTTTCTCCCTTTGCTAGCTTCTTCAGCCAAAATCCCATAAATCCACTGTACTGAGGATTTTTATAAAAATATATATTAAATTTATTTAATTATAATGTATCTTAATTAATTTTAATTAATTATAATTATTATTTTTAATTAATTATAAATATCATGATTAATTATAATTAATTTTAACTAAATTATTATAATTAATTAAATTAATTATAATAATTTAATTAGAATTAATTATAATTACTTATAATTTATGAATTAGTTATTGTTAATTATTATTAATTAATTAGAAGTTATTAAAATTAATGCTAATTAGTTATAATTAATTATAGATTAATTATAACTAATAAGTTTAATTAATTTTAATGAATTTAATTAATTATCTTAATTAATTATAATTAATTATGAATAATTAATTAAAAATAATTTATTAATTAATTATAATTAATTAATATTAGTTATAATTAATATAAAAAAAAGAAGAAGAAGAAGCATGCTTGCCCCTCTTGCCTCGATCCTCGAGCCGACACTGCCAGCCCGCCGGGACTTCAAGGTATACATTCTAACTTAAATCCCGTCCTCGGCGTTGCAGCGGACCGGGGAACCACCTATACGCGCTCTTGTAGCACGGTAGGAGGGAGCCCGGTGCGAAGCATACGACGAGGCGGGTAAGCCCTATACACGCTCTTGTAGCGTGGTGGGGACGGCTCTCGACCTCGACACCGACACCGCCGACGACTGCTACGCAAAGGTACGATGTTCCAAATCCCATCCTCGACGTTTGCAGCGGACCGGGGAACCACCTATACGCGCTCTTGTAGCACGGTAGGAGGGAGCCCGGTGCGAATCATACGACGAGGCGGGAGAGCCCTATACACGCTCTTGTAGCGTGGTGGGGAGAGTCACTGTTGTTCTGGTACGTCACTGCTGTTCTGGTACGGATACTGCTGAAGGCCCCATACACGCTCTTGTAGCGTGGTGGGATGAAACTTTGTACGGCCGCGGTGTCCAAGGACACCTACCATACACGCTCTAGTAGCGTGGTGGGAAGGCCCAGCTCCCCAATTTTCCCCCAAACGGGGGATATGCCGGGGTGCTGCCGAAATTTTCACTGAAGTACACGAGATTGAAACAATTTGAAGACTTCAGCTGAGCAAAAATATAGAAGACCTGTACTTGAACAAGAATGTACAGAACTCGAACTAAATGAGCAGAGGACTTGTATGAACAGAAAAGAACAAGAGCATGCATTCAAATGAACAATGAACTGTGGACCTGAATCAGAACAAAACCCAAATGACTAATAAAAGGCCGAATCCAAATAAAATGAAATCAAATTGGAACCAAAATCAAACCAATTTGAATTTCAAAGAACTCCTGAAGATCCTGAACCAAAGATTTGAACTTGCACTCTACACTCAAAGTTAGAACAAGATGTGGACAACAAGAACCTGTTCATTTGAACATGAACTGCACGACACCAAGTAAAGTTTAGGTTTGCAAATAATAGATTCAAATCCAGGTGAATTCCATATGGCAGTAGAAGACTTAAACGAATATTGAAGACTCATATTGAGTTTGAAACTCAAGTCTGAATGAAATTAAACTTGGATCCAAACACATACAAGGACAAGGCTTGAATCCTGTGCAAGGGAGCTCAAACTACAATAACATTTGTATGGTCAAGAGTGACTCAAGATACGTCACAAGACCTCGATGCACAATCTCCTACGACAATCCCTACAATGCCTGTTGATTGAGAAGGCAACACTACTATTGGATAGTCAAAGACCTGTCCTCTATAAACAAATCCAGACATTAAACCACCTGAGATTGGTGATAGGTGGACATGATGTAGGAAACCGTGGGTCTCCTACGAACAGTTCCAGGAGCTCGTGGCGGACGCAACGAGTCCTCGTAAATGGATACAACCAGCTTGTGGATAACAACAGTGAGTACCTCGTAGGCACAACGAATCACTGTGGACACAAGTACGGATATTACCTACAACGACAGTCCCCTGCAAAGGGATTCTTATGAATAACAACAGTGTATTGAAAGAACAACGAATCACTGTGGACACGAGTACAGATATCACCTACGACAATGGTGATCAAGATCTTCAAGTATGCCGGGTACAAAGGCAACCCGATGTACGAAAAAAGGACACCCCCTGGCATAAGGGAGGACATGTTTGAACAAATTAGAACCAAACTTCCTGGTGTTCTAAACTCTCTTCTTAGTTCTATACTCAAGAAGAAAACAGCTCTGGTACCTACAAATACCGGAAATAACAAATCTGCCACACTGAAGAGCCTAAAGGGAGTCCTCCCCAAATCAGCAGCCTTTGACTCCCGAATCCAGAAAATTCTTCCCCGGTGATTGAGAAAGGGGGAGGGGGTCAACATCAAGACCAAATCGCCACCGGATCTGCAACACATATACAAGCAGACAGAAGGCGTCTACGATCCACAACTCAACGCCACCGGATCTGCAACATTCGTACAAGCAGACAGAAGGCGTCTATAATTATTTCAAAATACCCATGCACGTGCACCTTAGTTTGTATACACATAGGTACACAAGGGGTAAATACAATCTCAACCCGCATGGGCCCTGGCGAGCGTGTTATTGGTACACACGTGACGCCTATGGATGCTACGCGGGTTGACAAGTGAATTCAAGTTCGAATCCGATCCTTCTATACGAATCAATAGAAGTCGACAATATTCGAACTATCTAACAAAATACACGGTTGTAGCGAACGGTGTATTTGTTTAAATACATTCTTTTTAGGCCTTCAAGGCCTAAAATCAAGAAAATTCATGAACAAAAGGCACAAAGCCTATGAAACCCGATCCTCTATCGACCAGTAGATAGAGTCGACAAGGTTCAATCAAATGGAAATGACCCCAAACACCCCGATGATGGCCGTGTTGAACGCTAATCTCAACCGGAGGGGTCCATTCCCAAATATTTTCAAATGTCTCACAAATATCCAAATGTCTTCCAAACTCCAAAAATGTCACTCAAATCCCAAATTCCAAGATATTTAAATTTGAAATAAATCCATCAACCACTCAAAGTAAAATCCATCCACTCTCCGCAACCTTTTGCCGGGGTGGACAAATCAAAATTTACTTTAGCTCACAAAGAGCGAAATGCCTAGTCGAAAATATCACTAGGATCCATTCTCAAACAATCTCCTGCCAGTAAGGATGTGGTACGGGTCCTCTAACCGGCGGTTTGCCGTCAAATGGCACCGCAGGATAAACGGTTACGACGACCCGGGGCCCTCTGAACCGCGTGGTTTCGCCGCCAAATGGCACCACGAAATACCGGTTATGGCCAGAGCCAATACGCTCCTTATTGGCATCAAATCCTTGAGATATGAATCAATAGGATATGATCGATAGGGCACAAAGCCCTCTGTTAGCTAAGGTGGATTCAAATTTATCCCCTTAGACAAACATCCAACCCCGGTCTACAAGGTCCCCTTGGACGAAGCAACCCATGGCTGCCGACAAGGATCCTTCTGTCAGGTTGGGTCGACTACCTCCTCTGACTAAGTAGACCAGGGACCACGATGGCCCGGGACGACGGAACCATGGGATCTTGATCGGGTCCATCATCCATTCCCCCACCATCTGCTTTAAGTACAAGATGGTGAAATTTCTGTTTTAAATATCAACTATATCCAATTCTCCAAATTCTCAAATCCAAATCTAGTTCCCCAATCTCAAATATCCAATTTTCAATACCTAAACTCATTGCTGCTACTATATGCCAGATACACGTATCTCTATACGTATCTGATCGATGACTAGCCTTAATCGAAAGTTCTCTCTCGTGATCGAGAGGGGTAATTAACTATAGGGGCTTGCGCCTATAGGAAACCAGAACTCAGATCATAAAGTCCTCACAAAATGAGGGCGAAATCTCTGGGTAGTGTCTTATCTACAAACCCATCTGCCTTCCAAAATTTACCTCGGAACTTAATCCGTTAAAACTCCCTCGCCGAATAAGAAAAGCGATGCGGAGGCCGGGGCCAAATTTTCGGAGCCCACATGTTCCAACCTCCGGTGGGACTACCACCTGACAGAGAACGGGAGCACCAGATTATCCTAAAAGAGGGGATATCCCCTATCAGTGTGAGACCTTACAGATACCCTCAGATGCAGAAAGATGAGATTGAGAAGCTGGTGGGAGAAATGCTAGAAGGAGGGATCATTCAGCCCAGTGTGAGTCCTTTCTCTAGCCCAGTTCTGCTGGTAAAAAAGAAGGATGGGAGTTGGAGGTTCTGTGTGGATTACAGAGCCCTCAACAAGGAGACAGTGCCTGACAAATTTCCCATTCCTGTGATTGACGAGTTGATGGATGAGCTACATGGAGCCGTTTTATTCACCAAGATTGATCTAAAGTCAGGTTATCATCAGATCAGGATGAGGAAGGAAGATGTGCAGAAGACAGCCTTCAGGACTCATGAGGGCCACTACGAGTTCCTGGTGATGCCTTTTGGCCTCACCAACGCACCAGCCACATTTCAGGCATTGATGAACCGGATCTTCAAGCCACACTTTCGCAGGTTTGTGTTGGTGTTTTTTGATGACATTCTCATCTATAGCAGGACTGAGAAGGAACACCTAGAGCACCTGAGAGTGGTGTTGGGGGTGCTGAGGGAGCATCAGCTGAAGGCCAATTTCAAGAAGTGTGACTTCGCTCAGGCACAAGTGGAGTACCTGGGGCATGTGATATCTCAGGAGGGAGTGGCTGCGGATCAGTCCAAAATAGAGGCAATGTTAGCCTGGCCTCAACCCAAGACCTTGAAGGGGCTCAGAGGGTTTTTGGGACTGACTGGCTACTACAGGAGGTTCGTGAGAGGATACAGCACCATAGCAGGACCGCTGACAGAGCTGCTGAAGAAGGATAATTTTTTATGGGGGAAAGCAGCTTCTGAGGCTTTTGAGAAGCTGAAGAAGGCCATGACGACGGTGCCCGTACTTGCTCTGCCAGACTTCAATCAGGTGTTTGTGTTGGAGACAGATGCTTCAGGCTATGGATTGGGGGCAGTGTTGATGCAGAACCATAGAGCCATAGCTTACTTCAGTCAGATACTGTCGTCCCGGGCTAGGCTGAAGTCGGTCTATGAGAGAGAGCTGATGGCGATTGTGCTGGCCATCCAAAAGTGGAGACCTTATTTATTGGGCAGACACTTTATTGTCAGGACTGATCAAAGGAGCCTGAAATACTTGCTAGAGCAGAGGATGGTCACAGAAGAGCATCAAAGGTGGTTGTCCAAGCTGCTCGGATATGATTTTGAGATCCACTATCGGCCAGGATTAGAAAATAAGGCAGCGGATGCCTTATCACGCTGTATGGGGGAGCTCCAGGGAATTGCTGTATCAGTACCGGTTCTGATTGATTGGGGAGCCATCAAAGAGGAAAGCATCCAGAATGAGGAGCTAAGGAGAATCAAAGAAGAGGTGCTATCAGATGAAAACAGCCACCCAGGCTACTCAGTGGTGGGAGAAAGACTGTACTATCAGGGAAGGAGTGTGATCCCTAGGTCTTCCATTCATATTCCCCAACTGCTACAGGAATTTCATGGGAGTGCCATAGGAGGGCATTCAGGAGTGCAGAAAACCTATAGCCGGTTAGCTGCGGAATTGTACTGGAAGGGGATGAGGAAAGACATAGAAGAAATGGTAGCTAAGTGTGATACCTGCCAGAGGAACAAGTACATGACGATGGAACCAGGGGGATTACTACAGCCCCTGGCCTTACCAGAGAAGGTTTGGGAGGAGATCACTATGGATTTCATTGATGGGCTTACAAAATCAGAGGGATATACTGTTATATTTGTAGTGGTCGACAGACTGAGCAAATATGCTCATTTCATTCCCTTAAGACACCCGTACACAGCGGTGTCTGTAGCAGCAGCATTTGTGAGGGAGATAGTCCGCCTGCATGGGGTACCAGAGTCTATTGTGTCGGATGGGGACAAGGTGTTCCTGAGCCATTTTTGGAGGGAGTTATTTAGGATGCAGGGCACAGTATTGAAGAGGAGCACAGCATATCACCCACAGACTGATGGGCAGACGGAGGTGGTGAATAGAAGCCTGGAGACATACTTGAGATGCTTTGTGTCTGAGACACCGAAGCAGTGGGCCAAATGGCTGGCCTGGGCAGAATATTGGTACAACACCTCCTCTCACTCGGCTACCAAGATGACACCTTTTAAGGTGTTATATGGAAGAGACCCCCCACACCTGGTACATTATAGCCATAGGCGTACTCCAGTATCTGCAGTGGATCAGTATCTGAAGGAAAGAGATCAAGTGTTGGACGAGCTCAAGAGGCATCTTCTCAGAGCCCAACAGATTATGAAGAAACAGGCGGACATTAAAAGGAGGGATATACAATTTGGAGTGGGAGACAAGGTCTACTTGAAGATCCGACCATACAGGCAGAGGACTATATCCCAGAGGAGAAATGAGAAGCTGGCAGCAAGATATTTCGGCCCTTTCGAAGTGGAGGAAAAAATCGGGGATGTAGCATACAGGTTGAGGCTTCCTTCAACAGCCAGAATACACCCCGTTTTTCATGTATCACAGTTGAGGAAAGTGGTGGGGGAACATGCAGTAAGCCCAGAGCTGCCCAGCACATTGAGGGAAGACATGGAAGTGACACTGGAGCCTCTAGCGGTAGAAGGAGTGCGCATCAATGAAAAGGGGGAAAAGGAAGTGAAGATCAGGTGGAACGGCCTCCCAGATTATGAGGCCACATGGGAGCCATTGGAGAGGATTGCAATACAGTTCCCTGCCTTCCACCTTGAGGACAAGGTGGTACTTTGGGAGAGGGGTAATGTTATGCCGGTCCAGCCTGGACCGGCTCATCCTGGACCGGCCCAGCTGGTCCGGGCTTATGCCCGACGGAAGAAGGCGGAAGGGAGAGGGGGAACCGGGGTGGGGTCCAATTGATTTCAAATGGAAATTAAATGTTTTTGGAGGGAGAATGAAGGGTAGAGAAGTCCTTTTGCTTTTAATTTGAATTAGAGTGTATTAAATAGGGGGTTATGAGGAGAGGGGTTTTTATCTTGCATTTGGAAATTACTTTGGGTTCTAGGTTTTCTTGCTTGGGCTCTCGGCGTTGCCGGAGATTGTAGGAGAGTTGTTCTTCCTCTCGAATTGAAGAACATTGTATCGGGCTTTGGTTTTGATTGCTTACTAGTGGAATACAATCGTCGCTAGTGTTTTCCTACAAGTTCTTCCCTATTTCCGCTGTTTTTGCACTATTTGTGTGCCGATTTGGGTTAGGTTTGCTTGCGAACTCAAGTATTACCTTAGGGTTACTTGCGAACTCAAGTATTTCCTATCAGAATTTTCTTCAAAATGGAAGTGTATTTAAATATGCCGTAAATGGACAGTTATAATTGCAACCTTCTACTACTGTAGCTGTATTAGTAATTAGCTAACAGTGACTTTATTTTCATTTGAACTAGTGGAATTTAATATATGATTATAACAGTAACTTTACTTTCATATAGCTGTATTCATAATTAATTAAGAGCATACAATCATTTCATTTAAACCTGTGGGATTCCACTAAACTGAACATGCATGGGCCTGCTTAGGATCTACAGTGAGATGTGTTTAGTGGAGTGTTTGTTGAAATCTGCTTTGCTGAGAATTACCAAGTGCTGTAAGTTACTGAAGGCTGGTTGCTGATTTCATATTGCAGAATTCAGTTTTGGTTGGCTGAAATCGGTAAGAAAAAAGGGAAGGAATACTAAAATCAGTTAAAAAATCAATTAAGAGTTATAATGTTTGCTGATTTTAGAATTTGCTGGAATAATTGTTGCTAATTTCAACAAAGAGCAGGGTTGTGGTTGCTGGGAGAGGAGGTGGAAAGAGAGCTAAGGGAAGGAGTGGGTTGAATGAGGAGAGATTTGGTGGAGGTGATGTACAAAAGGAAAGGAAGACAGAGTCTAGGAGAACAAAATACTATCAAGGTGAGATATCCAAACTATGGCAAAGGAAATAGAAAAACTTTATATAATTGTAAACTTACATTGTATATGACTTTAATGACATTAATTCCAGTTTCATTTTGAAGTTGGATAATGATTCATCAAACAATTATTACAATAGCATATTGTTATTCTGATTGTTATAAATGGGGGATAAGCCCACACAAGTAAAGGCGAAAGGCCTGACGATGTAAGCTTTACACTCTCTCAATTCTAAAAGTTGAAAATTCAAATCAAACTTTAAATGAGAAAGCAATTTCAAATCTAAAAATTAGGAATATGGACCCAACCTCGAATTAGAGAGCTGTGAGTGTACAAAAGCCTATAGTCATCATATGAGATACATAGAAGTGTTGAACCATAAATAGAACAGAAAATGATTTTATGTACATCTTATGTCTATTATAGAAATTTTCATGTGTTTTCAATTGACTGCAAACATGTTTATTTTTTCTTGTATATTATTTTTATATTTCATTAAGCTCTAGCTCATTAGTAGTTGTTAAGGATGTTAAAACGGGTCAACCAGTCAGGTTCGAGCCAAATCTGAATTGACCCAAATCCAAACAGGTTGACCCTAACCCGACCCGATTTTGCAAACATGTCAGGAATTCCAACCCGGACCTGACCCACATAGGTTACTAGGTTGGCCCGACCTGACCCGTGAAACCGGACCAAATATGAGGGCATGAGGGGTGAGGGATGGTTAGCTGAGTCCGGGCGCGCTACAGAAAAGGATAGTCGGCTAGGTGCTGCACTGCTACGGACTGTAGGCTAGTGGAGGGAGGCAAATGCAGGACGTTGAGTATGCGGGGTTGAGGCATCAAACTGCGAGTTGAGTCTGGACGGGGACGCTTCAGTCGTCACGCGAGGCCAAGACATCGAGGCGAGAAGGGGCGAGCAACAGCCAATTGCGGGAGCAGACCGAGCGGTACACATGACGCAACGAACGCGAGAGTTGGGATGGGTGTGGGAAGCGGTGCTCGTTGGTCAAACCCGGGTTGCTTTTGGGTTTTTGGATCAACCTGAACTTGACCCAATTTTGTAAACAGGTCGAAATCTTGAACCCGAACTCGACCCGTATGGCAAACAGGTTGACTCGAACCCAGAATTTTCAGGGTTGAGTTTCAGGTCGGGTCAAATATTGACACTCCTACCAGTGATTATACTACAGGAAAGGAGCCTGTGGGATATTAGAAAAGATAGTTGATTGCCCTTTTTGTGTACATACGTTTTAGGTGTATATAGAAGTTGTACACACTTTTGGGTATGTAAATGTTATTTAAAGTTTAATAAATCTCTGTATTTGATGTGTTTAAATATGCTTACAGTTATGAAATATTTATTCTACTACTAGGTTTTGAAAAAAAACTTTAAGTTTAGGAAAAGTGTGGATTGATCATTTCCTACTCAATTGGTCATGATAAAAGTATTTCAGGATGAATGTTAGTAAGAGATTGGTCTGTTCAGATTCTCCTTTGTTACACTCTAGATTTACTATAGAGGGTCAAATAGGATGTGACATCACTCATCTCAGCGACCTCATTCCTAACACTCATATAATAAGCTTACTTGCCTTACGATATAGAACTCCTCATACAACAAAAGCCAAAAAGATTAATAAATAAATAAAAGTCATAATTAGGGAAAACGAACGAGCAAACAATGAACATTAAATAAGCTTTACTACATGAATTACAGGTAAAAAAAGTATATCACCAAGAGGGCAAGTCTACTAGCCCTCACGCATCATCTACACAAAGAATCACTAGACGCCTCCTGTGTTAGCAAATTAACACTCTCTAAGTAATCCAGCATGAATATGCCGCCAAAGAAGAAGTTGGACATCTTCGTTTTTAACATAGCCGCTCTCATCTCTCCCCTGGCAACACCAACCAACGTCTTCATCACGTAATGATTGCGACTGATCTGCCTGACCTTCTACTTCAACTCGGACACCTCCCTCCCCAACTTAGCGAGTCCCATAGACACTACCTCTCCTCGCTGGCCACTGGACCCACCAAAGCTCTAGGGAGATATCATTCGCTTAATGAATATCCTCAAGAAGCACTGCAGTTTCAAGAAGCACTGCGGGCATCACCACAACAGTTTCTTCTACTCTTTCCTCAATGGCTACCTCGACCGGTGCTTCAATGATTGTGGATTCTAGCTAGTCTACTCTGACCTTCTTGATGACACCCCCTTGTTTAGCAGCACCTCCCGCTACCTCGTCGACGCAACCGCCTGGGCAGGTTTCACACTTTGAGGCTCCATTATGGTCGACACCCCGTCATCAGGATACAACTCAATGAATCTAAGGGGGACAATCAGAAGTCGATTTCGCAAGATAATCCCTTTGTAAAGGTCATAGGTCGCCAACAATGGGCTCTCACACAGCAACTACCTTCTCTCTTAATAATGATATTTTTAAATAATCGAACTTTCTTTTCTTTGGCTTACTTGACCCTTGAAGTGGCGATACCACAACCACACTCTTGCCAACAGAGGGAACGTCTTTTGCACCACCTGTAGAACCTTCCCTAACAAGGATCACCTCCTCAATACTTGCAAGAGGGACTCATCATCCTCCTCCATCGTTAATGTAGCACTCGAAGGAGAGCTCACCTTCTCAACAGGAATTGGCTCAACTATCACCTCAGTCTTCATCTTTTTTACTGGAGGGTTATGATAAGTTCTACATACGTAGTTTTCCTCCTAGTACTAACCACTCCAACATTTTTGCTCAACAAGAGCCCCATAATTTCAATTCACTCAGTCAGCAAGGTGACAACGACATTGATCCCATAACCAGGGAGATATGGACAACCTATATCTCCTTACTCGATGAGGCGCCCGCAAAAGCAATCACATTCTTCGTGATATGCTCATCGAGTATTTCATGAAGGGCAACTTTCCTCGAAGCCTTCACATGAGAGTGAACTATCGCAACGAGATTCATCCTTCTCACTTAAGCTCACTTGAACTCACTCGATCTCATAATCGCCACAGCAATGTGTGATTCTCACAATGCACAAGCCACCAATTTATAAGGCCAAAGTAGATGTCATTGTCACATCATCACCGCTGAGACAACGTAGTCTCCGAGGCTATAGTAAAACTATGAGAGTAAATACACATTTATTTATATGATTCAATCCATTTAATTTCATTCACTTGTCATTTTCGTCACTTGCCCATCAAAAGGCCGAGTGAATTGATGAACTAAATGCATATGTATAATGCCTCCACAAGTGTCATAACAGGCAATGATCGGGTCATGATTAAAACACTCACTATTAAGACGACATCATTAGTAAATCAAGTTGCCTACAAAAAATTTGGATTCAACAAGATGGATCATCATATATTGTTTAGAAGAAATATTTTAAACATTATAGCCTATTTTGGAATCATATAAATTAGCTTAAATTAAAATTCAAAAGAAGCAATCAAACATTTGATTGAATTATTAATTGGAGCGGTATTACTTGTTCTAATAAAGAGAGATCTTGCCTAAACAAGTTGTTCGCCCTAAGCACTTCAAGGATTCGAGTCAAGGTATTCAACGATTTTTTAGGCTAGAACTCACTTGTCTAAATTTGTTCAGTTGTTGGTACTAATCCAATTAACCTAAAATCACCTTCATTAATTAGCTAACATCCCCAACCTCTGACATGGAAGTCCCCATCCTTTTGCATCAAAGAAAACTTGACCAACCATTATAAAAACAAAATCAGCAATAAATCTGTCCAGATATCCTACACAATATTCTTAGCTTTCCACCAATCCTAAATCTCCCAC
This sequence comes from Dendrobium huoshanense, assembly GCA_016618105.1. Taxonomy (NCBI): domain Eukaryota; kingdom Viridiplantae; phylum Streptophyta; class Magnoliopsida; order Asparagales; family Orchidaceae; genus Dendrobium; species Dendrobium huoshanense. Next base: position 87,732,353 of record CM028358.1, read on the forward strand.
TACCACTAACTCCCCATCAGAATCTCCTATATCTCTATGTAGATGGAAAAATAGATCAGCAAACTTCAGCCACATTATAGCATGTGATGATGTTTAATTTTAAAGCCATAATTAGATGTTTAACTGCAAATAGCAAGTACGAGTTTTGGAAATATATGCATTGTCAATGCTCAATGTTCCAAGTTATTCAACTACTTCAGAGCTTGGTGGCCAGTGTTTGGCTTCCTAGAAAGACCAGCAACAAACCTTATTTTACCTAGCAGTATTAGTTTCAACTTACTACCACACAACAAATGGTACAAAGCTGTATATAAGAGTACAAAAAAACATGCACGAAATAGTGTAACAGGCCTAAGCTTTGTGAAAATTAGATTTAATCAAATGCCAACCTGTTCAATAGCTTCTTCAGTGAACGGATGCCAATACCGCATTCCAACATACACCTTTGCTGGAACATTTTTGTCGCACAAAGCCTTCCTCAATTCCTCTGCCTAAACTACAAGCATAAACATAATTACCTCGCCATTCATAACTTCAAAAAAAGAATCAATACTGCGTTATGAATTGAGAACTGAAACATGAAAAAAATTAACCATTAATTGCAATGAATACTGTTCTAGTCAGAAGTAGCAATCATGCCACAGTTGCTTAAACATAATGCCAGCTAGCCAAATTATTTAGAGCATCATTATCAATATCACAGGCATGAACACCGAGCAAAAAACAAAATTTTTTTTTTCTTCCCACAAAATTTGGTTACTAAAAAACCACAGAAGGTACATTTTTCAAAACATATACTGAAGAATGCAAACATTTTGTGCAGCCTTTGAACTATATTGGGACTGAAATCATCTTCATCGCTCCTTCATAGCTAATTCTCTGGACTTACATTTAGAGGTTCTGCTTGCGGAATGCAGAATAAAGAAACGCATGCCAGTAAATGTGGCTATGTTAAGCTGCATTCACTTGTGAATGAAATGAAGTATGGAGTCTTTTAAAAAAAAAAAAATTTCTTCCACTAAGTTTACTTCAAGTAAAAAAAAAAAATGTACAAACTTTATGCATCAATTTTTCACCAAACCCGACAGCCTCTTAAAAGGATACTCATGCATCTGTGCAAGCTCAATTTTCCACGTTATTGCACCAGAAAGTTATTGATATTGCCTCCAACTTGCTTGATAAAAAGTGAAGGTAGTATTTGATTTGTCGTAAATCATTTTGGTTTCGTGATAGGAAGCATCTACTCTGTTTGCTTACACTGCCAGGAGTCTGGTTATCGAACACATTTAGTGCAAAGCTTTAATGAGAATATCTGAAGTTTAAATTTTTAGAACATAATTTAATTGGAGTAATCCATTTTCCTTTTTTTTTTGAGAAAAAATGTCTATCTGAATGTGTCTAGTCTGGTCAAGGCGGACAGCATTTTTTATAGTACTTATTACAGCCCTATTGTCACAATACATTTTTACTCGTTTTTTCACATGATAATTTAGTTCTTCTAACATCTTTTTTAATCACATTCCTTTGCAAATACCAAGTGTCACTGCCCTATACTTAGCATCAAAACTGCTTCTTGAGACATATTTTTCTTCTTCAAATAACCAGATTTACCCATACATAGTTACAATAGATAGAGGTGGATCTTCAAACTAATGTCTCCAACCCAATCAATAACTGTGAAATTTTCTTTGTTGGATTACGTTTTTTATAAAAGGAATTTTTCTTATATCATTTTAAGGTATCTTAGACTGCGGTTAATAAATTCTATGTGGTATTGAGTAGGATTGTCCATATTGTGGCATAAAACACAAACAAGGAACCAATATCATAATAGGTGAGAGAGAGGCATATGAGTTTGTCCATAAGGCATTGATACCTATCTTTATCGACAGAGTGATGTTAGTAGTGATCCCAATTTTCTCTATTGAATCCATTGAAATTTCTGAGGGCTACATTCTACCATTCATGTTTCTTAAAAGTAAATCAAGAATATACTTACTTTGAGAAATAACAAAACTTCATTTTGATCATGTCACTTTCATAACAAGAAAATAATTTAGATTCCCAAGTTTTTTACCATAATTCATTTGCGAAAGACCCTTTTAATCTGATTAGCTCTTCCCTGAGGCCGTCAATCAATAACATCATCTACATACATGGTCAAAATGGTCTTTTTTCCTATAGGTGAATGCATGATAGAAAGAGTGTGATCGGCTTGACGCCGAGTGTAATCACACTTTTTAATATATTTGAAGAATCTGCCAAACCATATACGAGCAGATTATTTAAGGCCATATAGAGTGTAGAAGAATATAAATATGAAAAACTGTTCACTTTTATTGCTCTCTATTCACATATTGAAGGTATGTATAGACTCCTCCAAAGATATTATATATTAAAAAAGGTAAACCTAGTCATACAAAATAAATAAATAATTCAAAAAAGGAGGGACAGTGACTAGGTGAAAGGAGAGGATAATATGGCTTACAATGAAGATGTACACCAAAATCAACAATAAATTGACTTGTGTACCCGATTGAATTTTTTACTTATAAGATTATTGGAAGGATATATCTTATCATGCTCAAGGTAATATTCTTAGCCCTACATAGCAGGGATTCTTTTTTGGTAAAGGTATATTAAAGATATATATACACACATTAATACATGTGTGTGCGCGCACGTGTGTATATATATATACCCTAAACCCTAAACCCTAAACCCTATATATATATGCATGCCAAAAGAATGAAGACATCGAGAAAAGATGAAAAATGTTACTTTCTGAATTTTATAAACAGGAGTTTAAAAAAAATTATTTTGGAAGAGGACAATGAAAAAAATATGAGATATGTGACAGATTCATCTGAAAATAAAGGAGTCGGCTCTATTAAATAAGCATAAATGTAAACTTTCAGGTCCATATGAGATGCTATTGAAATTTGACAAGTTATGGGGAATTCTGCAATATTTTGGATAACAAATCATTTTAATGAAATTTTAAAGACGGTATGCAAATGATTGCAGAAGCATCAATTTGATAGCAATATTTAAGAAACTAAGCTTATGAATTTCCAAGATTATGATAATTATAAAGAAATTAAGCTTATTAAAATAAAATGAAATTATGGTCAATGACTTGAAAAAATTAAATAAGTTCTGGATGATAAAGTTGGTTTCAAGCCATGATGGTCTAATATGTGAGTTCTGGAGCAAACAAAGAATCTTTAAATAACTTTCCAATAATCTTGAGAAGGCAAATGATAGAATATCGAGATTTTTTGAAGTGCATTATAGAAAAAAGGGTTAAAGAGAATATTGATGTTATCAAAGATATGCGTGATAAATATTTGACTAGTATTACTATTTGTGGAGTAATTAAAGAGCTGTTATATAGATGCTTACATTCAACAAGAGAAATTTATTCATCAAATAACATTTCCATTCAATAAGATGAATTTATTAAAGATATTCATCAAATAACATTTCCATTCAACAAGAGAAAAGTCAAAATGAAAAAAAAAAGAATAATTGAAAAAATATTTAAAAGATAAAGGACTTAGAATTACTAGAGCAAAGACTAAGTATATCATGCATAATTTTAATAAGTGGATAAAACTTCTAAACAATGTGCCTTCTAGAGTTAAGATTGAGCGCTTAAAATGAATAAATGGCTTAGAAGTATTATGTGATAAGAAGGTATCATGAAGATTTAAATATAGCGTTCAAAACTACAATTAGTCGGCTATATTATATAGATTTAGATGTTTGGTAAAAAAAATGTCATTCATAGTTAAGTTGACATTAGCAAAACTCAAAATGTAAATACAAATTAATGGCAAAATAAAAAAAATAAAAAATTAAAAAAAAAAGATGACTTAATGAGAATTAAATTAAAAATTTGGTTGGAGTGAAATCTATTAAATATAAGCAAGATGAAAATAGTGATTTAAAACTATACAACAAGGGGCATAAATATGCCAAATAGATGGATAGTTGAAGTTAGTGTGGAATCATTAGGAAGTCATTAAAGTAAAGCAAAGGTAAAATAGGCAATCTGGGCAATATTTTGCTCAAAATGATTGGTGAATAAGAGGTTTCACATATCAGATAGCGCTTAGTAGGATATAGTAGAAAATGAGAATTCATAAAGTCAACAACAAATAATTGGGATAAGGCTAATGTTACTAATGATTATAATAACGATGACAAAAAAGAGTAGAAGAAGTTGAGCAAAGAAAATTAATTTAGAAGAATAAGAAACTAAATGATGGACCAAAGGGAACATGACAACACTTAACAAGCATGCATGAATAATAAGCAATGAGGATTCAAAGATGGTTTCAAATAGTTTGGATGAGGCTAACGATGAGGATGATCATGATAATGATTCATCTTTATGTATATCAAATCCAATTTAGTCCCACCATGGCATACACTTAAAAATGTGGTCACCAACTTGGCATAAGGCAGGACATCATTGCTTTGGAATTCTCAATTATTCATCATCCAAAGAAGGAAAAAAAAAAAGGCCTTACATTTTTGCAAGTATCAATGATCTATACACAATTTACAAGTAAATCAACATTAAAAAAATTAACTTAAATGTGAAATACATTAATGTACGTAACAAATAAAAGCTATAGCAAATTTTCAATATACACACCTGTGCATCTGTTATCTGCCGAAGAGGGGAGCCACCTCCTATAGAAGCATATCCTTCTTTACTCTTTGGTGCTCTAACAATAGAAACAAATTGCGCCAATGGTTTCTGAAGAAACCGAAAAAGCCTAGGAAGACGAATGATGTCCTACAAATTTTTTGTAATTATGATGCACTGGATAGGAGGGATGAAATTTCAAAACATTAAATAAGGTAGTAAATGCATTTATTTAATCTTAAACATGGCATAATAACCATTCAAACAAAACTTGGCACAAAGTTACTTTAAGTGTTGCATTACGATCAAGTGAAACATAAGAATCAAAGCAAAATATTCGAGCGAATAAAAATTGTTAAATTATATGCAAGTAAAAGAACTAGATATCGAAGTAGCAACTTAGTTAATAGTTAGTTATAATAGATCAATAAAACATGATTGCTCAATAACTTAATCATACCAAATAGGAGGGATGAATTCCTCTTCTCCTAGACCCATGCTGCCCATATAAAACCCTACCAGCTCCAAAGCTCAGCAATAAACAGCAAGAACAAGGACAATGATAGAAGAACAAATCAAATGGCTAGCCATAACAGTAGACCATCGTATGTATCCAAGAAAAAATAATTTTTGAATATGTTTTAATTAATTTTCATATTTTAAATATGAATAACTCCCTCCCTCCCCTCAAGCAAAATCATTAATACCGCAGCCATCAAGTTTTGAACCCAAGACCTATGCCTTCAACATATTTATACATAAAATAATTTTAACTCAAAGATTTCACTATTCAGTATGATCTATAATATGAAAATTATTTATGGATAAAGTTTCAACAATTTTCTTAATAATTCAATAAATCAACATTAATATAAAAAATAAGAACAATCAAACAACCATGCATTTCATTTTACCCATGCATTTCAGTAATAAAAACTTCGAATGCAATAAAAATATCATCAACAACCATGTATTTAATTCCAATTCATGTGATAATCTCTAGACATTTAAACCACAATCATCTTATAATTCAATTAAAGATAACATTTAGAAAATTTTAACTAGCTTTAATGATGCTAAAGATGACTGTAAATTTCAACCTCACAATTGAATGTCATAGTATCTGTAAATTCAAATAGGAGGAAAATGATGATTCCTCCTTCAAGGAGAGAAGTCCATCCTAAAATAGGGATGTCCAAGGAGTGTTTATTACCGGATCTGCAAAAAGATTGAACAAGAAAGGCTGCACGTCCTCAAGGGTCTCAGGACCTCCAAGATTGAGTAGCAATACGCCAAGTTTTTCATTTCCAACAAGGACATTACTCGCTGTTTTCTTTGTTTCAGATGTCATAAATGCCTCAGAAATTGATGAATGCCTTTTAATCATCAGCTTATGTGTTTGATAAGAACGGTAAATCAATCTTGGATAAAAATCTTCAAATACAGACTTTAACTGAGATGATTTCCTCCAGGATTCCATATGAACAGCAGACCAATTGTCAAGCATTCGAACTGCAAATACTGGTCGTGGAGAAAACCTAAAACCAGACAATTAACTGTTTCAGAAAACTTGAATAAGAAAGCGATTCAACGTAATGCATCTGCTTTCCAAATTGCAGAGATATCTCTTCGTAGGTAAAGTGGTGGGGCGGGACATGGGAATTAAGATGTTTATGACTAAAAAATGAGGAACAACATTTAGTTCCATAAATACGAAGAAATCGACTTATTAAAGAAAGGTCTATTAAATAAGACGCTAATGAGCAAATCAAGTAGTCAAAACTTGACGTGAATAGATGAAGAATCTACTATACTAGAGTTCTAATTGAAACTCCTAATAATTAGGAATCATATCACTGTATGCCTAAATTTATTTAAAAGAATCAAGGGCATAACAAAGGCAAAGTACCAAATAGCCCCAAAGACAACACGGAAAAAAAACCAATTTGCAGAATTTTGTTCATCTTGAGTATCTATATATATATATATATATATATGTACCAGATTTAAGAAACAAATTTACTATTTTTCAAGTTTGCTCCTCACTGTAGAAATGAATGCTCTCTTCTTCTTTGTTTCCAAAAACTTCCTCCATTTCCTTCAATTTCTTCCTTTCTACATTCAATCTCTTCTTTTGCCTTCAATTAAATATCCTTCACTGTTTAGATGAAGAATTAAGGAATGATGTACACATAAATGGGGAAAAAGTAACAAACCTTTGCTCCTTATTCCTCCTCCTAACATAATGAATCACAACTTTATTGGGCCCCTGATGTAGGCAAGAGGGGGGGGGGGGGGGGGGGGGGGTCAAAACAAGTTGAGTTGAAATTTTTGTAAGTTCTACTAGAGTCAGCTCATTAATGAGCCTCTTCTTATTATTAAGCTCATAATTTGTGTATTTAGTGCAAAAACTAGATTCATTCCCCCTCCTTTACTCCCCTCTCTAAAGACTCTTTGGTTTCCCCACTAGTGTCTCTTCCCTTCCCCTTGTCTTCTTGGTTTCTGCTGGCTGTTGTTGTTCTCCTGGTTCTTCCTCTCGGTTTTCTCCTCATGGCTGCTTTTCCCGTAAACTATTGCCTTGTCTCCTGTCCTGGCTCTTCGAGCCCCTTGCTGGTTGGTTTCCCGTGGCCTGCTGGTGGGTTTTCCGTGGATTGTTCCCTGTTTTTCTATGCAGAATTTCTACTGCAATTTTGCTTGTCTTTTGGCCTTTCATTTGGTGACTTTTGGCCTTTCATTTCCCCAAATTTGATTGGATTTGGTTGGAGGTGTTATGGTTGTTTGTCTTCTTTCTTTTGCCTATAAAATAGAGTTGTTTTGGGATGGGAAAAAAATGTTATGTGAGTTATTTTTGGAAGCCAAAACCTGCGGGTTTGTTGTTTGGAAAAGCTTGCGAGCTTTGTCCAACTTCTCTCCCTCCTTTCCTCTATGAGAAAGCTTGCGAGCTTGTCTCCATTTCTTCTCGCAAACATTTTGGGGCTTTTCCTAAATTTTTGCTTGCATCAATTTGGTATCAGTGCTTAGGTTTGTGTCTTCTTAAGTCTTGTGTCTTTTTAAGTCAAGATGGATAAACATCAAGTGGAAAGCGAGCAAGAAAGTAAGCCAAAAGATTTTGAAGAATGGACCTCGCCAAAAGATTTTGAAGAATGGACCTCGCCACAAGAAAGTTCTTTTAACCTGGTTCAGATTGAACTACTCAGGATTCAAGAACAACTGCAATTATATGATAAGAGATTCGAGTCCAAGAAGCGTTCACTACAAGCAAAATTTGAACGAGAAATAGAAGCCATCAAACAAAAGTATAATATTCTAATCCAAGAGTCTGAAATGTCAGATCTCCAAAATTTTGAAGCTTCCTCATAAGGAGATGAGCTTTTTTAAGGGGGAATGAATCTAGTTTTGACAATAAATACACAAATTATGAGCTGAATAATAAGAAGAGGCTCATTAATGAGCTGACTCTAGTAGAACTTACAAAAATTTCAACTCAACTTGTTTTGACCTCCCCTTTGCCTACATCAGATTAGCTTTTCCAAACAAACCAGCAGGTTTTGGCTTCCAAAAATAACTCACATAACATTCTTTTTTTCATCTCAAAACACCTCCTATTTATAGAAGAAAAGGGCAGCCAAACAGCCACCTAAAACTACTAAATAATCCCATTAAAAGAGGGAACTAGAAGGTCAAAAGACACCACAACAACCAGCAAGAATTATGCACAGAAAATAGGGAACAATCCATGAAAAACCCACCAGCAGGCCATGGGAAACCAGCCAGCAAGGGACCCGAAGAGCCAGCACAGGAGACAAGACAACAGTTCACGGGAAAAGTAGCCCGGAGGAGAAAACCGAGAGAGAGAACCAGGGGTACAACAACAGCCAACATAAACCGAAAAGGCAAAGGAAGTGGAAGAGGCACTAGTCCACTTCACAATAAACTCCTCAATAATGAGCTTTAAATAATAGCATACCTTTTTTATTTAATGAGCTAGGAAGTGCATTTATTCCCCAATCATTGAGCTATTAATGAGCTAACATCAAGTAAAGTCCAGAATTTTGAGCTCAATACTACGCAGCCAAGGCCCAATCCGTGAGCAACAAACATCTCCAAACTGAGAACAACAAGCAGCCTATGGACAAGAAGAATTGACCCCCCCCCCCCCCCCCCCTCGCCTACATCAGCCCCACAAGGGGGGCTGAATTTTCCTTATTTTCTGCTCTAGGTTCCATCCAATTGGATGGTTTGTTTGGTCCATGCTGGACCAGATGGTTGGGTTGGCTGGCCCCTCCAATCGTATTATATTACTCATATATAATAATCATGACATTCTCATTTCGCTTCGTTCAACAAATGGGTTTATATGCCTTTATTCATTCTTAATGTATATAGGGGCACTCTTAATGATCTTTGATTTGGAATTCTATTGTTCCTTTTAAAGCTATATACTAGCTTGGATTATTCATAAGAGAACATTCCAAGCAATCTTTCAATATGAAGGCATCATCCAATTAGCTATATGTGACATCTAAAAGGAAACATTTGAACAAGGCTTTCGCATATTCTTCAATTGCTGCATTATTTCCAATATTGGGAGAAACCCTATAATATTTTTGGTATTTTCTCACACGTTGATGACTTGCATTCTTTTGCCACCACTTGAAGGATTGAATTCAACAAGTAAGACTTCTAAAAACTCTAGGATGTTTTCTTCTCCTCTTCCATTGATAACATTTGGCATGAGTGTGATAGACCAGCTAAGCCTGTGGGCTCCAATGTGGGCGACGAGCAAGGAGAGAGGGAGGCTCAAAGGGGATTAATTACTTACCATAGAAGACTAAATTGGGAGGGAATTAGAAATGTTTATTTAGAGAAAGGGGGCTGATTTGATTGAGAGGGAATTATGAATTTTTCTAATAAAGAGGGAGTTGTTTAGGAAGATTCTTAATCAAGGGGAAATTATTTAGGAAAGTTTTAATTATAATTGGGAGTGAATTATTTAGTGTAAGAGATCTAATTTGAATTCAAAATCTAAGAGGGAATTACTTTAGGGAAAGGGAGGAGGAATCAAGGAGGCTTGTTTATGAAAGTTTTAATTATAATTGGGAGCAAATTATTTAGGACAAGAGATCTAATTTGAATTCAAAATCTAAGAGGGAATTATTTAGGGAAAGGGGGCAGATTTGGGAGAGAAGTAGGGGGAGCCTATTTAAGTCTAACTATGTTGTTATTTTGGAGGAAGGTGAATTTTGTTTGTTGTAGTCTTTTTTGAGATGGCTCTAGCCAGCGGCTAGAGATTTAAGAGAGACGGATCGTCTTCTCCAATTGAAGATCCAACTGTATCTTGTTATTTTCTTTAATATATCTTGCAATAAAAATAGTTTAATGTGTTCTTCCTAATTTCTTATTGTCGTTCACTGATTTTGAGGAATTTGCATCCACTTCCTATTAAATTGCTATCAGAGCATATATCCGGGTACCTACGGCGGGAAGAAAGGTAGAAGTGTTGGAAGGGGAGATCAGACAATTGAAATTTGATTTTGCAATCTAAGATTTCATATTTTCAAACTCAATTTTCAGCAATCCATGAGAAGATCGATAGGAAGTTTGCCATCTTGGAGATGATGAGGAAATTATTGAAGCTTCACACCCAACCAACAATATCAAAGGAGACAATACCATTGACCGAACTGTGAAGTGGGGGAAACCCTAATATAAGGACGATGAGGGAGGATCCGGAGGTAAAAATTTTGGGGGAATAAGATAAGATGACACCATTGGAAGAGCCATTTCCAAGGAGATGAAAGGGTGAAGGAGTGTGATTTGTGGTGGAGCTGAAATATCTAGAAGGAAAAGAAGATGGGAGAAGATAGATGCATCATACATGGTTCAGCCACTCCTACAACAGTATCGAGAGGTGTTCCAATCAATTAAGGGGTTGCCTCCTCCGTGGGAACACGGGTATACTATCATCTTGAAGGAAGGAGTCTCACCTCTCAGTGTTCTGTTAGGCCAACCCCTCCTGGGCCGGCTAGACTGGTCCAACATGGACCGGTCCTTATTCCAGGCGGGCCCCACATGGGGCGAAAAAGGGGGGGGGGGGGGGGGGGGGGGGGGGGGGGGGGCGGAAGCCTGGGGCCGATAATTGGGTTTAATTCAAGGGCTGTTTAGAGATTTTGTATGAGGGCTTTGGAGTTAATTAGGGGGTGAAGGGGGATTTAGGGTTTTATCTTGAATTTGGGCTGATATTTGGGGATCTTCTTGGAGGCTTGGGCTCTAGTCTTCTTGGCTAGAGATTTTGGAGAGTTCTCTTCCTCTCGAATTAAAGAATCTTATATGGTTGTTGTCTTATTTCACCTACTAGTGGAATACAAGTGATTGACTTGATTTTCTTCAGATTTTTACTCAATTTCTTGCTGTTTTCCACTGTTTGGAGTTGTTTTCCTGCTGCAAACAGCAGTTTCGTTGTTGTTTGTTCACCAACTTGGGATAGGTTTGCTTGCGAACTCAAGTATTACCTTAGGGTTACTTGCGAACTCAAGTATTACCTTAGGGTTACTTGCGAAGTCAAGTATTTCCTATCATGTTCATCCGGACCATTATCCCCAACTCCAGAAGGATGAGATCGAGATATTGATTAGGGAGATACAGGAGGCAAAGATCATTTGACCTAATGTTTTTTAGTTTAGAGCTATCCGTCTAATGCTTCAACAACAGTTTCCTTCGTTTCACCTTAAAGAAAAGGTGGCTGAGACTGTGGGCCCACTAGTATGAGCAGTGGGCAAGGAGAGAGGGGACTCAAAGGGAATTAATTACTTATCATAGAAGATAAAAATTGGGAGGGAATTAGTAATATTTATTTAGGGAAATGTGGTTGATTTGATTGGGAGGGAAGTATGAAATTTTCTAATCAAGAGGAGTTGTTTAGAAAGGTTATTAATCAATGGGGAATTATTTAAGAAAGTTTTAATTATAATTGGGAGAGAATTATTTAGGGTAAGAGAACTAATTTGAATTCAAAATCTAAGAGGGAATTATTTAGGGAAAAGGAGGAATCAAGGGGGGATTGTTTAGGAAAGTTTTAATTACGATTGAGAGGAAATTATTTAAAGAAAGAGATATAATTTGAATTCAAAATCTAAGAGGAAATTATTTAGAAAAAGAGGGTTGGTTTGGGAGGGAATTAAGAGGAACCTATTTAAGGCTAACTATGTTGTTATTTTGGGTGGAGTTAATTTGTGTTTGTTGTAGTCTTTTTTGAGAGGGCTCTAGCCGGCAGCTAGGGATTTGGGAGAGCCTGATCTTCCTCTCCAATTGAAGATCCAATTGTATCTTACTATTTTCTTTCATATATCTTGCAATAAAAAGAGTTTAGGTGTGTTCTTCATCCTAATTTCTTATTGTAATTTGTTGTTTTTGAGGAGATTGCATCCTCTTCCAATCAGAGTACTAGATACTTTTTTAACCCAAAAAAAAAACACATGATTAGAAATCAATAATTTTGCCTACTTTATGATCAACAATATCAAAAGTAAAAAAGTCAACAACAATAACAATAAGCCTTTATCCCCCTACATGAGATTGGCTATATGAATCATTTTTCTCAATTGTTTCCTATTAAAAGT